>JAEOAD010000083.1:3600000-4200000 GCA_036365145.1 Orientallactaga sibirica
CATAGTTAATTCCAGGTCAGCCTGGACCAGAGTGAAACCCTACCTCAAAACAAACAAACAAACAAACAAAAAATAATTAATTAATTAATTAAATTTTTAAAAAGAAAGAAAGAAACTAATATGTGGTACGTGCCAAATTAAATAGTAGGGGCATTCTGAATCAGTGTTAGAATCATAAATAAACCCAATTAAGGCTTACAAACAAGAAAAAAGATAAACAAAAAAACACTATTGCAGGGCATGGTGGTGTACACCTTTAATCCCACCACTCAGGAGGCAGAGACAGGAGGATAGCCTTGAGTTCAAGATTAGCCTGTGACTATATAGTGAATTCCAGGTAAGTCTGGGCTATAGTGAGACCCTACCTTGAAAAACCAAAAAACACACATTAAAAAAATTCTGTTTTGGGCTGGACCCCAGGTTCAACTCCCCAGGACCCACATAAGCCAGATGCACCAGGAGGTACACGCATCTGGAATTCGTTTGCAGTGGCTTGAGGGCCTGGCGCACCCATTCATATTCTCTCTCTCTCCCTGCCTATTTCTGCCCCCCCCAAATAAATAAAAATAAAATATTTTTTTTAAATCGTGTTTTGGGCTGGAGATGGCTTAGCAGTTAAGGCACCTATCTGCAAAGCCAAAGGACCTTAGTCTGATTCCTCTAGACCCATGTAAGCCAGATGCACAAGGTGGTGAATGCCTTTGGAGTTCAGCTCATTTACAGCAGCTGGAGGCCCTGGGGAGCACACACTCGCTTGCTCGCTCTCTCTCCCTCCCTCCTCCCCATTCTCTCTCTCAAATAAATTTAAAAAAAAAAATTTTTTTTTTTTTTTTTTGGTTTTTCAAGGTAGGGTCTCACTCTGGCCCAGGCTGACCTGGAATTAACTATGTAGTCTCAGGGTGGCCTTGAACTCACGGCAATCCTCTTACCTCTGCCTCCCGAGTGCTGGGATTAAAGGCGTGCGCCACCACGCCCGGCTTAAAAAAAATTTTTAAATCCTGGGTCCTAGAGTGTTTTTACTTATGGCATTTCATCCTTTCAGGAGAGGAGTCCAGTACACACAAAGTTATAGTTAAGTAAGCACATTATAATCCAACAGAAAGATCTTAGAGTACATTAAAATTTGATGATGAATGTCAGAAGACCCTCAAACATTCTTTACCTCACCTTCAAGTATATCCAAATAATGTGTGAATAGTTGAGCTATGATAAATAAAAACCAAAGAACTAGTATAAAAAAAAACATTTCAATAACTAAAAAACAAGCAGGACAGGAGATAGCTCAGCAGTTAGAGGAACACGCTTGTAAAGCATAAAGGCCTGGGTTTGATTCCCAAGTGTCCAATAAAGCCATGCCCAACTGTTAACATGGATGCTGGGAAAGCAAACACAAGTGGTCTCAGGCCCTCACATTTGTGCAGAAAGCACTCTTTACTCTTAACTATTGAATCACGTGTCCAGCCCCAGAAACTATTTTGGTTTTGGTTAAAGGGGGAAAATTCCTTTAAAAGGTAAACATCTGTTCAAGGATAACATGTGGGCTGGAACTGGTTGTCAGGCTAGCAGTAAGAGCACTATTCAAGCCTGCAAAGCCTAAGGACCCAGGTCTGCGTCCCAGTACCAAGGTAAGACAAATGTACAAGGTGGCACAAGTGTCTGGAGTTCGTTTGCTATAACTGGAGGCCTTGGCATACCAATTCTATCTGCCCCCCCAATAAATAAATCTGCCTCTTGCTCTCTCTCAAATAAATAATTTTTTTTTTAAAGATAACAGCCGGGCATGGTGGCGCATGCCTTTAATCCCAGCACTTGGGAGGCAGAGGTAGGAGGATCATCATGAGTTCAAGGCCACCCTGAGACTACATAGAGAATTCCAGGTCAACCTGAGCTAAAAAAGATAACAACTCTGAAGGAACTAAAACATGGGAAAAAGAGAAGGGAAGCATGCTTAAAGAAAACATTACCACATAATAGCATCAAAAACGGAGCTAGGAGTTGGAGAAATGTCTCCATGCTTAAAGTACTTATCTGCTAAAGCCTAAGGACTAGCTTCCCCAAGTACCCACATTAAAGCCAGATGCACCAGGTGGTATATACATCTGGAGTTTGTTTCAGTGACTAGAGGCCCTGGCGCACCTATTCTTTCTCCCTACCTGCCTCTTTTTCTCATAAATAAATAAATATTTTAAGATGGATTTCAACAAAAAGAAAACAGGGAGCTGGAGAGATGGCTTAGCAGTTAAGGCATGCCTGTAAAGCCTAAGGATCCAGGTTCAATTCTCCAGGTCCCATGTAAGCCACATGGTGGCACATGTATCTGGAGTTCGTTTGCAGTGGCTGGAAGCCCTAGTGCGCCCATTCTCGCTCTCTCGTCCTCTCACTCTTAACAAATAAATAAAAATAAATCTTTAAAAAAAAAAAAAAAAAAGGCCTAGGCCGGGCATGATGGCACACCTTTAATCCCAGCACTCAGGAGGAAAGAGAAAGGAGGATCACACTGTGAGTTCTAGGCCAGCCAGCCTGAGACTACATAGTAGATTTCAGGTCAGCCTGGGCTACAAGTAAGATCTCGACCACAAAAAAAAAAAAAAAAAAAAGAATTCATAAGTACACATACATACGTGACTTATGAACTGTTCTATATGAATACTTTATTTTCTAAAAAGTTGGCAGTCAACAACATGAATAAGCAGGAAACCCTGCCAAGTATGAAATCAACCAATTAGACAAGAAGTACACACATGTGCAATAGTGGCACACAGCCTCTGCAGGTAACCAACTGTTCTCTGATTGGACATTGGGACAGCTCAGTGGGAGCAAATTCATATCTGGTATTAGAAACCAAGCCAAAATCCCATGGACAGGAAAGTAAGACTTCAGAAAGAAGCCTCCACTGCTCTCTGGAGAGTGGGCTTGAACACACACAGAAAAGAGAAAGAAGCTGGGCATGGTGGCGAACACCTTTAATCCTAACACTTGGGAGGCAGAGATAGGAGGATCACCATGCGTCGTGGCCACCCTGAGACTACCTAGTGAATTCCAGATCAGCCTGAGCTAATGAGACCCTACCTCTTAAAACCAAAAAGAAAACCTCAACTTTGCATACCCCTTTAATCCAAGCTGTTCTTACTCTTGATTGGAGAATCTGTTTTCTTTTACAGATAGATGGCAGGAGAAGGCAGGAGAACCAAGATCTATCCATAACATAGGACGATAGCCACCTTCCCACCATGAAACAATGCCAGCTCTACCAAATCTGCAAGGGCCCAAGAAAAGTTGCAGAAGAAGTGGCGACATGAACAGTGCTCTTACTGCTAGCCTGATAACCAGTTCCAAGGCAATGGTGACATATACGGTTATCAATCAAAACCTATCAAGCAGGGCGTGGTGGCGCATGCCTTTACTCCCAGCACTTGGGAGGCAGAGGTAGGAGGATCACCGAGAGTTCGAGGCCACCCTGAGATTATATAGTGAATTCCAGGTCAGCCTGGGCTAGAGTGAAACCCTACTGAATGAAAAAAACCAAAAATCAAACCCTATCAAAACAGAAACCCAGAGGCTATAGAAACCTAAACACTACTAAACCACACTGCCAACAAGCCTGCAATGGCTCAGGAACACTGAAGAAGAAGGGATGGAAAGACTGTAAGAACCACAGAGTGGATAGGAATGCCCTAAGACAATCACCCCCAATATCCCACAAGGACTGACTAAGGCCTTCATGACCCCACAGTAAATACCGTATCCCCACTAAGGAAGGTCTCCTTGGTAACAGGAGCAGGGGAGAAGGGATAAAAAGTATAATCTATTATAATACATATAAAATTAAAAAGTGAAAAAAGTTGGTGATATCCATATATAATATGTTTTAGCATGTGGGAGGACCTCAAGTTCAAGTGCAGCCTGAGAACATAGTGAGACTCTCAATTTGAAAAAAACTGGACCAGCGGGGGGAGTATTAGAAGAGCCACACCAGGCGCCTTTAAATCCTACTTTAAAAATATATAAAGTCAGCCGGGCGTGGTGGCGCACGCCTTTAATCCCAGCACTCGGGAGACAGAGGTAGGAGGATCGCCATGAGTTCAAGGCCACCCTGAAACTACATAGTTAATTCCAGGTCAGCCTGGGCCAGAGTGAGACCATACCTCGAAAAACCAAAAAAAAAAAATATATATATATATATATGGAGTCAGAACCAGGCATGATGGCGCACACCTTTAATGCCAGCACTCGGGAAGCATAGGTAGAAGGATCACAGGTAAGTTCGAGGCCACCCTCAGATTGCATAGTGAATTCCTGGTCAGCCTGGACTAGAGTGAGACCCCACCTAGTAAACCAAAAAGAAATAATATATAAAGTCGGATTTACACATCTAAGAATAGTGTGCATAATTAAAAAACCCAAGCATCAAATTAACAAGATGCAAAAGTCTCTATAGTATATTACAAGAAACAAACAAACACACACACAAAAAGAAATCAAGACAACAAAATGGCACCAAAAATTATAAATCCATCAGAAAGGACCTCCAGTAAGACTGATTTGGATGAAATGCCTGACAAAGATTTCAAAAAAAATGATGGCATGCTTCAAACCAACATTGGTCAGTTAAGATAAAGAAGGTCATTTTACATAGATTAAAGGAACACTCCAACAGGATGACATTACAACTCTAAACATATATGCACCTAACATGGGAGCTCCCAATTTCATCATACAAACACTATTAGAATTAAGATCACAGATAACACCAAACATAATTGTAATGGGTGACTTCAATACCCCACTTTCATCAATTAACAGGTCATCCTAGCAAAAAAATAAACAGAAGCATCTGGACTAAATGAGGTCATGAAACAAATGACTCTATCAAATTATCTACAGAACATTTCAAGCAAATGCTGCAGAATACACATTCTTTTCAGCAGCACATGGAACATTTTCAAACATAGACCAGATTTTAGGACACAAAGCAAACCTTAACAAATACAGGAAAACTGAAATAATTCCTTGCACTCTATCTGATCACAATGGGATTAAACTACAAATCAACAACAAGAAAAGCTATACAGCATAACCAAAATCAAGGAAACTAAACAATACACTACTAAATGATGAATGGGTCAATGAAGAAATCAGGAAGGAAATCAAAAAGTTTATAGACTCAAATGATAATGAGAACACAACATACCAAAACCTTTGGGACATCATGAAGGCTGTCCTAAGAGGCAAATTTATGGCTTTAAGTGCCAACATTAAGAAGTCAGAAGCCGAGTGTTATGACACATGCCTTTAATCCAGCACTCAGGAGGCAGAGGTAGGAAGATCACCTTGAGTTCAAGGAACCCTAAGACTACATAGTGAATTCCAGGTCAACCTGGGCTAGAGACCCTACCTTGAAAACCCAAAGGAAGAAAGAGGCAGCATGTAAACAACTTAATGCTTCACCTTAAGGCTTTGGAAAAAGGAGAACAAGGCAAACCAAAAATAAGCAGATGGGAAGAAATAATAAATATCAGGGCAGAAATTAACATCTCTATCACACCTTCTAAGGCTCAGGGTCCATTGTGGAAGAGGTGGCAGAAACAATGTAAGAGCCAAAGGAAGGGTAAGACTCCGTACAATACATTCTTCCAGGCACAAAATGGCCTGGATATCCATGACCTCTCAGTGTCTGGCACTACCTACACAAGACCCTCATAATAGGAGGAAAAGACGGTGATATCAAAATAAAAGACTGACTGAGAGAGTGAGTGGATATGATGGAGAGTGGGGTAAAAGGGGGAAATTGAGGGGAGGAGAGGATGATCATGGTTGTCATTATTATTGTTATTATAATTATGGAAGTTGTCAATAAAATTTTTTTAGAAAAACCTGAAAACTCTGCATAAATCCTCTCAATTCCTTCTTTTCTTGTTCTTTGGTTTTTAGTTTTGTTTTTCGAGGTAGGGTCTCGTAGTGGCTCAGGCTGACCTGGAATTCACTATGTAGTCTCAGGGTGGCCTCGAACTCATGGCGATCCTCCTACCTCTGCCTCCCAAGTGATTAAAGCCCAGCCACTTGGCTACTTTTCACTAATGTAAAACCTACACTGAAGAAATTTAAACAACTGAGGATTTAAATAAGTATGTCTATCATATAAAAATTAACACATGAGGGCTGGAGAGATGGTTCATTGGTTACAGACACTTGCTCATAAAGCGTAATAGCTCAAGGTTGATTCTCCAGTAACATGTTGGCAGGAAATCCTGCCTGCAGTGCCCATATTTACTTTTTCTCCCCTCCTCCACTCTCAAAATTAAATAAAAATATTTTTAAAGGCCAGGCATGGTGGCACACAACTTTAGTCCCAACACTCAGGAAGCTGAGCTAGGATGATCACTGTGAGTTCGAGGCAACCCTGAAACTACATAGTGAATTCCAAGTTAGCCTGGGCTAAAACCAAGACCTTAGCTCCAAAAAAAAAAAAAAAAAAAAAAAAAAAAAAAAAAGCTGGGTGTGGTGGTACATCCCTTTAATCCCAGCAGGAGCTCAAGGCCACCCTGAGACTACATAGTGAGTTTCAGGTCAGCCTGGTCTAGAGTGAAACCCTACCTCAAAATACAAAAAAAAAAAAAACAAAAATACCTGGACCAAAACAAGCAACATCATTTTTCAATTCTAAGACAGAAAAATAAAAGATAATTAAAATATTTAAAGCTCTGAGTAAAATCTCACTTATATATTATACTAAAGTGAAATCACATGAAGAGGAAATAGTTACCTGTCACTCAACATACCCACAAAAATTTCCCACTTTCCATCCACTGAATATTTTTAGTCCTTTAATGCTACTTGTTTTCTGACTAGCTTACTTACGTGCTGTATTTCCTGCTGGCTGGCTCGGTAGTTTTTCTTGGTTAAATTGTCCACCAGGTAGCTTATTTGAGACAAGGCCAGCGAGAGCGAGTCAAGATTCATTGCTGGTTGGGGCGGAAGCAGGCGGCCGAGCCCGGCGCAAAATCACCATTATTCCCCTTTAGTCACCTCAGAGGCAGGTTAATGCTTTTTCTTTGTAATTAGGCTATATCTGATATCTGTATAATTTCTTCAGTTCTTCTTTGCCAGGTGTCTTACTCCGTTCTGAAACATGGCACCTGTTTAAAAAGTTGCAGAAATTTCAATTAGGAGGAAGAGGTTGAATAATTTTCATCTTTCTCTGTACTTAACAAATGAGATGTCTCCACCACTGCCAAGTTTCAAACTTAGATACTGGAAACATAGAGAAAACAACCCTCAAGAATTTATTTAAACTTAGCAAGACAAACTGTAATTAATGAAGTTTGTATTTTACCAATTTCTACCATACTCTTCAGAACCAATAAATAGGCACACATTAAATTTAGGATTTATTATCAATTTCCGGCTAAGATGAAGTGTGAAATAGGGGTCTGAACAAGCTCACCTCACTTTCATTCCCTCTGTCCACATTATTTATCTAAAAGCTATCTTCTAAGACTCCATCTCTGCACAGCTGAAGGCACCTGTTCCTTCACTTCACTCCTGTCACTGCTTCACAATCAGACAGCTGGTCTTAATAGATGTACTTTATGACTTGCATTTTAGTTATTTAAATGGTTAATTGAAAAAAGTAAGGGCGGAGGTGGGAGACTTAGGTAGAAGGATCACTGTAAGTTTGAAGCAAGCCTGGGCTACAGTGAGACCCTGCCATAAAGAAAAAGAAAAGAGGGCTGGAGAGATGGCTTAGGGGTTAAGGCGCCTGCCTCCTAAGCCTAAGAACACTGGTTCCAATCTCCAGCGGTTCCAATCTCCAGGTCCCACGTTTAGCCAGATGCAAAGTGACGCAAGGGCGCAATGCCGCACTTGACCACAAGGGGGCGCACACATCTGGATTTTGTTCGCAGCAGCTGAGACACTGCTGGCCCGCCCATCTCTGTCTTCTTATCCCTCTCTCTCCCTCTCTCTGTGTCTCTCTCCAAAAAAATAAATGAAATAAATAAAAAAGAAATTAAAAGAAAAAGAAAAAGAAAAAGAGGGAAGAGAGTAGAGGACAGGAGGGAAGGATGGAGGGAAAGGAGGAGAGGGAGAGAGGGAGGGGAGAGAGGGGAGGGGAGGGGAGGGGGGAGGGAGGGGGAGGGGAGAGGGAGGGAAGATAGGGGAGGGAGGGAGGGAGGAGGGGGAAGAAGAGAAAGGAGGGAGGGAGGGACGGAGGAAGGAGGGAGGGGGAAGGAGAGAAAGGAGGGAGGGAAGGAGGAGGGAGGAGGGGGGGGGAAGGAGAGAAAGGAGGGAGGGAAGGAGGGAGGGGGGGAAGGAGAGGAAGGAGGGAGAGGGGAGGGAGGAAGGAAGGAAAGAGAGAGGGAGGGAGGGAAGGAAAGAGAGAGGAGGGAGGGAAGGGAAAGAGAGAGGAGAGGAGGGAAGGAAGGAAGGAAAGGAGGGAGGAGGGAGGAAGGAAGGAAGGAAGGAAGGAAGGAAGGAAGGAAGGAAGGAAGGAAAGAAAGGAGAGGGAGGAAGGAAGGAAGGAAGAGAGAGGGGAAGGAAGGAAGGAGGAGGAAGGAAGGAAGGAAGGAAGGAAGGAAGGAAGGAAGGAAGGAAGGAAGGAAGGAAGGAAGGAAGGAAGGAAGGAAGGAGGGGGAGGAAGGAGGGGAGGGAAGGAAGGAAAGGGAGAGGGAGGGAAGGAAGGAAGGAAGGAAGGAAGGAAAGAGAAGGAAGGAAGGGAAGGGAGGGGGAGGAAGGAAGGAGGGAAGAAGGGAGGGAGGAAGGAGGAGGAAGGAGGAAGGGAAGGAGGAGGAAGGAAGGAAGGAAGGGAGGGAGGGAGGGAGGGAGGAAGGAGAGGGAGGAAGGAGGAAGGAAGGGAGGAAGGAAGGAGGAAGGAGGAGGAGGAAGGAGGGGGGAGGGAGGAGGGAGGGAGGAGGGAAGGGAAGGAAGGAAGGAAGGAGGAGGGGAGGGAAGAAAGGAGGAAGGAGGGGAGGGAGGAGGGAGGGGGAGGAGGAGGAAGGAAGGAAGGGGAGGGGAGGGAGGGAAGGAAGGAGGGAGAGAGGGAAGGAAGGGGGAGAGAGGAGGAAGGAAGGAGAGAGGGAGGGGAGGGGGAGGGAGAGAGGAGGGAAGGAAGGAGAGAGGGAGGGAGGGAAGGAGAGAGGGAGGGAGGGAGGGAGAGAGGAAGGAGAGAGGGAGGAGAGAGGGAGGAGGGAGGGGGGAGGGAGGGAAGGATAGGAGAGGGAGGGAGGGAGGGGGAAGGAAGAGGAGGAGAGGAGGAGGGAGGGAAGGATAGAGGAGGGAAGGAAGGAAGGAGAGAAGGAAGGAGGAAGGAAGGAGAGAGGGAGAGAAGGAAGGAGGGAGGAAGGAAGGAGAGAGGAAGAGAGGGAAGGAAGGGAGGAAGGAGAGAGGGAGGAAAGGAAGGAGAGAAGGAGGAAGGGGAGGGAAGGAAGGGAGGGAAAGAGAGAGGGAGGAGGAGGAGGAGGGAAGGAAGGAGAGAGGGAGGGAAGGAGAGAGGAAGAGAGGGAAGGAAGGAGGGAGGGAAGGAGAGAGGGAGGGAAGGAAGGAGAGAAGGAGGAAGGGAGGGAAGGAAGGAGGGAAAGAAAGGAGAGAGGGAGGGAGGAGGGAGGGAAGGAAGGAGGGAGAGAGGGGAAGGAGAGAGGGAGGGAGGGAGGGAGGGAGTGACGTCCAGGTCAGCCTGAGCTAGAGTGAGACCCTACCTCGAAAAACCAGAAAAGAAGCCAGGCATGGTGGCGCACGCCTTTAATCCCAGCACTCAGGAGGCAGAGGTGGGAGGATCACAGTGAGTTTGAGGCCACCCTGAGACTACATAGTTAATTCCAGGTCAGCCTGGGCCAGAGTGAGACCCTACCTTGAAAAACCAAAAAAGAAAGAAAGAAAGAAAGAAAGAAAGAAAGAAAGAAAGAAAGAAAGAAAGAAAGAAAGAAAGAAAGAAAGAAAGAAAGAAAAAAAAAAAAAAGAAAAACCAGAAAAGAAAGAAGAGGGCAAGGATGAGAGAAAGAGAAAAAGAAGCCAGGTATGTAGGCACACGCCTTTAATCCCAGCACTTGGGAAGCAGAGGTAGGAGGATTGCCATGAGTTCAAGGTCACTCTGAGACTACATAGTGAATTCCAGGTAAGCCTGGGCCAGAGTGAGACCCTACCTCAAAACAAACAAACAAAACCAAAAAAAAAAAAAAATAATAATAACAGAAAGTGAGGGCTGGGGGTGCAAGCCTGTAATAGAAACATTTGGGAATTGAGGCAGAAGGATAACTAGTTGGAGGTCAGTCTAAGCAGTTTAGCAACAACCTGCCACAAAATAAGATTTTAAAGGGGCTGAGGTTTTGGCTCAGTGGCACAGTCCTTACCTAGCATTTGTAAGGAAGGTCCTGGGTTCAATCATGAATCCCCACCCCCACAAAAAAATGAAAAAAAAAATCAATCCTTCAGCTGAAAAGGTGGGGAAGCCTTTCCTTTTCACTGTAGCTACATTACATTTGTTCTCCACACTACATGCTGTCTTGTCCAGATTTCTTAAAATTTACAAAGGTAGGGTGAGTCCCACAAATGTGGTAAGGTTTAAGATTACTACTGTTTTTCAAGGCAAGGTCTCATTCTAGCCCAGGTTGACCTGGAAATCACTCTATAGTCTCAAACTGGCCTCAAATTCACAGCGATCCTCCTACCACAACCTGGGACTAACGGTACGCACTACCATGTACAGCTAAGGTTTAAGCTTATTTTAGTGGGCTGGAGAGATGGCTTAGTGGTTAAGGCGCATGCCTGCAAAACCTAAGGACCCAGGTTCGATTCTCCAGATCCCATGTAAGTCAGATGCATATGGTGGCACATGTACTTGCAGTTCGTTTGCAGTGGTTAGAGGCTCTGGCATGCCCATTCTCACTCACTCCCTCTCTCTGTCTCTAATAAATAAATAAAAATAAAATCCTTTTTAAAAAAAGATTATTTTGGGAATGGAGAGATTGCGCAACAGTTAAAGGCTTTCCTGCAAAGCCTAACAACCCAGGTTCAATTCCTCAGTACCCATGCATCTGGAATTTTGTTTATGGCAGCTGGAGGCCCTGGAGTGCCCATTCTCTTTCTTCTATCTCTCCTTACAATTAAAGAAAAAATATTTTTCAAAAATCAAGGGGAGGGCTGGAGAGATGGCTTAGCAGTTAAGGAACTCGCCTGCTAAGCCTAAGAACCTGGTTCCAATCTCCAGCAGTTCCAATCTCCAGGTCCCACGTTTAGCCAGATGCAAAGTGACTCAAGGGTGCAATGCCGCACTTGACCACAAGGGGGAACACGCATCTGGATTTCGTTCACAGCGGCTGAGAGACTGCTGGCGCACCCATTCTCTGTCTCCCTCTCCCTGTGCCTTTCTCCAAAAAAAAAAAAAAAAAAAAATCAAGGGGAAATGAATATAGCTAGAGAGAGAGAGAGAGAGAGGGAGACTATGATATATCTAATTGGTTGTGTCAGGAATTTTTCCAAGCTAAACCAGGTTTCTTAAACAAGACATTTCCAAAAAAAAACCACTCTACACCTTCACAAGCGCAAATGAAAACTCAACTCCAGATGGGCTGTGGTGGGAGCACTCAGGAGGCTGAGGTAGGAGGATTGCATGACTTCAAGGCCACCCCGAGACTACATAGTGAATTCCAAGTCAGCTTGGGCCAGAGTGAGACCCGACCTCGAAAAACCAAAAAGAAAAAGAAAGAAAATTCAACTCCAGAAGTATTTGGCTTGGCTTTGCTCTGGCATTAAAATTTTTTAACGTGGGTTTGGGGAAATGGCTCAGCAGGTGAAAACACTTGTTGCTCACACACAAGAGCTAGAAATGGCCTTAGTTTGATTCCCAGTACCCACATAAGCTAGGCATGGCACCACAAGCCTGTAAGCCTAATTCTGTGAGGAATGAAGACGGAGACCAGCTGGGGTTCACTGGACAGCCAATCTGACTGGTAGCAGCACCTCCAGGTTCATTGAGACTCCATTTCAAGGCAGAAGCATGGCAGAGGATACCCAACATTCTCCTCTGGTCTCTGCACACATGTGTGCATGGGACACAGAACTGCACACACATATGCATACACCACACACCCCATCCCTAACTGTATATATACACTAAAAATATTTGTGACTGACAGCATCAAAACAGAACTGCTCTTGTATGTAAACCCCTATCTTAAGGGTGGAGTTAAAAAAATACAGTAGTTTGCTTTTTGTTTTGTTTTTGTTTGGGTTTTTTTAGGGTTAAGGTCTCGCTCTAACCTAAGTGCTGGGACTAAAGGCATGAGCCACCACACCCAGCAATTTTGAATTCTTTTTGCAAGTTATTGTCACCCAAATTGACAGGCAAAGCATATTTTACATGGACAGTATTATTTATTTTATTTTATTTATTTATTTAAAAGAGAAGGAGAAAGAGAATGGGTACACAGGGCCTCTAGCCACTGCAAACGGACTCCAGATATGTGCACCAGGCTGCTGTGGGTTCTGGGGAAATCAAACCAGGATCTTTTGGCTTTTCAGGCAAGCGCATTAACCACTAAGCCATTTCTCCAGCCCGATAGTATTACTTTACAGAATATTACAATTACCTGGGGCTGGGGTATTACTCCAGTGATAAAGCACTTGCCTAACATGTGCATGTGCACTGAGTTCCATACCCAGCACCACAATATAGTAATACACACACACACACACACACACAAAAAAAAAAACGTATAATCCAGAACATGATTATTCTGTCACTGTGGATAAAACTGATTACTCCCTGGGTGATTCTGAATACAAAGATTAAATGTTTTTATTCCACACACACAAACTGACTACTCCCCTCTTTCCAAGATGATGGATACTTTTTTGTATTATAACCTTTCAGTCTACTGCTTTTTGACCTTACAATACTAGATTTGGACCTTAATTCTCGGTATTAATTTTCTTGATAATTTACACTAAAAACCATCTATATCATTAACTCTCAAATGTCTACGTCTAGCCCAACTCATTTTCATGGTGTTCTGACTTTTATTAATTTCTTACCTAACATTTAATATACAGTATATGCAAAAATAATCACCTAAGCCAGGCATGGTGGTACATGCCTTTAATCCCAACACTTAGGAGGCAGAGGTAGGAGTATCACTATGAGTTCATAAGACTACATAGTGATTCCAGGTTACCCTGGGCTAGAGACCCTACCTCAAAAAAACAAAAAACAGCAGGGCACAGTGGCACACGCCTTTAATCCCAGCACTGGGAGGCACAGGTAGGAGGATTGCTATGAGTTCAAGGCCACCCTGAGACTACATAGTGAGTTCCAGGTCAGCTGTGGTTAGAGTGAGACCATACCTCGAAAACAACAACAACAAAAAAATCACCTGATCTTTCTATCCAATGACATTTACACACTTGCAAAGACTTCCCCTGAAACAATCCATGCTAACTCATCCTTAAAGTTATCCACATCAAAAACTTGGAATCCTGGCTCACTCTCTTGCTGCTATCTTCCACCTGCTGTGGCAAGAAGTGATGTCCAGCCTCTTCTGTGGGACCACCATTTCCCTGCCATCATGAAGCATCCCCTCAAGACTCTAAGCCAGAATAAACTGTTTCCTCCCATCAGCTGCTTTTGGCTGGGTGCTTTGTTTCATCAACCAGAAGGAACAACCAGGCACTTTACAATGGTGACTGCTGCTGACCAAAGGAGGTGCTGAGCTTGGCTTCATTCTGTCAACTAGTTACAGAATGTGTCCATGACCAGTTGCAGGTTGTAGTAGAAATCGACAGGACATAACTCTGTCACAGAGGCCAGTCACTTCATATGATACCAAGACATCACTTTAACTACTGGTGCAACCTGAGAATTTATCTGCTTGGTATCCTAATATCTGTCAGAAGAAAACCCACATCAGTCCAAGCCTCCAACCCAGCTGGATGGCGCTGGAAGCAGCCTTGGCCAATCTCCAGTTAGAAGCCAAATGCCAAATCTGTCTGGGTAGAATGACACACCCTGTCACGAATGAACATGGACACAACTTCTGTTCCATCTGCATCATGCAGTCCTGAGCAGATATGGAAGGCAGATTGCCCTGTCCTGTCTGCCAAGACAAATGCAGTGACAACACGCTCATGAGAAAATGCATGCACCTCCTTGTGCAACTGGCTTATGAGGATCCTAGAGAATCGAACTGGGATCCTTTGGCTTCGCAGGCAAATGCCTTAACCGCTAAGCCCCCCAAAATGTAATTTTTTTTTTTTTTTTTTTTTTTTACGAGGTAGGGTCTCACTCTAGCTCAGGCTGACCTGGAATTCACTATGTAGTCTCAGGGTGGCCTCGAACTCTCGGCAGTCCTCCTACCTCTGCCTCCCGAGTGCTGGGATTAAAGGCGTACACCACCACACCCGGCTTCCAAAATGTAATTTTAAGCAACTCAATTGAGTTCAGTCAGTAGAGCATGAGACTGAAGACTGTAATTTTACAACTTTATGCATAAGCATGTTTGACTTGCCTACATATGTGTTTATCGATTTCTTAAGACATTCCAGGTGGCAGAGAATCAAAATTGGAAAACCCAACTAAAGTACGTGCCTCACAGTATACAAATGTTAGTTGTGTCACAGCGCTAAACATGCCAAGGCTATGCAGTTTTAACAACTGGGAAAAATCTAATTGAAGGATGAACAGAAATTGCATTATGTGCAACTTTTCTGTCAATTTTAAATAAGTTTCATAATTATCTAAATAAAACATTTTATAAAAAAAACTTGGAATCCAAACTTCTGGGTAAGATGGTGGCATAGTAGCCACACCAAAGCAGCCTAGAGAGGTGTGGTAGTTTGAATATATGCCCCCCAATATATTCAGTATTTTATTAGTTATAGTTTGCACCTGCAATCACCTTGCTAGAGGCAATGTCACTGGGGGCCAGTCTTAAGGTATTAATGGTGGGTTTGAGATTCCATTGTAAAGATATGCAAATATGCCTAGTAGGAGTTCCTGAAGTGTGCTGTGTGACCTTTTGGCTGTAGTTTTGCTCTGTGTGCTGTGGTGGCTGGTTGGCTTTCTCTCTCTGCTTGGCCCTGTGGAAGGCAGGCCGCTTCTCTTGCCTTTATGGAACTTCCCCTGGATCTGTAAGCTTCAATAAATAATATCCCTTCCTCCATAACTGTGCCTGGTCTGGAAGTTCATCTCAGCGAACCTAAAGCTGTCTGCTACAGGAGGGAAATAAGGAGAAAAACAGGAGAAAAAAATGGGGCTGGAGAAATGGCTTAGCGGTTAAGACACTTGCCTGCAAAGCCAAAGAACCCAGGTTTGATTCCCCAGGTCCCACATAAGCCAGATGCACCAGGGGGTGCATGCATCTGGAGTTCATTTGCAGCAACCGGAGGCCCTGGCACACCCATTCTCGCACATTCTCTCCCTATTTCTTTCTCTCTTTCTCTCTCAACTAAATAAAGAAAAATAAAATATTTTTAAAAAAACAGCTAAATACACTCTTCTACCAAAAAGTGAACGTGTGTAACTTTATTATCAACCACAGCAGAGAAGCAGGAGAGATGCAGATATTCTGGAAAGAAGAAAACCTGCCAGAATCCCTCCAAAGCCCCTGAGGTCGCCACCTGCTGCTGCAGGAGCAGAAACCAAATGAGGGGATTTTCCACTGACATCAGCCTCCTGTAAAAGTCAAGAAACCTGAAGGGAAAGACAGCAGGAACCAGCTGAGCAGCTCCAGTACAACTCCAGGGATCTTACATAGCCTCCCACCCCCAGCGGCATGGCATCCAGCACAGCCCATCAGAACACTAGATCCACAGCAAAACAGGAAGGGGATCACAGTGGGCACTCAGAACTGGTGAGATTGGAAGATATCCCAAAAAGTAACAGGGCTTACTTACACAAAGCCAGGTACATAGGCCTACACTGGAAATGCTAATCTCTCTTTCCATATCAGGACAGGTTAGATGTTACATTTGACTGATGTATTCTTGGTTGGCTTTACCATTCTCAAATAAACTGCATTTTGGTGTTGACTATTGTTGCCTTTGACATTTTCTGATTTATAGGGCCTTTCTCTTTTTCTTCTGTAATTACTGAGGGCAGGGTCTCACTCTGCCACAGGCTGACGTGGAACCCATTTCAGACCAGAAATATCAACCTCCCAGTTGACAGGATTAAGGGTGTGGAACAACACACACCCTTTGGACCTTTGACTTCATTAGATTACCTATTGGTTTTAATCCCCACTCCTGCATAAATGTTCTGTGCTACTTTTGACTGAATGTATATATTGCTCAGTTGATTTTCAAAATTTGCGAGTAATTTGATCCACCCAGTATATTAGAATACTGGAATAGCAGGCAAACTCAGCACCTAGGATCACTTCTGCTGTTTCTCTTGGAGTACAGGAGCTACACCTGGCACCTTAAACTTCTACCCTGAAGATACATGAAAGTTAGATTTACACAGCTAAGAACACTCCAGGTAATTAGAAAACCAAAGCATCAAATTAACACAAGATGCAAAAATCTCTACATTATATAAAAGAAACATACACACACACAAATCAAGGCAATACAATTCCACCAAAAATTATAAATCCATTAGAAAGGACCTCCTGTGAGTCTATATGAGACAACAAGCCTGACAAAGACTTCAAAAACAATGATTTTTATCTATGCTCAAAGAAATCAAAGGAAATCAAAGAAGATAACAAACTCCTGAAGAAATGCCAACAGAACACAGGGAACCAACTTAATAAAATAAGGAGGTCATACAAGATATGAATAAGGAAATAGAAATAATGAAAAAAATACCAATTAGAAATACTAGAAATGGGACTGGAGGGATGGCTTAGCGGTTAAGGTGTTTGCCTGCAAAGTCAAAGGATCCATGTTCAATTCCCCAGTACCAATGTAAGCTAGATGCACAAGGTAGCGCATGCTTCTGGAGTTCATTTGCAGCAGCTGAAGGCCCTGGTGCACCCATTCTCTGCCTGTTTCTCTTTCTCAAATATAAAAAATATAAAAATATATAAAATATTTAAAAATTAAGTAATTAAAAAAAAAGAGGGCTGGAGAGATAGATGGCTTAGCGGTTAAGGCACCTGCCTGCTAAGCCTAAGAACCCGGTTCCAATCTCCAGGTCCCATGTTTAGCCAGATAGGAGGGGAGCGGAGGGGAGGGGAGTGGAGGGAAAAATACTAGAAATGAAAACAAAATAAGGCAAATAGAAAATTTTGTAGAAACTCTCACCAGTAGAATGGATCAAGGAGAGGACAGAATTTCTAAACTAGAAGACCAGGTGGCAGATGTAATATATATAGTCCAACGAAGAGAAAGACAAACTAATAGGAAGGCATGAATGGGGATTTCAACACATTGGGGACACTATGAAGAGATCACGCATAAGAATTCAGAGTATAGCCAGGCTGGAAAGACAGCTTAGCGGTTTAGCCGCTTGCTTGTGAAGCCTAAGGACCCGGTTTGAGGCGTGATTCCCCAGTACCCACGTAAACCAGATAGGATCGGGAGTTCGTTTGCAATGGCTGGAGGCCTTGATATGCCCATTCTCACTGCTTCTCTATGTGCTACTCTAATAAATTAAAAGAAAAACCAAAAAAAAAAAAAAGTGTTGATTTCATCAACATAAAGTCCTCACAAGACTTAGAAAAAAAAACTTTCAGAGCCGGGCGTGGTGGCACACGCCTTTAATCCCAGCACTCGGGAGGCAGAGGTAGGAGGATTGCCGAGAGTTCGAGGCCACCCTGAGACCACATAGTGAATTCCAGGTCAGTCTGAGCCAGAGTGAGACCCTACCTCGAAAAACAAAACAAAACAAAACAAAACAAAACAAAACAAAACAAAACAAAACAAAACAAAAAAACTTTCAGGCTGGAGGGATGACTTATTGGTTAAAGCACTTGCCTGCGAAGCCTAAGGAACCAGGTTTGATTCCCCAGTACCCATGTAAGCCAAGGTGATGCATACATCTGGAGTTCACTTGCAGTGACTGGAGGTCCTCGCATGCCCATTCTCTCTCTGCCCCTCTTGCTAATAAATAAATAAATAAATAAATAAATAAATAAATAAATAAATAAATAAAATGTGTAGCTGGAGTAATGGCTTAGCGGTTAAGAAGTTTGACTGCAAAGCCAAAGGATCCCGGTTCCACTCTCCAGGACCCACGTAAGCCAGATGCACAAGGGAGCGCATGCATCTGGAGTTCATTTGCAGTGGCTGGAGGCCCTGGAGTACCCATTCTCTCCCCCTCTCTCTCAAATAAATAAATAAATAAATAAATAAATAAATAAATAAATAAATAAATGTTAAAAAAAAGTTTTAAAAAAGAATTCAGAGTATAGCCAGGCGTGGTGGCGCACTCCATTAATCCCAACACTTAGGAGGCAGAGGTAGGAGGATCACTGTGAGTTCGAGGCCACCCTGAGACTACATAGTGAATTCCAAGTCAGTCTGTATTGGAGTGAAACCCTACTTCAAAAATAAATAAATAAAGAATTCAGAGTATAGTTGGAGAAGAATTTCACACCAATACTAGTTAGGAATAAAGGTCACTTCAGGGCTGGAGAGATGGCTTAGTGGTTAAGGCAAATGCCTGTGAAGCCTAAGGAGCCAGGTTCAATTCTCCAGGTCCCACGTAAGCCAGATGCACATGGTGGAACATACATCTGGAGTTTGTTTGCAGTGGCTAGAGACCTAGCATGCCCATTCTCACTCTTTCTTTCCCTCTCTGTAATAAAAACGAAAATAAAACCTTTAAAAAAAAAAAAGGTCACTTTATATTTATTCAAGGAACATTCCAACAGGAGAACATTACAATTCTAAACACATATGCACCTAACTTAGGCGTCCCCAATTTCAAACAATAATGGCATTAAAGTCACATATAACACCAAACACAGTTGCAGTGGGTGACTTCAATAACCCACTCTCATCATTTAACAGGTCATCCCGGCAAAAAATAAACAGAGAAACATCTGGATTAAATGAGGTCATAGAACAAATAAACCTAACAGGTATCTATAGAACTTGTGGTAGTTTGAATAGATGGCCCCCAATATATTCAGTGTTTTATTAGTTTGTACTATGCATCTGCATCCACCTGGCTGGAGGCAATGCCACTGGGTGGATCTTAAGGTGTGGTGGTGGGTTTGAGATTTCAATCTAAAGATATGCAAAAGTGTGCCTAGCTGGAGTTCCTGAGGTGTGCTGTGCTGTGTGGCTTTTGGCTTGTGGTTTGGTCCTGTTTAGGAAGGCCAGCAAACCTGAAGCTGTCTGCTACAAAAGTTGGTACCGAGATTGGGGTGAGAGGAACCTAACCACGTGGGTTTTCATCTTTTGGAAGCTTTGTTTTGGAGGAATGAGCATGGATTTGGTGCTTGCAAATGAAGATACCTTCTGGAGTGGTAAGTCAAGTTTTATGGACTATTCTGAGGAGAGTTTTAGAATAGTAAGGGCAGACAGTACTGAACTTCAAGGCTTGGCTTATGAGCTTTCTAAGGGGAAGGAAAGACTGCAGAGGACTTTGTTGGAACTGGGCTACTGGCATAAGGACTGGCTGCATTCTGCTGCCCAGGCCCAGAGAGTTTGATCTAGGTTAAATGTGTACTGGACTGATGAAGTTGGCTAAAGATATTGGACTGAGAGATTTAAGATTTTAAGTTGGAAAACCTCAAGCAAGTTAAAATTAGAGGCACTGAGACTGGTTTTAGATTATTGGAGTTGCTATTTTCAACACATTAGCAATCTTAAGGAAGATGGCCCAACTGCTTTACATTAAAACAATGGAGCAAATGCCTGAGGAAAGACTGTTAGAAATGCAGACTCTTTTGGGAAGGAGTTGAATGGAGAAGGAACCTGCTTTTCAAGACTATGATTTATTTCGTCCCTGAATTAAGAATATGGCTGTGTCCTGCACACCTGGTATTTAGTTTTGGAAGCATAAAAATGCGTGGAGTGGTCATGAATTGCACACGGTCCCAGGAACCGCTGCTGAGATGCAGCATGAGGCAGGGCATGATCCCCTGATAGCCTAGAAGAGCCTTTGGAAGATGGACCATGGTTTGCATGGAGACCTGAAGACATTTTGGATATACCCGGACTATGCAAGAGCTACCATGGAGTGCGCTGCTGGCCTAGGATGGAAGTTTTCCCTGGCTACTCTGCCCAGCTAGAGGAACAGAATTGAAAAACCAAGAGACTGTCAGTCTCTGGTTATATTGAACTGCAAAAGTTTGATAATTGCTGATGGTGGTTGAGTTTGCATTGTTCTAGTCTCGCCTTGCTATGCCTTATACCAGTTGAAAATGTTTACTTTGTGCCTTTATATGTTGGAAGTATATAACTTGTTTGATTTTCCAGGACTATCTTAAGCTGGTCAAGACCGTGGGGGCCTTTGAAACTGGACTGAATACAATTTACAATATGTGATGGTTTAAAATCTATTGGGGGCCAGGGGTGGAATGTGGTAGTTTGAATAGATGGCCCCCAATATATTCAGTGTTTTATTAGTTTGTACTATGCATCGCATCCACCTGGCTGGATGCAATGTCACTGGGTGGATCTTAAGGTATGGTGGTGGATTTGAGATTTCAACCTAAAGATATGTAAAGTGTGCCTAGCTGGAGTTCCTGAGGTGTGGTATGCTGTGTGGCTTTTGCTCTCTGTGTTTGGTCCCGTTTAGGAAGGCCAGCTTCTAATTTCCCCTGGGTCTGTAAGCTTCAATAAATCCCTTCCTCCATAACTGTGCCTGGTCTGGAAGTTCATCTCAGTAAACCTGAAGCTGTCTACTACAGAATCTTTCACCCAAATGCTGCAGAATACACATTCTTTTCAGCAGCATATGGAACATTCTCTAAAGTAGACCATATATTAGGACATAAAGCAAACCTTAACAAATACAGGGAAATTTCTTGCACTCTATCTGATCATAATGGGATTAAACTACAAATCAACAACGAGAAAAGCTAGAGAGCATAAGCAAAATCATGGAAACTAAAAAAATACTAAATGATGAATGGGTCAATGAAAAAGCCAAAGAACCTAAGGTTCAATTCCCCAGGACCCATCTAACCAGAGGCACAAGGTGACACATGTGTCTGGAGTTCATTTGCAGCGGCTGAAGACCCTGGCACGCCCATTCTCTATCTGTCTCTGTCTCTGTCTCTGTCTCTCTCTCTCTCTCCTTCTGTCTCTGAAATAAATATTTTTTAAAAAAAAAATTTTTTTAAGGGCTGGAGAGATGGCGTAGTGTGGTTAAGGTGCATGCCTGCGAAGCCTAAGGACTCCAGTTTGATTCTCCAGGTCCCACATAAGCCAGATCCACATGATGGTGCATCTGTCTGGAATTTGTTTGCAATGGCTAGAAGCCCTGGTACACCCATTTTCACTCTCACTCTCCCTCTGTCTCTAATAAATAAATAAACTAAAATTAAAATTAAGAAAATCAATTTTTAAAAAATATTTAAAAAAACAAACAAACATAACTGGGCCTGGTGGCACATACCTTTAATCAGCACAGAGGCAGAGATAGGAGGATCACCTGAGTTCCAGGCTATCCTGATACTACATAGTAAATTCCTGGTCAGCCTGGGTTAGAGAGTGAGATCCTACCCTGAAAAACCAAAAACAACAACAAAAAAAGAAGACCCCAGCACCAGGAAGGCAGACAGGCAGATTTGTAGAGCTTGCTGGCCAGCCAGTTTAGGCTCATTGGTGACCTCCCAAACGACGAGAAACTGTCTCAAAAAGAAGTGGACGGTATACCTGAGCATAACACCTGAGGTTATGCTCCTGTAGCCTCTTCACATGCATACATATGCATACAACCCTGCACCCACACACATACACATATGTACAACATACAAACCACATGCAAAAAAGTATCATATTATACACATGTTTGAAGGTGTCAAAAATAAAATAATTATCAAGATATAGTTATTTTGATATATTTTGAAGCATAGCTCATTGGTCAAGTGTTTGCCTAGCATACATATGACCCTTGGTTTGGTGCCTTACAATCTCTGTATAAAATGAAAACTAGTAAACATGGAAGATAAACTTTGTATAAGGGGCTGGGAAGATGACTCAGCGGGTAAAAGCTCTTACTAAACAAGCCTGACCACCTGAGCTTAGACATAAAACCAAATATGGTGGCCAAGTGTCTAGCCCAGGCTGACCTACAATTCACTATGTAGTCTTAAGGTGGCCTCAAACTCATGGCGATCCTCCTACCTCTGCCTCCCGAGTGCTGGGATTAAAAGCTTACGCCACCACACCTGGCTCCAGTAACTTTCTAGTTGTATTTGAGGTAGCTCTACTGGCAAGAATCCATGCCTGACTGTAAACTAGTTCAAAAGTCTGTATCTAGCCAGGTGTGGTGGTGCACACATCTTTAATCCTAGCCCTCAGGAGACAGAGGTAGGAGGATCACTGAGTTTGAGTGCAGCCTGGAACTACAGAATGAATTCCAAGTCAGCCTAGGCTAGAGTAAAACCCTACCTTGGGGAGGGGGAGAAGAGAAAAGGGCCTGGGTATACCATAATTCTAGCACTCTGGAGGAGGCAGAAAGATAAAAGAGTTCAAAGCCAGGACTGGGGAGATGGCTTTGCCCTTCTGGATTCAGTTACCCAATATTCATGTCAAGTCAAATGCACAAGATATTATATGTGTCTTGAGTCTGTCTGCAGTGGCATAAGGCCCATTCTATCTCACCCTCAAATAAATAAATAAGGCTGGGTGTGGTGGTGGACACCTTTAATCCCAGCATTTGAGAGGCAAAGGTAGGAGGATCACTGTGAATTCCTGGAAAGTCTGGGTCTACAGAGTGAGTTCCAGGTCAGCCTGGGCTAAAGTGACACCCTAACTTGAATAAAACCAATCAATCAATAAATAAATAAATAAACATTTTTTTTAAAGAGTTCAAGGTGCCAGCTTGGGGTATGCAATATATCCTGGGGTGTGGGCACTCAAAAATCTGGTATTTAGCCGGGCGTGGTGGTTCACACCTTTAATCCCAGCACTTGGGAGGCAGAGGTAGGAGGATCACCGTGAGTTTGAGGCCACCCTGAGAATACATAGTGAATTCCAGGTCAGCCTGGACAAGAGTGAGACCCTACCTCAAAAAACAAAAACAAACAAACAAACAAAAATCTGGTATTTATTACTCCTTTAATGAAACAGGGATTCCATTTATGCTGTACCATTCCAATCCATCCATTCAAAATGTTGGTTCCCTTATTAATATCTTACTTATAAATTACCCTGTACAAAACTGAATAACTTATGCAACTATCCAAATGCATAATAGTTGTTCTAAGTACTGTACATATTAATTGAATACTAAAAACTCTTTCAGGAAGACAATTATTATTCTATCTTTGCAGATGAGGGGTAGTTTAACTTAAGGTTAGTAAACAGAATTTTGAAGCCATGATTGTAACTGGGCAGAGGTTAAATATGAAAATAAAACATGGGGCTGGAGAGATGGCTCAGCAGTTAAGTGCACTTCCTATGCAAGCATGAAGGCATGAGGGGTCCTGAGACTGCCCAAGTTTAAATCTCCAGAACCCACATAAAGTATCTAGGAGTGGCCACACATGCCTGCAACACCAGTACTGCAAAGAAAAGAGCAAAGACCATCTTGAAGCTATGGAGGAGTTCACCCATTAGACCTCCCTACGGCCTCGGGAGGCCAAGTGTAAGGGGTGCTGTAAAGACACATCCACGTGCATACACCACACACACACACAAGCTCACGCACACATATGAGCATATATGCAAAGCAAAAAAGAAAAGAATAACAAGGCTGGGGGCATAGCTCAGTGGCAAAGTGCTTGTATCATAGCATGGAAAGCCAGGTAATTTCCCCAGCACCAAAAACAAACAAAATGTTGTATTAGTTTCAAAGCCAACTTAAGGTCTGTAGAGATGTCCCAGTGGTTAAGGTGCATGTCTGCAAAGCCAAAGGACCAAGCTTCTAATCCCCTGGACCCATGTAAGCCAGATGAACAAGGTGGTGCATGTATCTGGAGTTCATCTGCAGCAACTAGAGGCCCTGGCACACCCATTCTCTCTCCTTCTCTCTCTCTCAAATAAATAAAAAAATCTATAAAATATATTAAAGCACACACCCTTAATCCCAGAACTAGGGAGCTCTGCAGAAGTAGAAGGATTGAGGCTAGCCCGAAACTAGAGCCTTGGCTACAGCAAGACATTACCTTAGTGGTTAAGGCGCCTGCCTGCGAAGCCTAAGAACCATCCAATTCTCCAGGTCCCACGTTTAGCCGGACGCAAAAGTGACAAAAGCACGCAATGTCATACATGCACACAAGGGGGTGCACGCATCTGGAGTTTGTTCATAGTGGCTGAGAGGCCTCTGGTGTGCCTATTCTCTCTCTCTCAGATTAAAAAATAAAACAACAACAAAAAACCTTAAGTATATTTTTCAATGCCAATTCCTGACATTAAACAAGTATCTCCTTAATTACTTTGACATTAAAGCCGGGCGTGGTCTCCTTTAATCCCAGCATTACTTTAAGCCAAGATTTCCAGGTCAGCCTGGACCAGAGTGAGACCCTACCTTGCAAAACAAAAAAAAAAAAAAAAAAAAAAAAAAGAAATTTAATGCTAGGCGTGGTGGCACATGCCTTTAATCCCTGTACTTGGGAGGCTGAGGTAGGAGGACCGCTCTGAGTTCAAAGCCACCCTGAGACTACATAGTGAGTATCAGGTCAGCCTGAGCTAGAGCAAGACCCTACCTCAAAAAAAAAAAAAAAGGCTGGGGAAATGCCATAGCCTTTAACCTGGCCCTGGCACGCCCATTCGCTCTCTCTTTCTCTTCCCCCCCCCTTTCTCTGTCAAATAAATAAATGCATAAAAATATAATTTTTTGAGCCAGGCATGGTGGCGCACACCTTTAATCCCAGCACTTGGGAGGCAGAGGTAGGAGGATCACCTTGAGCTCAAGGCTACCCTGAGACTACATAGTTAATTCCAGGTCAGCCTGGGCCAGAGTGAGACCCTACCTCAAAAAACCAAAAAAAAAAAAAAAAAAAAAAAAAAAAAGAATTTTTTAAAAAGGGGGTAAAAAAAACATCAGGACCTTGCTACCAGGGACAGAGGTCAAGTTTGTTCCATATCTTTTCCTTAACCACCTCTTGACCAATTAATCACCTCTAAGGACAATGAATTTACACAATACTTTTTGTGGAAAAGAGGTGTTTTAAAACAGGGTCGCATGTAACCCAGGTTGGTCTTGAATACATAGTCAAAACTGGTCTGGGGTCAAGAGAGATGACTTAGCAGTTAAGGAACTTGCCTGAACAGGTTAAGGTCCCAGATTTAATTCCCCAGTACCCACGTAAGTCAGATGCATATGGTGGTTCATGTGTCTAGGGATATTTGCAGTGCCTAGAGGGCCAGGCACAACCATTCTTTCTCTATCTGCCTCTCTCAAATAAAATTTTTAAAACCTGGTCTTAGCATGGGCATTGTGGCACATGCCTTCAATCCCAGCATTGAGAGGCAGAGATAAGTTAGGGTGCTTGCCTGCAAAGACAAATGGACCCAGGTTTGATTCTTCAGGACCCACATAAGCCAGATGCACAAGGTGGCACATGTGTCTGGAGTTCATTTGCAGCAACTGAAGACCCTGGTACATCCATTCTCTATCTACCTCTTTCTCTAATAAATAATTTTTTAATGATTATTTTATTTATTTGCAAGCAGAGAGAGAGAGAAGAGAGACAGAGAATGGGCATGCCAGGGGAATCGAACCTGGGTCCTTTGGATTCACAGGCAAATGCCTTCACCACTAAGCCATTTCTCCAGCCTTAAATAAATTTTTTTAAATGATTGTGCCACTGGACATGGTTAAAATCAAGCAGAGGGGCTGAAGAGGTGGCTCAGCAGTTAAAGGTGCTTGTTTGCAAAGCCTGATGGCCTGGGTTCAATTCCCCAGTACCCATGTAAATCCATATACACAAAAGTGGCACACGTATCTACAGTTCATTTGCAGTGGCAAGAGGCCCTGGTACACACTTACTTACTCTCTTTCTTCCCCCCCTTGCAAATAATGAAATACTGTAAAAAGAAAAATTAAAATTAAATAAGGGCAGTTCAGATGATTGTCTGCAAAGTCTAACTACACAGGGCTTGGTTCCCCAGAACCCATGTGACACATACGTCTGGAGATCACTTGCAGCATCTGAAAGCTCTGGCTTGCCCATTCTCTGTCTCTCTTCTAGCTCCCTCTTTGTTTACACATAAATATTTTTAATAAATATTCAAAATTAAACAAAGCAAAATAGAATTGATAAAATGGTAATCATCTGGTCTTCTGTTGCACTACTGCACAGCTAAAATACAGCAATCCACCAGGCATGGTGGTGCACACCTTTAATCCCAGCACTTGGGAGGCAGAGGTAGGAGGATCACTGTGAGTTCAAAGCCACACTGAGACTACACAGTGAGTTACAAGTCAGACTGGACTAGACTGAAACCCTACCTAAAAAATAAATAAATAAAAATAAATAAATTAATTAAATAAATAAAGCATTCCTACAGTGGTAGAGTGCTTGCCTAGCATGTTCAATTTTTTTAAAATGTACGGTTGTGAGAACTACTAACAAACTATGATACTCAGGTATGCAATTAAAACATAATGGGCTAGTAACTCAGGCCTAACTCCTGCTAATTGGGAGGTTAAGGCAGGAAGATCACAAGTTCAAGGCCAGCCTGAGTAACTAAGATAAGACTGTCTGTCTCAAAATACGAAGTTAGTGCTGGAGAGATGGCTTAGCAGTTAAGGCACTTGCCTACAAAGCCAAAGGACCCAGGTTCAACTCCCCAGGATCCACATAAGCCAGATGCACAAGGGGGTGCATGCATCTGGAGTTCGTTTGCAGTGGCTGGAGGCCTTGGCGTGCCCATTCTCTCGCTCTCTCTCTCTCTGCCTATTTCTCGTTCTCAAATAAATAAAAATAAATTTAAAAAGATATATGTAAAGCTAAAAATCTGAGGGGCTGGAGAGATGGCTTAGTATTTAAGGCGCTTGCCTGCAAAGCCAAAAGACCTCAGTTCAATTCCCCAGGACCCATGTAAGCCAGATGCACAAGGTGGCGCATGCATCTGGAGTCTGTTTGCAGTGGCTGGAAGCCCTAGCATGCCCATTCTCTCTCCCACTCTGACTCTTTTCCTCTCTCAAATAAATAAATAAATAATAAAATTAAAGCCGGGTGTGGTGGCGCACACCTTTAATCTAAGCACGTGGGAGGCAGAGGTAGGAGGATCGCCACAAGTTCAAGGCCAGCCTGAGACAACATAGTGAATTCCAGGCCAGCCTGGGCTAGAGTGAGATCCTACTTCAAAACAAACAAACAAACAAACAAAAAAAAAACATGTTTATTGCCACTCTATTTACAAAAGTTAGGACATGGAACTAGCCTAGATGTCCCTCAACTGATGAGTGGATAATGAAGATGTGGCACACTTACACAATGGAATTCTACTCAGCAATAAAGAAAAATGAAGTTATGAAATTTGGTGGAAAAATGGATGGATCTGGAAAGGATTATACTTAGTGAGGTAACCCAGGCCCAGAAAGCCAAATATCACATGTTCTCTCTCATATGTGGATTCTAGCTACAAATGATTGGACTTCTATGTGAATAGGAATAAAACTCAGTAGCAGGGGTCAGTAAGCTAGAAAGGGGATATGAAGGGAATAGAAAGGGAGGTGGGGGGACTTAATAGGATGGTATTGTACATATGTAAGTAGAAGAACACATTAATGGGGGTGAAAAGGCCTAAGTGAGGTCAGGGGGGAATAGATTGAGTAAAAGAAATATGGAGGGAGGGCTAATAAAAATCTAAGATGGTATAAATAAGTCATATGGAAACCTGCTTTTTTGGACAATGGAACACCCAGAAGCCATAGATTGCTACTAGAAAACTTTCAGTTTTCTGTATCCAGTATCCAGGGATGGGATACCTTCCAGTGAGTTATTGGCTAGGAAAGTCACAGATACCCCCAAAACATTATAGGCTACTGCTGAGGCTCTTGGTTTACCACCAGGAATAGATGGTAAGACCCTATTGCCGAAGACTAAACATACTTGGGCAGCAAGGTCACTGAGAAATCCTGCTGGAGCTGAGCTGAAAGCCTCCTCCATGTGGACCAGCTGACAGAAAGCTGGAAAAAGCTATGCTGCATGCAGTTCAATGGGACAGAGAGAAAACACCAGTGAAGGTGCTCAACAGTGGACACTGCAAGCTTTAAATTTGGCCAGCCAGGCCAAATGAGCCAAAGCGTGCAATAGTGGCATGTCTGTTATGGGGGAAACCAAGTGCTCTCTAATTGGACTGGAGGCCCACTCCATGGGAGGGAATACATCCCTGATACTGAAAACCTACAACAGGGGTAATCATGAGCCCTAGGGGGTGTAACGTCTGCTGGTGTCTGACTAAATGTATATACTATGCTCACCAAAGTGCCCAGTAAGCACTCCTCTTGATGTCCACACCCATATATTAATGCTACTCTCACCTTTGGTTACAGAAGCTTCTCTTTTCAGATGGTGGCAACCTTGGGATGGGACAGAAGAGTGCTCAGCACTGAAACATCTCAAACACATCTTCCAAGGCTCAGGGTCCATTGAGGAAGAGGGGGCAGAAAGAAGGTAAAAGCCAGAGGAAGAGTAGGACTCCTTACAACAAGCCCCTCCAGACACAAAATGGCCTGGATATCCATGACCTCACAATGCCTGATACTACCTACACAAGACCATCAAATAGGAGGGAAAGATCATGACATCAAAATTAAAGAGAGGGCTGGAGAGATGGCTTAGCGGTTAAGGCGTTTGCCTGTGAAGCCTAAGGACCCCGGTTCAATCCTCCAGGTCCCATGTAATCCAGAAGCACAAGGGGGTGCATGCGTCTGGAGTTCATTTGCAGTGGCTAGAGGCCCTGATGCGCCCATTCTCTCTCTTTCTCTTTCCCTCTGCCTCAAATAAATAAATAAATAAAAATAAAATCTTTAAAAATATATATATGTGCCGGGCATGGTGGCGCACGCCTTTAATCCCAGCACTTGGGAGGCAGAGGTAGGAGAATGGCCGAGAGTTCAAGGCCACCCTGAGACTACATAGTTAATTCCAGGTCAGCCTGGACCAGAGTGAGACCCTACCTTGCAAAAAAAAAAAAAAAAAATATATATATATATATATATATATATATATATATATATATATATATATGTAAGAAAAATTAAGGCTGGGGCTGGAGAGATGGCTTAGCAGTTAAGGTGCTTGCCTGCAAAGCCAAAGAACCCAAATTCAATTCCCAAGGTCCCATGTAAGCAAGATGCAAAAGGTGGCACAAACCAGGCATGGTGGTACACTCCTTTAATCCCAGTTCTTTTTTTTTTTTTTTTTTGGTTTTTCAAGGTAGGGTCTCACTCTGGCCCAGGCTGACTTGGAATTAACTATGTAGTCTCAGGGTGGCCTCGAACTCTCGGCGATCCTCCCACCTCTGCCTCCCGAGTGCTGGGATTAAAGGCGTGCGCCACCACGCCCGGCTAATCCCAGTTCTTATGAGACAGAGGTAGGAGGACTGTCGTGAGTTCAAGGCCACCCTGAGACTACATATTGAATTTCGGGTCTGACTGAGCTAGAGTGAGACCCTACCTCGAAACCCCCCCCCCCAAAAAAAAAAAGGCAGCACATGTGTCTGGAGTTCTTTTGCAGCGGCTGAAGGACCGGGTGTGCCCATTCTCTCTATCTTAAATAAATGAACAAAAATTTCAAAAAAAAATTGAGGCTGAGCCAGGCATGGTGGCGCATGCCTTTAATTCCAGCACTCAGGAGGCAGGAGGATCGCTGTGAGTTCAAGGCCACCATGAAACTACATAGTGAATTCCAGGTCAGCCTGGGCTAGAGTAAGACCCTATCTCAAAAAGCCAAAAGGGGGGGGGTTGGGCAATTAAGAACACCCAATTCTAATTTCTGATGTGCACACACCCATGTCCACACAAACTTGCATACCATACATACTCACACAAAGCTAAAAATATATTGTTCATTGGTAGAATACTTGTCTAGCAAGTGGAAACTCTAGGTTCAAAATCTTTAGAGTAACTGGGCATAATTGTGCATACCTTTAATCCCAGCATTTGGAAGGCAAAGGTAGGAGGATCATACAAAGTTCCAGGCCACCTTGAGACTACATAGTGAACTTTAGGTAAGCCTAAGCTAAATAAAACAAGATCCTACCTCTAAAACAAACAAACAAACAAAAAAAATCATTGGGCCAGGCACGGTGGCCCACGCCTTTAATCCCAGCACTCGGGAGGCGGAAGTAGGAGGACTGCCATGAGTTCAAAGCCACCCTGAGACTACACAGTTAATTCCTAGGTCAGCCTGGGCCAGAGTGAGACCCTACCTTGAAAAACCAAAAAAAAAAAAAAATATATATATATATATATCATTAGACTCGGGTTATAGGACTGTTGGAATAACAAATGCCAGGGGTGATGGGTCAATCCCCAATACTAAGTATATATCTTTTTTAAAAATATATATATTTAGCCGGGTGTGGTGGCGCACGCCTTTAATCCCAGCACTCGGGAGGCAGAGGTAGGGGATTGCTGAGAGTTCGAGGCCACCCTGAGACTACATAGTGAATTCCAGGTCAGCCTGGACCAGAGTGAGACCCTACCTCGCAAAACCAAAAAAAAAAAAAAAAAAAATATATATATATATATATATATATATATATATATATATATATATATACCAAGGGCCAGAGTGATGGCTTGGCGGTTAAGGAGCATGCCTGAGAAGCCTAAGGACCCCGGTTCGATTCTCCAGGTCCCACGTAAGCCAGATGCACAAAGGGGTGCACATGTCTGGAGTTCATTTGCAGTGGCTAGAGGCCCTGGTGTGCCCATTCTCTCTCTCTTTGCCTTTCTCTGTCTCTAATAAATAAAACTTATATATATATATATATATTTGAGAGAGAATGGGCATGCCACAGCATCCTGCTGCTGCAAACAAACTCCAGATGCCTGCACCACTTTGTGCATCTGGCTCTAAGTGAGTCCTACCTAGGGAACTGAACCCTGACTGTCAGGCTTTGCAAAGCAACCATCTTTAACTGCTAAACCATATATCTCTCCAGCCCCCAAATATGTATCTTGCAAGGACTATGCTGTTCAAATGCCAACAGTACCTTGGTTGAGAACACATCATTACATCTACTTCTGTAGTGTTCTAGATGTAAACACCTCAAGATTGGCTTTCCTCCAAGTGAATAAAGCTTAGCACAAATCAACTAATCAAATAAGGCAGGGACAAGCAGCTCAGTGGTAACAATGTATGCTTAATATGCCTAAATTCTAGGTTCAAACCCTTGTATCAAAACTATACACAGCCGGGCATGGTGGTACACACCTTTAATCCCAGCACTTGAGAGGCAGAGGTAGGAGGACTGCCATGTGTTCGAGGCCACCCTGAGACTACATAGTGAATTCCAGGTCAGCCTGGGCTAGAGAGAGACCCTACCTTGAAAAAACAAACAAACAAAACAACAACAAAAAAAAAAACTATACACAGGGCTAGGGAAATGGCTTAGCCTAAGGACCCCAGTTCAATTTTTCAGGACCTACATTAAGCAAGATGCACAAGGGGGCGCATGAATCTGTAGCTCATTTGCAGTGGCTAGAGGCCCTGGTATGCCCATTTTCTTTCTCTTCCTCCTTCCCCTCTCTCTCTAAAATAAATAAATAAATAAATAAATAAATAAATTTTTTTTTTTGGTTTTTTGAAGTAGGATCTCACTCTGGACCAGGCTGACCTGGAATTAACTATGTAGTTTCAAGGTAGCCTCGAACTCACAGCAACCCTCCTACCTCTGCCTCCTGAGTGCTGAGATTAAAGGCATGCGCCACCATGCCCGGCTATATAAACATTTTAAGAAAAACTATACACAAAAATCTACAAAAAGAAATGGCATATGGCTTATGTGAAACTGCTACAACTTGTCAGTTAAATAGCTACTTTAAGTATTTCTTAAATATTTACCAACTGCTACCTATTTGACATGTATCACCGAAAGACCTATGTCCCTGAATTCCCTTTGGAGAGGAACAGTAATCATAAGAAATTATGGGGTGTGGTGGTGCACACCTTTAATCCCAGCACTCTGGAGGCAGAGATTGGAGAATTGCCATGAGTTTGAGGCCACCCTGAGACTACACAGTAAGTTCCAGATCAGCCTGAGCTAGAGTGACACCCTACCTCGAAAAACCAAAAATAAATAAATAAATAAATAAACTATGAGGGCTGGAGGTATAGCTTAGCAGTTAAGGCGCTTGCCTGCAAATCCAAAGGACCCAGGTTTGATTCCTCAGGACCCACGTTAGCCAAATGCACTTCATTTGCAGTGGCTGGAGGCCCTGGTGCACCCATTCTCTCTCCCTCTTTCTCTGTCAAATAAATAATTAAAAATAAAATATTTTTTTAAAAACTGTAAAAAATAATTATTATTATCTGAGCATGGTGGCGCGCACCTTTAATCCCAGCACTTGGAAGGCAGAGGTAGGAGGATTGCTGTGAGTTCAAGGCCACCCTGAGACTACATAGCGAATTCCAGGTCAGCCTGGACTACAGTGAAACCCTACCTTGAAAAACCAAAATAATAATAATAATAATTACTATTATTATTATTATTATTATTTTATTATTATTAGGCAGGCATGGTGGTGCATGCCCTTAACCCCAGCACTTGGGAGGCAGAGGTAGGAGGATCACCATGAATTCAAGGCCATCATTAGACTTCAGAATGAATTCCAGGTCAGCCTGGGCTAGAGAGAGAGAGAGAGAGACCCTACCTTGAACTCCTCCCCCCCCAAAAAAGAAAAAAGAATTAGCCCTATTCTTACAATATTTTACTACCAGAATGTACTCCTATATTATTTGTGTAATAAAGACACCCAGTAACCAAATACTGACTAAGTAAAAGACAATAAACAATAATTAGAACATAGTTGCAAAGGAAAGGAACTGAAACAATACAAAAGGACTATTCCCCCATTCTCAGGTTAAACCTGAGTATACTAAGCAATGGTGCTCTACCACTGGGCTATACCCCCAGCCCAAGACAACAGTTTTGGGTTTTTAGTTTTTTATTAAAAAAAAAATTTTTTTTTTATTTACTTGAGAGAGAATGGGCATGCCAGGGCCTCTACCCACTGCAAACCAACTTCAGATACATGGACCACCTTGTGCATCTGGCTTACATGGGTACTATGGAATGGTCGTTAGGCTTTGCAGTCAAGTGCGTTAACCACTAGGCAATCTCTCTAGCCCATATTATTTATTTATTTATTTATTTGCAAAGAGAGAAAATGAGAGTGTATGGGTACAGGGCCTCTCGCCACTGCAAATAAACTCCAGATGCATGCACCACTTTGTACATCTGGCTTTATATGGGTACTGTGGGGAATCAAACCACAGTCATTAGGCATGGCAGGCAAGCACCTTAACCTCTGAGCCATCTCTCCAGCCCTAGTTTAATTTTTTAAGACAAGTGACTCATGTAGCCCCAGCTGGCCTTAAATACTTGATCCTCCTGTTTCCACCTTCCAAATGCTGCTATTATAGGCATGCACTACCATGCCCATCCAATAGCATCTAGTCTCTCTCTCTCTTTTTTTTTTTTCTAAGTAGGGTCTCACTCTAGCCCTGGCTAACCTGGAATTCACTATGTAGGTCTCAGGCTGGCCTCAAAGTCACAGCAATCCTCCTCTGTCTCCCCAAGTGCTAGGATTAAAGGCATGCACCTCCACACCTGGCAACATCTACTCTTTGTAATAATACTAGCAATATTATTTGCTCAATCCCATAAATACACAATACAAGAGTGAGCTTTAATGTAAACCATGGACTTTGGGTGATAAATGTGTCCATGCAGGTTCACCAATTGAAACAAATATACCATTCTGCTGGGGAGTTTTTAATAACATGGGAGACTATGAGTGTGTGAAAGCAGAAGTGTTAGAAATCTCTGTACTTTCCATTCAATTGTGTTGTCAATCTAAAATGCTCTAAACTAACAAATCAATTTTTAAAGCTTAGAAACAGGTTGGGGATGTAGTCCGGTTGGTAAGAGTGCTTGTCTTACAAGCACAAAGCCCTGAGTTTGTTCTCCAGCACACAGGACTACACCAGTACTTGAAAAGCTGAAGCAGGATTGCCAAACTCAAAACCAGCCTTGGCTACAGTATAAGACCCTGTCTCAATTACCCTCCCCCACAAGAAAACTTTAGAAGCCATAAATCTAAGGAGACAAACTTTCAAGCTAATTATGTGAAAACAGATTAAAAATGCTAAGCTCTTAATATGAAGCTTAAGAATATTTAGATGGGGGACTGGAGAGAAGGCTTCATGGTTAAGACGCTTGCTTGTAAAGCCTAAGAACCCAGTACCCAGAGGCACATGGTGGCACATGCATCTGGAGTTTTTGTTTCCAGTGGCTAGAGGCCCTGGTGCACCCATTGTCTATCTGCTTTTCTCTCTCAAATAAATAAATAAAAACATAAAAAATATATTTAAAAAGAATATTGCCAGGCATGGTGGTACAAACCTTTAATCCCAGGACTTGGGAGCCAGAGGTAGAAGGAATGCAAAGAGTTCAAGGCCACCCTGAGACTACAGAATAAATTCTATGTCAGCCTGGGCTAGAGTGAGACCCTACCTTGAGGAAGAAAAATAAAAAAGAATATTTAAAGGCCGGGCATGGTGGTGCATGCCTTTAATTCCAGCACTCAGGAGGCAGAGGTAGGAGGATCACCGTGAGTTCAAGGCCAGCTTGAGACTACATAGTGAATTTTAGGTCAGCCTGGACTAGATTGAGACCCTACCTTGAAAACAAACAAAAAACTATATTTAGATGAAAGCCAAGCATGGTGGTGTGGGCTTGTGATCCCCACAATTAGAAGGCTGAGGCAGTAAGATCACCAGTTCTAGACCTACCTGCGCCATATACATAGTAAGATTCTCAAAGAGCCAAGAAATAAAGGGAGGGATGGAGGGAAGGTAGGCAAGCCAAGGCTGGATGTAGTAATACACACCTATAATCCCAGCACTAGGAGAGGCAGAAGCAGGACAGTTGCAAGTTTGAAGTCAGCTTGGTGTACATAACAAGTTTCTGGCTAGTTAGAGCTACCTAGTGAGATAGTCTCAAAAAAGAAAGGGGGGCTGTGGAGATGGCTCAGTGATTAAGATGCTTGACTGCAAAGCCTAAAGACCCAGGTCTGACTCCCCAGATCCCACATACCAAGTGGCACATGCATCTGGAGTTCATTTACAGTGGCTGGAGGGCCGGTGCAGATCCCACATAAGCCAGATGCACAAAAGGTGAGACGAGCACAAGGTTGCACATGGCCACTAGGTGGCACAAGCATCTGGAGTTCGATTGCAGAGGCTGAGGCCCTGGTACACCAATTCTGTCTCTCTAAAATAAAAAATAAGCCGGGCGTGGTGGTGCACGCCTTTAATCCCAGCACTCGGGAGACAGAGGTAAGGAGGATTACCAAGAGTTCGAGGCCACCCTGAGACTACATAGTTAATTCCAGGTCAGCCTGGACCAAAGTGAGACCCTACCTCACAAAACCAAAAAATAAAAATAAAAATAAAAAAAATAAACCAGTGCTAGAAATAGCTCAGTAGTTAAAGATGCTTGCCTGCAAGCCTAACAACCTGGGTTCAATTCCCCAGTACCCACATAAAACCAGAGTGGCACATGTCATAAAAGTAACGCATGTTTGGAGTTCATTTGCAGGGGCAAGAGGCCCTGGAATACCCATATTAATTTATTGTCTCTGTCTCTCTCTCAAATAATTTTTTAAAGCAAACAAAAATGTAGATGGAGCCTGGTGTGGTGGCACATGCCTTTAATCTCAGCACACAGGAGGCAGAGGCAGGAGGATCACCGTGAGTTCGAGGACACCCTGAAACTACCTAGTGAATCCCAGGTCAGACTGGACTAGGGCAAGACCCTACCTTGAAAAACAAAAAAAAGGAAAAAAAGATGTTAGATGGTCTTCTTCAAAATATGCTTTCATCCCTTTAATATCTCATATAATTAGACAATTCTCCAGGTGTATCTAAAAGATAATCACACTCTGTAGCCTAGGCTGGCCTAGAACACAACATACTGTCTCAGCCTCTATGGTATTAAGATTACAGGCATATCCCACACCAAGACCATGTCTCTGGTATAGTTTACTATTTCTTTCATTCTTTTTTTTTTTTTTTTTTTTGTTTTTTTCCAAGGTAGGGTCTCACTCTAGCCCAGGCTGACCTGGAATTCACTCTGTAGTTTCAGGGTAGCCTCAAACTCATGGTGATCCTCCTACCTCCACCGTGAGCTCAAGGCCACCCTGAGACTACAGAATGAATTTCAGGTCAGCCTGGGCTATACTTCGAAAAAAAAAAAAAAAAAAAAAAAAAAAAAAAAAGTGAGGGGCTGGAGAGATGGCTCAGAGGTTAAGGTGCTTGACTGCAAAGCCTAACAACCCAGATTACAATTGCCAATACCCACATGAAGCCAGATACACAACATGGCACATGAGTCTGGAGTTCGTTTGCAGAGGCTGGGGTCTCTGGTGCCCATTCTCTGTCTCTTTTCTCTCTCTGCTTGCAAATAAAGAAATAAAAATATTTTTTAAAAAGTGAGCTGGGCATGGTGGTGCACACCTTTATTCCCAGCACTCGGGGATAGAGGTAGGAGGATTGCCATGAGTTGGCGGCCACCCTGAGACTGCATAGTGAATTCCAGGTGAGTCTGAGCTGAAGTAAGACCCTACCTGGGGAGTTAAATACTTTTTGTTTTTTAAAATAGGACATTACTATGTAGAACAGTCTCGCCTTGAATTCATGACTCTCCTGCCTCAAACTGAAATATACTTCTTTCATCTGCACTGTTTGATATACATTTTGAAAGGCTGCATGTTCAAATCTCCACCTAGGTTTTCAGATTAAGTCTACACTCTTAGAACTTCTCAAAAAACACTTTTCTATGAACACTTGTTTCATTTGCTTTGCTACATTCTTATTAATCTACAGGTAAAAAATACATTTAAAAACCTGGCTAAGCCAGGAGTGGCAGCGCACACCTTTAATCCCAGCACTCAGGAGGCAGAGACAGGAGGATCACTGTGAGTTCGAGGCAGAGGTAGGAGGATAGGCAAGAGTTGGAGGCCACCCTGAGACTACATAGAGACCCTACCTCGGGAGAGGGGAGGGGGGAATCTGGCTGGCCTTGGTGCGACACACTTTTAATCCCAGAACTCAGGAGGCATAGATAGGAGGATCACTGTGAGTTCAAGACCAACCTGGGACTACAGAGTTCCAAGTCCACCTGAGCTAGAGCGAGACCCTACTATAAGAAAAAAACCCTGTATGTATACTACAAAGTTTTTTGAGACAATGTTGGCTATTTCCCTTTGAAACTTTCCAAAAGAAAGTTTAGTTTACTCAGAGGATCATTTAAGAAGTGTTTCAAGCTGGGTATGGTAGTGCACACCTTTAGTCCTAGCACCCAGGAGACAAGAGGTTGGGGGTTTGAGGGCAGCCAGCCTGGAGCTACAATGAGCTCCAGGTCAGCCTAGGATAGTGAGAGCCTACCTTAAAAAAAAAAAAAAGCCAGGCGTGGTGGCACACGCCTTTAATCCCAACACTCAGGAGGATCACTGTGAGTTCGAGGCCACCCTAAGACTACATAGTGAATTCCAGGTCAGCCTGGACTAGAGTGAAACCCTACCTCAAAAAAACAAAAGAAACAAAAAGTGTGTCAGCTAATACTTTGGTATGTCTTAAAAATAAGTTTGTTCTCTTTTTTTTTTGGTTTTGCGAGGTAGGGTCTCACTCTGGTCCAGGCTGACCTGGAATTAACTATGTAGTCTCAGGGTGGCCTCGAACTCTCGGCGATCCTCCTACCTCTGCCTCCTGAGTGCTGGGATTAAAGGCGTGCGCCACCTAGCCCGCTAGTTTGTTCTTTTTTTAAAAACATATTTTATTGATTTATTTATTTGAGAGAAAGAGGCAGAGAGAAAGAGAGAGGGAGAGAATGGGCGGGCCAGGGCCTCCAGCCACTGCAAATGAACTCCAGATGCATGCAACCCTTGGTGCATCTGGCTTACGTGGGTCCTGGGGAATCGAACCAGGATCCTGTGGCTTTGCAGGCAAATGGCTTAAGCGCTAAGCCATCTCTCCAGCCCAAGTTTGTTCTTTTATAAAAGAATATACCAAGCTGAAAGTGGTGGCACACACCGGTAATTCCAACACTTAGGCTAAAGAGTAAATGAGTCTAAGGCTAGTTTGGCTTCATAGTGAGACCTCGACTCAAAACAAAAAAAAAAAAAAAGGCTGAAGAGATGGCTCAGTGGTTAAGGCACTTTCCTGAGAAGCCTGAGGACCCATGTTCGATTCCTCAGTACCTATGTAAGCCAGATGCACATGGTGGCACATGCATCTGGAGTTCATTTGCAGTGGCTATAGGCTCTGGCATATCCATTCTATCTGACACTTTCTCTCTTAAATAATAAATACTTTTTTTAAAAAGGGGCTAGGTATGATATAGCTCCGTGGTTAGAGTGTTTAGTTATGTTCAAGGCCCTGTCTCTCCCTTCTTCCCTCCCTCTCCCCCACCTCTCCTCTCTCACACCACAAAACAAAGAATTTCAAAATGGCGGACTAGTATCTCTGTCAACTCAAGAAACCTAACAGGGCCTAACAGGTGTGGTGACAAATCCCTATAATCCAACCTGGAACACTATCACTAGGAAAGCTGCAGCAGAAGTCCCTCAAGTTTGAGGCTGCATAGCAAGACCCTTTCTCAAAACACACACACTTTCAGGTAAAGTGTTTTTGTTTATTTGCAAGGAGGGTTGAGAGGATGTGTGCGCAGGGGCCTGTAACCACTGGAAACCAACTCCAGATGCATGCACCAGTTTGTGCACTTGACTTTACATGGGTACTGGGGAAATAGAACCCAGGTGGTTAGGCATTGCAGGGAAGCCCCTTAACTGCTGAGCCATCTCTCCTGCCCCCTAGTTTGTTTTTATTTTTTTAAGACAGAGTCTTATGTAGCCCTAGCTCGCTTTAAACTTGCCATGATCCTCCTGCCTCTGCCTCCAGTGTTGTGATTACAGGCCTTTGTTACCACACCAGAACAAAGGTCAGGCTTTTGTGCATTTCTAGACTTATTTCCACTGAAAAACAGGACCCACAATAGGTGAAAAGGACTAAATCTCCAATTAAGTCCCCCCCCCCCAAGCTTTAGCAACACACTACCTTCAACTGTAAGCACAGTCGGCCATCTAAAATTCCAGGTACAAACCAATTTCTCTGCAGACACTGTAACAATTTGTAGTATGCCAAAACATCCTTAAACTGTTCCCCTACATCTTTACTTGACATATACCATTTTCACCCCTGTACCCTATTTCTTTTCAAAGGGGAGGCCATGAGAGAAATGCTTGGTATTTTTTTAAAGAGTGTAATTATTTATTCATTGACTTTGTAAAAGCAGAACAAAATCCTCATGTGGTCACAGGCTATTGAATTGCAGCGAAATAAGGAGATTTAAAAGTTATTCAGTTTTAAAGGGAAAAAAAAGTGGGCATTTTACTAGAGTCCTAAGAAATGTGACATCTTGGGCAGGGGGTGTAGCGTATTGGTACAGGGTTTGCCTAACATGGGTGAGGGCGTAGCATCCCAAAGGGGTGTGTGCGCGCGCCTGACATTCGATTAGGTGACTTCAGGACAAAAGTTTACTTACTTACAAAGTTCAACACTTTTCAACAGTCACTAATTGTTTCGGGGGGGCGGGGATAAAACCACAAAGCACAATCCTCCTGCAGGTTAATACCGGTTAGCACAGGTGGATGAATTCTGCAGAGCGGGTGGCACAGCCTTGAGTTATTATTTGTTTGGGCTAACCTCTTTCCAAGATCTGGGGCCAATGTCCCACCAGCCTTGAGGCCTGCAAGTGCTCAACCCACTTGCGGGGGCGGGGGGAGGCGGGGGTGGAGGAAGGACACTTCCCCTGGGAGGGGGACAAGAACCGCCACCAGCGCACAGACACCAGGCTGAGTGGGTGGGGACCGACTTGGAAGTGTGTGTGTGAGCGGCAGGGCGCGCGAGTGGAACAAAAAACCTGTGGACACAAGTAACACGGAAGTGCTCGCTCCCGCCCGCCCCTCCCACCGCCAGCCACCCGAACCTGGGGGACGACCTGACAACGTGCAGAGGCCGGAGGCAGGGCACGGAGTCGGTCCTCGGTACCCGCGGGAAGGGGTGGGTGGGGGGACGCGGGAGTCGGCGGCAACAACTCCAAGCACGGTCCCCCCGCCCAGCGCCCAGCACCTAGGCCTCGGCAGCCGATGCCCGCTGGCCGCAGCAGTTGGGGATCTCGTGCACGGCCGAGGGTGCAGCCCGCGCGCATCGAGGCCCAGGGCCGCGAACCGCCGCTCCCGCCGTCCTGCAAGCGTCCAGGCCGCGGCCGGGCACCAGCCCGGAGCTTCCCCGCGCCCTGCGCCCTGCGCCCCGCTTCCAGGAGCCCTGGGGCCCGGCGAAGACGCCTCCGCGAGCCTCGGGGTGGGGTGGGGGCGGGGCAGAGGCCACCCTGTCTTCCCGCCGCGCTCCGCCGCCCTCGTCCCCCCACACACACCCGGAGCTCCGGGAAACGCTTCCAGTGGCCCCAGGTCTAGCCTCCCCATCCTTCTGCCGCTCGCACTCGCGTCCCGAAGCTGACACCGCCAGCGTACCCCGCTCCTGACCCCAGCCCACCTCACTTCACGCGGCTCCGGCGGCGCTGGACACAGGAAACTCCTGGGTCCTCGACTCCGGCTCTCCTCGACCCCCCTCTTCGGTTAACTCCGCTTGTTTCTCTACAAAATGGCGCCGGAGGTCGCGCGCTCACGTCGCGGCCTTTCCCCTCCCCGTTCCCATTTCATCATTCGCTACCCGCCGGGGACGAAGGATGGTCCAAGGCACCAGCCAATGACCGCGCCCCGCCCGCAACTCCCGTCCAATCACCGACCGGTACCCGCGGATTTAAACCAATCACATGCTGTCACTTGCAGAAGTCAAGGAAGAAACCAAGCTCCTGCTAGCAACTACCAATCCGGACTCCTACTTCGCAGGTTTAGGCCAATTGCCGCTCACCAGCCCCAAGGGACTTGAGCCCTGGCGCCTGCGCATGGCGTGATGGCCAATTTGGTAGAGGGTGGTAACTTCAATTTGGGGCTTCTGCTGACATCCCACCTGGCCCTGGAGGTCTTCGATCAATGGAGGCCGGTCATTCCCTCCGAGACACAATATCTACGGAAGGGAGCCCGCAACGCCTTGCCATCCTGTGCAGGAACTACTTTGAGGTAGAGTAAAGCAGTCCTCCTCTACTCTCCTTCGTGTTTCGGAAGAGCACGGTCCTGGAGATTGAGCGAGTTCCCGATGGAAACATTCCCTCCCCTCCGATCCCTTCAGCAAGCCACACCAGCTACCTCCAGCCGCAAGCCACCCAGGCGCGGGCTCAAGGGGAGGTTCTTAGCATCCTGGGATATGTAGTCATGAAGCCCGCCTATTCCTGTCGCAGAAGTAACGCGTTATCTTTCCTTGCTGTTTGCTCCCTGGAGGAGCAGTGCATACTGGGGAATGTAGTCTCCCAGGCACCTACCTAGTCCTTCCTTTGAATTAAGGAAAGTTTTTCTTCTAGTTCTATTGAAAAAGAGATGCAGGGAAAAAGAAAGAAAGAAAGAAAGAAAGAAAGAAAGAAAGAAAGAAAGAAAGAAAGAAAGAAAGAAAGAAAGAAAGAAAGAAAGAAAGAAAGAAAGAAAGAAAGAAAGAAAGAAAGAAAGAAAGAAAGAAAGATAGAAAGAAAGAAAGAAAGAATAAAGCCGGGCGTGGTGGTGCATGCATTTGGAAGGCAGAGGTAGGAGGATCACCGTGAGTTCGAGGCCACCCTGACACTACATAGTGAATTCCTGGTCAGCCTGGACCAGAGTGAAACCTACCTCGAAAAACTAAAAAGAAAAAAAGAGTTGCTTCAGCCTGTCTGCTAGAAGGACAAGCGCTTCTTTAAGCAGCGGATCGTATAGGAGACCCTTGTGCCCATAGCCAGCCTCTCCTCTGACAGTACACCAACACCATTCCAGAACCAGACATGCCACGGAGACTCAATAAAGTATCTACAAAATTTACACAGTAACCTGGAGTCCTTCAACTATGTGTCAAGGCTAGGTGGCCCCTATCCTTACTAGAAAGCTCAGAGAGACTTAGAATGTTTACAAACTGGAAGGGATGGTGGAAATTCCATGGTGTGCTTTTCATTTTACTGAAAGACATAGTTGGAAATTATGCCCAGGCAAAGTATTTTATTAGGGACCATCATAAGGGATCCACTGAGTCACCTTCTCCCTTGGCAATTACAAGTGTAAGGGTTCAAATATATTTAGAAGCAAGGTATTTTAGCCAGTTGATTACTCACTTGGCTGCTTTCCTCAGCCTTCTTCCGGTCTTTCCTGTCCCAATTAGCAAAGTGTTCCAGGTCTAAATGAATTTTACAAAACTCAGAGGGTGGAGTGACGGGTTAGTCAGCAGAGTTGAGTTCAGTCCCCAGCACTATATAAAATACTGGGCATGGTGACATATGCCTATACTCCCAGTGCTGGGAAGTTGGAGACAGGAGGATCTTGGGGACTTGTAGGCCAGCTACTCTAGCCTAACCAGTACCATTCTAATGAAAGACCCTATCTCAAAGTAGGTGGATGATGTTCCTGGCCACCACATGCACACTCTCATATGTGCACATGAACCTGAGCATACTTGCACACACAAATACACCTGCACATGTGGGATGACAGGCACAAGGCACCATGCCATGCCAAGTTTGTTTTTTTATTTTTGCAGTTCTAGGAGGGTGTCAAACATACTAGGCAAGATCTATAGCACTGAGTTCTATCCCCAGCCCTGTTTTTCTTGTTTATAATCAGCCAACATATTGTAAAAGCACTAGTTTAGAGGTGTGGGGTATGGTAGTACATGCCTTTAATCCCAGCACTTTGGAGACCAAGGTAGAGGGATCACTATGAGTCTGAGGCTACCCTTAGACTACAGAGTGAATTCCGGGTCAGTCGGGGCTACTGTGAGACCCTACCTCAAAAAACCAAATAAAAGTACTTTTTTTTTTTTTTTTTTTTTTGGTTTTTCGAGGTAGAGTATCACTCTAGCTCAGGCTGACCTGGAATTCATTCTATAGTCTCAGGGTAGCCTCAAACTCACAGAGAATCTCCTACCTCTGCATCCTGAGTGCGCCACCACGACCGGCTTCAAATAAAAATACTTTAAAAAAAAATACTGGTTAATTTACTCTCATCTGCACTTTGGGATTTGGTGAGGTGGAGGCTGAGTTATTTACCTCATTTTATAAATCATGAAACTTAGGCTTGTGGTAGAACTTTTGCTAACAAATAACATAAACTGAAACTTGATTGTTGGGCTTGTTTGTTTGTGTCTATGGGGTTTTGTGTTGTTGTTGTTGTTAGTTTTTTGAGGTGGGGTCCAGGATGACCTGGAATGCACTATGTAGTCTCAGGCTGGCCTGGAACTTACAGCTATCCTCCCACCTCCTAAGTGCCTCCTAAGTGCTGGGATTAAAGGCATGTGCCACCACACCTAACATTGGGGTTTTTGTTTTGTTTTGTTTTGTTTTGTTTTGTTTTGTTTTGTTTTGTTTTGTTTTGGAGGTAGGGTCTCACTCAAACCCAACCTGATGTGAAACTCATTCTGTAGACCCAGGCTGGCCTCGAACTCATAGCAGTCCTACCTCTGCCTCCCGAGTGCTGAGTGTGTCTTTGTTTTTGAGACAGGGTTTCATGTGGCTCAGGATATGTGGTCAAGACAGGCTCCGTACTCCTAATCAAAGGACACCTTCATTTCTATTTAGCACTTCATGTTCACTCTTATTATTTTCCTATTTAAAATAAACCAGAGCCGGGCGTGGTGGCGCACGCCTTCAATCCCAGCACTCGGGAGGCAGAGGTAGGAAGATCACTGTGAGTTCGAGGCCACCCTGAGACTACATAATTCCAGGTCAGCCTGGGCCAGAGTGAGACCCTACCTCAAAAAACCAAAAAAAAAAAAAAAAAGGCTGGAGAAGACGGCTTAGTGGTTAAGGCATTTGCCTGCAAAGCCAAAGGACCCTGGTTCGATTCCCCAGGACCCACATAAGCCAGATGTACAAGGAGACGCAAGCATCTGGAGTTCGTTTGCAGTGGCTGGAGGCCCTGGTGTGCCCATTCTCTCTCTCTCAAATAAATAAATAAATAAATAAATAAATAAATAAATAAATAAAATATATTTTAAAAAAACAAGAAAAGAGGGGATGAGAGATGGCTTAGTGGTTAAGGTGCATGCCTGCAAAGCCTAAGGACAACGGTTCGATTCTCCAGGTCCCACGTAAGCCAGATACACATGGTGGCTCATGCGTCCGGAGTTCGTTTGCTGTGGCTAGAAGCCCCGGCACTCTCTCACTATCTCACTCTCCCTGTCTTTGTCTCTAATAAATAAATAAATAAAAATAATTTTTAAAAAAAGAAAGAGAAATAGAAATTTAAAGAGGTTGGATCACTTACTCCAAATCACATATTTAATCAATGGCAAGGGAAGAGTCAGAACTCAAGGTTTGTTTGGTTTTTCTTGGCTGAGTTGCAAAAGCATTTACCACTGGGTCACAACCCAGCCCTAAGCCATTGTTAGGAAACCTCCCTGACTAGGTGATTTCCAAGAACCAACCTGTAATGCAGTGGCTCATTGGTGAACGTACATTGCCCAGATTGGAAAAATGGGAGAGGTTGGGCATGTGGCTTAGTGGTACAGCATTTGCTCAGCATGTGTGAGGCGCTGGATCTGACCCTCAAAACTGAGAGAAGAGTGCATGAGAGTGAGAATCTAGTAGAGGGCTGTGAGTTAGTGAGACAGAATCTGGAAAGGCTGCTGAAGCCAAGCTTGGAGGTGCACATCTTAGGAAACAGAGGCAAGAGGATGGAGAGTTGGAGTCTAACCTGAGCTGCAAGAAAAAGAGGAGGAGGTGCCTGGTGTGGTGGCGCATGCCTTTGATCCCAGCACTCAGGAGGCAGAGGTAGGAGCATTGCCATGAGTTTGAAGCTACCCTGAGACTACATAGTGAATTCCAGGTCAGCCTGGGCTCAGCCTGAGAAAGAAAGAAAGAAAGAAAGAAAGAAAGAAAGAAAGAAAGAAAAAAGAAAGAAAGAAAGAAAGAAAGGAAAAGGAAGGAAGGAAAAAAAAAAAAGAAAGAAAGAAAGAAAGAAAGAAGGAAAGAAAGAAAGAAAGAAAGAAAGAAAGAAAGAAAGAAAGAAAGAAAGAAAGAGAAAGGAAAGAAAAGAAAAGAAAAGAAAAGAAAAGAAAAGAAAAAGAGGAGGAGGAGGAAAAGAAGAGAAAATATTACTCTGTATTTGTTTTCCAGGTGAATTTATATCCAAATTCTTAGATTTTTGTCCTTAACAGTTTTATCTAAGACATGTAAGAATTTTAACCTTTTAACCTCCTACCTCTGCCTTCTGAGTTCTGGGATTAAAGGTGTGTAATATCATACCCATTCCCAAGTACTCACTCTTAAATATCTCTCTCCTTCTCTCTCTCCTCTTCATCCTCCCCTTTTCTTTCTTTCTGTCTTTCTTTTTTCTTTCTTTCTGCACTGGGGAAACTCAGGGCTTCTTGCATGCTAGGCACGTGTTGTACCATTGAGCTACATCCCCAGCCCCTACCCTTCATACCTTTAAGCCAGGCGTAGTGGCACATGTCTTTAATCCCAGCACTTGGGAGGCAGAGGTAGGAGGATCACTGTGAGTTTGAGGCCAGCCTGACACTACATAGTGAATTCCAGGTCAGCCTGGGCTAGAGTGAGACCCTATCTCAAAAAAAATAAACAAACAAACAAAAAAAAAAAAAACAGGAATCTGAATCTAAGAGAGGTAAACTTGGGACAGATCCTGAACTAGAGGTGGGGAGGGCATAATAAGTTGACAATTGTTCTTTTAATGTCCTTCCTGTTCTACAGTTCCCTCTTGGTTATAAATTGATTAGACATATCATCTCTGATAAATTAGACATTTAATCTCTGATCATACAAGTGCAGTATAGTGTCTCAAGAGTCTGAAAAGTCCTCTGTCTTTAGAATGGTTATATTATTCTTTGGGAAAGCCGAAGACAGAACAATTGAAGTTCATATGTTATCTATGCGATGAATGGGTCAACAATCCCAAGGCTTGAAGAAAATCCAGGAAAAATACTTTGGCTAATATCTTCCAGGGAAGGTACCTTAAAATAATAGCCCCTTAGCTGGTCATGAATACTATACCAGTTACTTTCTCCTTGATGAGACAAAGTGCCCCGCTAGAAACAGCTTAGGGAAGGAAAAAGTTTATTTTAGCTTATGGTCCTAGAGGTAGAGTCTATCATGACAGAGAAAGCATGGCAGGACCAAGAAACTGGAGTCACATTAGCAGAAAGTAGAGAGTGAGAACAGCATATAGGGCCTGGGTATAACACCTCAAAGCCCACCCCCTCCACTCACACTTCCTCCAGAAAGACTCCACCTCCTAAAGGCTTTACAGCCTTCCAGAACAGCATCACCAGCTGGGGATTAAGTATTGAAACACATAATCTAGGGTGGACAGTTTGCAATCAAACCACTACATTGCCACACCTGTAATACCAGCTACTCAGGAGGCTGAGGCAATGAGATAATAGAGTTAAGGTTTAGGTTGGGCTACATAGTGAGGCATTTCTTAAAAGGGGGGGGTGCTGGAAAGATGGCTTACTGGTTAAAGCATATGTCTATGAAGTCTAATGAACCCAGGTTCGATTCTCCAGGTCCTACATAAGCCAGATGCACATGGTGGCTCATGTGTCTGGAGTTCATTTGCAGTGGCTAGAGGCTCTGGCATGCTCATTCTCACTCTCTATTTCCCTCTCTCCCTCTCTGTATCTAATAAATAGAAATAAATCTTTAAAAAAAAAAAAAAAAAAAAAAGGAAAGTCCAGCGTGGTAGCACACACCCTTAATCCCAACACTCGGGAGGCAGAGGTAAGAGGATCCCGAGACTTCAAGGCCACCCTGAGACTACCAAGTGAATTCCAGGTCAGCCTGAGCCAGAGTGAGACCCTACCTTGAAAAATCAAAATAAATAAATAAATAAATAAATAAATAAATAAATAAATAAATAAGTAGAGGAGCCCTTTCTTCTATACTCAAAAGTATGGGCTGAGGCTGCAAGGTCACTGAGAAATCCTGCTGGAGCTGAGCTGAAAGCCTCCTGCATGTGAACTAGCTGACAGAAAGCTGGAAAAAGCTATGCTGCATACAGTTCAATGGGAGAGAGAGAAATCACCAGTGAAGATACTCAGCAGTGAACACTGCACGCTTTAAATTTGGCCAGCCAGGCCAAATGAGCCAATGGGTGCAATAGTGGCATGTCTGTTATGGGGAAAATCAAACTCTATGTTTCACAACATGCTTCATGGGAGGGAATACATCCCTGATACTGAAAACCTACAACAGGGGTAGTAATTAGCCCTAGGGGTGTAACGTCTGCTGGTGTCTGGTTAAATGTATATACTATGCTCACCAAACTGCCCAGTAAGCAGTTCTCTCAATGTCCATACTCATACCCATATATTAATGCTACTCTCACTTTTGGGTAGAGAAGCTTCTCTTTTCAGATGGTGGCAACCTTGGGATGATTCAGAAGGCACCATGGTGCTGAGAAGAAGGTACAGAGGAGTGCTCAGCACTGAAACATCTCTGACACACCTTCCAAGGCTCAGGGTCCATTGCAGAAGAGGGGGCGGAAAGAATGTAAGAAAGAGCCAAAGGAAGAGTAGGACTTCTACACTGTGCTCCTCCAGACACAAAAATGGCCTGGATATCCATGACCTCACAGTGCCTGAAACAACCTACACAAGACCATCATAATAGGAGGAAAAAATGATGACATCAGAATGAAAAGAGAGACTGATTGAAAGGAGAAGGGGATATGATGGAGATTGGAGTTTCAAAGGGGAAAGTGAGATGTGAAGGAGATCTAGCTGCGACATCTGTCACCCCATTGATTGCCAGGGTTGATTCGGCTGATCTGGCTGGCTAGGCGGGTGTCTCCTTCCTCCCTCACCACTCCATGTGCATCCCTCCCAAAGCTGTGTGCTTGGTCGAAGAGGATGACCTATCCCGAATAGAGGAGGACTGGTCTTCGGTCAAGGGTATACGAGTAGCTGCGCTCCCCTGCTAGAACCTCCAAACAAGCTCTCAAAGGGGAAAGTGGAGGGAGGGAAGTACCATGGGATATTGTCTACAGTTAAAGAAGTTGTCAATAAATACATATATATATATATATATATGCATGCTGAGGGCTGGAGAGTTGGCTTAGCGGTTAAGGCAAGAGACACACATAAAAGGGATACAAATTGATTAAGGAAGAGATCAAATTATCATTATTTGCAGATTATATGATTCTGTACATAAAAGACCCTAAAGACTGTACCAGCAAATTGTTAGAGCTGATAAAACACTTTTAGCAACATAGAAAAACACAAAATAAACATATAAAAATCAGTACCCTTCCTGTATACTAACAACAAACATGTTAAAGATGAAATTAGGGAATCATTCCCATTCACAATTCCCTCAAAAAAAAAAAAAAAGAGGAACTTGGGGGCTGGAGAGATGGCTTAGGGGTTAAGGCGCCTGCCTCCTAAGCCTAAGAACACCGGTTCCAATCTCCAGGTCCCGCGTTTAGCCAGATGCAAAGTGACGCAAGGGCGCAATGTCGCACTTGACCACAAGGGGGCGCACACATCTGGATTTCATTTTCAGCAGCTGAGACACTGCTGTCTTCCGCTCCCCCCCTCTGTCTCTCTCTGTGTCTCTCCAAAATAAAATAAAAAATAAAAAAGTTTTAAAAAAAGTAACTTGGAATAAGTCTAACCAAGGCAGTGAAGGATCTCTACAATGAAAACTTTAAAACACTCAAGACAGGGGCTGGAGAGATGGCTTAGCTAAGGTTAAGGGACTTGTCTGTGAAACCTAAGGACCCAGGTTTGAGTCCCCAGTACCCATGTAAGCCAGCTGCACAAGGTGATACATGCCCATTCTCTTTCTCTCTGTCTGCCTCTTCCTCTCTCAAATAAATAAATAAATAAATAAATACATTTTTAAAAAACACTCAAGACAGAAATTGCAGAAGACACTAGGAAATGGAAAGACATCCCATGTTCTTGGATTAGAAGAACCAATATTATGAAAATGTCAATCTCACCAAAAGCAATCTACACATTTAATACAATCCCTAACAAAATTCCAATGTCATTCTTCACAGAACTAGAAAAACCAATCCTATGGAATGGAAACACAAAAAACCTCAGCTAGCCATAACAATTTGAGCAACAAAAATAAGACTGGTAGTATCACCATACCCGCTTTTTTTGTTTGTTTTTTGTTTTTTGATTTTTCAAGGTAAGGTCTCCCTCTAGCCCAGGCTGACCTGGAATTCACTATGTAGTCTCAGGGTGGTCTCGAACTCATGGTGATCCTCCTACCTCTGCCTCCCGAGTGCTGGGATTAAAGGCATGCATCACCACGCCTGGCCACCATACCCGATTTTAAGCTATACTACATAGCCACAGTAACAAAAACAACAAACTACTGGCACAAAGACAGACACATAGATCAATGGAACAGAATAGAGGAGCCAGACATAAATCCAGGCAGCTACAGCCATCTCGGATTTTTTGTTTGTTTGTTTTGTTTTGTTTTGTTTTTTGAGGTAGGATATCACTCTGGCCCAGGCTGACCTGCAGTTAACTATGTAGTCTCAGGATGGCCTTGAACTCACAGCAATCTTCCTACCTCTGCCTCCCAAGTGCTGGGATTAAAGGCATATGCCACCATGCCCGACATCAGCCATCTCATTTTTGACAAAAATGCCAAAAAATATTCATTGGAGAAAAGACTGCCTCTTTAACAAATGGTGCTGGGAAAACTAGATATCTATATGTAGATGGATGAAAATAGATCCTTATCTCTCTCCATGCACAAGAATCAAGTACTAATGGTCAAAAACCTGAACCTGAAACTCTGAAACTTCTAGAGGAAAAAGTAGGAGAAACTCTTTAACATATTGGCATAGGCAACCACCTTCTAAATATAACCCCAGTTGCTCAGGAAATAAAACCACTAATCAACCACTGGCACCTCATGACATTAAAAAGGTTTTATACATTAAAAAGATTTTGTACAGGGTTTGGAGAGATGGCTTAGCGGTTAAGGCATTTGCCTGCAAAGCCAAAGGATCCTCGTTCAATTCTCCAGGACCCACGTAAGCCAGATGCACAAGGGGGCACATGCATCTGGAGTTCATTTGCAGTGGCTGCAGGCCCTGGCGTGCCCATTGTCTCCCACCCTCTTTCTCTCTCTCCCTCTCTCTCTCTCTCTCTCTCTCTCTCTCCCTCTTTCTCTCAAATAAATAAATAAAATAAAATAAAAATTTTTTAAAGCTTTTGTACAGCAAGGACACTGTGAATAGAGCAAAGAGACAACCTACAAAATGGTACAAAATCTTTGCCAGCTATACATCTGACAGAGGATTAATGTCCAGGATATACAAAGACCTCAAAAAAACTAAGAGGGCTGGGAAGATGGCTTAATGGTTAAGGAGTTTGCCTGCAAAGCCAAAGGACCCAGGTTCAATTCTCCAGACCCATGAAAGCCAGATGCACAAGATGGTGCATGTGTCTGGAGTTCGTTTCCAGTGGCTGGAGTCCCTGGCATGCCCATTCCCTTTCTCTCTCTCTCTTTCTCTCTCTCTGCCTCTTTCAAATAAATCAATAAAAATAAAATATTTCGGGAAAAATGGCTTAGTGGTTAAGGTACTTGCCTGCAAAGCCAAAGGACCCAGGTTGGACTCCTCAGGACCCACATAAGCCAGATGCATAAAGTGGTGCATGAGTCTGGAGTTTGTTTGCAGAAGCTGAAGACCCTGGTGCACCCATTCTCTCTCTCTCTCCCTCTCTCTCTCTCTCTAATACATAAAATGAAATTTAAAAAAAAATAAGGGCTGAGAGATAGTTTAGCAGTTAAGGAACTTGCCTGCAAAGCCAAAGGACCTAGGTTCGATTCCCCAGGACCCACCTAAGCCAGATGCAAAAGGTGGTGCGTGTGTCTGGAGTTCGTTTGCAGTGGCTAGAGGCCCTGAAACACCCTCTCTCTCTCTCTTTCATTGCCTCTTTCTCTCTCTCAAATAAATAAAAATAAATTTAAAAATATAAAACTGTAAAAATAAATAAATAAAATAAGATATTTTTTTAAAAACTAAACAATAAGAAATCAAACAACCCAATTAAAAATGGACTGTGAAAGCTGGAGAGTTGGCTTAGCGGTTGAGGCTCTTGCCTGCAAAGCCTAAGGACCCAGGTTCAATTTCCCAGTACCCATGTAGGCCAGATTATAAGATGGAACATGTGTCTGGAGTTCATTTGCAGTGACTAGAGGTCCTGATGTGCTCATTCTCTCCCTCTCTCTCTCTCAAATAAATAAATATATTATTTTTATTTATATTTTATTTATTTGGGAGTGACAGACCAAGAGAGAAAAAGGCGGATGGGTAGAGAAAGAATGGGTGTGCCAGGGCCTCTAGCCACTGCAAACAAACTCCAGATGCATGCACCCCCTTGTGCATATGGCTTACATGTATCCTGGGGAATCGAGCCTTGAACCAGGGTCCTTGGGCTTCACAGGTAAGCGCTTAACTGCTAAGCCATCTCTCCAGCCCAAATAAAATATTTTTTTAAATGAGCTATTGAACTAAATAAAGAGTTCTCAAAAGAAGAAATTCAGATGGCATATAAACATCTAAAAAGATGTTCTACATCCTTAGCTATCAGGGAAATACATATTAAAACTACTTTGAGATTCCATCTCCTGTCAGAATGGCTGTCATTAAAAAAACAAATGACAATAAATGCTGGTGAGGATGCAGAAAAAGAGGAACCCTTCTACACTGTTAGTGGGAATGCAAACTGGTACAGCCTTTGTGGAAATCAGTGTGAAGGTTCCTGAAACAGCTAAAAATAGACTTATCATTTGGCCCAGCTATACCACTCCTAGGCATATATCCTAAGGCCTCGTCTCACTACCTTAGAGATACTTGCACATCCATTGGAAGGTGTGATAGAGATGTTCCAGTGCTGAGAACTCCTCTGTCACTTCTCAGTAGTATGGTGACTTTTGAGTAATTCCAGAGGTCACCACCATCTGAAAAGAGAAGCTTCTCTAAATAAAAGTGAGAGTAACATTAATATATGGGTATGGACATTAAGAGAAATGCTTACCAGGTCTATCACACCATCCAAGGCTCAGGGTCCATTGCAGAACAGGTGGCAGAAAGAATGTAAGAGCGGGAGGGGAATGGCCTAAGCAAGGCCATGGGAAGAGAATGCATAAAAGGGCAGGGGGGTGTCAATCAAAATTCAAGATAGTGTGAATAAGACATATGTAAACCTACTTTTTTGAATAATGGCACATCCAGAAGCTGTAGACTGTTACTAGAAAATTTTCAGTCCCTGGGATGGGATACCTTCCAGTGAGTTGTTGGCCAAGGAGGTCCCGGTAGCCTCCAAAACATTAAAGGCTATTGCCAAAACCCTTGGTTTCCCTTGAGAAACAGATAATAAGACCCTATTGCTGAAGACATCTCTTGCCTGAGAGGCAAGGTCACTGAGAAAGCAAGCTGGTGTGGAGAGGAAAACCTTCTCCCTGTAGACCAGCCAACTGAAAGGTGGAAAAAGCTGCACTGCACGCAGCCATATGGGAGACAGAAGTCATCAGCAATGAAAACAATGGACGCTGAATATTCAAGTTTGGCCATATAGGCCCAATGACTGAACAGGTGCAATAGTGGCATGTCTGCTCTTGCGGTAACCAACTGCTCCATAATTGGACTGAAGGCCCTCTCTATGGGAGGGAATACATAACTGGTACTGAAAAACCTAAGCAAAAGTCTATGGCAGGGGAGGTCATGAGCCTTAGGGGTATAAAGCCTGCTATTGTCTGAATAAATGTATATATTATTCCCACTAAACTGCCCTGAAAGCACTACACTTAATGTTCATATTCACATATTAACACTACTCTCACTTTTGGGTAGAGAAGCTTCTCTTTTCAGATGGTGATGACCACTGGGATGACCCAAAAGACAACATAGTGCTGAGAAGAAGGGATGGAGGAGTGCCCAGCACTGAAACACCTCTGTCACACCCTCCAAGGCTCAGGGACCATTGCGGAAGAGGGGGCAGATAGAATGGAAGAGCCAAAGGAAGGGTATGACTGCTTACAGTGCAACCACCCAGACAGAAACTGGCCTCGATATCCATGACCTTGCAATGCCTAGCAATACCTTCACAAGACCCTCATAATAGAAGAAAAAGATGATGACATCAAATTAAAAGAGAGACTAATGGAGAGAGGGAGGGGATATGATGGAGACTGGAGTTCTAAAGGGGAATGCAGGAGGGGAGGGAAATATCATGCATTTTTTTTGTATGTAAGTATAGAAGTTGCCAATTAAAAAAAAAAAGAAATCTGGAGACAGTTTCAGGTGGGAGGAACAGCCTGTGCAAAGGTCCAACTGTAGGATGGAACCTGGTGTGTTTCCCAGGGTGGCTGGGGCTGTGGAAGGGGCAGAGAGGTAACCAAAGATCAGATCCCAAAGGGTCTAGGGTTAACCCAGAATTCGTGAGAATAAACACCACTGACCACAGATTATGGCCAAATTGGGAGATGGGGAGGAAAGTACAACGGGATATTGTCTACAATTAAGTTGTCAATAAATAAATAAATAAAAACAAATTATGGCCAACAAAAAAAAAAAACTTGATAACTGTGCTGGAGATAATCCTTACCAGCAAACTTAGCATACCTGGAAATGGTTTCATTAGCAAAGACAAATCTGAATTTTACTTATGCTATAACAAACTAGGATTGCCTGTTCACATATTGTTAAATCATAAAGTTTTAACTTCTACAAAAAAAAAAAGTAAGAGCCAAAGGAAGGGTAAGACTGCTTACAATGCAATCGTCCAGATAGAAATTGGCCCCAATATCTATGACCTCACACTACCTAGCACTGGCTCCACGCCCGGCTCCGTCTCTGCAGTATTTTGACTTAGAATCCTTGGAATAGCCAATCATACAGTAGTTATGTTTTTAGCCTTTTGAGGAACCTCTACACAGACCTCTACACATATTTAGTGGGTGCACTAAAATTCACAATAGTTATTAAGGGTTCCCTTTTTTTGTCATCCTTGTCAGCATTTGTTATCATTGGTTTTTCTCTTCTTTTTTAAAAAAATATTCAAGCCAGGCGTGGTGGCGCACGCCTTTAATCCCAGCACCGGGAGGCAGAGGTAGGAGGATCACCGTGAGTTCGAGGCCACCCTGAGACTACATAGTTAATTCCAGATCAGCCTGGACCAGAGTGAGACCCTACCTCGAAAAACAAAAACAAAAACAAAAACAAAAAAATTAATTCATTTATTTGCAAGGAGAGAGAGACAGAGAATATGTGCACCTGGGACTCTTGCCACTGTAAATCAACTCCAGATTCATGCACCACTCTGAACATCTGGCTTTACGTGGGTACTGGAGAACTAAACCTAGGCAAGCAGGCTTTGCATGCAAGTGACTTTAACTGCTGAGCCATCTCCTCAGCCCTCATCATTCTTCCTTTCTTCCTTCCTTCCTTCCTTCCTTCCTTCCTTCCTTCCTTCTTTCTTTCTTTCTTTTTTTTTTTTTTTTTTTGAGGTAGGGTCTCACTCTAGCCGAGGCTGACCTGGAATTCATATGTAGTCTCAGAGTGGCCTCAGACTCATGGTGATCTTCCTACCTTTGCCTCCCAAGTGCTGGGATTAAAGGCATGAACCACCACGCCCACCTTTCATTTATTTTCTTGATGATAGTCGTTGTGACTGGGCTAAAATGGAATCTCACAATGGTTTTAATTTGACTATCCTTGGTGGCTTGTTTTTTACAAGTTTCAGGTGCATGCGCCACTTTGTATGTCTGGCTTACTTGGGTCCTGAGGACTCGAACTTGGGTTCTTAGGCTTCACAGCTGAGCACCTTAACTGCTAAGCCATCTTGCCAGCCCTTTTTCAAATATTTATTTGCCATTCATATTTCTTCCTTTGAGAACTATCTATTCAATTCATTAGTCCATTTATTGATAGGATGATTTGAGGTTTTTTTTTTTTTCTTTTAAAGAAAAAAAAAAAACTTTAGCCCAGTGTGGTGGCACTCACCTTTAATCCCAGTACTCGGGAGGCAGAGGTAGGAGGATTGCTATGAGTTCAAGGCCACCCTGAGAATACATAGTGAATTCCAGGTCAGCCTGGGCTAGAGCGAGACCCTACACCAAAAAACCAAAAAAAAAAACCAAAACAAAAATACACTTTATTTTATTTGTTTGAGAGAAAGAGAGAAAGATAGAGAATAGGCACACCAAGGCCTTCAGCCACTGTATACGAACTCCAGACGCATGCGCCACTTTGTGCACCTGACTTATGTGGGTCCTGGGAGAATCAAACCTATGTCCTTTGGCTTTGCAGGCAAGCACCTTAACCACACCACTTTGTGCACCTGGCTTATGTGGGTCCTGGGAGAATCAAACCTAGGTCCTTTGGCTTTGCAGGCAAGCAGCTTAACCACTAAGCCATCTCATCAGCCCCAAGCTTCTTTTTAAAAAAAATGTATTTATTTACTTGAGAGAAAGAGAATGAGAAAGAGGCAGAGAGAGAGAGAGAGAGAGAGAGAGAGAGAGAGAGAGAATGGGTGTACCAGGGCCTCCAGTCACTGCAAATGAACTCCAGACCCATGAGCCCCTTTGTGTATCAGGCCTAAATAGGCCCTGGGGAATTGAACCAGGGTCCTTTGGCTTTGCAGGCAAATGCCTTAACCACAGCCATCTCTCTAGCCCCAATTTGAGTTTTTGAAATTGACTTTTTAATTTTGTGGGTTTTTAAAAAAGATTTTATTTTTATCTATTTGTTTATTAGAGACAGAGAGAGGGAGAGAGGGAGAATGAGAATGGGCGTGCCAGGGCCTCTAGCCACTGCAAACGAACTCCGATGCATGCGCCACCGTGTTCATCTGGCTTACATGGAACCTGGAGATTCAAACCAGGGTCCTTTGGCTTTGCAGGCAAATGCCTTAACTGCTAAGCCATCTCTCCAGCCCTTTTTTTGGTTTTTAGAGGTAGGGTTTCACTCTATCCCAGGTTGACCTGGAATTCACTCTGTATTCTCAGGGTGGCCTTGAACTCACAGTGATCCTCCTACCTCTGTCTCCCAAGTGCTGAGATTAAAGGCGTGAGCCACCATGCCCAGCTCAGCCATGTCTTTTGTTGTTATGTAGCCGAGGCTGACCTGGAATTCATATGTAGTCTCAGTGTGGCCTCGAACTCATGGCAATTCTCCTACCTCTGCCTCCCAAGTGCTGGGATTAAAGGTGTGTGCCACCACGCCCATCAGCTTTTATGGGTATAGAAGACTGTATTGAAAAGGGATATCAGAGAACCTGCTTTAAATCAGATTTAGGTTTAGCAATAAGAATGGGGGTGCTGGGGACTTGAACCTAGGGCTTTAGGCTTCCCAGATAAGCACCTTAACCATTAAGCCATCATTTATTTGATGCCCTTCTTTTTATTTATTTATCTATTTGCAAGCAGATATAGAAGAGAGACAGACAGAGAAAGAATGGGCACGCCAGGGCCTCCTGCCACTGCAAACAAACTCCAGATGCATGTGCCCCTTGAGCATCTGTCTAACGTAGGTCCTGGGGAATTGAACTGGGGTCCTTTGGCTTTGCAGGCAAGTGCCTTAACTGTTAAGCCATTTCTCCAGCCCATGATGCCCTTCTTTTTATATCATCTGTTTATATCCCAATATACATTTTAGATAAGTCTGATGTTTACCTTATATAAGCAGTTTGTAACTTGATAAAGTACCTTGATTCAGTTTACCTATTTAACCATTTGTCTACTGAGAAATTTCATCTAACAGATGAACAGGTGTTCAACAGAGAACTATAAAGAGAAACAAAGTTATATGCCGTTTCTTATTCCATATTCCTTGTTGGATACAATTGGTCATTTTGTCTGGACAGGATCAGGGGGACTTGCATGGGGTCTGAGATAAAGGGGGAATCATCCCTTTTTCAGAGTCCAGCTTGCCATGACTTTAAATAGCATATAACAGTAAGCAAGAGTAAAAGGAAATGACAGAGCAGAGAGCTAAGCATCCTGGCATTCCTTGTCTTACTCTGAAGTTGTTTGTTTTTACCTAATTTATTTTATTCATTTGTAATATATAAGGTGATAGGGTCTTGTCTATGTCTAACCTGGTTAGACCTCCAAAGAACATAAATTACATCTATGCTTGTGACTTTGTGACCCACCTAGCATAGGACATCACCTGTGTCTAAATTTACATTAAGTCTATGCCCCTATATAAAACCTTAGAGCATCCTTAAAAGTCTATAAACAGTTAAAAAATCTTTAACTTCAGGCATGGTGTTTAGGTTTAGCCTTAAAATTCCTTCTAAAAGGAAATTAATTTTAGGCAAAATTTGGTCTTTTCAAATCTCTTACATCCTTCTTATATATGCACATCTTCATCCACACACTTTAACATTTTGATCTAAGTTCCATCCAAAAAAAAGCATAAGCATTCTATGTCCAACATTAAAAAATACCTTCCCAGTTCCTTCAATCATTTCATCTCAACACATAAATAACCATTTTTTTGTTTTTTGTTTTTTTGTTTTTCGAGATAGGATCTCACTTTAGCTCAGGCTGACCTGGAATTCACTATGTAGTCTCAGGATGGCCTTGAACTCACAGCGATCCTCCTACCTCTGCCTCCCCAGTGCTGGAATTAAAGGCGTGCGCCACCACGCCTGGCTCATAAATAACCATTTTTATAAGACTAAAAATTACACCAAATCAATTAATCTTATTATGCATTGACAAAGAGAAAGTAGTTTGGCTTCAAAAAGTAAAACATCCTCATAGTGCCTGACACTGGCTACACAAGACCATCATAATAGGAGGAAAAGATCATGACATCAAACTGAAAAGGGAGACCGATTGAGAGGGGGAGGGGATTTGATGGAGAGTGAAGTTTCAGAGGGGAAAGTGAGGGAAGTACCATGGGATATTGTCTACAATTAAAGAAGTTGTCAATAAAAAATAAAATAAAAAACACAGACCAGCCGGGCGTGGTGGCGCGTGCCTTTAATCCTAGCACTTGGGAGGTAGAGGTAGGGGGATCGCCGTGAGTTCAAGGCCACCCTGAGACTACATAGTGAATTCCAGGTCAGCCTGCACTAGAGCGAGACCCTACCTCGAAAAAACAAAAAACAAAAAACAAAACAAAAAACAAAACAAAAAAAAACACAGACCAAAAAAAGTAAAACATTTTACTATTGGAAATTTGCAGAGAAAAAGCCTTAGTATTTAAGTCACCAAAAATAATCTCTACCTGACAACCAGACTTGCTTTATTATATATATATACCTTTAGATTTTTATATAACCCATTGATCTGAGATAGCTCCTATTAATAACCTCCATGAAGTCCACTTTCTATGAATACAAGCAAAACATGACAACCATGTTGGGGATAATCATTATTAATACCTCTAATACACTTGGAGATGCTTTTATTAGGAGTAACTAAGGCAAATTTATTTCTATCTTGAGGCAGGCTGTCCTAGATCTCAGGTCAGTTGCCTCCTCCTTTAAGTAACAGGACAATTACAATCTTTTAAAATACCTAGCAAATTAGGAGCCTTCACCTCAGAGAGAATTTTGTTGTTTTTAATAATCCTCTCTGTCAGTTAAAGTTGACCCAATAAAGGAGGGGGCCGGCAGTCCTAGGCAAAAGATCCCCATCAACAGCTTGGCTACCAACTCCAAAACCAGGAACATGCAGACAGATGGAGATTTAGTTCTCAGGCTGAGAATGGGGTCCTTCCCTGCTTCAGTCACCCCAGAGTTGGTGATGGAGGTCTTAAAATGTGGATTCAGGTTGAGCCCCCGAAATGTTATGTGGTTCAGTGTCACACAAGTAACACCATCGACTCACGGAATGTGAGGCAAAGTTTTATTGGGTAAAAAGAAAGAAAAGAAAGAAAATAAAAGCTAGTGCACACCAGGACTACACCTGGAGTTTGGGTCCTTGAGATGTAGCTCTCAGCCGCTTTTATATTCTTTTCGCCCATTCGTTGGCAAAGGACTCTGAGCCTTGAAGGGTGTGATAGAGGTGTCTCAGTGCTGAACACTCCTCTGTTCCTTCTTCTCAGCACTTTGATGGGTTTTGAGCCTCTCTAGTGGTCATCACAATCTGAAAAGATAACCAAAAGTGAGAGTAGCATTAATATAAGGGCATAAAGCCGGGCGTGGTGGCGCACGCCTTTAATCCCAGCACTCGGGAGGCAGAGGTAGGAGGATTGCCATGAGTTCAAGGCCATCCTGAGACTACATAGTTAATTCCAGGTCAGCCTGAGCCAGAGTGAGACCCTACCTCGAAAAACCAAAAAAAAAAAATATATATATATATATATATATATATATATATGGGCATAAACCTTTTTAAAAAGTGCTGACAAGGCAGTTTGGTGGGCATAATATTCATTTAGCCAGACATCAACGGGCGTTACTTCCCTAGGGCTCATGACCTCCCCAGCCATAGACTTTTGACGAGGTTTTCAGTACCAAGCATGTATTCCCTCCGTGGAGCTCATGTCGGAGACCATGAGCAGCATAACAGCCATCTTGTATGAGAAGCCATCTTATGGACTCAAAAGGCCTTAGGATCAGAATTGCCCCAGCTACAAGCCCTGGCTGCAGGCGATTACTTTATCTGCCTATTGGAATGTAACAACAGACCTTCCCATGACCCCTGGGATTAAGAGTCCCATGATCTAACCTTATCAATCAGAACATCTTGTAATCCTGGGTCAGTGACCCCTGGGATTAAGAGTCCCATGATCAAACCTTATCAATCAGAAAGTCTTGTGACCCTGGGTCAGTTTCTAGTTTACCTTCCTCTTGCCTCCCCTATATAAACCTCTGGGTGAAAAATAAAGATTTGAGACTTTGACCATATATTAGGCTTAGTCTCCTTCTTTGTGTCTGTTTGTCTCTCTCATCCAGGTTAATCTCCCCTCGGGCTCTTGTTGAACCCCCCGCTGGTCGGGGCAGGCCTCCAGTCTAATTAGAGAGTGTTTGTTTTCCCCCATAACAGACATGCCACTATTGTGCCAGTTGGCACATTTGGCTTGGTTGGCCAGTCATAGGGCTTGCAGAGTAGGGTCCACTGCTGTTTAACACCATTGATGGCTTCCTTCTCCCAAAGGGCTACATACAGAATAGCTCTTTCCAGCTTTCTGACAGTTAGTCAACAGGGATGCCATTTCCAGCTCAGTTTCACCTGATTTCTCAGTGACCTTCAGCAAAAGTATGTGGAGTCTTCAGCAGTAGGGTCTTACCATCTATCTCTGGTGGGCAACCAAGAGCCTTGATAATGGTCTGTATTTCTTTGGAAGTATCAGGGACCTCCCTGGCCAACAACTCACTGGAAGGTAGCCCATCCCTGGCACTGAATTTTTCTGGTAACAATCTATGGCTTCTGGGTGCACCATTATCCAAAGGTTTCCATATGGCTTATTCATAACATCTTAATTTTTGTTTTTAGTGTTTTGAGGTAGAGTTGCCTTCTAGCCCAGGCTGATCTGGAACTCTGTAGTTTCAGGCTGGCCTCGAACTCACTGCAATTCTCCTACCTCAACCTCCCAAGTGCTTGGATCAAAGGCGTGCACTACCATGCCTGGCTTTTTTGTTTTGTTTTGTTTTTTTGTTTGTTTTGTTTTGTTTTTTTCAGGGTAGGGTCTCACCCTAGCCCAAGCCGACCTAGAATTCACTATGTAGTCTCAGGCTGGCCTCAAACTCACAGTGACCCTCCTATCTCAGCCTCCTGAGTGCTGAGATTAAAGGTGTGCAACATCATGCCTGGCCTAACATCTTAAATGTTTTTCATTTTTATTTATTTATTTGAGAGAGAGAGAAAAAATAGGTGTGCCAGGACCGTCAGCTGCTGCAAATAAACTCCAGACGCGTGTACTACCTTGTGCATCTGGCTTACATGGGGTACTGGAGAATTGAACCTGGGTCTTTTGGGTTTCAAGCAAGTGCCTTAATTGCTAAGCCATTTCTCCAACCCAACAACATCTTAAATTTTTATTAACTGTCTTCCCATCCTTCCTTTACTCAATTCCTTCTCCTGACCCCACTTAGGCCATTGCATCCCCAGTAATCTGTTTCTCTATATATACATACACATTGTTCTCCCCCTTCTCCCCCTTATAGACCCTTTCTAGCTTACTGACCTCTAATACTGACTTCTATTCCAACTCACATACAAGTCCAAACATTTGTAACCATGATCCACATATGAAAGAGAACATTCAGTGTTTGACTTTTTGGGCCTGAGTTACCTCACTTAGTATAATCCTTTGCAGATCCATTCATTTCCCTGAAAATTTAATTTTTTTCTTTACTGCTGAATAGAACTCCATTGTATAAATGTACCACATCTTCATTATCCATTTACAGTTGAAGGACATTGTGATGGTTAAGTTTATGTCAACTTGATCTGTCTAGGAATCCACAGACATTCCTCATAAGTGTGTCTCTGAGGTTGTTTCTAGGAAGGATTAACTAAAGGAAGAGTGAGCCCTTCCCCCAGAGTGAGCGGTCCCCCTTGGACAAGAGGCCTGGTTTATCTAAGGAAGCTTTGGGAAGGAAAGGATCCCCTCCTTCCACTTGGCTGCCAGTGCTGCTTGCTGTTGGCTGCTTGCTACTTGGTGCTGGCTGCTTTCCAGTGTGGACTGAAGACCAACGTGGACTGAAGAGCAGTGTCTCTCCAGGATGCCTCCAGGCCTTCAGTACCGGATTGGGACTCTGAGGCATCTAGCCTTGTGGACTGATCAGCTACCCGGTTCCTTGACTCTTGGGCCTGCAACCTGCTATTGCTGGACTGTCTTAAGCTGATCCAATAAATTCCCTTTTAATATAATTCATTCTATCAGTTCTGTTCCTCTAGAGAACCCTGACTTATACAGACATCTAGGCTTGTTCCATTTCCTAGCTATTGTGAATAGAGCGGCAATAAACATGGTTGAGCAAGTATCTCCAAGGTAGTGAAAAGAGTCCTTAGGATATATGCCTAGGAGTGCTATAGCTGAGTCATATGGTAAGTCTGCTTTTGCTGTCTCAGGAACCTCCACACTGATTACATTCCACCGACACTGTAGAAGGGTTCCTCTTTTTCTACGCCTTTGCCAGCATTTATTGTCATTTGTTTTTATGATAGTAGCCATTCTGACAAGAGTGAGATGGAGGAATGGGATCCCTTTGTACAATGTATGTGCTTACTGTTACCTACGGAATGGAATGATCCCTCTTTGCAATATACCATGACCTTCCTGTATCTCTTTGTTTCTAAATACCTTTGGGATTACATAGCATAGAATGTTTCTTGCCTCAGTTCTGCCTATGTGACCTATTTCTTGTAATAGCCCCCCTTGTTTAACAGTATGTAACTTTGTGGTTTAACTCTGATCCCATTTTTACTATAAACATGACACTCCAAACAGGGCTGCACCCCAAGATACCAAACTCTGGGGTGTAGACCTAGTGCACCAGCTTTTCTTCTTTTTCTTTCTTTTTTTCACCCAATAAAACTTTGCCTCACAAACAAAAAGAGTGAGATGGAATCTAAAATATTTTAATTTATATTTCCCTGATGACCAAGGATGTAGAACACATTTTTAGATGTTTATAGGCCATCTGTGTTTCTTCTTTAGAGAATTCTCTCTCTCTTTTTTTTTTTTTGGTTTTTTGTTTGTTTGTTTGTTTGTTTTGTTTTATGAGGTAGGTTTCACTCTAGTTCAGGCTGACGAGAACTCTCTACTTAGTTCCATAACCCATTTTTCATAAATTTTATTTATTTATTTATTTATGAGAGACAGAGAAATAGGCACAGAGAGAGAGAGAGAAAGAGAGTGGGTGCACCAGGGCCTCGAGCCACTGCAAACGAACTCCAGATGCATGCATCCCCTTGTGCATCAGGCTTACATGGGTCCTGTGGAATTGAACCTAGGTCCTTTGGCTTTGCAGGCAAGCACCTTAACCACTAAGCCATCTCTCCAGCCTTCATAAAATATTATTTATTTATTTATTTATTTGAGAGAGAAAAAGAGGTCAGAGAGAGAGAGAGAATGGGCATGCCAGGGCCTCCAGCCCTGCAAATGAACTCCAGATGCATGTGCCTTGTGCATATGCTGGTGGGGCAGGCCTCCAGTCTAATTAGAGAGTGTTTGTTTTCCCCCATAACAGACATGCCACTATTGTGCCAGTTGGCACATTTGGCTTAGTTGGCCAGTCATAGGGCTTGCAGAGTAGGGTCCACTGCTGTTTAACACCATTGATGGCTTCCCTTCTCCCAAAGGGCTACATACAGAATAGCTCTTTCCAGCTTTCTGACAGTTAGTCAACAGGGATGCCATTTCCAGCTCAGTTTCACCTGATTTCTCAGTGACCTTCAGCAAAAGTATGTGGAGTCTTCAGCAGTAGGGTCTTACCATCTATCTCTGGTGGGCAACCAAGAGCCTTGATAATGGTCTGTATTTCTTTGGAAGTATCAGGGACCTCCCTGGCCAACAACTCACTGGAAGGTAGCCCATCCCTGGCACTGAATTTTTCTGGTAACAATCTATGGCTTCTGGGTGCACCATTATCCAAAGGTTTCCATATGGCTTATTCATAACATCTTAATTTTTGTTTTTAGTGTTTTGAGGTAGAGTTGCCTTCTAGCCCAGGCTGATCTGGAACTCTGTAGTTTCAGGCTGGCCTCGAACTCACTGCAATTCTCCTACCTCAACCTCCCAAGTGCTTGGATCAAAGGCGTGCACTACCATGCCTGGCTTTTTTTTGTTTTGTTTTGTTTTTTTGTTTGTTTTGTTTTGTTTTTTCAGGGTAGGGTCTCACCCTAGCCCAAGCCATTTCCTAAATTCACTATGTAGTCTCAGGCTGGCCTCAAACTCACAGTGACCCTCCTATCTCAGCCTCCTGAGTGCTGAGATTAAAGGTGTGCAACATCATGCCTGGCCTAACATCTTAAATGTTTTTCATTTTTATTTATTTATTTGAGAGAGAGAAAAAAATAGGTGTGCCAGGACCGTCAGCTGCTGCAAATAAACTCCAGGCAACGTGTACTACCTTGTGCATCTGGCTTACATGGGGTACTGGAGAATTGAACCTGGGTCTTTTGGGTTTCAAGCAAGTGCCTTAATTGCTAAGCCATTTCTCAACCCAACAACATCTTAAATTTTTATTAACTGTCTTCCCATCCTTCCTTTACTCAATTCCTTCTCCTGACCCCACTTAGGCCATTGCATCCCCAGTAATCTGTTTCTCTATATATACATACACATTGTTCTCCCCTTCTCCCCCTTATAGACCCTTTCTAGCTTACTGACCTCTAATACTGACTTCTATTCCAACTCACATACAAGTCCAAACATTTGTAACCATGATCCACATATGAAAGAGAACATTCAGTGTTTGACTTTTTGGGCCTGAGTTACCTCACTTAGTATAATCCTTTGCAGATCCATTCATTTCCCTGAAAATTTAATTTTTTTCTTTACTGCTGAATAGAACTCCATTGTATAAATGTACCACATCTTCATTATCCATTTACAGTTGAAGGACATTGTGATGGTTAAGTTTATGTCAACTTGATCTGTCTAGGAATCCACAGACATTCCTCATAAGTGTGTCTCTGAGGTTGTTTCTAGGAAGGATTAACTAAAGGAAGAGTGAGCCCTTCCCCAGAGTGAGCGGTCCCCCTTGGACAAGAGGCCTGGTTTATCTAAGGAAGCTTTGGGAAGGAAAGGATCCCCCTCCTTCCACTTGGCTGCCAGTGCTGCTTGCTGTTGGCTGCTTGCTACTTGGTGCTGGCTGCTTTCCAGTGTGGACTGAAGACCAACGTGGACTGAAGAGCAGTGTCTCTCCAGGATGCCTCCAGGCCTTCAGTACGGATTGGGACTCTGAGGCATCTAGCCTTGTGGACTGATCAGCTACCCGGTTCCTTGACTCTTGGGCCTGCAACCTGCTATTGCTGGACTGTCTTAAGCTGATCCAATAAATTCCCTTTTAATATAATTCATTCTATCAGTTCTGTTCCTCTAGAGAACCCTGACTTATACAGACATCTAGGCTTGTTCCATTTCCTAGCTATTGTGAATAGAGCGGCAATAAACATGGTTGAGCAAGTATCTCCAAGGTAGTGAAAAGAGTCCTTAGGATATATGCCTAGGAGTGCTATAGCTGAGTCATATGGTAAGTCTGCTTTTGCTGTCTCAGGAACCTCCACACTGATTACATTCCACCGACACTGTAGAAGGGTTCCTCTTTTTCTACGCCTTTGCCAGCATTTATTGTCATTTGTTTTTATGATAGTAGCCATTCTGACAAGAGTGAGATGGAGGAATGGGATCCCTTTGTACAATGTATGTGCTTACTGTTACCTACGGAATGGAATGATCCCTCTTTGCAATATACCATGACCTTCCTGTATCTCTTTGTTTCTAAATACCTTTGGGATTACATAGCATAGAATGTTTCTTGCCTCAGTTCTGCCTATGTGACCTATTTCTTGTAATAGCCCCCCTTGTTTAACAGTATGTAACTTTGTGGTTTAACTCTGATCCCATTTTTACTATAAACATGACACTCCAAACAGGGCTGCACCCCAAGATACCAAACTCTGGGGTGTAGACCTAGTGCACCAACTTTTTTCTTCTTTTTCTTTCTTTTTTTCACCCAATAAAACTTTGCCTCACAAACAAAAAGAGTGAGATGGAATCTAAAATATTTTAATTTATATTTCCCTGATGACCAAGGATGTAGAACACATTTTTAGATGTTTATAGGCCATCTGTGTTTCTTCTTTAGAGAATTCTCTCTCTCTTTTTTTTTTTTTGGTTTTTTGTTTGTTTGTTTGTTTTTTTTTGTTTTTGTTTATGAGGTAGGTTTCACTCTAGTTCAGGCTGAGAACTCTCTACTTAGTTCCATAACCCATTTTTCATAAATTTTATTTATTTATTTATTTATGAGAGACAGAGAAATAGGCACAGAGAGAGAGAGAGAAAGAGAGTGGGTGCACCAGGGCCTCGAGCCACTGCAAACGAACTCCAGATGCATGCATCCCCTTGTGCATCAGGCTTACATGGGTCCTGTGGAATTGAACCTAGGTCCTTTGGCTTTGCAGGCAAGCACCTTAACCACTAAGCCATCTCTCCAGCCTTCATAAAATATTATTTATTTATTTATTTATTTGAGAGAGAAAAAGAGGTCAGAGAGAGAGAGAGAGAATGGGCATGCCAGGGCCTCCAGCCCCTGCAAATGAACTCCAGATGCATGTGCCTTGTGCATATGGTTACATGGGTCCTGGGGAATCAAACCTGGGTCTTTAAAAAAATTATTTATTTAAGCCAGGCATGGTGGCGCATGCCTTTAATCCCAGCACTATGGGGGGAAGAGGTAGGAGGATCGCTGTGAGTTCGAGGCCACCCTGAGAATACATAGTGAATTCCAGGTCAACCTGGGCTACAGAGAGACCCTACCTCGAAAAACAAAACAAAAAAAATTTATTTATTTTATTTATTTGAGAGAGAAAGAGAAAGAAGGGGGGGGAGAGAGAATGGGCAAGCCAGGGCCTTCAGCCACTGCAAACAAACTCCAAATGCATGTACCCCCTTGTGCATCTGGATTACGTGGGTCCTGAGGAATCGAACCTGGGTCCTTTGGCTTCGCAGGCAAATGCCTTAACTACTAAGCCATCTCTCCAGCCCCTGAACCTGGGTCCTTATGCTTTGCAGTGCCTTAACCACTAAGCCATTTCTCTGCATGCCCCCCCCTCATTTTTTTTTTCAAGGTAGGGTCTCACTGTAGCCCAAGCTGACCTGGTATTCACTCTGTATTCTCAGGGTGGCCTAGAACGCATGGTGATCCTCCTACCTCTGCCTCCTGAATTCTGGGATTAAAGGTGTGTGCCACCATGCCTGACTTCCATAGCTTATTTTTTAATTATTATTATTATTATTATTATTTTTTTTTTTTTTTTTTGGTTTTTCAAGGTAAGGTTTCACTCTATCCCAGGCTGACCTGGAATTCACTATGTAGTTTCATGGTGGCCTTAAATTTATGGTGATCCTCCTACCTCTGCCTCCCAAGTACTGGGATTAAAGGCATGCACCACCACGCCTACCCCATAGCCTTTTTTTTTTTTTTTTTTTTTTTTTTTTGGTTTTCCAAGGTACGGTCTCACTCTAGCTGACCTGGAATTCATAAGTAGTCTCAGGGTGGCCTCGAACTCACTCGAACTCACAGTGATCCTTCTACCTCTGCCTCCCAAGTGCCCAGCCATAGCCCATTTTTGGATTGAGTTGTTTTATTTCTTTTTTGTTGTTGTTGTTATTTAGTTTTTTGAGTTCTTTGTATATCCTGAATATTAATCCTCTGTCAGATGTATGGTTGGCAAAGATTTTCTCCATTCTGTAGGTTGCCTCTTTGCTCTATTCACAGTGTCCTTTGTGAATTTAATGTCATGAGGTCCCAGTGGTTGATCAGTGGTTTTACTTCTTGAGCAACTAGAGTTATATTCAGAAAGTCGTTACCTATGCCAATATGTTGAAGTGTTTCCCCTAGTTTTTCCTCTAGCAGTGTCAGAGTTTCAGGTCTCATATTAAGGTTTTTGATCCATTTGGACTAGATTCTTGTGCATAGAGATAAGGATTTATTTTCATCCTTCTACATATAGATATCCAGTTTTCCCAGCACCATTTGATAAAGAGGCTGTCTTTTCTCCAGTGAATTTTTTTTTTTGGCATTTTGTCAAAAATCAGATGACTATAACTGCCCAGGTTTACACCTGAGTCCTCTATTCTATTCCATTGATCTTCATGTTTATTTTTGTGTCAATACCATGCTGTTTTGTTATTATATCTTTATTATTTTATTATTTTTTTATTTGAGGGAGAGAGAGGCAGATGGAAAGAATGGACACACCAGCGCCTTTAGCCACTACAAATAAACTCCAGACAAATGTGCCACCTTGTGGATCTGGCTTACATGGGTCCTGGGTAATCGAACCTGGTTCTTTTGGCTTTGCAGGTGAGTGCCTTAACCACTGAGCCATCCCTCCAGCCCTATATCTTTGTAATATATGTTAAAATTAGGTATGGTGATACCGCCAGCTTTATTTTTGTTGTTCAGAATTGTTTTGACTATTTGAGGTTTTTGTGCTTTCAAATAAATTTTAGGAGTCAGGCGTAGTGACACATGCCTTTAATTCCAGCACTTGGGAGGCAGAGGTAGGAGGATCGCTATGAGTTCACGGCCACCCTGAGACTACATACTGAATTCCAGGTCAGCCTGAGCTAGAGTGAGACCCTACCTTGAAAAACCAAAAATAAATAAATAAATAAATAAATTTTAGGGGCTGGAGGGATGGCTTAGCAGTTAAGGCATTTGCCTGCAAAGCCAAAGGACCCAGATTTAATTCCCCAGGACCCATGTTAGCCAGATGCACAAGGGGGCGCACACATTTGGTGTTCATTTGCAGTGACTGGGGGCCCTGGTGCACCCATTCTCTCTCTGTCTTTCTAAGCTGTCAAATAAATAAATAAATAAATAAATAAATAAATAAATAAATAAATTTATTTTAGGACTTTTTTTCTATTTTGGTAAAGAAAGTTGATATGGAGGGCTGGAGAGATGGCTTAGCGGTTAAGGCACTTGCCTGAAAAGCCTAAGGACCCAGGTTCGATTCTCTGGGTCCCACATAAGCCAGATGCACAAGGTGGTGCAAGCATCTGGAGTTTATTTGAAGTGGCTGGAGGCCCTGGCATGCCCATTCTCTCTCTCTCTCTCTCTCTCTCTGTCTATCTGCCTCTTTCTCTCTCAAATAAATAAATAAAAATAAAAAATTATTTTAAAAATAATGTTGATGGAATTTTTTGAGGTAGGGTCTCAAGCCCTGCTGATGGAATTTTGATGGAGATTGTATTAAAAGTGTAGATTACTTTGGGTAAGATTGATATTTTCAGAATATTGAGTCTTCCAATCCAAGAACATGGAATGTCTTTCCATTTCCTAGTGTCTTCTGTAATTTCTCTCTTGAGTGTTTTAAAGTTTTCATTGCAGAGATCCTTTACTTCTTTGTGTAGGTTTATTCCAATTTTGTAAAATTTTCATTTTTGATTCTGGGTCTCACTAGGTTGACCAGACCTCCTCCCACCTCAGCCTTTGGAGTAGCTGGAAGTACAGATGAATGCTATCTAGACTGATTCTAACTTTTTTTTTTTTTTAAGATTTGTATTTGGAAAGGGGGCTGGAAATACAGATCAGTGGTTAAGGTGCTTGCCTGAAAAGCCTAATGAGCCAGGTTCAATTTCCCAGTACCAACCTAAAGCCAGATGCAAAGTGGAGCAGCAAGCTGGAGTTCCTTTATAGCAGCTGGAGGCCCTGGCTCACCCATTCTCTCTGTCTGCCTCTCTTCTCTATCTTTGCTTGCAAATAAATAAATTTCTAAAAATTATTTTTAAAATTGTATTTTGGGGCCAGGCATGGTGGTGCCCTCAGGAGGCAGAGGTAGGGAGAAAGTTTATGGGGAAAGGAGAGAAACTGCACTGGGGAGGGAGTGACCTTAGGTAGAGTGCAAAGGTAGGGGCTGGGATAAATGTGACCTGCCCTCCATCTTAGTCCAGAGGTGTCCTCAAATTCCATGTACCAAAATGGTAGCACTTTGATGGAGGGTTTTTTATTTTTTGTTATTTATTTATTTATGAGAGAAAGAAAGAGGCAGAGAGTGAAAGGACACACTAGGGCCTCTATCCACTGCAAACATACTCCAGACACATGCACCACTTTGTGCATCTGGCTTATGTGGGTACTGGGGAATCGAACCCAGGTCCTCAGGCTTTGCAGGAAAGCACTTCAACCCCTAAGCCATCTCTCCAGCCCCTTATTTTTGCTTTTTTGAAGTATGGTCTCACTCTAGCATAACATGACCTGGAACTCACTCTGTAGTCCCAGGCTGGCCTCAAACTCATAGTAATCCTCCTACCTCTGCCTATTTTTTAAAAAAGCTTTTTTTTTTTTCCTTCTAATTATTTATTTATTTATTTGAGAGAGATACAGAAATAGGCAGGTAGAAAGGGAGAGAGAGAGGGAATGGGCACGCTAGGGTCTCCAGCCACTGCAAACGAACTCCAGATGTGTGCACCCCCTTGTACATCTGGCTTACATGGTCCTGGAGAATTGAGCCTCGAACCGGGGTCCTTAGGCTTTGCAGGCAAGCTTTTAACCACTAAGCCATCTCTCCAGCCCTAAAAAAGCTTTTTAAAAAATATTTTTTAAAAGCCGGTCATGGTGGCGCACGCCTTTAATCCCAGCACTCAGGAGGCAGAGGTAGGAGGATCGCCAAGAGTTCGAGGCCACCCTGAGACTACATAGTGAATTCCAGGTCAGCCTGAGCCAGAGTGAGACCCTACCTCGAAAAACCAAAAAAAAAAAAGAAAAGAAAAGAAAAAAGAAAAAAAGAAAATAAAAAAATTTATTTATTTGAGAGAGAAAGAGGCAGAGAAAGAGAGGTAGAAAACGGACACACCAGGGCATCCAGCCACTGTACATGAACTCCAGATGCATGCGCCCCCTTGTACATCTGGCTTACATGGGTCCTGGAGAATCGAACCAGGATCCTTTGGCTTTGCAGGGAAATGCTTTAACTGCTAAACCATCTCTCCATCCCTACCCCTGCCTCTTGAGTGCTGAGATTAAAAATGTAGGCCAACACATGTGGCTCAAAAAGTTTTGGGTTTTTTTTTTTTTTTTTTTGTATTTTCAAGGCAGTGTCTCACTCTAGCACAGAATGCTCTCACGCTCACAGTGATTGTCTACTTTTGCCTCTTGAGTGCTGGAATTAAAGGTGTGTGCCACCATGCCCAGCTTTTTTTTTTTTTTTTTTTTTGGTATTCATAAAGTTTTTATAGTAACAGAACAAAGAGAATCATAAATCAAGACACGTTTCAAATAAACAGTTGGAAACATCAGGTAGATGGTTTATAGCAAAATAGGAAAATCTGTCACAGGCCTAAGATGTCATCTGATGACATTCTTAGCCTTTGGGTTGGTGGTCCATTGGTACATTCCAGAAGGTTTCACCTGATAGTCACAAGGATGTTAGGTCAAACACAGAGGTAGGCAGTAAATGGCTATTAAAGTGACTAAAGACAGCTCAAGATAATTTGGCTCTGAACCTGTAACATTCCATCTCTCCATAATCCTATAAATTCTAATCCACCAGTCAGTCTTGTTTGAAGTAGGTTCAGCTGCTTTTTGGAACCTTTAATTCACAGTTTTAAGACAGCTTGGGCTACATAGTAGCAAGACTGTGTCTCAAAGGAAACAAAACAGAACAAAACAATTACATTTTTTTTCTTGTTAGAAAATAAGATTGTGAGGGAAGTTTAAGATAGTATCTCAACAAACTTCACCTAGCTTTGAATTCCTGGGTTTCTTGCCTCCAATTCCCAACTGGTGGTATTATAGGCATGTACCATTAGACCCAGCTGGAAGTAAGATTATTTTCTTTGGACAATAATTTTGGTGTTGTCAATCTATGTGCCTCACAGGGCTGCTGTATAGAGCAAAAGAATTCTTTGATATATATATTGTGGTGGGAAAGGGCCGCCCCCTGTGCATCTGGATTACATGGGTGCAGGCAAGTGCCTTAACTGCTAAGCCATCTCTCCAGCCCATTTATTTATTTATTTATTTATTTATTTATTTATTTATTTATTTATTTATGGTTTTTTGAGGTAGAGTCTCACTCAAGTCCAGGCTGACCTAGAATTCACTATGTAGTCTCAGGGTGGCCTTGAACTCATGGTGATCCTCCTATGTCTGCCTCCCAAGTGCTGGAATTAAAGGTGTGCACCACCACACCCAGCCCTTTTTTATTTTTGAGGTAGGGTTTCACTCTACCCCATGCTGACCTGCAACTCACTCTGTAGTCCCAGGCTGACCTCAGACTCACAACCATCCTCCTACATCTGCCTCCAGAGTGCTGAGATTAAAAGTGTGCACCACCATACCCAGCTGAACTCCTCTTTTTTGTCGAAGGGAAATGTGTGCGTGCGTGCGCGCACACATGGGCAGGCATGTATGCGCTCTAGGGTTTGAACTCGAAGCTTCTCGTGTATACTAAGAAAGTGCCCTACCACTGGGCCACATCCTGAGCCTGAACTCTTCTTTTTCCTTGGCCCTCCTGCTGGATGAAGAGGAAAGAGACACACTTTTAAAAAAAAAAAAAAGAAGAAGAAGAAATTGTAGCTGGGCATGAGTTCAAGGCCAGCCTGAGACTACATAGTGAATTCTAGGTCAGCCTGAGCTACAGTGAGACCCTACTTTGGGAAAACAACAACAACAACAACAAAATTATAGCCAGGTGTGGTGGCATATGTCTTTAATCCCAGCACTGGGAGGCTGAGGTAGGAGGATAGCCTTGAGTTCAAGGCTACCCTGAGACTACATAGTGAATTCCAGGTCAGCCTGGGCCAGAGTGAGACCCTACCTTGAAAAATCAATCAATCAACCAATAAACAAACAAACAAATAAATAAATAAAAAAGGGCTGGAGAGATGGCTTAGTGGTTAAGGCGCTTGCTTGTGAAGCCTAAGAACCCATGTTTGACTCTTTAGGTCCCACATAAACCAGGCATACAAGGTGACATAAGTAGGCATGGTCACACATGTGCACAAGGTGGCACACATATCTGGAGTTTGATTATAGTGGCTGGAGGCCCTGGCATGCTAATTTTCTCTCTCTCAAAAAAAAAAAAAAAAAAAAAAAAAAAAAAAGGTCAGTGTGTTGGGCTTGCAGCAAATAAATAAATAAAATTTATAAGCCGGGCATGGTGGCACACACCTTTAATCCCAGCACTCAGGACTCAGGAGGCAGAGGTAGAAGGATCACTGTGAGTTCGAGGCCACCCTGAGACTACAGAGTGAATTCCAGGTCAGCCTGAGCTAGAGTGAGACCCTATCTCGAAAAACCCAAAAAACAAAATAAAACAAAATGTATTTTGGCTTTTTTGAAGCCCAGACTGGCTTGGAACTCACAGCAATCCTCCTACCTCAGCCTCCCAAGTTCTGGGACTAAAGGTATGTGCCACCACACCAAGCTATTTTATTTTTGAAAATTTGGTACCTGTATGTAGTTATTTTGATCACATTCAATTTCCATTGCCCTCTTTTGTCTTCCCACTAAACCTCTTCTTCTTCCCAGCTAATTCCCTTCCTTCTTTCATGTCTTCTTTGTGTGTCTGTTACCCACTGAGTTAAATCGGGGTTGCTTTCATGGGTTATGGTAATTTATTGGCCAACTTACCAGTGGCTACACCACTGAAGAATATGCCTACTATGCCATCTACTCTCCAGAAACTCACTTCTGGCCCCTACTGTAGACAGATGATCTATGGCAGAGCTGGCCATGCCACTTCAAGAGCTTCCTGTATATAACCCTTGTTCATTATAAGACTCTCTATACTAGGGACCTACAGAGCTTACAGCCAGCTCCTGTCTGTCACTCTCCTTCAGAAAAGCAATGGCCCATTTTCTCATGTATCACCTTTCATTCTCCTCATGCCTTCATGCACTGCTCCCTCTGCTTAAGGTGCCCTTTCCTCTGGGTTTCCCTCACCGAGGATCCAGGTGATATGCATATACCTGCTTGGTGCTCCCAAAGTCGGCTTCATCTCTCCCCCTCCTCCTTCCTTTCCTCCTTTCTTCCTCCCTCCTCCTTCCTTTCCTCCTTCCTCCTTTCTTCCTCCCTCCTCCCACCTCTCCTTTCTCTCTTCCTTCCTTTCTCTGTGTTGGGGATCAAACCAGGTAGACCCTGAGATCACATAGCTAGTATATGGCATCTCCCACAGTTGAACACATTTCTCTGTTTCCGTGATACGTGTTATACTGAACTTGTTCCTCCTCCATCTGAATCCTCACACTAACAGCATGATTATCCATCTCCCAGATCAGGAGACTGAGGCCTACAGAGGTTAAGGAACAGTCAGGACAAGCTTGCCGAGACACTGACAGGCCTGTGGGAGCAAGAGGAAGTTACATTCTGGCACTGTTGTCCTAGGGTGGCTAGGCAGGGATAGCTTCACAGGCATGTGACTTGTGCAGTCACACAAGGTCCTGTATTTAAAAGGTCCCTGCTGCTCTTAGTTTAATACTCTTGTAATTCCTTTTTAATTAACTGTAATAAGTTAATTCAGCCTGCCTGCTGAAATTTCATGTATGCACCACAACACCTGTCTTCTGTTAACTTCCAACACATACAGTCATATTTACTTCAATTCATAAATACATTAGTTCAATTGAAAAGATTTGTAAGGTATGTTACATAATTTTATTTATGTGTATGTGTGTGATGAATACACATGTATGTGCCCTTCTGGGGTCCCTCGCAGTCACCTGCAGCAGAAGGTGCTCACCTGTGGTGGCCAGAGCAGAATGTCAGTTGTCCTGTTCCATCACTCTTCTGCTGTTATTTATTTTATTTATTTTATTTTTTTGGTTTTTCGAGGTAGGGTGTCACTCTGGTCCAGGCTGACCTGGAATTCACTATGTAGTCTCAGGGTGGCCTCGAACTCATGGCGATCCTCCTACCTCTGCCTCCTGAGTTTCTGCTGTTATTTAAGCCAGAGTCTCTTTACTGATATTGGAACCTCCTGGTTTTTCATGAGCCTGGGTACTGCCTTGGTCTCTGCTCCCTGCTGTGGGTCTGGGGTTAAGGGCACACATGGCCATGCCCGGCTGTTTACATGGGCTCTGGAGAGTCAAACTTCAGTGGTGTCAGGCCCCCTCAGGCCCTCATGCTGGCACAGGAAGCACACTTAACCACTGAGCCATCTCTCCAGCACATATTATACAGTTTCCCCCCAAATACTTTATTTTTTTATTTATTTGCAAGCAGAGACAGATAGAGGGAGGTGAGACAGGCAGAGAGAACGGGTGTGCTAGGGCCTCCAGCTACTGCAAATGAACTCCAGATACATGTGCCACTGTGTATCTGGCTTTACATGGGTACTGGGGAATCAATTTTGGTCATTAGGCTTCGCAGGCAAATGTCTTAATAGTAAGCCATCTCTCCAGGCCTCAAATACTTTTACATGTCTACTTTTTTTGTGGTGCAAGGCCTTCTGCACGCCAGGCAAGTGCTCCACTACTGAGCTCCATCTCCAGTCCATGCATTATACATCTTTTTTTTTTTTCCAATGTAGAGTCTCACTGTAGTTCAGGCTGACCTGGAATTTACTCTGTAGTTTCAGGGTGGCCTTGAACTCATGCCTGACTATACATCTTTATAGTAGAAAATTGATACAACATATATCTTTCCAAAGACAGTATGGGCACCTATGATCCAGGAATTCAAAAACATGACTGGAAATCAAACTGCAACTGAGCTGGAAGCCTCCTTGCTGTTGACTAGCTGTCATGATTCTAAAAAGACCTATGCAATTTGTTGGCAGAGAAATGCCATCAACTGTCTGAACTAGGAGTGGACCCTGTACACTCTACAGCTGGCCAGCCAGGCCAAATGTGATAAATGATGCAATGTTGGTATAACTGCTATGTGGGGAAACAACTATTCTCTGATTGGATTTGAGGGCTTCTCCACAGGAGGGAATTCATTGCCTGGTACTGAAAATCTATTCTAAAGCCTGTGGCTTGGCGGTTATAAGCCCTAGGGGGAAACAACTACTGCTTGGTTAAATGGATATATTCTGCCCACAAAACTACCATTTATGCCCATTTCTTTTTCTTTTTTTTTTCTTTTTCTTTTTTTTTTTTTTTTCTTTTTTTTTTTTTTTTTTTTGTTTTTCGAGGTAGGGTTTCACTCTAGCTCAGGCTGACCTGGAATTCACTATGTAGTCTCAGGGTGGCCTCGAACTCATGGCAATCCTCCTACCTCTGCCTCCCAAGTGCTGGGATTAAAGGCGTGCGCCACCATGCCTGGCTGTTTATGCCCATTTCTTCTTCTCCTCCTCTTCTTCCTCCTCCCCCTGCCCCTCCTCCTCTTCCGGCAAACCCAACAGACTGACTTTTTTTTTTTTTTTTTTTTGGTTTTTCGAGGTAGGGTCTCACTCTGGCCCAGGCTGACCTGGAATTAACTATGTAGTCTCAGGGTGGCCTCGAACTCACGGTGATCCTCCTACCTCTGCCTCCCGAGTGCTGGGATTAAAGGCGTGCGCTACCACGCCTGGCTCCTTTTTTTTTTTTTTTTTTTAATGAAAGAGAGTGAGAGCAAGAGAGTATGTGAGAGAGAGAGAACTGGCATGCCAGGGCCCCCAGCTACTGTAATCAAACTGCAGATGCATGCACCACCTTGTGCATGTGTTACCTTGTGCATCTGGCTTTTGTAGGATCTGGGGAGTCAAACATGAGTCCTTAGGCTTCGCAGGGAAGTGCCTTAACTGCTAAGCCATCTCTCCAGCCCTGCCCATAACTTTTTTAAAAATATCTTTATTTATTTATTTGAGAAAGAGCAAGAGAATGGGCAGACCAGGGCCTCTAGCCACTGCAAGTGAACTCCAGATACATGCACCACCACATGCATCTGGTTTATGTGGGGTACTGGGAAATTGAAGCTGGGTGTTTAGGCTTTGCAGGCAAGAGCCTTAACTGCTAAGCCATCTCTCCAGCCCTATATTCAGAGAGGGAAGAGGAGCTAAAGGTTACCTTGAATAGCAATGGCCAGTGATTTAGTCACTTGTACCTATGTAAGTAAGCCCCCATAAGACCTCAAGTCCAAAAGGATAGGGCTTGTATTGCCATACACCTGAGGATTCCTGGAGGGTGGTGGACCCAGAGAAGGCATGTAAATGCTCTACCCTTCCCACATGACTTGCTCTGTGCATCTCTTCCTCTGTATCCTTTGTACTGTGTTTTACAATAAACCAGCAAATGTAAGTAAGAAGTTCCTGAGTTCTTTAACCACTATTAGAAAATTAGCTGAACCCCAGGAGGAGAACTCTGATTTATGGTGGTCTATTTCAGCAGGTATCACAAGTGAGGGTTCCACTTGGCATTGGAAGTGGGACAGTCTAGTTCAACTGAGTTTTCATTCTAGGAGCTGACACTACCTCTAGTGGATAGTGTCAGAACTAAATGAAGGGACATCCAGCTGGTGCCCACTGCAGAACTAATTGCTTACTTAAAATGCACGGGGAAACATGCTGTGAGTCTACTAGGAAGGCATTATTTACCCTGAAAGGCTCAGAACAGGTTAAGAGATTAACTTGTGTTAATTGGGAATTCAGATAAATAGAACAGTCACTTGGTTCTGGCTGAGGTCCAGAAGCTAGCATTAACCATTGATACAAGCCCGCCCAGAAGAATGTCTTATACTAATAGTGATGCCCCAAGGACCTTGTCTAAGAAGAAGGTCAAATCAGGGCTGGAGATATGGCTTGGCAGTTAAGGCACTTGACTGAAAAGCCTAATGACCCTGGCTCAATTTCCCAGTACCCATATAAAGCCAGATGCACAAAGTGGTGCGTGCATATGGAGTTTGTTTGCAGTGGTTGGAGGCCCTGGCATGCCCATTCTCTCTGTCTGCTCACTTTATCTCTCTGCTTGCAAATAAATAAAAATATTTTAGGACTGGAGTGATGGTTAGCAGTTAAGGCACTTGCCTGTGAAGCCTAAGGACCCATGTTCTACTCTCTAGCTCCCACATAAGCCAGATGCACAAGCTGATGCAAGCACACAAGGTTGTACATGCACACAAGGCAGCACATGTGTATGGAGTTTGATTGCAGTGGCTGGAGGCCCTAGCATGCCAATTCTCTCCCTCCCTCTGTCTCTCTCTCTGCTTCTCCCAAACTCTGTCACTTTCTCTCTCTCATAAAAAAATTAAAAAAAAATTTTTTTAAAGAAAAGGTCAAGTTAGTGTTTCTCTGGGTCTCTGTTAACCATGCACAACAGGAAAAGGTTAGGGTCCATGAACTGCCCAAGTTCACATTGAGGCTGAAAGAACAATCCATCCCCAGTAGTATTCCTGGACAACCCTAGTCCCTTCCTTGGCCTGAGCTCAGGGTAGAGGCTCGTGGTACAGCTGCCTCTGATGCTGGCCTCGGTCCCCTACTGCATTTCAGAGCCCCCAAGAGGACACTCAGTTGCATGGGAAGAAAAGAGGTGAGTTGGAATTGGATGATTTGGTGCAGGTCTCCTGAATCCTAATTGTTCCCAGGAGCCAGGCAAGGTACATACCTGCGGTGAGCTTCAAGGCTAGGTTGTAGTGCCCTGAGAGCCAAAGTCCATCCAACACTAGCTAGTGGTTTCCAAATGGGAATGAGGACCTATGTCACCAGATACCTGAACTTCCCAGAGAAGCCAGACAGCTAGATTTCTATGTCATTGTTCTAATTTATGGGCTTTTGCGGTTTTTTTTGAAGCCTAAGGAGAGGCTCAATTCTCCAGGACCCAGTAAACCAGATTGGACAAGGTGGCGCACACATCTGGAGTTCGTTTGCAGTGGCTGGAGGCCCTGGCCTGTTTATTCAAATAAATAAATAGTATTTTTAAAAATGCTAATTTATTTGCATATGTATATTTGTGTGTGTCGGTGTGCCAGGACCTCTTGGTACTGCAAACAAAAGCCAGTTGCATGCTCCACTTTGCACTCGGCTTTATGTGGGTGCTGGGGAATCAAACCTGGGCCAGCAGACTTTACAAGCAAGTGCCTTTAACTAAGGAACTCTAGCCTGTTTATTAAAATTTTTTCTTTTCTTTTCTTTTCTTTTCTTTTTCTTTTTTTTGAGACAGGGTCTTGCTCTAGCCCAGGCTGACCTGGAATTCACTATGTAGTCTCAGGGTGGCTTTGAACTTATGTCAATCCTCCTACCTCTTTCCTCCTCCTACCTCTGCCTCCGGAGTGCTGGGATTAAAGGTGTGCACCACCACGCCCAGACCTGGAATTCACTATGTAGTCTCAGGGTAGCCTCAATTTTTTTTTTTTTTTTTTTTTTTTTTTTTTTTTTTTTTGCAAGGTAGGGTCTCACTCTGGTCCAGGCTGACCTGGAATTAACTATGTAGTCTCAGGGTGGCCTCGAACTCTTGGCGATCCTCCTACGTCTGCCTCCCGAGTGCTGGGATTAAAGGCGTGCGCCACCACGCCCGGCCATTTTTTTTTAATTAAAAAAAATTAGGGCTGGAGAGATGGCTTAGTGGTTAAGGCGCATCCCTGCAAAGCTGTACTTGGGGACTGGGGAACTGAATCCAGGCTAGTGGGCTTTGTAAGCAAGCACCTTAAACTTTAGTTTTCAAGGGCTTCTTTTTTTAAAGATTTTATTTTTTATTTATTTACTAGAGACAGAGAGAGAAAATGGGCATGCCAGGGCCTCTAGGCACTGCAAACAAACTCCAGACACATGTGCGTCTGGCTTATATGGGTCCTTAGGCTTCATAGACATGTGCCTTAACTGCTAAGCCATCTCTCCAGCCCAAGGGCTTCCTCGTCATCATCCCCTTCTTCCTCATCTTTCTTCTGGTGGTTTCCTCTTTTCAAAATATTAGTCAATCAGGAGTCTTCTTGTAAGCTCTGGGATAAAGAACTGGGAGAAGAAGGCTGAGCATGAGATAGTCTTCCAGGGTTAGGAGTGTAAACACACAAGGTTCAGGTGGCTGCCACTGGATAGAGTCAGTGAATGCAGAGGCCAAGGGCCAGTGAGAATTTCAGAATCAACAAACAGGTATGTTGGAAGATGGAAGGCTTTTGTACCCTGATGGTATCTTCATATAACTTTTCAAAGGAAGGCTTGTAGGTCCCAGAGAAATGGGACTGTGTTTCAAAGTAGCCACTTCTAGCTGCGCGTGGTGGCGCACATCTTTAATCCCAGCACTCGAGAGGCAGAAGTAAAAGGATCTCCGTGAGTTCGAGGCCACCCTGAGACTACATAGTGATTTCCAGGTCAGCCTGAGCTAGAGTGAGACCCTACCTCAAAAAACCAAAAACAAACAAACAAACAAAAAAGTAGCCACTTCTAGAGTGTAGACTATGTATATCTTATCTGCTAAGAGCTGAAGTCCAGTGGATCTAAAGAAGGCACAAATGATCAAAGGGTCTGAGTTGATTAATGTGACTGTCGTGTGGTTTTTGTTTGGGTCAGTGTTTTTGGCAAATACCCTTCCAGGTGTGACCTTGTCTTGTTTATACCTTGTGACTAGGGAGTGCTCAAGAAGGGAGGGTTTGTGCATTCCTAGCTAACTTCAGCGTGCAGTTAATCTCTAGAAGATAGACTCCAGGGGACAGCTAATCCTTGAGAGAGAGAGCAGGCAGGAGCCAGGAGAAGCTTTCGAGAACTGGGTCTTGCCAGGGGTGAGAGGACATTTTCAGGATTCACAAACAAGGAACCAGAAGATAGAGAGTGCGTCCCAAGGTCGCAGAGAGTCTGTGCTGGAGTCAGCACTGGGAACTAGGGCTCACACCCCAAAGACTTCTGTCCCCAAGGCCAAATTCCAGGAAGGAGATTTGTGGTAGAGCCTGGAGTTCCTTGTCCAAGTGGAGCTGCATCCCCTCGGTATGCCCTTCACAGAAACACCCCATCTTGCCCACCAGCAACATGTCACATGTCTGGTCCCACTCCGTACTCCTAGCTGCTTTGTATCTAAACGCCTCTGTTTTTTGGTCTGTCTCGTGCACTATAGGCATGTGCTTTGAGAAACTGGCTCATTTTCCTTATTAAAAAATTAATTAATTTCGGGAGGCAGAGGTAGGAGGATTGCCGTGAGTTGAGGCCACCCTGAGAATACATAGTGAATTCCAGGTCAGCCTGGAATCCCTTAATTTGGCCGGGCGTGGTGGCGCATGCCTTTAATCCCAGCACTCGGGAGGCAGACGTAGGAGGATCGCTGTGAGTTCGAGGCCACCCTGAGACTACATAGTTAATTCCAGGTCAGCCTGGACCAGAGTGAGACCCTACCTCGAAAAAAAAAAAAAAAAAAAAAAAAAAAAAAAAAATTAATTTGGAGCATGCCTTTAATCCCAGCACTTAGGAGGCAGAGGTAGAAGGATCGCTGTGAGTTCGAGGCCACCCTGAGACTACAAAGTGAATTCCAGGTCAGTCTGAGCCAGAGTGAGACGCTACCTCGAAAAACAAAACAAAAAAATTAATTTGGGGAGCCGGGCATGCACCCCTTTAATCCCAGCACTCAAGAGGCAGAGGCAAGAGGATCACCGTGAGTTCTAGGCCATCCTGAGATAACATAGTGAATCCCAGGTCAGCTGGGCTAGAGTGAGACCCTACCTCAAAAAACCAAAATAAAGTAAAATAAAATGAAAACATCTTTAAGCCGGGTGTGGTGGTGCATTCCTTTAATTCCAACACTTGGGAGGCAGAGGTAGGAGGATCTCCATGAGTTCGAGGTCACCCTGAGACTACATAGTTAATTGCAGATCAGCCTGGACCAGAGTGATACCCTACCTCGAAAAAAAAGTTTAATTGGTGGGGGGGGGGTGCCTGGAGAGATGGCTTAGCGCTTAAGCCGTTTGCCTGCAAAGCCAAAGGATCCTGGTTCAACTCTCCAGAAGCCATGTAAGCCAGATGCACAAAGAGGCACATGCATTTGGAGTTCTTTTGCAGTGGCTGGAGGCCCTGGCGTGCCCATTTTCTTTCTCTCTCTCTCTCTCAAGTAAATAAATAAATAAAATATATTTTTTAAAATTAATTTATTACCTAACTAATTAATTAATTTGCCATGTTGATGATTCACCCCAGGGTGTGGTACATTCTAAAGAAGCACTATGCCACTCAGTTAACTCCCAAACCCCTTTGCCTCTTTTTCATAGGAACTCATGTCCTTGTTGGGCACTACTCTCTGTGCAAGAAGTCCATGTAGAAGAAGCTAGAAAGAGTGAAGTGTCTTTGCACCTTGGTGAATGACTGTATAAACTTAAGCTAATGGGGAGAAATAATCATTTGTCTACAGTGGGGAGCTGTGATCCTCTGACATAAGCCACTTCTTTCTTTTTAATATTTTATTTAAGCTGGGTGTGGTGGCGCATGCCTTTAGTCTCAGCACTTGGGAGGCAAAGGTAGGAGGATCGCCATGAGTTGGAGGCCACCCTGAGACTACATAGTGAATTCCAGGTCAGCCTGAGATAGAATGAGACCCTACCTCGAAGAGAGAGAGAGAGAGAGAGGCAGATAGGAAGAGAGAGAGAATGGGCACTACAAACGAACTTCAGACACGTGCACTACCTTGTGCATCAGGCTTATGTGGGTCCTTAGGCTTCACAGGCAAGTGCCTCATCTGCTAAGTCATCTCTCCAGCCCCATAAGCCACTTCTTGCTGTAGAGAGCCTCTAAGCAAAGATCCCAGAGGGTCCCACCAAAGTCCCTCTTGTCAGCTCCTCCTTTTCCCATGGCCACAGCATTCCCTGGGGGAGAAGATTAAGGGCAGCAATTCAATAATTAGTTGCCAGGGATAGCCAGCTTTTACTCTGTTGCTGTTCTTGAGGAAGGCTCCAGGCCTTTCTTTGTCTACTCATGTCCCTCTAACCTGGGAATGAGCACCAGGGACATCCAAGGCTCAAAAGTGGACATAAGACTGTCAGAGGAGATCCAATACTGAACTGAAGGTCTGGAAGTCAGGCTGCTTTGCTGCCATTAACTGCTGGTGACCTTGGTCAGTCACCTTTCTTCCCAGTGCCTCAATTTCTTTCTCATTTTAATAAGTGTGTTGGATTAAATCAGACTCTCAGATATGTTTTTTTTTGGGGGGGGTGCAGATATACATGTCTATGCACACGTGCAGAAACCAGAGGAAGACGTCAGATGACCTCCTCCTTTCTCTTTTATGCCTTATTTCTCTGAGACAGTCTTTCTCTAAACCTGAAACTTGTCATGTTTTGGTTAGACTGGCTGACCTGTGAGCCCTAGTGATCCTCCTGTCTCAGCCATACCTCCCCGCAGTAGTTTACAGGCATATCTGGCCTTTTATTTATTTATTTATTTATTTATTTATTTATTTGTTTGTTTGTTTGTTTATTTGTTTATTTGAGGTAGAGTCACAGTCTAGCTCAGGCTGACCTGGTATTCACTATGTAGTCTCAGGGTGGCCTTGAACTCATGGTGATCCTCCTACCTCTGCCTCCCTAGTGCTGGGATTAAAGGCATGTGCCACAACGCCAGGTTTTGTTTTTTTTTTTTTTCCTGAGGTAGGGTCTGTCTAGCCCAGCATGACCTGGATTCATTATGTAGTCATAGGGTGGCATCAACTCAAACTCAAACAATCCTCCTACCTCTGCCTCAAGTGCTAGAATTAAAAGCATGTACCACCATGCTTGGCTCTCATACTTTTTTTTTTTTTTTTCTTTTTCGAAGTAGGGTCTCACTCTGGCCCAGGCTGATCTGGAATTCGCTATGTAGTCTCAGGGTGGCCTTGAACTCACGGTGATCCTCCTACCTCTGCCTCCCGAGTGCTGGGATTAAAGGCGTGTGCCACCACGCCCGGCAAATAAAATATTTTTTAAAAATAAAAAAATAAATTTAAAAAAGTATGAGAGGCCGGGCATGGTGGCGCACGCCCTTAATCCCAGCACTCGGGAGGCAGAGGTAGGAGGATCACCATGAGTTCAAGGCCACCCTGAGACTATATATACATATATAATTTATTTATTCATTTATGAGAGACAGAGAGAGAGATGGAGGGAGAGAGAGAGAGAGAGAGACAGAGAATGAGCACACCAGGGCCTCTAGCCACTGCAAACAAACTCCAGACACATGTGCCGTCATGTATGTCTGGCTCATGTGGGACATGGAGAATTGAACCTGGGTCCTTAGGCTTCACAGGCAAGTGCCTTAACTGCTAAGCCGTCTCTCCAGCCCAGGCTCTCATACATTTATTTATTTATTTATTTATTTATTTATTTATTTATTTATTTATTTATTTATTTATGGGGGAGAATGGGCATGCCAGGTCCTCTAACTAACCACTGCAAACAAACCAGACACATGGGCATCTGGCTTATGTGGGTACTGGGGAATTGAACCTGGGTACTTAGGTTTCCCAGGCAAGTGCCTTAACTGTTGAGCCATCCCTCCAGCCCTCATACTTTTTTTTTTTTTTTTTTTTTTGAGACAGACCACATAGCTCATACCATCCTTGAACTTTCAGTTCTCCTGTCTCAGCCTTTCAAGTGCTGGGATTACAGACATGTGTTGTTAGTTTTTACTTTGTCCATTTTTAAAAAATATATTTTTTATTTATTTATTTGAGAGAGAGAAAGAGGCAGAGAGTGAGAGAGAGAATGGGCGCATCAGGGCCTCCAGCCACTGCAAACAAATTCCAGATGCATGTGCCCTCTTGTGCATCTGGCTTATGTGGGTCCTGGAGACTTGAACTGGGATCCTTTGGCTTTGCAGGCAAACACCTTAAACCACTAAGCCATTTCTCCAGCCCTATTTTGTTCCTTTTAAAGCATTTTCTTAACTTCTCTGGTTATTAATTCTATGTTTCCTTACTTTTTCTCTTTATATTAAGGCTCTTCTCAGGCATCAGGGATTTTGTTCGGTTGATGAGCACTTGCCTAGCAAACTCAAGGCCCTGGATTGGTTCCCAGCATAAAACAATTACAAAAGGGCTGTCCCCTCTGACTTTTTCTCAGATGGCTCCTTTGTTTCTTTCATTCCTGCAACTCCAGCAACCTGGGAGGTAAGAGGGCTGCAGTGAGTTAAAGGTCAGCCTGGACTACACAGTGAGCAACAGGCCAAACTGGGCCATAGTGAGAGCCCCTCTCTCAAAGTTTCTTTTCTTTTCTTTTCTTTTCTTTTCTTTTCTTTTCTTTTCTTTTCTTTTCTTTTCTTTTCTTTTCTTTTTTCTTTTCTTTTACTTTCCTCTTTCTTTCTTTCTTTCTTTCTTTCTTTCTTTCTTTCTTTCTTTTTCTTTCTTCTTTTTTGGTTTTTCAAGGAAGGGTCTCACTCTAGCCCAGACTGACTTGGAATTCACTATGTAGTCTCATGGCGATCCTCCTACCTCTGCCTCCCAAGTGCTGGATTTAAAGGCGTGCACCACGCCCAGCTCTCTTTTCTTTTTTTAAATTTTTATTTATTTACTATATATATGTTAGAGAGAAGGAGAAAAATGGGCCAGAGTCTTTAGCCACTGCAAATGAAGTACAGATGCATGTGCCACCTTGTGCATCTGGTTTACGTGGGTACTGGAGAATTGAACCTAGGTCCTTTGACTTTGTAGGCAAGTGCCTTAACCGCTAAGTCATCTCTCCAGCCCTTTTGATCTTTTTAAAAAAACTTTTAAAAATATTATTTGAGAGAAAAGGGCAGAGAGAAAGAGAGAGAGAGAATGGGCACGCCAGGGCCTCCAGTCACTGCAAACGAACCCTAGATGCATGCACCCCCTTGTGCTTCTGGCCTATGTGGGTCCTGGAGAATTGAACTGGGATCCTTTGGCTTTGCAGGCAAATGCTCTAACCACCGAGCAATTCCTCCAGCCCCTTTTTTATTTTTTTGGTTATTTGAGGTAGGGTTTCACTCTAGTCCAGGCTGACCTGAAATTCGCTATGTAGTATCAGAGTGGCCTTGAACTCATGGTAATCCACCTACCTCTGCCTCCCAGGTGCTGAAATTAAAGGTGTGCGCCACCACACCCGGCTTTTCAAAAAAAAAATTTTTTTTTTATCAAAGTCTCTTATGTTAGAAACTCTCCTCCAACTATCTATGGCCATACCACCCTCATTGCACCTGATCTCATCTATCTTAAAGGCTAAGCAGGGTCAGGCCTGGTTGGATGGGAGAAATTTTTCCCAGATCTCTCAGCAGATCTAGTGTTATTCATCCTTAGGAAAGAATCTGCTGACTAGAAACTCTGTACTTGGTTGCACCTTATTTGTCAGCTGAGGCAATCACTGTGGGGTGTGAAGCAGGGGACCAGCCTTTGTATACTAGCTCATCTGTCTGCAGGTCTGTTCTCTGAGGTCCCTCACCTTCCCTAGTCTCCATCTCCTTTCTGGGTCTGTAAACCTGCTAGGCAGCCTTTCAGAGCAGCAGAGGAGGGAGAGACTAAGGCCCTACCTAGCATTTCACAAGGTAAAACTCCTGGTTTGGGCTTCTCCTCCCTCCCCCACCTGAACCCCAGGAGTCTCCCTGTTCACTGCTCCAGGGAGCATACTCATTTCCTGGATCCCCATCTTGTGAACTTGACTTACTGCTGGAGTGTGGAAATCAGGACATGGCAGGTTGATGGGGTCCCTCCCAGGGCCAGCCCAGGAGGGACCGCAGGGTCTCTGCCGAGTAGGGGGTGAGAGGTGCAGAGTCACGACACAGACTCCAGGAGTTGGGTGGAAGCAGGCAGAGGGCAAGCTGCTGCAAACTCGTTTATTCAAGGAAAGTGTAGGGGGCTTAAAGGGTTTGGCTGGCCAGTCATTGTATGGGGTGGTCCCCTTCTTGTGACCAATGACAGGCTGTCCCCAGGCAGATCATCTCGCAGCAGGTTTCTCGAAAGCATGGGACTGTAGCTGTTGTCACGCCAGGCCTGTGTAGAATGGCACGTCCACAGAAGCCACTTCCTGGTTTCTTCTGGCATGCGGTCTGGCTAGGGCCCGACCTGCATTGTGCCATACATATCCTCGTTTTTGTTTTGATTATTGATGACCCTGGGAGGCATGGTTCTTTGCCAAGCCATTGTTGACCCCAGGCCCTAAGGGATCATCATATGCGACGGTGCCTGTCTTAGGTTGCCCCATTTCATGAGGTCTTACCTGTCATTGACTACCCGCCATCCTGGTGAGAAAACCCAAGGGGTGTGGCCTGGTTTCTTTTAGCATGCGGTCTGGCTAGGGCCAGACCTGAATTGTGCCATACAGCAGGTGAAGAAAGCACGGCAAAAATGTGCTCTCAGCCTAGCATGGTGGCTCATGCCTGTAATTCCAGCAACCTGGGAGGTTGAGGCAAGAGGGCTCCTGTGAGTTAAAGGTCAGCCTGGACTACATGGTGAGCATCAGGGTAACCTGGGCCATAGTGTCAGTCCCTTTCTCAAAAGACAAAAATCAGTTATGATGGAGAGATGGCTTAGTGGTTAAGGCACTTGCCTGTGAAGCCTAAGGACCCAGGTTCAATTCTCCAGGTCCCATGTAAACCAGATGCACATGGTAGCGCATGCATCTGGAGTTCGTTTACAGTGGCTAGAGGCCCTGGCACACCCATCCCCACTCTCTCTTTCTCTCTCTCTCCCACCCCTCTGTCTCTAATAAAAAGATAAAAATAAATCTTTTAAAAGAAAAAAAAAAAACAAGAATCAAAACAAACAAGCAGCAACCAAAACTCATCTGCAGGGCTGGAGACATGGCTTAGTGGTCAAGGCTCTTTGGCAAAGCTTAACAACCTTGGGTTTGATTCCCCAGTACTCCTGTAAGCCAGATGCACAAGGTGGTATATGCATCAGGAGTTTGTAGTGGTAGAGCCCCTTGCATGCTTTCTTTCTATGCCTCTCTCTCTCTCTTTCAAATAGATAAATAAATATTTTATTTTTTTTAAAAAAAACCCTCATTTTCAGGGCTGGAGAGATTGCTTAGTGGTTAAGGTGCTTGCCTGCAAAGGCTAAGGATCCATATTTGACTCTCCAGATCCCACGTTAGCCAAAGATGAGGCAAGTGCACAGTCGCCCATGCCCACTAGGTGTCACAAGCGTCTGGAGTTTGATTGCAGTGACTGAGGCCCTGGCGCTCCAATTCTCTCTCTCTTCCTTGCTCTTTCTCTCTAAACAAACAAACAAACAAACAAACAAACAAACAAAAACAAAAAAACTCAGGGACTGGAGAGATGGCTTGTAGCTTAAGGCATTTGCATGCAAAGCCAAAGGACACAGTTTTGACTCCCCAGGACCCATGTAAAGCCAGATGCACAAGGTGGCAAATGCATCTGGAGTTTGTTTGCAGTGGCTGGAGGTCCTGGTGTGCTCTCTCTTTCTCTCTCTCTGCGTTTTTTTTTTCTCTCTCTCTCAAATAAATAAATAAATAAAATCTCATTTTCAGAGGAGGCTGACTCCCTCCAGGTCACAGCGGTTCTCTGGGTCACTGGGAGTAGTTTTGCTTCCAGATTAGGGATAGGGTGGTGGCCTGACCTCAGCCAGTCAGTGCCTGTGTCCTGAGAAGAACTGAGAGACCATGACTAACTACATCTACACAATTAGTTTCTGTGATTATTTGATTGGTCTGATTTCCACATCAGCCATGGCTCAGGGGTGGCCCTGCCCTAGTATTACAGTGTCATGGACCAAGGAGCAGGCCCTTAGTGACAGACTCAGACTTCGTGTTTTCTCAGATCAGCACGTGATCTCCATGAGCAGAAATTATGCAAAGGCGACCTCTATTTACCAACATGAGAAACTGCAGTTGCAAGTTATTTTCTAGTGAAGAGAACCACCCAACACAGTGGGTCCCTGTTGTCTGCAAGGCACTCTACATGTCTTACTATGTGTGGTGGTTTGATTCAGGTGTCCCCCCATAAACTTAGGTGTTCTGAATGCTAGGTTCCCAGCAGATGGAGATTTGGGAATTAGAGCCTCCTGGAGGCAGTGTACTGTTGGGGGCGGACTTAAGCTTGTTATAGCCAGCTTCCCCTTGCCAGTGTTTGGCACATTCTCCTATTCCTGTTGTCCACGCGGTGATGTCCACCTTCTGCTCATGCCATCCCCTGCCATCATGGAGCTTTCCCCTCAAGTCGGCAAGCCAAAATAAACCTTTTCTCCCCACAAGCTGCTCTTGGTCGGGTGATTTCTGCCAGCAATAAGAACCTGATGGTGCTGGGCATGGTGGCGCACACCTTTAATCCCAGCACTCGGGAGGCAGAGGTAGGAGGATCGCCATGAGTTCAAGGCCACCCTGAGACTACATAGTTAGTTCCAGGTCATCCTGGGCCAGAGTGAGACCCTACCTCGAAAAACCAAAAAAAAAAAAAAAAAAAGAACCTGATGGCAACACTATGCCTTGGATTTGAAAGACCTTCACCAGTCAGGTAGGCATCATTGTCTCCACTTTCTATTTGAGCAAAAGGATCTTCAGAGAAGCGAACCACTTGCATGAGCGCCTGTGTTGTAAGAGACGTCTTTGGGATTCAACCCAAGTCTGTCTGAGACCAAAGAGTTTCTCTGTCCACCAGGTCCCTGATGCTGAGAGTGTTGCCAAGGCCAACAGCATCAGACTCACATGAGGGTCAGCCACAGGGACCTCACACCCCATCCAGACTTACTGGGTTTGAACTTTAGCATTGGTAGATCTGATACGATTTCTGGCTTGTATGAATATCACAATGTGAGAAACACCCTGACTCTAGGAGGAAGTGGGGAACCTCCAGCATGTGTTCCCAGGAAACAAAATGGAGAATTATGACATTCAGTTATAAAGCATTTGTTCTTTGTTCTTTCTCTCGCGCTCTCTCTCTCTCTTTTTTTTTTTTTTTTGAGGTAGGGTCTGTCTCTAGCCCAGGTTGACCTGGAATTCACTATGTAGTTACAGGTGGCTTCGAACTCCACCGTGATCCTCCTACCTCTGCCTCCTGAGTGCTGGCTGGGATTAAAGGCGTGCCTCACCACACCCGACTCTCCTCTTTTTTTTTTTTCTGACAACTTACATAATTATAGACAATAAACCATGATAACTCCCCTCCCTCCCACTTTTCCCTTCACAAATCCACTCTCCATTATATCCCCTCCCCCTCTCAGTTAGTCTCTCTTTCATTTTGATGTCATCATCTTTCCCTCCTATTACGAGGGTCCTTTGTAGGTAGTACCAGGCACTGCAAGGTCATGGATATCCAGGCCATTTTCTGTCTGGATGAGTGCATTGTAAGCAGTCCTATGCTTCCTTTGGCTTCTTCTCCCCTTTTTTTTTTTTTAATTTTCTTTCTTTTTTGAGGTAGGGTCTCACTGTATCTCAGGCTGACCTGGAATTCACTGTGTAGTCTCAGGGTAGCCTCGAACTCACAGGGATCCTCCTACCTTTGCCACCCCAGTGCTGGGATTAAAGATGTGCACCACCATGCCCAGCACTTCTCCTTTTTTTTTTTTTTTTTTTTTTTTTGGTTTTTCGAGGTAGGGTCTCACTTTAGCTCAGGCTGACCTGTAATTCACTATGTAGTCTCAGGGTGGCCTCGAACTCACAGCCTCCCGAGTGCTGGGATTAAAGGCGTGCGCCACCACGCCCGGCAACTTCTCCTTTTTTTAAAAAATAGTTTTATTTATTAGCAAGCAGTGACAGGTCCACACAGAGAATGAGAGACAGAAAGAAAAGGCACACCAGGTGCAAGCACCGCTTTTTGCCTCTGGTTTAGTGTGGAGTACTGGGGAATTGAACTTGGGTTGTTAGGTTTTGCAGGCAAATGCCTTAACCACTGAACTATCTCTCCAGCCCATCTCCTCTTTTCTCTTCAGCACTACCTATGGACTCTGGAGCCTTACATGTGTTAGGCAAATGCTCTATCACCGCCAACATCCCTAGCCCTCAGATGCTTTATTTAATTAGGATCCCTTTGGTCTGGTGAGTTGTTTAAATAAGGTCAGTGACTGCCATTCCTGTTGTAAATAAACAGAGGCTGGAGACATGAAGACATTTGTCCAGGGTCTTAGCCAGCAGTCACCCATCACCTGATGTGGATTGGCTGGGAGAGGATATGGCCATTCTGAGATCAGATATATTGGTTACCTGTATGGGAGCTCCTGAGCTTGCCCTGTGGGGTCAAAGGTCATGAGCTTGGTTGGGAGTGCCCTCTGCTCCCTTGTTTCCAGTAAGATTGCTGTCTGGCTCCACTCATATGACCTGTCTGATGCCTCCTCCTCCCATTTAGCTTCCCTTTGCTTTGGCTTTTTTATTTTATTTTATTTTATTTTTGGATTTTCGAGGTAGGGTCTCACTCTAGCTCAGGCTGACTATGTAGTCTCAGGGTGGCCTCGAACTCATGGTGATCCTCCTTTCTCTGCCTCCCGAGTGCTGGGATTAAAGGCGGGCGCCACCACACCCGGATGCTTTGGCTTCTTCAAATATGAAGACCAGATGAGAACGATGCAATGTTAGAACTGACGAATGTTGCTATTTATTTGCTCCCTCACTTGCTGACTGCCTGATTAAGTCCTATGGGCCAGGCATCAGGAAGATATTGCCCAGCTGCCTGGGGAAACAGACATTGTTCAGGTGCTTAAATGTGAGGAGCCTTAAGATGGAGATGTCTGCTGGATGAGGTATGAATGGATGAATCAGTCTGCTGGGTCTAGATGTAATATTTCTTCCTTCTGTTCAAGGGGAAAAAACTAAACTCACTCTCCAGCACTTGGCCCCTTAGTCAGGTGAGAGCCAAGGCCCAAAGCTGTCCTGCTCTTCTAGCCCCCACCCCCACCTTATTTTTTTATTTTTATTTTTTGAGGTAGGGTCTCGCTGTAGCCCAGGCTGACCTGGAATTCACTATGTAGTCTCAGGGTAGCCTTGAGCTCCCAGCAGTCCACTTACCTCTGCCTCCTGAGTGATGAGATTAAAGGTGTGCACCAACACATCTGGCTGTCCCCTCCCCCTTTTTAAATTTGTTTTGGTTATTTTTTAAAATTTATTTATTAGCAACAGACAAGCAGAGAGAGAAAGAGGCAGAGAGAGAGAATGGGGGCACGAGGGCCTCCAGCCACTGCAAACAAACTCCAGATGCATGCGCCACTTTGTGCATCTGGCTTATGTGAGTACTGGGGTATCAAGCCAGGGCCCTTAGGCTTCACAGGAAGTGCTTAACCCCTAAGCCATCTCTCTGGCCCCACCTCCCTTTTGAGGTATTGTCTCAATCTAGCCCTGGCTGACTTGGAATGCATTATGTAGTCAAAGACTGGCCTTGAACTCACAGTGATTCCTCCTACCTCTAGTGTGCTGGGCTTAAAGGCAAGTGTCACCATGCCTGGCTCTCTTCTAGCCCTTTTTTTTCTTTTAAGGTTTTATTTTTATTTTATTTTATTTTTTACATCATAAATGGTTGATGTTTATCAATGGCTTCCAATACCTTTTCAGAAAATCATGCAATTTTTCCATCAACCCATTAATTCAATTATATTCTAGTATTAAAATATCTTTGGACTCCTAGAATAAATCCCACTTAATGTTTTTTAATTACAACCAGCCATACAGATACAAATACAGATAGATGGTAGATTGATGGTAGATTAAATGACACACACACACACACACACACACACACACACACACACACACAGAACTTAAGTCATATAGGCTTCTCATACTGGTTTCTTGTAGTAACTTTAGCTTCATAATCATGATGCCACTGAATTTTACATTTATCCAGACTCTCTACCAAAATCCGATTGTTCAGGGGCTGAAGTAGATGTTTTTTTTTTTAATTTTCTTTTTTTATTTTTAAATTTTTTTTATTGACAACTTCTATACTTACATACAAAAAAACGTATATTTCCCTCCCCTCCCCCCATTACCCTATTTTTATTTTATTTTATTCTTTTTATGTTTTTCAAGGTAGGGTCTCACGCTATCCCAGACTGACCTGGAATTCACTCTGTATTCTCAGGGTGGCCTCAAACTCATGGCCACTCCTCCTACTCTGCCTTAAGTGCTGGGATTAAAGGCATGTGCCACCACACCCGGCTGGTTTTAGTTTTATTATTTATTTGAGAGAAGGAAAGAGGCAGAGTGAGACAGAGAGAGAGAGAGAGAGGGAGGGAGAGAGAGAATGGGTGTGCCAGGGCTTCCAGCTACTGCTAATCAACTCCAGATGCATGCACCACCTTGTGCATCTAGCTTACGTGGGTCCTGGGGAATAGAACTGAGGTCCTTTGGCTATGCAGGCAAGCGCCTTAACTGCTAAGCCATCTCTCCAGCCCTGTTTTTTCTTTTAGAGAGAGAGAGAGAGAGAGAATTGGCACGCCAGGGCCTCAGCCACTAAGATTGAACTCCAGACACTTGCACCACCTAGTGGGCATGAGCGACCTTGTTCCTGCCTCACCTTTGCATCTGGCTTATGTGGGACCTGGAGAGTCGAACCTGGATCCTTAGGCTTTGCAGGCAATCACCTTAACCACTAAGCCACCTCTCCAGCCCTCTTCTAGCCCTTTTGAAGATCTTCTTACTTGGAGGGACAGGCCTCTCCTTTACTCTCATTTGATTAAGTGTGGAGTACAGAGGGTGAGTATGGTGGAAGACAGAATGTTAGACTAACACTATCGAGGATCTATACATGGGTCCAGAATGCTCCAGGCTCACCACTATTTCTCTCACACACAGACAATGCTCACCTACATTGACCACTTTTCAGTTCTTCAGGCCATTCTTTTCCCACCTCAGGGCTTTTGCACAGTTTCCACTGCTTGGAACATTTCCCCACCTCTTCCCACTTAATTACTACTCATCATCCAGAGGCCACCTCAAACATTACCTCCTCCAGGAAGCCTTTCTAGATTTCCCCAGACCAGTTCAGACCTCTGCTAAAATTTGGCGCAGGGGGCGAGAGAAAGGTGCTTGCTAGCAAAGCCTGATGGCCCAAGTTCAATTCCCCAGTACCCACATGGAACCAGATGCACAAGGTGGTACCCATATCAGAAGCACATAAGCATTGGTAAGAGGCCCTGGTGTGCCTATCTCCTCTCTCTCTCCCCCTCTTCTTGCAAATAAATAGATAAAATATATAAATATATATATATGAATTTGGGGGCTGGAAAGAAGCTTAGCAGTTAAGGCCTTTACCTGTGAAGTCTAAGGACCCAGGTCTGCTTCCTCAGTACCCACGTAAGCCAGATGTACAAGGTGATGCATGCACCTGGAGTTCATTAACAGTGGCTGAAGGCCCTGGCAAACCCATTCTCTCTCTCTCAAATAAATAGATCTTAAAAAAAGAAATTGGAACAGTACTGTCCCCTAATGTTTCATGTACTAAGAGCTTGGTCTCAGAGCTGGGTGTGGTGGTGTACACCTTTAATCTCAGCACTTGGGAGGCAGAGGTAGGATTGCTGTAAGCTTGAGGCCAGCCTGAGACTACATAGTGAATTCCAGTTCAACCTGAGCTACAGTGAGACACTACCTTGAAAAACAAACAAACAAAAAAACCCACAAAAGAAGAGAATAGTTAGAAAGAAGGGATTCAGTGGATCTCTCCACTGGAGGGCAAAAGGGAGAATGGTGGAAGGGGATTATGATCATGTTATATTGTCTATATGTACAGAAGTTGTCAATAAAAAGTTAGCCACTGGGGGCTGGAGAGATGGCTTAGCAGTTAAGGCACTTGCCTGCAAAGCCAAAGGACCCAGGTTCAATTCCCCAGGACCCACGTAAGCCAGATGCATAAGGGGGCACATACATCTGGAATTCGTTTGCAGTGGCTGGAGGCCCTGGCGCACCCATTCTCTCTCTCTCTCTCTACCTGCCTATTTCTGTATCTATCTGTCTCAAATAAAAAAAAAAAAAGTTAGCCCCTGGGGACATGCCCTTAAGGGATTTTGGTACCCTAGCCCCTCCTGTCACTTTTTTTTTTGGGGGGGGGGTTCGAGGTAGGATCTCACTCTAGTTCAGACTGATTTAGAACTATGTAGTCTCATGGTGGCCTCGAACTCACGGTGATCCTTCTACCTCTGCCTCCCGAGTGTTGGGATTAAAGGCGTGTGCCACCATACTTGGCTACTTTGGGGTTTTTCTTAAAATTTTTTTTTTTTTTTTTTTTTTTTTTTTTTTTTTTTTTTTTTCGAGGTAGGGTCTCACTTTAGCTCAGGCTGACCTGGAATTCACTATGTAGTCTCAGGGTAGCCTCGAACTCACGGCAATCCTCCTACCTCTGCTTCCCGAGTGCTGGGATTAAAGGCGTGCGCCACCACGCCTGGCTGGGTTTTTTTTTTTGAGGTAGCGTTTCATTCTAGCCCAGGCTGACCTGGAATTCACTCTATATTCTCAGGGTGGCCTTGAACTCACAGTGATCCTCCAACCTCTGCCTCCCAAATGCTGGGATTAAAAGTGTGCACCACCATGACCAGCTTTAAAATAATTTAGTCTTTTTTTAAAAATTATTTATTTATATATTTATTTGAGAAAGAGAGAGAGAGAGAGAAAGAGAATGGGCACACCAGGGCCTCTAGCCACTGCAAATGAACTCTAGATGTATGGGCCCGCCCCCTTGTGCATCTGGCTTATGTGGATCCTAGAGAGTGGAACTGGGATCCTTTGGCTTTGCAGGCAAATGCCTTAACCACTAAGCCATCTCTCCAGCCTCCTCCCCCGCCATTTTTTTTTTTTAACGTAGGGTCTTGCTGACCTAGAATTTACTATGTAATCACAGGGTGGCCTTCAACTCATGGCTATCTTCCTACCTCTGCCTCCCAAGTGCTGGGATTAAAAGCATGCGCCACCACACCTGGCAATCATTTTTATTTATTAGACACAGAGGGATGGAGGGAGAGAGAGAATGGGTGTACCAGGGCCTCTAGCCACTGCAAACGAACTCCAGATGCATGCACCATGATGTGCATCTGGCTAATGTGGGACCTGAAGAATCAAACTTGGGTCCTTAGGCTTCGGGAAAGCGCCTTAATTGCTAAGCCATCTCTCCAGCCCCTTTGCGTTTTTTCTATGTAGCCCAGGCTGGTGATCCTCCTGTCCGAGGCTCCTGTATGCTAGGATTGCAGGTGTGTGACACAACTAGTTCCTTTCCTATCTTTTTTCACTTCCCCAATAACCATGAAGTGAGCAGGTCTCCTCAGCCACATGCTCCTGCCATGATGTACTGGGCCATCACAGGCCCCACGTGACCATGGACTGAAACCTCTGAAATCCTGGGCCGAAAGAAACCTTCTCTCTTTCTGATTATCGTGGGTATTTTGTTTGAGCAACAGAAAGCTAACGCAGCCCAAGCAGAACACTCTATTCTGTCTTCTTAAGCTTTACCACTACTTTCAAGTCCAGACTCGTGTGACTGAACCAAGCATCTGTCTGCCCAGCACTCTGGGAGCCAGGCTGGAATCTGACTGGCTGCTATTTCTGTTGCCAACACAGTGAGGGCCCACTCAACACACGCCTCTCCAAGACCAAGTAAAGGCTGAGGACCTTGATGCTCACTCCAAGATTTGGGGTTCTGGAGGGACATGCAGCATAGGGGCTGGTCTGAGGCCACTGAGTGCAGGATAGAGTGAGATCTTGAAAGACTAGGGTTTCTTTTTGTTGTTGTTGTTGCTTTTTTTTTTTGTTGCTTTTGTTTTTTGAGGTAGGGTCTCACTCTAGCCCAGATTGACCTGGAATTCACTCTGTATTCTCAGGGTGGCCTCGAACTCTTGGCAATCCTTCTCCCTCTGCCTCCCCAGTGCTGGGATTAAAGGTGTGTGCCACTATGCCTGTGTTTTTTTTTTTTTTTTTTTTTTTTTGAGGTAGGGTCTCACTCTGGCCCAGGCTGACCTGGAATTAACTATGTAGTATCAGGGTGGCCTTGAACCTCAGCAATTCTTCTACCTCTGCCTCCTGAGTGCTGGGATTAAAGGCATGGTGCCACCATGCCCGGCTTGGTTCCCCCTCACCCCCCAAAGTAGGGTCTCACTCTGGCCCAGGCTGACCTGGAATTAACTATGTAGTATCAGGGTGGCCTTGAACTCTCAGCAATCCTTCTACCTCTGCCTCCTGAGTGCTGGGATTAAAGGTATGGCGCCACCATGCCCGGTTTGGTTCCCCCTCACCGCCTAAAGTAGGATCTCACTCTAGCCCAGGCTGACCTGGAATTCATCATGTAGTCTCATGGTGATCCTCCTACCTCTACATCCCAAATGTTGGGACTAAAGGCATACACCACCACATCCAGCTTCAACTAGTTTTTTTTGTTGTTGTTGTTTTGTTTTGGTGGTGTTTTTTTGAGGCAGGGTCTCACTCTAGCCCAGGCTGACCTGAACTCACAGCCATCCTCCTACCTCTGTCCACCCCACCCCAGTGCTGGGATGAAAGAAGTGCACCACTACCACGTCCAGCTAGATACTATGGAAGACAAAGGAGGTTCCAAGAGCTTCTTTCAGGCTCTTGATTGGCAAAGGAGGGTAGTGGTACCATTCCTGGGGCAGAGATCATAGATGGTCAAGAGACATTTTCCCACCCCAGCTGTTCTTCTCCTGTCTGTGGCCTGGACTCTGTCCCCAGCAGGACACAGGTGACACAGCTCAGCAGCACACACACTCTTTATTAACTGTCCCTGTTTCTCCGAGTGTGCTTGAGTAGAAAAGATCCAGTGAAATACCTGGTAAGGATGGCAGGGGAGAGGGTGGGAAGGGGGTCCTGAGGTCAGGCTGAGCCAGGTTCTGGCCCCTTGTCCCCACTGGTCTGTCTGTGCAGTGCCCCTGCCTGCACCTGCTCATCTCTGAAAGACAGCACTTAGAGGCTCTGCAGCCCTGCCCATCAGGCTGTCCTTGCCTTGGCAGAGTCTGAGACTGTGCAAAAGGGTGAAGGAAACCAGTGGATAGGGGCCCAGGGAGAACAGACACTGCGAACGTATAAAGAGGAGCTCATTCAGCCTGGGCGCTGAAGCCTCACCAGCCTGTTTCCTAGATTGGAATGACCCGAGTGGGGGCTGCTGGGTGCGGTTCCCTCTTACTCCTAGGACAGGGGTTTCAGGAAGGGAGGGAGCAAGAAAATGCTGGGGATTTCTAGAGGAGGGAGCCTGATTGTGTACCTGGGATTTACCAAAGTGAACAGGGACAGGCAAGGGACAAGGGGGTCATAATGGTAATAGTGTTCCTCCTCATCCTTCCTGAGGCCACAATCTAGGGGTGACCTCAATGGGATTGACAAGTTGCTGAAACCAGGCCAGATGGATGTGTGGAGCTAGGAAAGCTGATGAGTGATGAGGGTCTAAAGGCATCTCCTCTCCCCAAATAACAAAATGGAAAACATCCATGAATGGGAGAAACTGAGAGAGTGGGGGAGAGAAAGGCAGAAGGTAGGGTGCAGAAATGGAGGGAGCAGCCAAGATAGAGACAGGAAGGGAAGTGTTCTGGGCCCTCAGTGTTAACTCAGCTTCCCTTTCTCTCTGTAGGTCCTTCGGTTAAGCTTGGCTGGGGAAGGAGTGGATGATGGGGTAGGAGAAGAGAAGCATGGTGGATTGAAGCTTCACCTGGACTTTGGTCAGCCCAGCACACAAACAGGGTCCAAAAGATTCCCTGTCATCTATCCTTGAGGCTCTGAAAGGTGGGCCCATCTGGAATCTTCTAGAAACAAACATGGGGAAAAGCTAACGGAGAAGTGCTCACAGCACCATGGCATGGTAGCCCCTAGTTCCAGAACCAGGCTGGCACTATTTGTAAACATTAGACTTGGTGATGTCTGGGGATGCAGGAGAAGGATGCCCAACCTGGACCATCAGGTTTGGAAAGGGTCAGAGTGGGGACCCTACAAACTTAGGAGGCTATCGGACTCACAGGAGACTCATGGGGGAGTGGAAAGGATTCGCCTATACTCTGTGTATTTGTATGATATCAGTACCACCTTTGGAAGTTGCCGGGTCTTCAGAGAAGCCACCACTGGTTTCTGACAGACATGGGCAGGCACTGAGCCCTAGGCTACTGAGAATTGTCCTGAACCAGCACAGGCTGCACTTGGGAAGGATGCCAGCACAAGGTCTTTCTCCAGAGGGAAGCTGGAACAGGCTCTCTCATTCGAGACTCACTGACACTGCCTGTGGATTCTAGGCTTGGAGAAGTGGAAAGTTGAGAGAGGAGGAAGCTCCACTGTGACATGAGGCCTTTTGCCACATCCTTGACAATGCTCTAGCACTGGTGAGCAAGGAGGCAGCTGGGCCTGTGCTGTCCACAGGTGTGGGGCTGATCCTACCCCAGGACTTGCGTGTCCAGATGTCATTGCACCAGCTGGAATGAGATGTTGGACTCTGGGCTCACAGCACTGAGAGATGGGCTCTTGGGTCCAGTGTGGCAATGTGTCCTGGGAGGCCGTGGTCATGCCAAGAGGTCCACAAAGATGGCGTTGGCTGTGGTCTGACCAAAGATGAAGGCTCCCAGAGTGACCAAGAGGACTCCATAACTCACCAGTGCCCACCAGCTGTGGGGCAGAAGGAGAAGCCTGGTCAGTCATTTTATTTATGAATTCTGCAGACTATGTACATCAGTTAATACCACAATTAGTTACAGCACTTCAGTTGATAAAGCACTTCTGACTTCCCAAGGACATGTCCATCAAAGGTACATGATCCTGGTCCCCAGACAAGACCAAGACCTGAAGGGACTGACTAGTCACATCATGCTAAGGGCACGACCAAGGTTAGAATGCAGCTCTCCTGCTGGGAAGATATTGAGGAAACAGGCAGGTCACATGGAATAAGATCCCTTTCATTAAAGATAATTAGAAAGCAGGCAACCCCCATTATGTGCATCAAAACAGCACCAGAAGCTGGGCATGCCTTTAATCCCAGCACTTGGAAGGCAGAGGTAGGAAGATCGTTATGAGTTAGAAGCCACCCTGAGACTACATAGTGAATTCCAGGACAGCCTGGGCTAGAGCAAGACCCTACCTCAAAAAAACCAAACCAAACCAATACAACAACAAAAACCCCAGCAACAGAGCTATCACCTGACATTGAGATGGAGGGTAGTTTTTATTTTCTTCTTTAAATGTGTCTCTGTGTGTATGTATACACACAAATATATATATATAGTAGTAGTATTTTTTTTTTATTTTTATTTTTTGGTTTTGCGAGGTAGGGTCTCACTTTAGTCCAGGCTGACCTGGAATTAACTATGTGGTCTCATATATCCTCCTAACTCTGCCTCCCAAGTGCTGGGATTATTTTTATTTTTGGCGTATTTTGTTTTTTAAGGTAGGGTCTTACTCTAGCCCAGGCTGACCTGGAATTTACTATGCAGTCTCAGGCTGGCCTTGAACTCATAGTGATCCTCCTATCTCTGCCTCCTGAGTGCTGGGATTAAAGGCACAAGCCATCACACTGGCTTTGAAGCTTTATAATGAATAAATATTTGTTTTATTTTGTTTTTAAGGTCTCACTGTCCAGCTGGCCTTGGCCTCAGCCTCCCAACAAAACTGTATGCAGGCCCTTGTGTCTGTGAATAGGCTGACAGAAACAGTCCAGAAGGGCACAGACTATTGGGCTAGCATGAGCTGCCTCAGGAGAGGGTATGCTGGGGAGCAGGCTGGTCCCTTGAACTCACTGTGTGTGTGTGTGGGCAGTTTGAGATCCTGGCCCAGGCTGAGCCTCCTGCTTCAGCCTCCTAAGTGATGGGATTAATATCTTGTTTGGTACTCCCATTTTTTAAGCCATCACACTTGCTTTGAGGTTTACAAAACATACATTAAAACCTGAATAAATATTTGTTTTAATGAATAAATATTTGTTTTATTTTGTTTTGAGATAAGGTCTCACTGTATAACTCCAGCTGGCCTTGAACTTATCTTCCTGCCTCAGCCTCCCAACAAAACTGTATGCAGGCCCTTGTGTCTGTGAATACTGCATAGCTGTGTACAGAAACAGTCCAGAAGGGCACAGACTATTGGGCTAGCATGAGCTGCCTCAGGAGAGGGTATGCTGGGGAGCAGGCTGAGGAAGAAGAGGGAGTCCCTTTTTGGTGTTGTTACTGCTCTCACTGTGTGTGTGTGTGTGTGTGTGTGTGTGTGTGTGTGTGTGTGTGTGTTTGAGATAGGGTCTCTGTAGCCCAGGCTGACCTTGAACTCTAGTAATCCTCCTGCTTCAGCCTCCTAAGTGATGAGATTATGGGTATATCTTGTTTGGTACTCCCATTTTTTTAAGCTCTTCAGTAGTATTTGAATTGCTAGAAATAGTCTAGGTTACCCACTACAAAAACATACATTAAAACCTCATAATTTGGGGGAGAGAGGTACTGGGAAATTGAACCCTGGCCTTCAGACATGCTAATAATGCTAAATCATTTAGTTGTACTTTTATCACTAAGATAATAAATTTTTTTGTTTTTTATATGTGTGTGAATTTATCTGTGTGAATGCATGTGTATGTGTGTGAGCGTGTGTATAGAGGCCACAAGTGGATATGAAGTGTCTTCACTTATTCTTTTTTTGAGGTAGGGTCTCACTCTAGTCCAGGCTGACCTGGAATGCACTATGTAGTCTCAGGTCTCAAGGTGGCCTCAAACTCACGGCAATCCTTCTACCTCTGCCTCCTGAGTGCTGGGATTAAAGGCGTGCACCACCAAGATCGGCTCTTCTTTTTCTTAAGTATTTTATTTACTTGCAAACAGAGATGGGCAGAGGGACAGAGAGAGATACACTATATTGTGCATCTGGTCCTATGTGGGTACTGGGGAATTGAACCTGGATCATTAGGTTTTGCAAGTAAGCACCTTAACCGCTGAGCCATCTCTCTAGCCCTCTTCACCTATTCTTTGAGATGGGGTTCTTACTGGGCTTAGAGATCACCGATTTGGCTAGGCTAGCTAGCCAGCAAACCCTAGGGATCCTCTTGTCTCCAACTCCCCAGCACTGATATTACAGGTACACAATACTATGTTTGGCATTTTCTGTAAGAATTGGGGATTCAAACTCAAGTCTTCTTGCCCACCTCCTCAGCGGTTTTTTTTTTTTTTTTTTTTTTTTGGTTTTATGAGGTAGAGTCTCACTGTGGTCCAGGCTGACCTGAAATTAACTATGTAGTCTCAGAGTAGCTTTGAACTCATGGTGTTCCTCCTACCTCTGCCTCCCAAATGCTGGGATTAAAGGTGTAGGACACCACGCCCAGCTTTTTTTTTTTTTAATTTTTTTATTTTTATTTTTATTGACGACTTCATTTTTTTTTTTTTTTAATTTATAAAGACTTTAGGTTAAGAGAAGGAGCCAGGTGTGGTGGTACATGCTTTTAATCCCAGCACTGTGGAGGTAGAGGTATGAGGTTCGTCATGAGTTTGAGGCCTCCCTAAGACTACATAGTGAATTGAATTCCAGATCACCCTGGGCTAGAGTGACACCCTGCCTTGTAAAACAAAAACAAAAAAAAAGAGAGAGAGAGAGAGAGAGATTTTGAAGAGCTCCTGCCCATGACAACCATGATAAGGCAGGAGGTGGTAAAGCCCAAAGGAGACGGTAAAGTTTCCCTGCCTGTTTTTGTGAGACTGGGTCTTGGTATGTAGCCCTGGTTGATCTGTTGCTCACTATGTAGCTATGATGGTTTAATCTTCATTGTCATTTTGATTGGATTTGGAATCACCTATGAGAGCCCCCTCTAGGGGTGTCTGTGAGGGTTTCCAAAGAATTTTCACTGAGGAGGGAGGACCCAGCCTGAATATGGGCTGCATTACCTTATAGGTTTGTCCTAGACTGAATAAAAAAGAAAAAAAGAGAAAGCAAGTTAGGTGCTGCATTCAACTGTTTCCTGACTGTAGACAAAAAAGTGAATAGTTCCTATCATGCCCTACACCTTCAAGCCATGAGCCCAAATAAACCCTTCCTCCCCAAGTTGCTGCTTGTTCAGATATTTGGTTGCAATGATGAGAGAAGGCATTAATAGAGGTTGGCTTTGAACTTGTGGCAATTCTACCTCACCTTTCTGAGTGCTGGGATTACAGCTGTGTGCTATCCCTGGCTAAGCCCCATCATTTCCTTTCTTTCTAGCCCAGGCTGACCTGGAATTCAGTTCTGTATTCTCAAGGTGGCTTCAAACTCATGGCGATCCTCCTACCTCTGCCTCCCGAGTGCTGGGATTAAAAGCATGTGCCACCATGCCCAGCTCAAAGCCCCATCATTTTCACAGGTCTTTTGACTCTTGTCTGTTTTCAGGTCCACATCTAGTCCTGCACCTCCTTTTTCCTGACAGGCTGCTGTAACATGCTTGCTTTACCTGGCTGGTTTGACCTCCTCCATCTCCGACAGCTTGGCTTGAATGAGGCACAGCCCTGGAAGGGAAGAGGCAGCCCTGAGTTTGGAGGAGGCAGAGGGTCTCTCCCTCAGCAAGCCCCCTTCACTAGGAACAGTGGTGGGAAAGGCCTGTTTACTCCTCTAGGGACTTGAGGCCTCTGCCCACCTGACTCCACACCCAGCTGGAGGCCCGACCTTTGCTCTCCCAGGACAGGTCAGCACCTGACAAGTATCCACTGGGCTGCATGCAGGACAGAGCTGAAGGGACACAGTGAGCGGTGGCTCACACACAGGGCCCCTCCCTGTGTAATCATGAGCAGACATAACTCCCTTGCTTCAAACCCAGTGGGAAGCGTTTTTGAGGAGGTTCTTAGATAGAAACAAACTGGTACAGATACAACCCATGGCCTGGCTGACAGGGAGGTTTCCCAGGACGTGACGGTGACCTGTGTGTAGAACTCAGGTTTTGTGACTTCAGCCTCAGGGTGCCACTAGCTGCCCACTTTCCCTCTGGACTGTACTGGGTAGGACCAGCCAGTCAGATCTCTGAGAGTCAAGGAGGGACATTTACTTGAAATGACAGGTAAGAATACATGTTCTGTGGCTGGACAGTTGGCTTAGCAGTTAAGGCATTTGTCTGCAAAGCCAAAGGACCTAAGTTCAATTTCCCAGGACCCACATAAGCCAGATGCACAAGGCAGCGCATGTGTCTGGAGTTCATTTGCAATGGCTAGAGACCCTGATGCGCCCATTCTCTCTCTGCCTGACCCTAACCCTCTCTCTCTACTACTTTCTCTCTCTCAAATAAATAAATATTAAAAAAAAAAAAAACAGGCCGTGTTACTTATTATTTGAGTTTGTTAACCCCTGAGCAACTGTGCCCCCTCTGAGCCTCACCTCTCATCAGAGAAAAGACAATTACCTCTCCAGTGCACAGGTGAGCCATGTGGGTGAGCAACAAAGGCTGCTGGGTACTCGCCCCTGTAGGTTTTGTGACCCAGGGGAGCTAAGGCCAGGGAGGTCTTGCTGTGGGGTAGAGATGGGGACCACCTGGGGTCTGTACCTGGGAAGACGAAGATGAAACAGGCGGCCAGGCCTCCAATGACTGAGATGACCTTGCCGATGTCGGGGATGAAGAGTGCCAGCAGCAGGGTTAGGAGGAACCACACCGAGGTCTGCAGCCAGCGACGCCTCCGCTCCCGGTCCACGTCTTCTTCCACTGGCATGCCCTGGTAGCGCAGCCACAGGCCTTCCACCACTGCCCTGTTCACATGAGGAGGGGCTTAGGGGTGCCCCTGCTATTGCCCCCTCCCACTTCAAATGCAGGGAAACCAGATCTTGAATGGGCAAATTGTGGGTAAAGCCCTCGTCCCCTGAGCCTGTGTCCTTATCTGTAGCCAGCAATATCCTTGGTTGCTGTGGGCTGGAGGAGACAGTGAGTGGCTTCATCATATGAAGCACTATTCTTCTCTTTTTAAAAGGAATTGGCTGGGTGTGACGATGCACGCCTTTAATCCCAGCACTCCGGAGGCAGAGGTAGGAGGAGATCCATGAGATTGAGGCCACCCTGAGACTACTAGTGTATTCCAGGTCAGCCTTGGACTAGAGTGGGGCTGTACCTTAAAAAACCAGAAAAAGCTAGGCGTGGTGGTGCATACCTTTAATTCCAGCACTTGGGAGGCAGAGGTAGGAAGATCGCTATGAGTTCGAGGTCAGCCTGAGACTACATAGTGAATTCCAGGTCAGCCTGAGCTACAGCGAGACCCTAACTTGAAAAACCAAACCAACCAACCAAAAAAAAAAAAAAAAAAAAAAAAAAAAACAAGAAATGGGCTTAGTGGTTAAGGCATTCGCCTGCAAAGCCCAGGGACCTCGGTAAGCCAAATGCACAAGGTGGTGCATGAATCTGGAATTCATCTGCAGTGCTGGAGGCCCTAGTGTGCCCATTCTCTCTTTCTCTCTCATCTGTTTCTCTCTCTGTCAAATAAATAAAAAAAAAAAAAAAAAAAAAAAAAGAAAAAGAAAACAAGAAATAAGCTAGCTATGGTGGTGTACACCTTTAATCCCAGCACTGGGGAGGCAGAGATAGGAGGATTGCTATGAGTCTGAGGCCACCCTGAGACTACATAGTGAATTCCAGGTCAGCCTGGGCTAGAATGAGACTTACCTCTAAAATCCAAATAAATAAATAAAAGTAATGTGTAAGGTATGCAAAAGAATGTTCTGGTACCCACCAAGACCTGGTGTGTGGGGGGCATTTTAGGCATGAACTCTTTTCCATGGGCCTTAATTTCTCCTGCCACCAAATAGGTCTACATAAGGCCTTGAGTGAGCTGGAAGACACTGGGGGCTCTGGGTGAGTTAGGGAGGGGCTCACCGCCCGCAGAAGTGCAGGATGGGGTAGGAGGTGAGCACGCTCAGGATGATGAAGGCGCGTGCAACAGCCACGGCCACGTCTTCTGAGGGGTAGGACAGGAGCACATCAGGGTCCACAGCAGCTCCAAAGGTTAGGAAGCCACAGATACCTGTGGGCAGGGACAAGGGGTAAAGTCAGAGTAATCCTGGGAGGTAAGGCATGGACTGTCCACCTCTAGTTGCAATGTCAGAAAGGGAGGATCTGCAGCAGTGTAACTGGGTCTCAGAAAGGGAGCTGAGCCAGGGGAAAGGCCTGCCTTCTTAGAGGCTCCTTAGTGGAAGTCCTCTACCCCAACACTGCCCTGACCTTGAGCTTGCCCAGCACTTGCCTCAGAACCTCTGCATTCACTTCATGCTGGTATCTCATCTCTCAGGTCTCTGTTCAGATGTCCCTCAGAGAATGCTACTCCGCCCCGCCCCACCCACTAGTCCCCCAACACAGGCACTAGCTCACCAGTCTATTCTATTGTCTTCACAGCACTCTTTCTTTTCTTATTTTTATTTTTTTGGTTTTTCGAGGTAGGGTCTCACTCTAGCCAAGGATCACCTGGAACTCACTATGTAGTCTTAGGGTGGCCTCGAACTCACGGTGATCCTCCCACCTCTGCCTCCCCAGTGCTGGGATTAAAGGTGTGTGCCACCACGCCCAGCTATTTTTATTTATTTTCAAGAAGAGAGAGAAAAAGAATGGGTGCACCAGTGCTTCTAGCCACTGCAAACAAACTCCACCAGATGCATGCACCACTCTGGTGTTACAAGGGTACTGGGAATCGAACCCAGGTCATTAGGCATTGCAGGCAAACACCTTAATCGCTGAGCCATCTCTTTAGCCCAACACTTTCTTTTTAAATTGCCTGTCTTCCCAGTCGGAACATGGGGCCCAAAACAACAGGGACTTGGGCTGTTTGGCTCTTATGTTCCTGGCTATGGCTTCAGAGGCTGGAACAGTGACTGTCCAGGAGGCTCCTGCTCCAGCCACCAATCATGGTCTCTTATCAAAACCTCTCTATACAACTGCCACAGCTTTCTTTGCCCAGTCATTCCCCGCCCATGGAATATTATCTTCTTAGGCTCTCAAAAGCATCTAGCCCCTCCCCACTACCTGCATGGCCTCATAGCCACCTGCCTGCACTGCTACACAGATCTCCTTCTCATCCCTGCCCCGTGACTGGGCATTCTGCAGTTCACTCTGGAATACTCCCCTCAACCTAGCTCTTTCTGTTTGGTTGGTTGTTTTTTTCAAGGTAGGGTCTCACTGTAGCCCAGACTGATCTGGAACTCTGTAGCTCCAGGCTGGCCTCAAATTCATAGCAAGCCTCCTACCTCTGCCTTCCAAGTCAAGGATTAAAGACATGCACTACTACACCTGACTAGCTTTAAAACAATTTTTTTTAAACCATGTTTATGAGAGAGCGACAGAGAGAGAGAGAGATTGATTGATTCAGTGTGCCAGTGCCTCCAGCCACTGCACTCAAACTCCAGATGCGTGCGCCGTCTTGTGCCACGTGTGTGACCTTGTGGCTTGCATCACCTTGTTCATCTGGCTTACATGGGATCTGGAGAGTCAAACGAGTCCTTAGGCTTCTCAGGCAAGAGCCTTAACTGTTAAGTCATCTCTCCAGTCCCCCGCCCCCACGTTTTTGTTTTTTCGAGGTAGGGTTTCACTCTAGCCCAGGCTGACCTGGAATTCACTGTTTTGTCAGGGTGGCCTCAAACAGTGATCCTCCTACCTCTGCCTCCCAAGTTAAAGGCATGCACCACCATGCCGGCTTTTTAAAGTTTTTTTGAGGTGGGGACTCATCCTAGCCCAGGCTGATTTGGAACTCTTTTTTTTTTTTAATTTTTATTTATTTATTTGCAAGGAGAGAGAGATAGAAGAGAGGCAGACAGAGCGAATGGGCACGCCAGGGCCTCTAGCCACTGCAAACGAACTCCAGATGCATGTGTCCCTTGTGCATCTGGCTTACGTGGGTCCTGGAGAATTGAACTGGGATCCTTTGGCTTCACAGGCAAATGCCTTATCCACTAAGTCATTTCTCCAGCCCTGGAACTCTCTTTAGTCCCAGGCTGGCCTCAAACTCACAGTGATCCTCCTACCTCTGCCTCCTGAGTGGTGGAATTAAAGCATGTGCCACAATGACTGGTCCTTCTTCTTCTTCTTTTTAAATATTTTATGTGTTTATTATTAAGAGAGAAAAAGAGAATGGGCACGGCACAGCCTCCTGCAAACGAACTCTAGATACATGGGACACTCATATGTCTGGCTTTTACATGGGTACTGGGGAATCACACCCAACCCCAACCCAGCTCTTTATATTCTGCCTTTTTCTTTTCTTTTTTTGGTTTTTTCAAGGTAGGGTCTTGTCCTAGTCCAGGCTGACCTGGAACTTACTGTGTAGTTTCAGGGTGGCCTTGAACTCCTACCTCTCTACTCCTATGTCTCTAAAGACGTGCACCACCACGCCCGGCCTATTCTGCCTTTTTCAACAAGGGCCTCTCCAACTGCCAGCTCAGGGAGGAGCCAACCAGTCCCATTCATGCCCTCTTTGCTTCAGTGTTATGATGACATTGGCAACTGTCTAGACTTCCTTTTCCTTGTTTATCTACACGCTACTGTTTCAGTAAGACTGTCAACACCCTGGGGCCAGGTCCTGTCCCTCTGCCCCTATGGCTTTCCCACACTGAGAACAGCTCCTGACACTAGGCATTACTTTAGAGCTGCAAGTCAACAGATGAACACCCCGCTCTCGATGTGGCAGGAAGCAGCCTCAGGCAGCCCACGCTACATGTCTACAGAAGTGTTCATCACCAACAGTACAAAGCTGCCCCAGGAAAGCTGGACTAAAGGACTTGGGGACTTCAGGAGGAGTGGGAGCACTCCAAGCCTTCCCTTTGGAGGGGTGCACTCACCTGTACCCATGTAGACAGCCAGGGCTATGATCATGGCAGCAGTCACCACCCCACCCCAGGTCTTCACCTCAGGCTGCTGCATGCTGTTGAAGACGGGTACGCTGCTCACGTGGCACTGTCCAGGTGAAAGGTACAGTCACGGTGGGCATGTGGCCCCACTCCCAGGTTTCAGAGGGAGGTACTTTGGGGACAAAGGTGCCAGAGATAAGGGACAAGTCTTGGGGCCCTTGCTATATCCTTCTTCCCAGGAATCCTCCATCCTGCATATAATTTATAATATAATAAGTATAATATAGAATCCCAGATTGTGGGAAGGGGGGAGCTAACTGACAGCAAGGACCGTGCAGCTGGCACCTGAAATCCGAAGCAGATGGTGGGCATAGCATTGAACACTGCCATCCAGGAAGTTGGTCTGTGGACAAACACAATGTTCACCTGCCTGTGAATCCCACAGTCACCAATGGTTCCCATCCCAGCCCACACCAACCAGCACTCCACATAATGAAAATGTAAGTCTGGGACTGGGGAGAGGAGACATGTCCATTCCATAGGTCAGTAAACAGGTTCTGAAAGGCCTTCCTGGGACCAAATCCAGAGTTCCTGGCTCTTAGGCTTGGGCTTTGCTGCCTGGTTTGTTCCTTTAAAACAATAAAATGGGACTGAGGAGATGGCTCAGTGGTTAAAGGCACTTGCAAAATCTGCTGGCCTGGGGTCAATTCTCCAGCACCCGTATAAAGTTGGCATAAAATAATGCATGTGTCTGGCAAGAGACCTAGTGCATGCAAATAAAAAATTTAAAAATTTTAAGCCAGGTGTGGTGGTACACACCTTTAATCCTGGCACTTGGGAGGGAAAGGTAGGAGGATTGCCATGAGTTCGAGGCCACCCTGAGACTACATAGTGAATTCCAGGTCAGCCTGAGCTAGAGTGAGACCCTACCACAAAAAACAAGCAAACAGACAAATTAAAAAATTTTAGTAAATAAAAGGGAGATTTTAAAAAGGACAACAAAATAAAACTCATCCTTGCTGGGTGCCATAGCGCATGCCTTTAATCCTAGTACTCTGGAGGCAGAGGTAGGAGGATCACCATGAGTTCAAGGCTATCCTGAGATGACATAGTGAATTTCCAGGTCAGCCTGGGCTAGAGTGAGACCCTACCTCCAAAAACAAAATAAAACAACAACAACAACAACAACAACAAAAAAACCCCCGTCATCCTCATATAAAAGATACAGTCATAAGAATGAAGCCGGTGTGGTGGCACACGCCTTTAATCCCAGCACTTGGGAGGCAGAGGTAGGAGGATCGCCATGAGTTTGAGGCCACCCTGAGACTACAAAGTGAATTCCAGGTCAGCCTGAGTAGAGTAAGACCCTATCTCGAAAAACCAAAAAAAAAAAAAAAAAAAAAAAAAGAATGATTGATAAAATGCACAATTGCCCCCTGGAGCTTTGCCCAGCAGTGGCACACCTGCTAAATGATAGCAAGTCTCCTGCCTTTGGCTGTCACTCTTCTCTCCAGGCAAAAAGAGGTGAGGCTGATACTGGTGTATCAGCGCCTATGAGCTAGTGCATCTCAGGAAGGGTGCCAGTGAGGCCTTCGAATGCCTGATACTGCATCTCCAGGGGTTCAGGCTGCAGCTTCTACCTCATGTTCCCTGGGGGACCTTCACCTACCTGGTCAGGATGTTCCCTGGGGTCATCTCTTTATCTGGCCAGATATATTTGATGATAATGATGGCAGTGACATACCAGGTGCCCACGACGCTCAGGAAGCTGTCAAGAAGGAGAGAATGATTTCCTGCTCCCCACAGCCCCAGCTGCTGCTTGTCCAATGCCACCCCCAGGGATGTCCACCCTTTGCTCTAGGGACTGAACCATGCCAAGCAAAGACTCAGGAGAAATGTAGTCCCAGGCTGGCCTTGAACTCAGTGATCCTTCTACCTCTGCTTCCTGAGTGCTGGGATTAAAGGCACACGCCACCACGCCCAGCAGCAATCCCTGTTTTGACAAGGGCATTTAAACTGAACTGATGCAAAAGAGCTGCTTTCTCCCTCAATGGTACCAGGAAAGGAATGTCTTGAGACTGAGACAAGGTCTGGTCTACCCTACCTGGCCCATTCTTACTTTCCCAGAAGGTGAGCTGCACTGGAGGAGAGGGGCTCCCCGGCAGCCCTTGACTCTCTAGATGACTAGAATCAGAGTTTCTGTCTGACCAAGGTTGGGTTGGGACCTCCAAACCTGGCATATTTCTGGAAGCCGATCTCTCTGGGGATGGAGAGGGGCAGGATGAAAAAGAAGGCAGTGAGGCTGATGGTGAACTTGCGGTCTGTGTACCACAGGCCTCCGCTGGCTCCCTCAGGCTCCTTTGCCATCACAGCTATAACTGCATAGGGAGGAAGGAGAGAATGTCATGCCACACCCAGGATGTGATCCTCCTGCTCTGCTGGGTCTTAGAACCTCCTTCTAATAGGCCAGCAGCCTGGAAGAGGGACTTGCAGAGACAAGTACACCTCCACCCCAGGATCCCCAGGGCCAAGGGGGAAGAGTTGAGGTAGGGACTTTGGGGAGGGCCTCACTCTTGTCCTGTTGGTCCCCAATGATGATAAGGAAGGCAATGCAGGTGCCAAACGTGTACACAGCGATGGCCACCTCGCACAGGATGCCAGTCAGCTTTCCACACACGGCCCATACCACCTCCTGGTAGGTTCTCTCGTTGCTGGCCTGGGAGCAGTAGGCCAGGATGACAAGGCCACTGATGATGAAAACCAGCATGCCCTGCAGGCAAGGGCAGAATAGGTGTGGGAAATGTCAACCCAAGGGCATCCAAGGCTCATAAGCATTTACTGGGTCAGTGCCCAAAGTAGAATTAGCAAATTAGTCTTATCTTGCAGGATTTTTTTTAAATTTATTTTTACTTATTTGAGAGAGAGATAAAAAGGGAGGGGGGAGGGAGAGAGAGAATTGACGTGCCAGGATCTCCCACTGCTGCAAACAAACTCCAGACACACACACCACCTTTTGTATCTGGCTTATGTGGGTCCTGGGGAATTGAACCTGGGTCCTTTGGCTTTGCAGGCAAGTGCCTTAACTGCTAAGCCATCTTTCCAGCCCTTTCAGGGCTTTTCTTAATTTTTTTGTTTTTGTTTTTGTTTTTAAGGTAGGGTCTTGTTTTAGCCCAGGATGACTTGCAGGCTGTCTTCGAACTTACTGTGATCCTCCTCCTCAGTGCTGGGATTAAAGGCGTGCACACCTGGCTTTGCAGAGCATTTTTTTTTTTTTTTTTTTTTAAATTATTTTGTTTATTTATTTATTTCAGAAATAGGCAGGTAGAGAGAGAGAGACAGAATGAACTTCCAGCCACTGTGATCCTCCTTGTGCATCAGTGCTGGGGTTAAAGCCTTGAACCGGGTCCTTAGGCTCCACAGGCCTGGCCATCTCTCCAGCCCTGCAGAGCATTTTTAATAGACTTCTAAAGGTTGCCAAGTTGCAGTTATCTTTGAAAACAAGTTTCTTGGGCTGGGGAAAATGGCTCTGTGGGTAAGAGTGCTTGCTGCTCAAGCATGAGAACCTGAATTCGATTCCTAGCACCTGTGTCAAAAGCTGGACATGGGGATGGGGCTGGAGAGATGGCTCAGTGGTTAAGATGCTTACCTGCAAAGTCAAACAACCCACGTTTGATTCCCTAGTCCCTACGTAAAGCCAGATGCACAAAGTGGGGTATGCATCTGGAGTTCATTTGTAGTGGCTAGAGGCCCTGACACATTCATTCTCTCTGTCTCTCTTCTCTCTATTGCTCTCTGCTTGCAAATAAATAAACATTAAAAAAAAAAAAAAGAGGGGCTGGAGAAATGGCTTAACAGTAAGGCACTTGCCTGCAAAGCCAAAGGACCCAGGTTCGATTCCCCAGGACCCACGTAAGCCAGATGCACAAGAGGGCTCATGCATCTTGAGTTCGTTTACAGTGGCTGAAGGCCCTGGCGCACCCATTCACTCTCTCTCTGTCTCTCTACTTGCCTATTTCTCTCTCTCTAAAATAAATAAGTAATAACATATTTAAGAAAGAAAGAAAAGAAAGAAAGAAAGAAAGAAAGAAAGAAAGTAAGAAAGAAAGAAAGAAAGAAAGAAAGAAAGAAAGAAAGCAAAAGCAAGCAAGCAAGCAAGCAAGCAAGCATGCTGGGTTTGGCCACACATGCCTATGACCCCAGTGTTGGGAGGCAGTGTGAAGACTAGAGGGTATCTGGGGCTCCAGTCTAACTGAAAAATGGGGAGCTCTAGGCTCACTGAGAGACTCCATCTCAGGGAAATAAGGTGGAAGAGTGACAGACAAGGACACCTGATCCCCTGCTCTGGGCTCTGCACATGTGTGCATGGGGCATGTGCATCTGTACATACATGCCCAGCTCCACCATTGTAATTTGAAGCCAATAAAACTATCATTTTAAGCTGGGCTTGGTGGCGCATGCTTTTAATCCTATCATTTGGGAGACAGAGGTAGGAGAATTGCCGTGAGTTCGAGGCCACCCTGAGACTACATAGTGTATTCCAGTTCAGCCTGGGCTAGAGCAAGACCCTACCTAGAGAAAAAAAAAAAAAGTAGTTAAAAAATGTTTTAAAATGTAACCACAAAAATCAACACCTAAAAAATTAAAAATGTGGATGATGCAAAAACCACCGTTATCATTGGGAAGGCTGGGGGCTGAAGAGATGGCTTAGAGGTTAAGGTGCATGCCTGTGAAGCCTAAGAATTCAGGTTCAATTCTCCAGGTCCCACTTAAGCCACATGCACATGGTGACACATGCATCTGGAGTTCATTTGCAGTGGCAGGAGGCCCTGGCCCATTCTCTTTTTCTCTCTCTCTCTTTCTCTGTCTCTAATAAATAAATAATAATAAATCTTTTTTTTTTTTTTTTTTTTTTTTTTTTTTTTTGGTTTTGCAAGGTAGGGTCTCACTCTGGTCCAGGCTGACCTGGAATTAACTATGTAGTCTCAGGGTGGCCTTGAACTCTTGGCAATCCTCCTACCTCTGCCTCCCGAGTGCTGGGATTAAAGGCGTGCACCACCACGCCCGGCATAACAAATCTTTTTTTTAAAAATTATTTTCAGGGGCTGGAGAGATGGCTTAGCAGTTAAACGCTTGCCTATGGAGCCTAAGGACCCCGGTTCGAGGCTCCATTCTCCAGGACCCACGTAAGCCAGATGCACAAGGGAGTGCATGCATCTGGAGTTCATTTGCAGAGGCTGGAGGCCCTGGCGCACCCATTCTCTCTCTCTCTCTACCTGCCTATTTCTGTATCTCTCTCTCTCAAATAAATAAATAAAAAATAAAATATTTAAAAAAATTATTTTCAGATTCTATTTTATTTTTTTTAAAATTTTTATTTATTTGAGAGAGAGAGATACAGAAATAGGCAGGTAGAGAGAGAGAATGGGCGCACCAGGGCCTCCAGCCACTGCAAACAAACTCCAGATGCATGCGCCCTCTTGTGCATCTGGCTTACGTGGGTCCTGGAGAATCGAGCCTTGAACCAGGGTCCATAGGCTTCACACAGGCAAGTGTTTAACCACTAAGCCATTTCTCCAGCCCATAATAATAAATCTTTAAAAAAAATCTCAGCTGGGCTCAGAGTAGACTTTTGGATGGACACAAGAGACATCCGACTTGTACCTGGTGCTCTTCCTCTCCTTTCCCTCTTCTCATGCTATTTATTTATTTGCAAGGAGAGAGAAGAGAGAAAAAGAAAAAGAATGGGAGCACCAGGGGCTCCTGCCACTGCAAACAAACTCAGACGCATGTGCAACTATGTGCATTTGACTTTACGTGGGATACTGGGGAATCAAATCAGGTAGTCAGGCTTTGCTAGCAAGTGCATTTAACCACAGAGCCATCTCTCTAGCCCCTTCTCATACTCATGTTGATTCTGACCAGTTGTTTTTCAAAAGAAAAAGGAGGGTGGGGGTCCTGGAATAGATTGGTAATATCTGTCACACATAAGACAGGAACAGCAGCATGTATCTCTTTGATCCAAAGCTTCCCCAGCAAAGCAGAGCCCATAGGCAGTGCATATGTCACTAGTGCACTCACCATCTGCAGCATGATGCCAGTCACCACGCCCCCAGCAGTGCTGAAGGCTGCTGGGAAGTTGAGCAGCCCTGCACCGAGGCAGGCATTGACAACGATGAAGACGGCGCCGAGAGTAGATGTGGTACGTGTATCGGGTTCTCCGGGAGACACTTCACCCTCGCTTTTGGGGGCTGTGTCCACACAAGGACTCTGTAGCAAACGGGCCCTCTCCCCGGCGTCAGTGCTGGAGCCCCACTCGCTGTAGTCACTGTTAATGCTGACCTGGGCCATGGCCCTGAGACCCCTCTTCCTCCAAGAGCTGTGGGTCCTGCCTCACAGCCACATCTCCAGGGTGGCTGACAGAACACAGGTAACTTCAAGGCTGTGATCTTGACCTAGGTGGACAAAGGCAGGTGTTACTTTCATTCTGAGATAGGGAGTCTGGGGCACAAAACAGAGAAGCAATTTCCCCAGGATCTCATGTGTAGGATTCATGTAACAACCATGAGCTAACCAGGTATGTGGCTGGAGACAAATCCTCGTGGTTAACATTCCGACCCAGAAGCGCCTCTGAGCAGAGCTCTTCATGGGTGTCAGGTGGGTGGCAGACATACAAACATGCCAGCTGCATGTCCCACTTACTTCACCTTTACATACCAATGAGGCAAATAACACCTAAACATAAATGCTTAGGAACACTGGGCTGGAGAGATGGCTCAGTAGTTAAGGCATTTGCCTATGAAGCCAAAGGACCCAGGTTTGATTCCCCAGGACCCACATAAGCCAGATGCACAAGAGGCACATGCATCTGGAGTTCATTTGCAGTGGCTAGAGACCCTGGTGTGCCCATTCTCTCTGTCTGTCTCTCTTCTCTCTCTGCTTGCAAATAAATAAATAAAATTTAAAAAAAAAAAAAAAAAAAAGAAAAAGCTTAGGAACACTAGCATGTCAGCACCTAGAGGCAGCCCCCAGGGACAGCTGCACCATGGACATACCTTATCTCATTCAATCCTATGACAACCTTGTGATCAAAAGATGGCTCAGCAATTAAAGGCATTTGCTTGCAAAGCCTGCTGACCCGGGTTCACTCCTAAGCCACCTATATAAGCTGGACACAAAAGTGTTGGATGTGCACATGCATTTGCGTGTACATGCGTACACACACACACACACACACACACACGCACACACAAACACGAATAAAGATAAACAAAGGTTCAGAGAAATCAAAGCACCGACCTAGGATGGTATGAGCAAATTGTAGTGCAGGATCAGAATGTAGAACTGTTGCCTTTCCAGCTTTTGCACATCACAGAGTCCCAAGAGGAGCTCCAACCAAGAACTGGGGGTGTTTCAATGTGTTACAGCCACTTGTGTGGCTTTCAAGGCCCTCCAAAATTCAGGCCAATTCTCATTCTTCTCCCACGTGACAAGTCTTGCCATACCCATCACACCTGTGTCCTCAGGAAAACAAATGACCCTGTGTGCTCGCCATGCTCTGGTCCTATCTTTCCTCTTGGATTTTTCATTGTTGTTTTGTTTTTTTGAGGTAGGGTCTCACTCTGGCTCATGCTGACCTGGAATTCACTCTGTATTCTCAGGATGGCCTCCAACTCAAGGTGATCCTCTTACTTCTGCCTCCTGAGTGCTGGGATTAAAGGTGTGCACCACCACGCCCAGCTCCCCTTGGCTATTGACTGAGCCTTTGTGAGGTCACATCAGGGTCCAGCAGTGCTCATCTTCTTGCAGAGTTTGCTCAGGTGCTTACACTACCTGGGCTCTTGGCTTGCTCTCCATAGCTGGACTGTGAGGCTCCAAGACCAGACATGTGGTGTTTAATGTTAGTAAGAGCTATAACTGATGGGCTGGGACTCAAAGCCAGGCCTGCAAGCCTCCAGCATTTGTCTTTGTCTCTGCTCCTCCCTTGTCCTGAGAAGGTCCTTAGGCCTGGATAAATTTAGATAACAGGTGTGTCACCTGACTAGTCACTCTCTCCAAAGTCAGTGACAGGTTTTCCATCTGCTTTGGTCCATTTTCAAGAAAATTAGGTTATTTTCTTGCCCGATCTTGAAGTATTTTAAAAATGTTCTCACAGTTTGGTAGAGAGCCCAAGACACTCAAGAGAAATGATGGTTAAAGAATCAAGCCCACCAGGCTGGAGAGATGGTTTAGCAGTTAAGCGCTTGCCTGTGAAGCCTAAGGACCCCGGTTCGAGGCTCGATTCCCCAGGACCCATGTAAGCCAGATGCATAAGGTGGTTCATGCATCTGGAGTTTGTTTGCAGTGGCTGAAGGCCTTGGCACATCCATTCTCATTCTCTCTCTCTCTCCCTCCCTCCCACCCTCTCTGTCTCTTTCAAATAAATAAATAAAAAGAAAAAATAAATTAAAAAAAAAAAAGAATCAAGCCCACCAAGATCACTGAGAAATCCTGCTGGAGCTGAGCTGAAAGCTTCTTGCATGTGGACCAGCTGAAAGAAAGCTGAAAAAAGCTACGCTGCATGCAGTTCAATGGGAGAGAGAGAAATCACCAGTGAAGGTACTCAACAGTGAACACTGCAAGCCTTAAATTTGGTCATCCAGGCCAATGAACCAATGGGTATAATAGTGGCATGTCTGTTATGGGGAAAACCAACTGCTCTCTAATTGGACTGCAGGCCCACTCCATGGGAGGCAATACATCACTGATACTGAAAACCTACAACAGGGGTAGTCATGAACCCTAGGAGTGTAATGTCTGCTGGTGACACGCTAAATGTATATACTATGCTCACCAAACTGCCCAGTAAACACTTCCCTTAATGTCCATACCCATATATTAATGCTACTCTCACTTTTAGTTAGAGAAGTTTCAGATGGTGGTGACCTTGGGATGACTCAGAAAGCACCATGGTGCTGAGTAGAAGGTACAGAGGAGTGCTCAGCACTGAAACATCTCTAACACACCCTCCAAGGCTCAGGGTCCATTGTGGAAGAGGGAGCAGAAAGGAAGGGTAGGACTCCTTACAACATGCTCCTCCAGACACAAAATGGCCTAGATATCCATGACCTCGAAGTGCCTGACACTACCTACACAAGATCATCCTAATAGGAGGAAAAGATGATGACATCAAAATAAAAGAGAGACTGATTGAGAGGGGGAGGGGAATATGATGGAGAGTGGAGTTTCAAAGGGGAAAGTGGGGGGAGGGAGGGAAGTACCATGTGATATTGTCTACAATTAAGGAAGTTGTCAATAAAAATAAATAAAAAAAATTGTCCCTTGAGAAACAGATAGTAAGACCCTATTGCTGAAGACATCTCATGCCTGAGAAGCATGGTCACTGAGAAAGCAAGCTGGTGTGGAGCAGAAAACCTTCTCCCTGTAGACCAGCCAACTGAAAGCTGGAAAAAGCTGCATTGCACGCAGCATATGGGAGACAGAAGTCATCAGCAGTGAAAACAGTGGAAGCTGAATATTCAAGCTTGGCCAGACAGGCCCAATGACTGAACGGGTGTAATAGTGGCATGTCTACTCTTGGGGTAACCAACTGCTCCATAATTGGACTGAAGGCCCTCTCTACGGGAGGGAATACATACCTGGTACTGAAAAACCTAAGTAAAAGTCTATGGTAGGTGAGGTCAAGAGCCTTAGGGGTATAAGCCTGATCTTATCTGACTAAATGTATATATTATTCCCACCAAGCTGCCCTGAAAGCACTACACTTAATGTTCATATTCACATATTAACGCTACTCTCACTTCTGGTTAGAGAAGCTTCTTGTTTCAGATGGTGAATACCACTGGGATCACCCAAAAGGCAACATAGTGCTGAGAAGAAGGGATGGAGGAGTGCCCAGCACTGAAACACCTCTGTCACACCCTCCAAGGCTCAGGGACCATTGCGGAAGAGGGGGCGGATAGAATGGAAGAGCCAAAGGAAGGGTATGACCTCTTACAATGCAACTACCCAGACAGAAACTGGCCTTGATATCCATGACCTTGCAGTGCCCAGCAATACCTTTGCAAAACCCTCAAAATAGAAGAAAAAGATGATGACATCAAATTAAAAGAGAGACTAATGGAGAGAGGGGATATGATGGAGACTTGAGTTCTAAAGTGGAATGGGGGGAGGGAAGGGAAATATCACGTGGGTTTTTTTTTTGAATGTAAGTATAAAATCAATAAAAAACAATAATTAAAAAAAAAAAGACACAGAAAAAAAAATAAAAACAAGGGACATGTACTCAAACTACCACTAAGAGAAACCAACAAATAGCTTTAATACATATCAATGGCATATAAATATTTACCAAGATGTGAATTAAGAAAAAAAATTGGGTGTGGTGGCACATGCCTTTAATCCCAGCACTCAGGAGGCAGAGGTAGGAGGATCACCATGAGTTTGAGGCCACCCTGAGATGACATAGTGAATTCCAGGTTAGCCTGGGCTAGAGTGAAACCTTACTTTGAAAAACCAAAATAATAATAACAATAACAATAATAAATAAAAGTGAATAAGAAAAAAATGAAGACTTGTTTACCAAGTGCTGTGCTAAGTGTTGGGGATTCTTATCTAAAGCTGTAGAAACTTCCAGTCTGTCTGAGAAGAGAAATGAACATTGTATTATAACTGAAGATCAAGCTAAAAAGGTGGAAGACACAGATGGCATAAAAGTGCCATCATAGCCTAGAACAACCTGGTGTAGCACCTTCGTGGTCTATGGGGGAGCATGTGAAGATACAGTCTGGTCAGACCTGATTTGATTTAACCAGAGAACTAGAGCTTCTGGAAAATCTAAGGACTGGAGTCACCAAGAGCCCCCAGATGGTTTGGGATCTGGAAATTCATACTCCTCAGCAATCCCACCCACCTGTGTGCCACCAACAGCTCACATTTTTCTGTGGTAAACTATGTGTTTTTCTCTCTCCTTAGTAGCTACTGTCACTCTTGATACTATTAATTCTACTGAATTTTATGACTTTCATCATTTATTAGATTCAACCACACAAAGTTGCTTTGTGTTGGTTAAAAAAAATACACAGTTGTATACCATAGATTTGATATGGCTCAACATACTACTAGTTAGATTAGCTTGAAAAGTCACTTAACTTTAAGAGACATCAGTTTGTTTTTCTGTAAAATGAGGTTAAAATGATGTAGAGTTATTTAGAAAAATGAGGTGGTATTTGAATGACTCCAACATAGTACGTAACACAGGGTAATCATAGTAAAATCATTGTTATTTTGGAGTTATTATTATCACCACAGAAAACACTGGAGAGAAAACTGGGTCTGAGATGACATTTGAAGGCTGAGTATGAATTTGATGGGTGGAGAAGGGAGGTAGGGAGAGGGATGTTAGATGGATCAAAAACATGTGAAAAAGCTATTTTTGTGATTCTGTATACAAGTGACATATGCTTCGGCCTTGTTTTGAGACTCATAGATTTCTTTTAAATAAAAAGGATTTAAGAAAAAAAAAAATTGAAGTCCAAGCTGGGCGTGGTGGCGCATGCCTTTAATCCCAGCACTTGGGAGGCAGATGTAGGAGGATTGCCATGAGTTCAAGGCCACCCTGAGATTACATGGTGAATTCCAGGTCAGCCCAGGCTAGAGTGAGACCTAAGAATCTCTGGACCCAACCAAGCAGAGAAGAAACTCAAGCTGGGTTCCAGTGCCATTTTTTGGGTGACAAGGGTCACAAAGGCACTGAGGAAGTTAACAAGAGGAATAGCAAAATGAAGGCCAGACTAAAAGGGCAGGGATCATAGTTCAGAGGTAGACCGTGTGCCTAGTATGTGGGAGACCCTGAGTCCAATGCTAGCTGCACTGCAGCCTCTCTGTCCCCCCACCCCCCATAACAAAAGGGCTGGGCTGACTGGGTAGTGAAGAATCAGGCATGGCCTTCCCCCAGACTGCCTCTGGCTGGTTGACACACAGATTGTTAGAATCTGTGAAAGATTCCTTTACCCAGGGTTTTCCTTCTTGAGTTCTAATCCCAAGCTATTTATTCTCTGCTTGTCCCTCTCTGAATTTCTCTTTAGAGTTTAGAAGAAAGAGAAGTGACTAGTTTTGGAGATGACACTCTCACCACTGTTTATCATGAGACACCCCCTCTCACGCCATCAGTCACCAAGGGTCTAAAATGGCTAATGAGGCCCCTTGGGATGCTTCTAAGTTGCTCTTCCTGATGACGGACAAACCAAGCTGGGAATGTTGTCCCCCATGAGAGGGAAAGAGGAGAAGGCAAGTGCTCTGGGGCGACACCAAGCATGCAACCAAAGGACACAGTCCCAGTGGAAGTTTGCCTCTGCTTCAGTTCATACCACAGGGCTCCTTTCTCTTGCGAAATCTGCCCCCAGGCCAGGCAACTCAGCAAAAACTCAAAGTAGTGAGCAGTGAAGATGAGTGTGGGGACTCCTAGACTTCCAGCATGGCTCCAGAGAAGCCTGAGACCACTGGCTCCACCTTGCTCACAATACACAGACATCAAAGTCACATTGCTCCTTGCTTCCCCAGGAAGCAGGCTTCCCTTGGGCACGCCTGCTCCAGTCCTATGCCACCTGCCCAGCCTCTCCTGCCACCACACAAAAGCTCATGTGGGCTCAGAGGCCGGGTGATCCCTCCCCTTAGCACGTTTTCTCATCGGTCCAGATCGCTCACCCCACTCTCATCATTGGGCTCCATAGCTCCCCGCTTACCTACTTGGCACGGCGGAAGGAGGCTGTTTTCGTCTCCCCAAAGATCTGTGATCTGATTCTCCTCACCTCCTTCTCTGGCTTCAAGTTCTTCCCCAAGACTTCACTTAAAATGTGCACTTGGCAGAGAGGAGGAGAGCTGTTTCCCCGCTGGAAGCAGCAGGGGACAGAGTGCCAGATCAGAGGGGGGAAAGGTCCTCAAGGGGAGAGACTAGGCTATGGTCACTGTGAGCAGTGTTTGGGGTGAGACCTAGAAGCCTGAAGCTCACATGCTCCGGTCAAACATGGACTCATAGCAGTGTCCCTGAGATCCTCGGGGCTCCCAGCCTAGCCTCGGCAAGCCCTGAAATAAGAGGTTTGGCTTCAATGGCAGGTGGCACCTTTTCAGGGAGGGCTAGGGGCGATCCCCAGGCCTGAAACGAGGCCAGGGGGCTGGTATGGTAACTCGGGAGGTGTATGGGACTCGATCCCGGCCTAGGGCTGAGTGAAGACCAGCCTGGCTAAGGCGCACCTGGGCGGGCATGGAGAGGGGATGGGCTCCCGAGCTTGCAAAGAACTGGTCCCAGTGGTGCCGCATTGGGGGACTCCAGAGACCCCTGGACCTGGCAGCCCCACCGTCCACCGGCTGTACCTCCCACAACCTACCTAGAGTGCTTCATTCCCGAGCCGGCTCCGGAGACACGTGAGCACGAATCACATGACCACCCGCGGCTACAGGCCGCGGGATACCCTGGGAGTTGTAGTTTTGAACAGGTGACAACCACGGACACCACCTGCTCTCAGCCTCTCAACCCCTCACCATTGTCCTGAGCCAGCTTGGGGCCCAGCCAACCCACTTATCCAATTATTTTTTTTTATCCTGGCCTCTTGGCCAAGGGCCAAGGCAAACTCCGCTCCTTTCTCCTGGGAGAAGGCTAGCAGTCTTGGCATCTTTGTCTTCAGGGGCCGTGGGCCAAAGCTATTTGGACTCATTATGCTTCCCGCTCTGTTCCCGCATTCACTCACCAGCGAGCGATCCTGGAATTTTTCTCTTTCTTCCTTCCTTCCTTCCTTCCTTCCTTCCTTCCTTCCTTCTTTCTTTCTTTCTTTCTTTCTTTCTTTCTTTCTTTCTTTTTTTTTTCGAGGTAGGGTTTCACTCTGGTCCATGCTGACCTGGAATTAACTATGTAGTCTCAGGGTGGCCTCGAACTCTCAGTGATCCTCCCACCTCTGCCTCCCGAGTGCTGGGATTAAAGGAGTGCGCCACCACGCCCGGTTTATCCTGGAATTTCTTTTACTGACTGTGGGGGACCACTGAACGAGGGAGAGGGGGCCGTGACGGAGGGAGGGAAAAAGCTAACCTGAGCTGATCGTGACTACGACCCCAGGGCCAGATTCTAGAAGTGTTTGAATAAACGGATGGGTGTCCAGAGCCTTGGCTTCTGTTCGTGGCTGTATGGCACTCATAACAAGTCTAGCTGTCTGTCTGTCTCGGCTGCACCCAAGGCAAGCGTTTTACCATTTAGCTGCACCCCCTGCTTCTTGTAAGACTCCTTTCTTTCTTCTTCTTCGTCTTTCTCTCTTTCTTTCTTTCTCTCTCTCTCTCTTCTCCCCCTTTCTTTTTTTCTTCTTTTTCTTTCTTTCCTTTCTCCCTCTTTCTCTCTCTCTCTCTCCTCTCTCTCCCTCCCTCTCCCTCCCCCTCCCCCTCCCCTCCTCCCTCCCCCCCCCCTCCCCCCTCCTCCTCCCTCCCTCCCTCCCTCCCTTCTTTCTTTCTTTCTTTCTTTCTTTCTTTCTTTCTTTCTTTCTTTCTTTCTTTCTTTCTTTCTTTCTTCTTTCTTTCTTTTCCTAAGGAGGTAGGGTCTCACTCTAGCCTAGGCTGACCTAGAACTCACTCTGTAGCCCCAGGATGGCCTTGAATTCATGGTGATCCTCCTAACTCAGCCTCCCAAGTTCTGGGATTACAGGTATGTGCCACCATGCTTGGCAGCTGTTGTAATTTTATTTAACTTTAAAAATATTTTATTTATTTATTTGTGCTGCCCCCACCCAAGATAGGGTAGATAGGCTGTCCTGAAACTCACTATGTAGTCCCAGGCTAGCTTCAAACTTACAGAAATCCTCCTACCTCTGCCTCCCCAGTGCTGGGATTAAAGGTATGCACCACCTTGCCCAGTTTATTTATTTGAGAGAGAGAGAGAGAGAGAAAAAAAAAGGGCACACCAGGGCCTCTAGCCACTGTAGACAAACTTAATACTCATGCGCCATCTTGTGCATCTGGCTTATGTGGGAACTGGAGAATCGAATTTAGGCTTCACAGGCATGCGCCTTAACTGCTAAGTCATCACTCTAGCCCGTAAATATATATGTATTTAAAAAGATATATACTTAGTATTGGGGATTGACCCATCGCCTCTGGCATTTGTTATTCCAACTGACCTATAACCGGAGTCCAGTGATTTTGTTTGTTTTTTAGAGGTAGGGTCTTGCTTTAGCTCAAGCTGACCTAGAATTCACTATGTAGTCTCTACACCTGGCTCTGTTTCTCTCTCTTTTTTGATTTTTTGAGGTAGGGTCTCACTCTAGCCCAGGCTGACTATGTAGTCTCAAGGTGGCCTCGAACTCATGGTGATCCTTCTACCTCTGCCTTCTGAGTGTTGGGATTAAAGATGTGTGCCACCACACCTGGCCAAAACCTTCAATTTTGACGAAGTCCAATTAGGGATTTTTGCACTATTTAAGGAATATGTGTGCTGGGCATACAGCCCAGTGGTAGATCACTAGCATGTGCAAAACCTTGGGTTCAGTCCCCTGTATCAAAAAAAGAAAACAAACAAACAAACAAACAAACAAACAAACAAACAAACAAACAGAATTTCCTACTTTAAATTATTTTAGGGGCTGGAGAGATGGCTTAATGGTTAAGGCACTTGCCTGCAAAGCCAAAGGACCCAGGTTTGATTCCCTCAGGATCCACGTAAGCCAAATGCACAAGGGGGCGCACAAATCTGAAGTTTGTTTGCAGTGGCTGGAGGCCCTGTCATGCCCATTCTCTCTCTCTCTCACTCAAATAAATAATTAAATATTTTTTTTTTTGTTTTTTTGAGGTAGGTCTCACTCTGGCCCAGGCTGACCTGGAATTAACTATGTATTGTCAGGGTGGCCTTGAACTCATGGCAATCTGCCTACCTCTGCCTCCCAAGTGCTGGGATTAAAGGCCTGTGCTACTATGCTCGGTTTAAATAAAATATTTACAAAATTATTTTGATTATTAAAGCCAGGCGTGGTGGTGCACACTTTTAATCCCAGCACTCGGGAGGCAGAGGTGGGTGGATTGCTGAGACCCTACCTGGAAAAAAACCAAGAAAAATATTATTTTAATTCTTTTGTGTGTGTGTGCGTGCAGGTACACATGCTCCATGGTACACTGTGGAAGTCAGAGGACAACTTTTGGATTGGTCTTTGCCTGTCAATCTCATTTGAGACAGGCTTTCTCACTCTGAATTGTTGTTTTGCTATTCTTTGCTGGGCTTGGTTGCTTCTGGAAAATTCTCCTGTCTTGGCCTCCCATCTCACCATCAGTGTCAGCTCCTGGCTTTTGACGTGGTGTCTGGATGAATTCAGGCACGCCAGCCTGAGCAGCGCTGTATCTTTTCTCCAGCCCCTTGCCTGAAGTTACTTTTTTGTTTTGTTTTTTAAAGGTAGGGTCTCACTCTAGTCCAGGCTGACCTGGAATTCACTCTGTACTCTCAGGATGGCCTTGACCTCACTGCGACCCATTTACCTCTGCCTCCCAAGTGCTGGGATTAAAGGCTTTCGCCACCACACCCGGCTGCCTGAAGTTTTGAAAATGTTCTCTTAGGGTTTTTTCTTGAAACTTTGTTCCTTCACCATTCACATTAGGACTTGAATTCACTTTTTTTGGTTTTTCGAGGTAGGGTCTCACTCTGGCCCAGGCTGACCTGGAAATAACTATGTAGTCTCAGGGTGGCCTTGAACTCACTGTGATCCTCCTACCTCTGCCTCCCGAGTGCTGGGATTAAAGGTGTGCACCACCACGCCCAGCCTTGAATTCACTTTTGTATAAGCTATTAAATTGGGTGTGTCAAATCTTTTAAAAAAACCCATTTTATTTATTATTATTATTTTGTTTTTTTGAGATAGGGTCTCACTCTAGCCACCTTGTGCATCTGGCTTACATGGGTCCTGGGGAATCAAACCTGGGTCCTTTGGCTTAGCAGGCAAGTGCCTTAACTACTGAGCCATCTCTCCAACCCTTTTTTTTTTTTTTTTTTTTTTTTTTGAGGTAGGGTCTCACTCTAGCCCAGGCTGACCTGGAACTCACTATGTAGTCTCGGGGTGGCCTCGAACTCATGACTATCCTCCTACCTCTGCCTCCCAAGTGCTGGGATTAAAGGCATGCACCACCACCCCTGGCTTTTTTTTTTTTTTTTTTTTTTTTTTTTTTTTTTTGAGGTAGGGTTTCATTCTAACCCAGGCTGACCTGGAATTCACTATGTAGTCTCACAGTGGTCTCAAACTCAGTGATCCTCCTACCTCTGCCTTCCAAGTGCTGGGATTAAAGGCATGTGCCACCACACCTGGCCCCATTCTTTTTTTTTTAAAGTTTATTTATTTGTTTGTTTATTTATTTATTTATTAGAGAGAGAGAGAGAGAATGGGTGCACCAGGGCCTCCAGCCACTGCAAATGAACTCCAGATGTATGCGCCCCCTTGTGCATCTGGCTTACATGGTTCCTGGAGAGTCAGACCTGGATCCTCTGGCTTTGCAGGCAAATGCCTTAACCACTAAGCCATCTCTCCAGTCCGGCCACATTCTTTAAAAAAATATTTTGGGCCGGGCGTGGTGGCGCACGCCTTTAATCCCAGCACTCGGGAGGCAGAGGTAGGAGGATCGCTGAGAGTTCAAGGCCACCCTGAGACTACATAGTTAATTCCAGGTCAGCCTGGACCAGAGTGAGACCCTACCTCACAAAACCAAAAAAAAAAAAAAAAATTTTTTTTGGTTTTATTTATTTGAGATAGAATGTAAGGCAGATAGAGAATGGGCGTGCCAGGGCCTCCAACTGCTGCAAACAAACTCCAGATACATGTGCCACCTTGTGCATCTGGCTTACTTGGGTCCTGGGGAATCAAAACTGGGTCCTTTGGCTTTGCAGGCAAGCACCTTAACCACTAAGCCATCTCTCCAGCCCTCAAATTCATTCTTTTTGGGTGTAGTGGTGTCTGCCTGTAAGCTCAGCAATCAGGAGGATCCTGAATTTGAAGCCAACACACACTACATAGCAAGACACTGTCTCAAAAATAACCAGTGTGGTGGTCATGCCTGTACTCCCAACAATTGGGAGGCAGGAGGATTGTTGCAAATTTGAGGACAATCTGGGATACCCAGTGAAACTCTGTCTCAAAAAGCAATTATTATTTAGTTATTTTCAATGTAGGGTCTCACTAGCCCAGGCTGACCTGGATCTCATGCTGCAATCTCAGGCTGGCCTTGAACTCACAGCAGTCCTCCTACCTCTGCTGGGATTAAAGGTGTGTCACCACGCCCGGCTCAAAAACAATTTAAAAAGCTGGGTGTGGACTGGAGAGATAGTTCAGTGGTTAAGGCCTTGCCTGTAAAGCCTAAGGACCCAAGTTTGATTACCCAGTACCCACATAAAGCCAGATGCACAGGGTGGCACATGCATCTGAAGTTTGCAGTGGCTAGAGGCCCTGCTGTGCCCATTCTCTCTCTCAAATAAATAAATAAAATATTAAAAGTGAGTTCTAGGCTAAAAACCAAACAAAATCTCAAACTCCCCTACTTCTGAGGAGATGGCTCACTGCATAAGAACGATTGCTGTGCAAGCATGAGGAAGTCATGTGAACAGCTGGGCATGGCTGCACACTCTTGTAACCCCAGTGCTGGGAAGGGGGGTAGGTGGGCAGAGACAGGAGGATCCCTGAGGCTCCCTGGTCAGCCAGTGTAACTGAAAAACAGCAAGCTCCAGGTTTAGTGAGAGAGACTGTCTCAGAGAGATAAGGCAGAAGAATGTTAGAGCACAACAGGTGTCTTTCTCTGGCTTCTGCATGTGTGTACAAAAGCACATACATCTGCACGCACACACACACACACATGCATACTGAGAGAGAGAGAGAGAGAGAGAGAGAGAGAGAGAGAGAGAAACATTAAAAGTTAAAAAATAAAAATCCTACCAAACAAAAAGAAAACAACCACACACACACACAATCCAGTTAAGTGATCTAGGTTTTTATTTTTTATTTAAAAAAGGGCTGAGGATGGGCTGGAGGAATGGCTTAGCTGTTAAGGCATGTGCCTGCTAAGCCAGAGGCGGGTTCATTCTCCAGGACCCATGCAAAGTAATCCCAGTACTCAGGAGGCAGAGGTAGGTGGATCACTGTGAGTTCAAGGCCACCCTGAGACTACATAGTGAATTCCAGGCCAGCCTGGACTAGAGTGAAACCCTACCTCAAAACCCCCCCAAACAAACACAAAACAAAAAAAAGGGCTGAGAATACAGTTTAGTGGTAGAGCCATTGCCCAGCACGCTCAAGGCCCTGGTTTCAGTTCCTCACACTATACAGATACTCCCTGCCACACAAAAGATTTCCAAGCCTTACCCCAGACATACTGAGCAGGAATGCTCAGTTGAGGCCAAACAACCCATACAGACATATAAATAATTTTTAAAATAGCCTTTTTTTTTTTTTGAGGTAGGGTCTCACTCTGGTCCAGGCTGACCTGGAATTAACTATGTAGTCTCAGGGTGGCCTCGAACTCATGGCAATCCTCCTACCTCTGCCTCCCAAGTGCTGGGATTAAAGGCATGTGCCACCATGCCCAGCTTAAGAGAGATATAGAACTGGCATGCCAGGGCCTCAGCTATTGCAATTGAACACCAGATGTTTGTGCCACCTAGTGGTCATGTGTGACTTTGCGTTTGCCTCACCTTTGTATGTCTGGCTTACATGGGATCTGGAGAGTTGAACATGGGTCCTTAGCCTTTGCAGGCAAGTGCCTTAACGACTAAGCAATCTCTCCAGCCCCATAAATAATTTTTTTTTCTGAGGTAGGGTTGTGCTTTAGCCCAGAGACCTGGAATTCATTATGTAGTTTCAGGTTGGTTTCAAACTCATGGCAATCCTCCTACATCTGCCTCCCAAGTACTGGGATTAAAGGCATGCACTACTACACCTGGCCAAGCAGCCAGTATTTTTAATAAGCTATCTGGGAACACGTCCATTTGAAATGATGATGAAACAAAGGCATGACTATTCTGAGCCTGCAAACAGCACTCTCCCATCGGCCTGGAGGACATGCCCATCCCAGACTAGGACTGGGAAGGATTGTGCATAGTTTGAACTTTAGAAACATCTGGGCTCATGTCCACATGAGGCTTGGGTGGTGGCCCATGTGCCTAAAATAAGGCAGGCTGAGCGGTCAAGTTCCTTTTCCTGCTAGCTGTGGTCTGGGCAGACAGCTGGCAGCCACTGTTGCTCCAGACAGGGAGAATTTAACTTTCTCCTACGCTAGGACAGTTAGTTGTTTTATGAAGTAGCTTATATCTTTACTTTCTTTTCCCCCTTTTAATTTATCAAGTCATGCAGTGAACCAGTCTTCATTCATCCTTGGTGCATCCCTAGCAACAGGAACTTCTCCTCAGGAGGAAGAAGTGGCAAGGGAAGAGCATGCTGAGTCAGCCTCCCCCCAGCAGCTCACAGCACTGTGCACAGTGTCTCTGACTGACCCCACCTGCTCCACTGCTTGTCCACTCTCTAGCCCATCGCGAATGGCTCCTGCCACTAAGAAGGGACAGAATAGCCACATGGAACACTAATGTCAAGCAGGTTCCTTGAGGGACTTCTTTCTCCCAAGGCCTGAGGAATTACACCCACACTGTCCACATCTTTGGACTGGATAAACTGAATGGTTGGATGAAAAACATACATTTCCAGTCAGAACTGGAACAGCTAATACATCTTTTGGCTTTTGATCAGTTGGACATGACTCTAGACTTCTGGGATAGTCTCTCCTATCCCTCTCTCTCATTAAGGACAGAAGTAGGCAGTGGTTGGTTCTATAGTATTTTATTGTAACAGAGAAACCAGGGGGTAGTAAGTCTATATGATCAGAGCAGATGGTGGTTATCTTTCCAAAGGGTGGAGTCTGAGCTGGGCTGCCAGCACACGAATCCTAGATATCTCCTTTTTGATCCTACCCTGCACTGCCTGGCTCATGTGAGCTGGCAGGATGCGGGCAGCTGTGAAGAATGAAGGAAGAAGTCCAGCTGGGCAGAGGCCCCATCCCAGTAGGAACCAATCATACAATCATTAAAGACGCTGAAATAAAGTGCAGGTACCTACTCTCCACTGAGAAGGGAGATGGCATGGCATGAGCAGAAAACTGTTCTCCATTGTTAAATAAATCTTGATAGGGTGGGGTTGATGATCATAAACATCTAGGCTATAGATCTCTGAGCCTGAAGAACAGAATAGAACACAAGAGGAAAACCTTCTTTCTCCTTTTGTTAAGTCAGACATGACACAGAATCTATTCTCCTTGCTGCAATGGCAATAGACCTATAGGTTTTGGTAAAGCATCATTCCTGTAAGGTGGTCTGCAGATACAGCTGCTCTCTGTGGAGGACAAACATGAGGACGACTTCCTGACAGAACCAGGTTTACTCCCACAGCCTTCAATATGAGCTACATCTTAACTGATCCATGGAGCAACCTGTAACACCGTTGATGCTTCAGTTAAAGCTCTGAAATATTGCAGCTTTGTGACCGGCAAGTTTTTTGGTGCTGTGACTTTCTTGCAAGTGTAAACACGTTCAGAAAAGTTGGAGACAAAATGATGGGTGAGAGTTTGGTTTAGAGCCATCCAAGTTCCAAAATTCAGCCGTGGAGCCTCTGCCCTACTTCACTACATGCTCTTGTCTGAGGAACGCATTCAATCGCTGGGTGTTATGCACTGTGGCTGAAAGAAATGATCTGCTTACCACCATCCACCCTCCCTCATCCTGCATGTGAATCTCACAATAGCAGAGGCTGAAGGAAAGGTTGTCTCTGTTCCCTGGTATGCAGAGAATTACTTTGTGACCTGGTGAATAGCATGGGCAAGGTAGCCCACATTGCCAGAGGTGACCCCAGCCACAGAGATGCGGCCGTCCTTTGTCATGTACACAGAGAATTCCTTGGTCAGCCTCTCCACCTGCAAAGAAAAGAGCTTGAATACTTCTTCCAGTGAGGAATGTCCCAGCCCTGATACGGCACAATAGTCAACTTGCTAAAACAGAAAATAACATAGGCTCTGTTTTCTCACTTAAGTCAAAATTCAGTGTGTCTGCTTCCAGGATAAAAAGCTATTTTAAAAAGCAGGATGATAAATTCTGAGGCAATAGCAAGTGGAAAAAAAATACTCAGAGTAAATAGAACAAAAATTAAGGGCTGGGGAAATGGCCCAGGAGTTAAAGATATTTGCTTGCAAAGCCTGCTCACATAGGTTCAATTTCCCAGCAACTATGTAAAGCAGATTCAAAAAGTGACACAAAGCCGGGCTTGGTGGTGCACGCCTTTAATCTCAGCATGCGGGAGGCAGAGGTAGCAGGATTGCCAAGAGTTCGAGGCCACCCTGAGACTACATAGTTAATTCCAGGTCAGCCTGGACCAGAGTGAGACCCTACCTCGCAAAACCAAAAAAAAAAAAAAAAAAAAAAAAAAAAAAAAAAAGACACAAGCATCTAGCATTGGTTTGCAGTAGAAAGAAACCCTGGTGCCAGCCCTCCACACAAGTTAAAAATATTTTTTAAGGGCAGGAAAAATGGCTTAGTGCTTAAGGCATTTGCCTGCAAAGCCAAAAGATCCTGGTTTGATTTTCCAGGATCCACGTAAGCCAGATGTACAAGAGGGCACATATGTCTGGAGTTTGTTTGCAGTGGCTGGAGGCCCTGGCATGCCCATTCATTCTCTCTCTGCCTCTCTCTCTCAAATAAATAAATAAAATACATTAAAAAATGTTTTTAAAAAGGAATAAAAAAATCAGTTACATAAAGAACAGCAATTTTTCCTAACCCTCTTTGAAGAACTAGAAATAGTCATAACACAAATAAGCTATTTTCATTAGGGATGTGGTTCAGTAGTAGTTTACTTAGTACAATCAAAGCCCTGGGTTTGATTCCCAGTACCACAAAAAGCAAAGCAAAACAACCCGCCCCAAGTCTATCAAAATTGAAAAAAAAAAAAAGGCTGGTGTGGTGGTGCACGCCTTTAGTCCCAGCACTTGAAAGGCAGAAGTAGGATGATCGCCGTGAATTTGAGGCCAGCCTGAGATTACATAGTGAATTCCAGGTCAGCCTGGGCTAGAGTGAGACCCTACCTTGAAAAATCAAACCAAACCAAACCCTGCTCACCTCTATCACAATATTAACAAAAACTAAAAATAAGCCGGGTGTGGTCGTGCACGCTTTTAATCCCAGCACTCGGGAGGCAGAGGTAGGAGGACTGCTGTAAGTTCGAGGCCACCCTGAGCCTACATAGTAAGTTTCAGGTCAGCCTGGGCCAGAGTGAATCCTACCAAAAAAAAAAAAAAAAAAAAAAAAAAAAAAAAAAAATTAAAAATAAAACAAAGGCCATGTGTTTCACAACATTGCAATTTCATGGAGGATATAGACAGAAAAACAAGTAGTAAGAGAGAAACAAGGTTGGGCATGAGCACTGAGAAGGCTGATGGATGTAGGAGGACTGCCATGAGTTTGAGGCCACCCTGAGACTACAGAGTGAATTCCAGGTCAGCCTGGGCTAGAGTGAGACCCTACCTTGAAAAATCAAAAAAAGAGAGAAACAGAGCCAGGTGTGGTGGTGCATACCTTTAATCCCAGCACTCAGGAGGCAGAGGTAGGAGGATCACATCAAGTTTGAGGTCACCCTGAGACTACATAGGGAATTCCAGGTCAGCCTGGACTAGAGTGAAACCCTACCTCAAAAAAACCAACAACAACAACAATAACAACAAAAAAACCAGAGAGAAGAAACAGGCCAGGCTCAGAGGCACTTGACTATCCAGCTTACAGTCCCAGCTACAGGCTAGTCACCGGAGATGGGAACAGCCTAGGCACCACGATGAGATTCCATGTCACAAAAATAAAACAAAATCCAGCCAGGAGTGGGTCTCAGGGTGGCCTCGAACTCATGGCAATCCTCCTACCTCTGCCTCCCAAGTGCTGGGATTAAAGGCATGTGCCACCATGCCCAGCTTAAGAGAGAGATATAGAACTGGCATGCCAGGGCCTCAGCTATTGCAATTGAACACCAGATGTTTGTGCCACCTAGTGGTCATGTGTGACTTTGCGCTTGCCTCACCTTTGTATGTCTGGCTTACATGGGATCTGGAGAGTTGAACATGGGTCCTTAGCCTTTGCAGGCAAGTGCCTTAACGACTAAGCAATCTCTCCAGCCCCATAAATAATTTTTTTCTGAGGTAGGGTTGTGCTTTAGCCCAGACCTGGAATTCATTATGTAGTTTCAGGTTGGTTTCAAACTCATGGCAATCCTCCTACATCTGCCTCCCCAAGTACTGGGATTAAAGGCATGCACTACTACACCTGGCCAAGCAGCCAGTATTTTTAATAAGCTATCTGGGAACACGTCCATTTGAAATGATGATGAAACAAAGGCATGACTATTCTGAGCCTGCAAACAGCACTCTCCCATCGGCCTGGAGGACATGCCCATCCCAGACTAGGACTGGGAAGGATTGTGCATAGTTTGAACTTTAGAAACATCTGGGCTCATGTCCACATGAGGCTTGGGTGGTGGCCCATGTGCCTAAAATAAGGCAGGCTGAGCGGTCAAGTTCCTTTTCCTGCTAGCTGTGGTCTGGGCAGACAGCTGGCAGCCACTGTTGCTCCAGACAGGGAGAATTTAACTTTCTCCTACGCTAGGACAGTTAGTTGTTTTATGAAGTAGCTTATATCTTTACTTTCTTTTCCCCCTTTTAATTTATCAAGTCATGCAGTGAACCAGTCTTCATTCATCCTTGGTGCATCCCTAGCAACAGGAACTTCTCCTCAGGAGGAAGAAGTGGCAAGGGAAGAGCATGCTGAGTCAGCCTCCCCCAGCAGCTCACAGCACTGTGCACAGTGTCTCTGACTGACCCCATTTGCTCCACTGCTTGTCCGCTCTCTCAGCCCATCGCGAATGGCTCCTGCCACTAAGAAGGGACAGAATAGCCACATGGAACACTAATGTCAAGCAGGTTCCTTGAGGGACTTCTTTCTCCCAAGGCCTGAGGAATTACACCCACACTGTCCACATCTTTGGACTGGATAAACTGAATGGTTGGATGAAAAACATACATTTCCAGTCAGAACTGGAACAGCTAATACATCTTTTGGCTTTTGATCAGTTGGACATGACTCTAGACTTCTGGGATAGTCTCTCCTATCCCTCTCTCTCATTAAGGACAGAAGTAGGCAGTGGTTGGTTCTATAGTATTTTATTGTAACAGAGAAACCAGGGGGTAGTAAGTCTATATGATCAGAGCAGATGGTGGTTATCTTTCCAAAGGGTGGAGTCTGAGCTGGGCTGCCAGCACATAATCCTAGATATCTCCTTTTTGATCCTACCCTGCACTGCCTGGCTCATGTGAGCTGGCAGGATGCGGCAGCTGTGAAGAATGAAGGAAGAAGTCCAGCTGGGCAGAGGCCCCATCCCAGTAGGAACCAATCATACAATCATTAAAGACGCTGAAATAAAGTGCAGGTACCTACTCTCCACTGAGAAGGGAGATGGCATGGCATGAGCAGAAAACTGTTCTCCATTGTTAAATAAATCTTGATAGGGTGGGGTTGATGATCATAAACATCTAGGCTATAGATCTCTGAGCCTGAAGAACAGAATAGAACACAAGAGGAAAACCTTCTTTCTCCTTTTGTTAAGTCAGACATGACACAGAATCTATTCTCCTTGCTGCAATGGCAATAGACCTATAGGTTTTGGTAAAGCATCATTCCTGTAAGGTGGTCTGCAGATACAGCTGCTCTCTGTGGAGGACAAACATGAGGACGACTTCCTGACAGAACCAGGTTTACTCCCACAGCCTTCAATATGAGCTACATCTTAACTGATCCATGGAGCAACCTGTAACACCGTTGATGCTTCAGTTAAAGCTCTGAAATATTGCAGCTTTGTGACCGGCAAGTTTTTTGGTGCTGTGACTTTCTTGCAAGTGTAAACACGTTCAGAAAAGTTGGAGACAAAATGATGGGTGAGAGTTTGGTTTAGAGCCATCCAAGTTCCAAAAATTCAGCCGTGGAGCCTCTGCCCTACTTCACTACATGCTCTTGTCTGAGGAACGCATTCAATCGCTGGGTGTTATGCACTGTGGCTGAAAGAAATGATCTGCTTACCACCATCCACCTCCCTCATCCTGCATGTGAATCTCACAATAGCAGAGGCTGAAGGAAAGGTTGTCTCTGTTCCCTGGTATGCAGAGAATTACTTTGTGACCTGGTGAATAGCATGGGCAAGGTAGCCCACATTGCCAGAGGTGACCCCAGCCACAGAGATGCGGCCGTCCTTTGTCATGTACACAGAGAATTCCTTGGTCAGCCTCCTCCACCTGCAAAGAAAAGAGCTTGAATACTTCTTCCAGTGAGGAATGTCCCAGCCCTGATACGGCACAATAGTCAACTTGCTAAAACAGAAAATAACATAGGCTCTGTTTTCTCACTTAAGTCAAAATTCAGTGTGTCTGCTTCCAGGATAAAAAGCTATTTTAAAAAGCAGGATGATAAATTCTGAGGCAATAGCAAGTGGAAAAAAAATACTCAGAGTAAATAGAACAAAAATTAAGGGCTGGGGAAATGGCCCAGGAGTTAAAGATATTTGCTTGCAAAGCCTGCTCACATAGGTTCAATTTCCCAGCAACTATGTAAAGCAGATTCAAAAAGTGACACAAAGCCGGGCTTGGTGGTGCACGCCTTTAATCTCAGCATGCGGGAGGCAGAGGTAGCAGGATTGCCAAGAGTTCGAGGCCACCCTGAGACTACATAGTTAATTCCAGGTCAGCCTGGACCAGAGTGAGACCCTACCTCATAAAAACCAAAAAAAAAAAAAAAAAAAAAAAAAAAAAAAAAAAAGACACAAGCATCTAGCATTGGTTTGCAGTAGAAAGAAACCTGGTGCCAGCCCTCCACACAAGTTAAAAATATTTTTAAGGGCAGGAAAAATGGCTTAGTGCTTAAGGCATTTGCCTGCAAAGCCAAAAAGATCCTGGTTTGATTTTCCAGGATCCACGTAAATCAGATGTACAAGAGGGCACATATGTCTGGAGTTTGTTTGCAGTGGCTGGAGGCCCTGGCATGCCCATTCATTCTCTCTCTGCCTCTCTCTCTCAAATAAATAAATAAAATACATTAAAAAAATTTTTAAAAAGGAATAAAAAATCAGTTACATAAAGAACAGCAATTTTTCCTAACCCTCTTTGAAGAACTAGAAATAGTCATAACACAAATAAGCTATTTTCATTAGGGATGTGGTTCAGTAGTAGTTTACTTAGTACAATCAAAGCCCTGGGTTTGATTCCCAGTACCACAAAAGCAAAGCAAAACAACCCCCCCCCAAGTCTATCAAAATTGAAAAAAAAAAAAAAGGCTGGTGTGGTGGTGCACGCCTTTAGTCCCAGCACTTGAAAGGCAGAAGTAGGATGATCGCCGTGAATTTGAGGCTAGCCTGAGATTACATAGTGAATTCCAGGTCAGCCTGGGCTAGAGTGAGACCCTACCTTGAAAAATCAAACCAAACCAAACCCTGCTCACCTCTATCACAATATTAACAAAAACTAAAAATAAGCCGGGTGTGGTCGTGCACGCTTTTAATCCCAGCACTCGGGTGGCAGAGGTAGGAGGACTGCTGTAAGTTCGAGGCCACCCTGAGCCTACATAGTAAGTTTCAGGTCAGCCTGGGCCAGAGTGAATCCTACCTCGAAAAAAAAAAACCAAAAAAACAAAACAAAAAAAATTAAAAATAAAACAAAGGCCATGTGTTTCACAACATTGCAATTTCATGGAGGATACAGACAGAAAAACAAGTAGTAAGAGAGAAACAAGGTTGGGCATGAGCACTGAGAAGGCTGATGGATGTAGGAGGACTGCCATGAGTTTGAGGCCATCCTGAGACTACAGAGTGAATTCCAGGTCAGCCTGGGCTAGAGTGAGACCCTACCTTGAAAAATCAAAAAAAGAGAGAAACAGAGCCAGGTGTGGTGGTGCATACCTTTAATCCCAGCACTCAGGAGGCAGAGGTAGGAGGATCACATCAAGTTTGAGGTCACCCTGAGACTACATAGGGAATTCCAGGTCAGCCTGGACTAGAGTGAAACCCTACCTCGAAAAACCAACAACAACAACAATAACAACAAAAAACCAGAGAGAAGAAACAGGCCAGGCTCAGAGGCACTTGACTATCCAGCTTACAGTCCCAGCTACAGGCTAGTCACCGGAGATGGGAACAGCCTAGGCACCACGATGAGATTCCATGTCACAAAAATAAAACAAAATCCAGCCAGGAGTGGTGGTGCACACCTTTAATCCCAGCACTCGGGAGGCAGAGGTAGGAGGATCACTGTGAGTTCAAGGCCAGCCTGAGACTACATAGTGATTTACAGGTCAGCCTTGGACAGAATGAGACCCTACTCCCCCAAAACAAAAATACCTCCCCCCACAAAAAACATAACATGAATGTCACATGCTACCTTTACCTAAAAGGGCTATAAATTAACAGTTGCTGGGGAAACCTTAAATAGGTTCATGACCTCTGAGAAATTCTTCTGGTTAGCCATAGAGGATCAGAGTAAGCTCACCTGCTCAGGTTTTAGGCCAGTAAAACAAAACATGCCAATCTGGTCGGTGATATGTTGCCAGTTGTGGGTGGAGCCCTCCTTCTTGAGGTTGGAGACCAGCTGGGTCCGCATGCTAATAATGCGGTCAGCCATGCCCTTCACTTCTTGCAGCCTGTAAGGAAAGCCGAGGGGTGTTTCATTCTGGCCAACATTCACAGCACTTTTGTATCCATTGAGTTCCTCCCAAAAGCCTCAAGTCTCAGTTCTCAGTCCTCGTCTGGGGCACACGTTGGTGGCCAGTGAAGAAAGCTATGTTTTTAGAATCCTGTTTTGTATTTATATTTGGTAGACAATTATTTTAGTTAACACACTTGAGTATTAAGAAATGTAAGGAGAGCCAGGCGTGGTGGTGCATGCCTTTAATCCCAGCACTTGGGAGGCAGAAGTAGGTGGGTCACTTTGAGTTCGAGGCCACCCTGAGACTACATAGTGAATCCCAGGTCACCTGGGTTAGAGCAAGACTCTCACAAACAAACAAACAAACAAAAATGTATGTTAAGAAAACTCAGGATGACTAAAGCAAAGAAAGACTGTGGGGTAAGAAATAAAATATGACCTTATTTTTAACATGACTGGAATAAATATTCCTGACTTCCCCATGAAGACAGCACACTGTGAACCTACAATGGGCCAAGCCATGAACCAGGAGCTAAGAACTGAGACACGGTCCTTGACTTTAACAGGTTACAACGGAGGTTAGAAGCTAAATTATATATAACTGTGGAACAAGGCAGCACATTGTAAAACAGGACAGCACTGAGTTATGAGAGCCCTAAGAAAAAAGGGCTCGCTGTGACTAGGGACTGGAGAAGGCAGTCCTGTGTGCACAAGACTGGCTTTCTTGATCCTGAATACTCTTCTCCTTCTCAGAACTGACCCTTACATTCCACTCCCATGGCCCTGTAGGAAATCTCAGCTCCCACCAACTAGACCACTATGATGACGATGTTAGTTTATCTACCTGATGTTATAAATTTACTTTCCTAAACCATCTCTCTGTCTCTCTTTTTAAAATATTTCCTTATTTTTATTTACTTATTTGAGAGAGAGGGAGATACAGAAATAGGTAGGTAGAGAGAGAATGGGCGTGCCAGGGCCTCCAGCCACTGCAAACAAATTCCAGACGCATGCGCCCCTTAGTGGATCTGGCTTACATGGGTCCTGGGGAGTTGAACTGGGTCTTTTGTCTTTGCAGGCAAGTGCTTTAACTGCTGAGCCATCTCTCCAGTCCCCCCACCCCCCTTTTTTGTTTTTTAAATTTTATTCATTTGTGAGAAACAAAGAGGCACAGAGAGGGAGGAAAGGAGGGAGAGAGGGAGGGGAGAGAGAGAGAGATTGGGCACGCCAGGGTCTTCAGCCACTGCAAACAAACTCCAGATGTATGTGCCACCTTGTGCATCTGGCTTATGTGGATTCTGGGGAACTGAACCTGGTCCTCTGGCTTTGCAGGCAAGTGCCTTAATCGTTAAGCCATTTCTTCAGCCCTAAACTATCTCTCTATGACAATTTCATGCACGGCTAGAGCAGCTGCCAACCAAAGGCAGATAATTGTTCTAGCTGTTTTTACTTGTTCCAGTGAAGCATTTTAAAAGCGAGTACTTGACCTGGGCATAGAGGTGCACTTCTGTAATCCCAGCACGCTGGAGGCAAGGGTAGGACTATCCACCAATTCAAGGCCAGCATGGGCTACATAGTGAGATTCTATCTTAAAAAACTCAAAAAGAAAAAAAAATTATTTTAAAAAAGCCTGTCATAGTGGCGCACACCTTTAATTCCTGCTAAGCCATCTCTCCAGCCCTCTAAGAGCTACTTCTGAGACAGGGTCATGACATGCACTGCAGGCTGGCCCTGAACTGTGGCAATCCTCCTAGCTCACCTCCCCACTTCTAACCCATTGCATCACCACACTAGGCTAATTTTTTTTTTTTTTTTTTTTGAGGTAGGGTCTCATTCTAGCCCAGGCTGACCTGAAATTCACTCTGTAGTCTCAGGGTGGCCTTAAACTCACAGTGATCCTCCTACCTCTGCCTCCCAAGTGCTGGGATTAAAGGCGTGTGCCACCACACCCGGCTTTTTTTTTTTTTTTTTTTTTTTTTTTTTTGCAGAGAAACAGAGAGAGAGAGGCAGAGAATGGGCACACCAGCAGCTTCTCAGCTGCTGTGAATGAACTCCAGATGTGTGTCCCCCCTGTGGGCAAGTGCGGCATTGCGCCCTTGTGTCACTGCATCTGGCTAAACATGGGACCTGGAGATTGGAACCAGGTTCTTAGGCTTAGCAGGTAGGCGCCTTAACCGCTAAGCCATCTCTCCAGCCCTGGTTTTTTTTTTTTTTTTTTTAGTTTTTCTGAGGTAGGGTCTCACTCTAGCTCAGGCTGAGTTCAGGTGGCCTTGAACTCAAGGTGATCTTCCTACCTCTGCCTCCCGAGTGCTGGGATTAAAGGCGTGAGCCACCACGCCCGGCTATGGTTTTTTTTTTTTAAGTTTTATTTTTATTTATTTATTAATTTGCAAGCAGAGACAGAAGAGAAGCAGACAAAGAGAGAATGGGGATGCCATGGCCTCTAGCCACTGCAAACGAACTCCAGATGCATGTGACCCTTCGTGCATCTGGCTTACATGGGTCCTGGCGAATCAAACCAGGATCCTTTGGCTTCACAGGCAAATGCCTTAACCGCTAAGCCATTTCTCCAGCCCTTTTTAAGTTTTTTGAGTTAGGGTCTTGCTCTTTGGCCCAGGCTGGCCTGGAATTCACTATGTAGTCTCAGGGTGGCCTTGAACTCACAGTGGTCCACTTATTTCTGCCTCCCAAGTGCTGGGATTAAAGGAGTGCACAACCATGTTGGCTTTTCCCCCCTTCTTTTTTTAAAAAAATTATTGTTTTTTATTGACTTTTATACTTACATACAAAAAAACCCCACCTGATATTTCCCTTCCCTCCCCCCATTCCACTTTAGACCCCCTCTTCTTGATATAGGGTCTCACTTTAGCCCAGGCTGACCTGAAATTCACTACATAGTCTCAGGATGGCCTTTAACTCATGGTGTTCCTTCTATCTCTGCCTCCTGAGTGCTGGGATTAAAGGCATGTGCCACCATGTTCAGTGTGCCAGCCTTTTTTTTTTTTTCCCACTGCTATAATCCATAGCTTTTTCCAGACTAGACAAGCATTCCCTCACTGAGCCACATCCCAGTGTAGCTTACTATAGACTAGGTGACAAAACCAAAATCTTTTCTTTTCTTTTCTTTTCTTTTCTTTTCTTTTCTTTTTTCTTTTCTTTTCTTTTTTTGAGGTAGGGTTTCACTCTAACCCAGGCTGGCCTGAAACAAAAACATTTCTATAACTGAAGAATATGGGCAAGGAAAGAAAAAGCTGGGTTATAGTAGGAATTTTCTCTCTCATAACCTTTCTGAAACATACTTTCATAGTATTTTATTTTTGTAGGCCAGGGTGGACTCCAACTTAGGATTCTCCTGCCTCAGTCCCCAAGCACTGGGCTTTATAAGTAGTTGCAATCTTCCCACCCCTGACAGGTATTGAGCTTTAAAATGATCCTAGCCTATTAAGCAAAGTGGCACGTACTTGTCACCTAGCATTTTGGAAGCTGGAGCAGGTGGATCATGGGTTTGAGACCATCCTAAGCTACACAGTGAGATCTTGTTTCAAGAAACTCAAAGGTTTTAGTTATACATGTATATAAGTTACGTGTCCAGGGTCATGATTTACAAATTATTTCTTATGTGGAATATGGTCATAAAGACTAACAGTAGAAAATAGTTATTGAGAGTTGTAAGTACAGATAATAAAAAGCTAAAAACCAAAGGTTTGTACAACATTGGTTTGATATTAGTTGCGATTAGAACAAGAAGATATAGTGGCTGGGAGCTAATGTAGTGCTTATCTAGCATGCACAAAAACCCAGGTTTGATGTCCACAATAAAAATATGATCTTCTGGAGCTTTTTTTTTTTTTTTTTTTTTTCAAGGTAGGTCTCACTCTGGTCCAGGCTGACCTGGAATTCACTCTGTAGTCTCAGGGTGGCCTTGAACTCACAGCGATCCTCCTACCTCTGCCTCCCGAGTGCTGGGATTAAAAGCGTGCGCTACCACACCTGGCTTTGGAGTTTTCTTATGTAAAGCACTTCAATTTGAACTTGTCAGGGGAAGGTGAGTTTTATTAAATTTGGAGACAATAAAAGAAGCTGTCATTTCTGAATTATGTGTATCTTTTACAGGGAAATGCCAATCAATTTGTATCAATGAAGGACACATTCCTCTCTTTCTCCCCTCCACCTTGGCCCTCACATGCAACTATGAGACACTGTCTAGCACTAGAGGTCAGTTACAGACTGGCTGGAGCACTAGCTGGCTGCGGCATGGCCAGGAGTCTTTACCATTGCTTTCGCAAATCCGGGGAGGTCAGGATGGTAGAGGCGATGCGGGCTCCATTGAGAGGAGGGTTGGAATACATGGGGCGAATTAAGATCTTCAGCTGTGACTCCACCCTTTTGGCTTCATCTGCATCTTTGCAGATCACAGTGAAGGCTCCCACGCGCTCACCTGAAAGACACAGCAGGTGTGGTCTTCTAGTGCTCCTATCAAACAAACTTTGGCAAATCATCACTGTTTACTACTGTCATCCTGAGACTACATAGTGAATTCCAGGTTAGCCTGGGCTAGAGTGAGACCCTACTTTAAAAAACAAAGCCTGGTGTGGTGGCACACACCTTTAATCCCAGCATTCAGAAGGCAGAGGTAGGAGGACGAGCCACCCTGAGTACATAGTTAATTCCAGGTCAGCCTGGACCAGTGAGACCCTACCCCTAAAAAAAAAAAAAAAAAGAAAAATAGTGAATTCCAGGTCTTTAATCCCAGCATTCAGAGCCAGAAGTGAGACCCCGAGGCCACCCTAAAACTACCAAAACAAACAAACAAAAAAACCCAAACAAACAAACAAAAAAAACCCAAACAAACAAAAAAAACTAAACCAAAACAAAAAAAGTGTGTGTGTGTGTGTGTGCGCGCGCGCGTGTGTATGTATTTATTTTCTTGGGCTAGAACGATGGCCCAGTGGTTAACGGCATTTGCTTGCAAGGCTTGATGGCCTGGGTTCAATACCTCAGTGCCCACGTAAAGCCAGATGCACAAAATGGTGCACATGTCTGGAGTTCATGTGCTGCTGGAGCTTCCATTCTCTCTCTCAAGTAAATAAATAAACAAGTTTCTTTCAATTAATTAAAAACACACACAGGGCTGGAGAGACAGCTTAATGGCTAAGCGCTTGCTTGTGAAGCCTAAGGACCCCGGTTTGAGGCTCAATATCCCAGCACCTACGTAAGCCAGATGTACAAGGTGGTGCATGCATCTGGAGTTCATTTGCAGTGGCTGGAGACCCGGGTGCGCCTATTCTCTCTCTCTCTCTGACTCTTTCTCCGTCTGTTGCTCTCAAATAAAAATATACAAAAATTAAAAACGCACACAATTTGATATAATTTGCAAGGAGAAAAAGAGAGAGAGAGAGAGAGAATGAATGAATGAATGAGAATGGGTGTACCAGAGCCTGTTACCACTGCAAATGGACTCCAGATGCATGTGCCACTTTGTCCATCTGGATTTACATGGCTGCTAAGTGAACTGAACCTGTCCCTGCAGGCAAATGCCTTAATCTTTCAGCCATTTCCCCATTTTTTTTCCTTTGATTTTTTGAGGTAAGGTCTTGCTCTAGCCCAGGCTGACCTGGAATTCAGGTTGGGCTGGCCTTGAACTCACAGTGATCCTTCTACCTCTGTGAGTGCTGGGATTAAAGGCATGTGCCACCATACCTGGCTAGGATAGTTTTTTTTTTTAAACATTTTATTCTTATTCATTTATTTGAGAGAGAGAGAGATACAGAAATAGGCAGGTAGATAGACAGAATGGGCACGCCAGGGTCTCCAGCCACTGCAAACGAACTCCAGACATGTGTGCCCCCTTTATGCATCTGGCTTACGTGGGTCCTGGGGAGTCGAACTTGGATCCTTTGGCTTTGCAGGCAAGTGCCTTAATCGCTAAGCCATCTCTCCAGCCCTAGGATAGTTTTTTAATTAAGTATATTTTTTAGCTGGGCGTGGTAGTGTATACCTTTAATCCCAGCACTTGGGAGGCAGAAATAGGAGAATTGCCATGAGTTCGAGGCCACCCTGAGACTATATAGTTAATTCTAGATCAGCCTGGGCCAGAATGAGACCCTATCTCAAAAAACAAAAAAACAAAAAAACAACAACAACAACAACAACAAAAAAATATATATATATATACACACACACACATATATATATACATATACATACACACACACACATATTTTATTTTTACTTATTTTTATAATTTTAATTTAGTTGACAGAGAAAGAGGGAGAGGGAGAGGGAGAGAGAGAGAGAGAGAATGGGAGCACCAGGGCCTCCAGCCACTGCAAACAAACTCCAGATGCATGTGACCCCTTGTGTATCTGGCTAACATGGGTCCTGAGGAATCGAATCGAACCTGGGTCCTTTGGCTTTGCAGGCAAATGCCTTAACTGCTAAGCCATCACTCCAGCCCTCTAATTAAATATTTTATTTATTTTTTTGGGGGTGGGGGGAGAGTATGTGCCAGGGTCTCTAGCCACTATACATGAACTCCAGACTTATGGGCCATCTTGTGCATCTGGTTTTACATAGGTACAGGGAATAGAACCAGGGTCCTTTGGCTTTGTAGGCAAGCACCTTAACTGCTAAGCCATCTCTCCAGCCCTAGGATAGTTTTTAATAGCCAGAATGGTGCACTGAGGCACAACAGAGAATGAGTGCTCAAGAGCATTCAAGATCACTCTCTTTTTTGCAGGCACTCTATCCACTGAGCCACACTCCCATCTTCTAAAGATCTTTTTATTTTATCTATTTTTCTTGGCTCTTATATCTTTCACTTTTTTTTTCTTGTTTTTGTCTTTGTTTTTCTAGGTAGGGTCTCACTCTGGCCCAAGCTGACCTGGAATTCACTATGTAGTCTCAGGCTGGTCTCGAACTCATGGCAATCCTCCTACCTCTGCCTCCCGAGTGCTGGGATTAAAGGCGTGCACTATCACACCCATTTATCCATCACTTTTTATTTAGAGAAGTAACCAGTTCTCTTTGCTGGAGGACTTTAAGAACATGAAGAAGAAAAGGTTATGAAAACCAGTAAAATCTACTGTAGTTTTCCTCTCTGGGATGGAGGGAAATGGACTGCACATATCTGAGCATGAGCACCCATATACACATGTGCGCCCCCCTCCCACGGACTTCTTCCTCCCTCCAAATTCTCTACCTTGGTAACATTCTCTCTTTTTCAAGTTCACCAGAACTTATGTGACAGCTTACCATATAAGCCCATGTTCTTGGCATATGACTGGCAGAGGCAAACATTTATGCCCTGTTCAATGAAGTGGCGCACAGCCCAGGCGTCCTTGTTGCCATCACCACTGGCGAAGCCTTGGTAGGCCATGTCAAAGAAGGCAAACAGATTCTTTTTCTGGCAAGGAAGAGAAGACCAGAGCATGAGGCAGGCCACCTGCAGGTGCCCTAAGCTGTTTCCTGTGCCTAGTAGGAAACATGTCACTTCAGTCATCAGCTTCTCCCCAGATGGCATAGAGAACATGCTGAATTCTAGAGTTAACATATTAATACATTAAACCTTGTTTTTTTTTTTTTAAACTTTGATGGATATGGTTTCTCAAAAGACACCAAGAAAGAATCTTAATCTCAGTGTACTCAGAATACTTCTGAGTCAAACAGGAGGCTCTTCTGTCTAAGGTTCACAGTGATCTGGATCACTATTTTTGGTCTAATCACTTATTTTGTTTGCTTGCTTTTGGAGTCAGGGTCTCACTCTAGCCTAGGCTGGCCTCAATTGTTGAACGCACAGTGATCCTCCTACCTCAGACTCCCAAGTGCTGGGGTTAAAGGCTTGTGCCACCACGCCTAGCAACAAGTTTAATCCGAATTCACTATATCTGGGCTGAAGAACGAATATTATTTTCAATCTTTCAGTCACCATGAATCACAGAACTGCTAATGTGCACATGAGAAGCCCTTCTCTGGCAGCTCATCCCTGGGTGGCATGGTGCGGGTGCAGGACCGACGAACCCTCACTGCTGAGGCTGTCAGGTTACTAGACACGAGCTGTCATCAGTTGGGTCACCCTCCTCACCTTCACCACTGTTGCCATTTCCTTCCACTGCTCTGGACGTGGGTCCACTCCTGTGGGGTTGTGGGCACAGGCATGCAGCAGGAGAACACTCTGCTCTGGCATTTTCTACACAGAAAAAGAACCAAGTGAAGATTTCGCTTCATAATTTTAAAGGAAATAGTGGGAACAACAGAGGTTGCTGTTAGTTGAGAAATGACAAAGAGAGAATTAACAACTTATATTTGAAGTCAGACAGTGTGAGCTGATGGGACACATCAAATGTCTACAAGGAAGTTTAGTTCTTTTTTCTTACCCCTCTGCCCTGAAAGCCACACTTACTGAAATGTCCTCCATGGCACCCGTGAAGTCAAACCCACAGGTTTTGGGGTCATAGTATCGATAACCTTGCAGCTGCATGCCGGCATCCCTGAAGATGGGCGTGTGATTGCCCCAGGACGGTTTGGGCAGAAAGACATCTCGGCTGAACTTGAAAAATCTTTGCTATGAGATGAGATGAAAGGGAATGAAAAAATGAAGGAGAGGCAAAAAAAAATAGTATGTTTTCCTGAGAGCATATTTTTCCCAACATCCAGGTCCTCTCAATGGCTGACACAGTATTGACCTATCAGCCAGACAGCCTGGGTTGGAAGCCAGACTGACAGTTCTGCTGGTTGTGTAGCAAAGGACATGTGTGGTCCTCACTGTCTTCATTAGTAAAATGGGGCTTACTGAACTTCCTTTATAGGGACTGAATAACTGAACCACTCCCAATAACAATATGTGCTCATTATACTTTTTGTTATTTATTATTTATTAATATTAATTTATTATATTTTTTCTTATAATTTCCCCATAGCACTTGCTTTTTCAAGAGAACAAGAAACCTGCCAACTCTGTAGAAAGAGGTTGTTACTGGTCAGTAGTCACAAGATAGGAAGCCTTGTCACCTCAAAGCTCTTTCCTAAAGGAGTTTCTACTCACCAGAAAACTGGCTCCGATCCTTAAGGCCCCAGTTCCAGAGATGGTCTGTACAGTGACAAACTGCAGGAGAGGTACCAGGGTTAGCCTGCTCTGTCCACACGGTACCCTTTGCACTTTAGAAGCAAATGCCTCCAGCTTGTTAAAAAGTATCATCTATGTTATATGGAAAATTTGAAGACACAAAAATTCCTTCCTGATTTCCACAGGAATGGTTTTACACACACACAATACTAAACTACATGAAGACATTACTCTCTAATAACGTAAAGCAGAATGACCCCTTTGATAATCAAAATTCCTTGTAAAGCAAGTCAAGTACATTAGGAAAACATAAGTATCTTTTATTTCCTGTGATGCTGCACATGGTAGGCCAGCACTCTGCCACGAAGTTATATTCCACACTGTGTGGGTTTTACATCTTAGGCAGAAAATAAATTTTGCAAATGTATTCATTAAAGCCTTTTTTTTCTTACACTGGTATCATGGCCTTCTCTCTTTCATTGCCCACAGTGGGTGAGTCAGGTCAGCTAAGGACAGTTATCTTGGTCCTAGCCCTACAGTCTATCATGGCTGGTTTCCTGCTTGCTTCTCCCACGCAAGCTGGGAGCTTAGCACATGATCTTGGGGACTAATTATAGGTTTAAAACTAAGCAAAATGAAGTATTTCTAACACATATTCAGTATATAATGACATAACACGTGGAAACTCACAGCAAACTGGACCAAACCAGTCAAATTATTATTTACCAAGATTAGTAATCATTTTTGGAATTGGTGCTACATGATAGTTTTAAAATTTTTGCCAACTTACCATCTGAAGAGGAGCTGTAAGAGTAACCACTAATCATTACATGTATACAAATTAAGTTAACTTTACCCTTTCATTTAACATTGTCTAAGTTATTTTACATCTGTTTAAATTTGTTTACATGTGAAAACAGGTCCTATATGATGCCAGTCGGCTTGGCTTACCCGGCCACTTTTCAACACCTCGCTGTTTTCACCCAGAGCCAGCTCTGCAGATGCCTTACAAAATTCAGCCAGCCCCCCGATGGGCAGGTATTCTTTGTCCAAATTTTTTGCAGCAATCTGGGCCTCTGCCTAGACAAGAGAAAACTTAGCCTTAAATTTTATTTGAAGTTGTCCAACAAGAGGATGGGTGATAAGTTTATCTTAAACAACATAAATACTTCTTCCTTTTCTCCTACCTCAACCTCCTGAGAGCTGTGATTAAAGGTATGCACCACCATGCCTGACAAAATATTCTTTTTATTCATTTATTTTATGAAATATTCTTATTTATTATTATTGGGTTTTTTTTGAGGCAGACTCTCACTCTAGACCAAGCTGGCTTTGAACTTATGGTGAACTTTCCTACCTTAGTTATCCATGTGCCGGAATTAAAGGCATGTGCCACCATACTTGGCTTATATTTTATTTTTTGAAAGTAAAGCATTTTTTGAACTTATGAATTTAGGAAGAGAGAATGAGAACATGAATGAATGAGAGGGAATGGGTGTACCAGGGCCACCTGCCACTGCAAATGAACTTCAGATATATGCCTTTGTGCATCTAGCTTTATGTGAGTACTGGGGAATCGAACCTAGGCCATCAGGCTTTGAAAGCAAGCACCTAACTGCTAGGCCATCTCTCCAGTTCTAAAAGTAGTTTTATTTTACTTATTCTGAAATAAGGATTCACTATGTAGATAGGCCAGGTTGGCCTAGAACTTGCCACTCTCTTGCCTCAGCCTCCTAAGTGCTGGGGTGATAGGCTTCTGCCATTCTGCCTGGCTAATGTTTTTTTTTTTTTTTTTATTTTTAAAAAGTATTTTATTTATTTATTTGAGAGAGAAAGAGGCAGATAGAAAGAGAATGGGCATGCCAGGGCCTCTAGCCGCTGCAAACAAACTCCAGATGCATGCACCCCCTTGTGCACCTAGCTTTCGTGGGTCCTGGGGATTCAAACTGGGGTCCTTAGGCTTCACAGGCAAATGCCTTAACCACTAAGTGATTTCCCCAGCCCTCAAAGCAATGTTTTATGTGGAAGAGTATAGTCTCTTTTGGTTACCATTTAATATGAAATGGCATCTTGGAATGCACAAGAAAGGAGCACATCTTAGGGACAGATGAAATGATGCAATTAAGCTAACTATATACAAGAAAGCATCTTAGAATACATACCAGCTCTAGAACACCAACAGGCAGGCATCCATGCTGTAGAGTCAGATGCCTAGCTGTCCCTCATCGTCTGTGAGACCCTAGGACAAGTTACTCAACCTTCCTGAGTCTTGGTTTTCCCATGTGTTAAAAGGAGGAAGACCTGTGTTTATGTCTCAGGACTGAGGTGGGGTGGTAATGAGGCAACGGACACCAGGGCTTGGTGGTTCTGGCCTGCAACATCATCTTACACTTAATGAATATGGTTCTTGTGATGTTGGACATCAACCCAGGCTCTCCCCGCATGCTGGACTAGCACTCGAACACTGATTTATACTCCCAACCCTGGATAAGTGTGGAGCTCAGAGGACAAGCCTGGGTATCAGTCCTCACCTTCCACCTTGTCTGAAGAGGATCTCTTGTGGTTTACTGCGGCATAAGCCAGGCTAGCTCGCTTGCAAGCTTCTGGAGATTCTCCTGTCTCTGCTTCCCATCTTGCTGCAGGCACACTGGGATCACAGATGCATGCATGCCCTTGTGTTCAGCTTTATGTGGGTTCTGGGGAGCTGAAATCAGGCTATGCTTGGGCAACAAGCACTTTTACCCACAGAGCCATCTTCCCAGCCCTGAATACTACTAATAAAATACTACTAATAAAAATATAACTGCACCAGACATGGTGGCTCATGCCTTTAATCCCAGCACTTGGGAGGCAGAGGTAGGAGAATCTCGTGAGTTCAAGGCCACTTTGAGACTACATAGTAAATTCCAGGTCAGCCTGGGCTAGAGTGAGACCCTACCTCGAAAAACAAAACAGAAACAACAAATATAAACTGAAATTGGGCAAGGTGGCTCATGTCTTTGATCTGAACCCTTGAGAGACTGAGGTGGGAGAATAACTGAGTTGGAGGCCAGTCTGGGTTACAGAGTGAGACCCCTCCTCAAAAACAAAAAAGGGCCGGGCGTGGTGGCGCACGCTTTAATCCCAGCACTCGGGGAGGCAGAGGTAGGAGGATCGCCGAGGGTTGAGGCCACCCTGAGACTACATAGTTAATTCCAGGTCAGCCTGGACCAGAGTGAGACCCTACCTTGCAAAACCAAAAACAAAACAAAACAAAACATAACAAAACACAGTAACAAAATAACAACAGAAAATGAAAAAAGTTATCCTACAGTTCAGTAGGAAGAAAGGACAGAACATGCCTATGTAACAGTAACCCTCACTCACAGAGGGCTATTCCACCGGCTAAGACACAATGTTAAAATTCTGATCTTTGTATGCACCCCCTGCACATGACACCTTGCCTGGCTTTCAGTCTTGGAGCCCAGATAGCTCCAACCTCTTGTTTTCACAGCTAAGGAAGATCATAGCCCTGAAAACCTAGGTGATTCACACAACCAGTGCCAGAATTGGAACCCAGTGTTGCTGAGTGATACTCATCCTCTGTCAGCAGGGTAAGGGTGGCCAGCTCACCTTCGGACACTAGGTAGCACGTAAGGCTTTCCATTATCATCCCGGTAGGCACCAACTCCCAGGTTCATCTTTTGCTGTTGGTGTCTCTCTTGTAGGCCTCAGTGACTCCCAGGATGGGATCTGGGGACCCATTTCTACATGGGCCCACCAGGAGCTGAAATGAGAAATACTTGGCCTCAGTCATGAGCTATATCCCCATGGCCAGATATCTGTGATCTGTCAGATCCATTTCAGCAAATGTCTGTGTTACAGCAACAGACCCAAATTGGTCATAGTGCAAAGACTTCAGATTGCTTTGCAGAGTGGAGAGCAGATACTGTGAGATGTAGAAAGGAAGCACCTGAACCATTTTGGTGAGGACAGGAGTATGCGCAGGCTTTTAGAAGCAATCTCAATTCCTAGGTGCAGAGTGCTTTGAGAAGCTGAGACCAGAGAAGCAAGGGCTGTGTAAGCTTACTAGTTATGCTCTTCTCAGACTCCAGGACAGAATTTGGGACAGCTTATTACACACAGATGCCTAGGCTCCATCATTGAAGGCAGAATGGCATCTTGGAATGCACAAGAAAGGAGCACATCTTAGGGACAGATGAAATGATGCAATTAAGCTAACTATATACAAGAAAGCATCTTAGAATACATACCAGCTCTAGAACACCAACAGGCAGGCATCCATGCTGTAGAGTCAGATGCCTAGCTGTCCCTCATCGTCTGTGAGACCCTAGGACAAGTTACTCAACCTTCCTGAGTCTTGGTTTTCCCATGTGTTAAAAGGAGGAAGACCTGTGTTTATGTCTCAGGACTGAGGTGGGGTGGTAATGAGGCAACGGACACCAGGGCTTGGTGGTTCTGGCCTGCAACATCATCTTACACTTAATGAATATGGTTCTTGTGATGTTGGACATCAACCCAGGCTCTCCCGCATGCTGGACTAGCACTCGAACACTGATTTATACTCCCAACCCTGGATAAGTGTGGAGCTCAGAGGACAAGCCTGGGTATCAGTCCTCACCTTCCACCTTGTCTGAAGAGGATCTCTTGTGGTTTACTGCGGCATAAGCCAGGCTAGCTCGCTTGCAAGCTTCTGGAGATTCTCCTGTCTCTGCTTCCCATCTTGCTGCAGGCACACTGGGATCACAGATGCATGCATGCCCTTGTGTTCAGCTTTATGTGGGTTCTGGGGAGCTGAAATCAGGCTATGCTTGGGCAACAAGCACTTTTACCCACAGAGCCATCTTCCCAGCCCTGAATACTACTAATAAAATACTACTAATAAAAATATAACTGCACCAGACATGGTGGCTCATGCCTTTAATCCCAGCACTTGGGAGGCAGAGGTAGGAGAATCTCGTGAGTTCAAGGCCACTTTGAGACTACATAGTAAATTCCAGGTCAGCCTGGGCTAGAGTGAGACCCTACCTCGAAAAACAAAACAGAAACAACAAATATAAACTGAAATTGGGCAAGGTGGCTCATGTCTTTGATCTGAACCCTTGAGAGACTGAGGTGGGAGAATAACTGAGTTGGAGGCCAGTCTGGGTTACAGAGTGAGACCCCCTCCTCAAAAACAAAACAAGGGCCGGGCGTGGTGGCGCACGCCTTTAATCCCAGCACTCGGGAGGCAGAGGTAGGAGGATCGCCGAGGGTTCGAGGCCACCCTGAGACTACATAGTTAATTCCAGGTCAGCCTGGACCAGAGTGAGACCCTACCTTGCAAAACCAAAAAACAAAACAAAACAAAACATAACAAAACACAGTAACAAAATAACAACAGAAAATGAAAAAAGTTATCCTACAGTTCAGTAGGAAGAAAGGACAGAACATGCCTATGTAACAGTAACCCTCACTCACAGAGGGCTATTCCACCGGCTAAGACACAATGTTAAAATTCTGATCTTTGTATGCACCCTCGTACATGACACCTTGCCTGGCTTTCAGTCTTGGAGCCCAGATAGCTCCAACCTCTTGTTTTCACAGCTAAGGAAGATCATAGCCCTGAAAACCTAGGTGATTCACACAACCAGTGCCAGAATTGGAACCCAGTGTTGCTGAGTGATACTCATCCTCTGTCAGCAGGGTAAGGGTGGCCAGCTCACCTTCCGGACACTAGGTAGCACGTAAGGCTTTCCATTATCATCCCGGTAGGCACCAACTCCCAGGTTCATCTTTTTGCTGTTGGTGTCTCTCTTGTAGGCCTCAGTGACTCCCAGGATGGGATCTGGGGGACCCATTTCTACATGGGCCCACCAGGAGCTGAAATGAGAAATACTTGGCCTCAGTCATGAGCTATATCCCCATGGCCAGATATCTGTGATCTGTCAGATCCATTTCAGCAAATGTCTGTGTTACAGCAACAGACCCAAATTGGTCATAGTGCAAAGACTTCAGATTGCTTTGCAGAGTGGAGAGCAGATACTGTGAGATGTAGAAAGGAAGCACCTGAACCATTTTGGTGAGGACAGGGAGTATGCGCAGGCTTTTAGAAGCAATCTCAATTCCTAGGTGCAGAGTGCTTTGAGAAGCTGAGACCAGAGAAGCAAGGGCTGTGTAAGCTTACTAGTTATGCTCTTCTCAGACTCCAGGACAGAATTTGGGACAGCTTATTACACACAGATGCCTAGGCTCCATCATTGAAGGCAGATACTAAAAAATATACTGTAGTGTTCTTTTACTTTTTTTTTGTTTGTTTTTTTGATGTAGGGTCTCACTCTAGCCCAGGCTGACCTGGAATTCACTCTGTATTCTCAGGGTGGCCTTGAACATGGTGATCCTCCTACCTCTGCTTCCAGAGTGCTGGGATTAAAGGCATGCACCACAACACCCAGCTTTGTAGTGTTTTTAAAGGACTTGTATTATTTTTAATTTTTTTTTTTTTTTGGTTTTTCGAGGTAGAGTTTCACTCTAGCCCAGACTGACTTGGAATTCACTATGTAGTCTCAGGGTGGCCTTGAACTCACTGCAATCCTCCTATCTCTGCCTCCCAAATGCTGAGATTAAAGGCATATGCCACCACACCTGGCCCTATTTTTCTAAATTATATTTTTATTGGGCTGGAGAGATGGCTTAGCGGTTAAGGCACCTGCCTCCTAAGCCTAAGAACGCCGGTTCCAATCTCCAAGTCCCACGTTTAGCCAGATGCAAAGTGATGCAAGGGTGCAATGCTGCACAAAGTGACCACAAGGGGGCGCACACATCTGGATTTCGTTCACAGCAGCTGAGAGGCGGCGCACCCATCTCTGTCTTCCTCTCCCTCTCTCCAAAATAAATAAATAAATAAAAATCTATAAAAATATGTTTTTATTTATTTATTTGAGAGAAAGAGGCAGAGGCGGAGACAGAGAGAGAATGGGTGCATCAGGGCCTCCAGCCACTGCAAATGAACTCCAGATGCATGTGCCCCCTTGTGCATCTGGCTTACATGTTTCCTAGGGAATCAAACCTGGGTCCTTTGCTTTGCAGTCAAACATCTTAACTGCTAAGCCACCCCTCCAGCCCTGTGTTTAGTTTTATGTGATAAACTTTCAATGGATTCTATGAAAGGATGGCAGAAATCCACTGTTAGATGAGAGATGACAGGATCACCTGGTTGGTTTTGGTGCCTTTGTCTATTTGGAGCTTAAATTAGGAATTCTGCACCTTTTAAAACTCAGGCCTGTGAGCTCTTTACATTGACTCTGCACTTAATGGCTGAAAGAGAGGGTCTGAAAAGCTATAATGCTACCATGTGTCAATAATTTAGAAAGCCTCAGTGTCAGCATGTGGAACTGTTATACTTTCAGTGTGCTAATTTTGTTGTTTTAAATAGTAAGTACTATGGGGCTGGAGAGATGGCTTAGTGGTTAAGGCATTTGCCTGCATAGCCAAAGGATCCCGGTTCAATTCTCCAGGACCCACATAAGGCAGATGCACAAGGAGGCACATGCATCTGGAGTGCACATGCATTTGCAGTGCCTGGAAGCCCTGGCGTGCCCCATTCTCTCTCTCTGCCTCTTTCTCTCTCAAATAAATAATAAATAAATAAATAGTAAGTACTAGGGCTGGGGAGATGGCTTGGTGGTTAAAGGAGCTTGCTTGGAAAGCCTGCCAGCTAGGACTCAATCCCCCAGAACCCATGTAAAGCCACGTGCACCAAGAGCCTGGAGTTCAACTGCTAAGGCCAAGAGGCCCTGGCATGACCATACTGTCTCTTCCTCTCAAGCAAATAAAATATTAAAAAATAATGAATAATATTTTTCTCATCATAGTTTGTGTGTGTGTGTGTGTGTGTGTGTGTGTGTGTGTGTGTGTATTTTTGAGGAAGGGTCTCACTCTAGCCTGGACCGACCTGGAATTCACTATTAGTCTCAGGGTGTTCTTGACCTCACAGTGATCCACCTACCTCTGCCTCCTGGGTGCTGGGATATGTGACTTGAATTCCTAAAATGTTTCTGGATTCATTTAAGAAAAACAATTTGGTGTATTCTCTCCATAGGGCTAGATGAATAGGTTTTTGAGAGAACAATATCTATATTTCCTACTATGTCAGCTTAAAAACAATTTCTAAGACCTTTACATACTTAAACTAATACTGCACTAATGGATTAATCACTGCATACCTTGACAAGTTCTACGATAGGATAGACACTGACTACTAAGCATAATTTTGTTTACATCCTTTTGCCTTTTATTTTGACATGCCCTGAGGACAGTACAGTGTGAGTTAGGCTTATGGGCATGTTCTTGGCTACTACTACAAGGTGGCAACATGTACGTGGCCATGGAAGTGCCATTCTGGGTCATGAGTTTTGCTTGTTTGCTGAAGATGCCTACACAGGAGCTCACACCACTGCCTCCCTCTTCCTTTTTCTCTGTGAAACAGACAGAAGTTGCTTTGGTTAAAAGATACCTAATGGGGGTGGAGACCACACTGTGCTCAGATCAATAGTGATTGAGAAATCCCGCAGTGTTTTTGATTCCTAAGGAAGAGGAGTAGGTTGTCTCAACACAATGGGACTCAAATGTTTTGGTTTACAGATGTCTTTTTAATTCCTTAAAACTTACAGAGGAGTCCACACAGGTTTTGTTAACCACCTTACCCCCCACCTCACCTTAGGTTTATTTATACAAATAGCACAAGAGGACACCAGCGTCATGTACATGGCACTTGCTGAGTCATAGTCTCTGTCCTCACACTGAGAGACAGGGGCCTTTACTATGGAGTCATAGGAGGACCTGGAACCCCTGGGTGCCAGGCCCGAGTTACATTTTGAAACTGGAAACAAAGCTGCAGACACAGCCCCAGTCCCAAGCACTTGGCTGGCAGAACTTAAAGACACTAGACATGGTTGGGCATAAGACTCTGTCTCTCTGATCTTTTTTTTTTTTTTTTTGAGACAGAGTTTATGTAGCCAAGGGTGGCCTGAACCTGGTGACCCATTTGCCACCATCCATCAAGCATTGGGATTATAGGCATGTGTCACCATATGTCTATAAGTGTGCTTTCTGAGCTTGGGGTGGGCCATATAGGAAAGCTGACTGCACTGAAGTCCATCACAGACCTATTAATGTGCCGTATAACCATTAATATTTACTGTATCAAATGGAAACTGAGAAGCGTGTTATTTCTTGGTCAATAGAAAACAGCAATAATAGAAGCATACTGTATATTAATGTAAACAAATAACACCTTAATTTTGCTATGAAAATAGTTCTGACCTGTCAGGTGTGGTGGTTCATGCTTGCAATCCGAACATTTGAGAGGCTAAGACAGGATTGCAACTCCAAGGCCAGCCTGGGATACACAAAGCGTGACAGAACAGCAACAATGACGACAAAAGAAAACTAGTTTTGACTTGTCAGACTTCTGGTGACAACTCTCCTGAACTGTGTGTTTCAAATATGAAAGAGCAGATGAGTTCAGCTTGGAAAATGGCTTCTCTCTCTCTCTTTTGAAAATTTTGTTTCTTTTTATTTATTTATTTGAGAATGACAGACACAGAGAGAGAAAGAGGCAGAGAGAGAGAGAGAGACAGACAGACAGACAGACAGACAGACAGACACAATGGGCACACCAGGGCCTCCAGCCACTGCAAACAAATTCCAGAAGCATGGGCCACCTTGTGCATCTGGCTTACGTGGATACTGGGGAATTGAACCTCAAACCAATGTCCTTAGGCCCCACAGGCAAGCGCTTAACTGATAAGCCATCTCTCCAGCCCCCCCGCCTTTTGGTGGGGAGGAGAGCTTTATAACTTCATTTGGCAACGAGTGGTTATTTCTCATCCACCATGAGTATCTGTAGATTTCTGAAAATTGGTTACAGGTACAAAGGTAAACAGAGGGGGAACTTTCTCCATTATATATATATATATTTTTTTTGGTTTTGCAAGGTAGGGTCTCACTCTGGTCCAGGCTGACCTGGAATTCACTATGTAATCTCAGGGTGGCCTCGAACTCTCGGTGATCCTCCTACCTCTGCCTCCCGAGTGCTGGGATTAAAGGCGTGCGCCACCACGCCCGGCTCTCCATTATATTTTTTTTATTTGCAAGCAGAGAGAGGTAGAGAGAAGAGAGACAGAGAGAGAATGGACATGCCAGGGTCTCCAGCAGCTGTAAATGAACTCCAGATACATGTGCCACTTTGTGCATCTGGCTTTATGTGGGCACTGGGGAATCAAACTAGGGTTGTTAGGCTTTGCAGGCAAGCACCTTAATTGCTAAGACATCTCTCCAGCCCTTCATTATATTTTCTGGATAACCATAAGCAGACAGAGTATGGACGTGCCTTATGTCTTTGGCCCAGGCAACTTTGTTGAGCCCAGTTTTAACATGCATATGTGGTGTCCCTGTCTCCTTCATGGAACATCTCCAGATTTCTCTGAGAGCTCTACAATCAGGCATGCATGAAATTCACTCCATGGACATGCCTGTGAATGCTGATTGTATATTCTTTTTTTTTTTAATTTTTATTTATTTGCCAGCAGAGAGATAGATAGATAGATAGAGAGAGAGAGAGAGAGAGAGAGAGAGAGAGAAGAGAGAGGCAGACACAGAGAGAATTGGCATGCCAGAGCCTCTAGCCACTGCAAACGAACTCCAGATGCATGTGCCCTTTGTGCATCTGGCTTACGTGGGTCCTGGAGAATCGAACCGGGATCCTTTGACTTCCCAGGCAAACGCCTTAACCACTAAGCCATTCTCCAGCCCCCTGATGGTATATTTTTTTTTTTTTTTTTTGGTTTTTTGAGGTAGGGTCTCACTCTGGTCCAGGCTGACCTGGAATTCAGTATGTACTCTCAGGGTGGCCTTGAACTCATGGCGATCCTCCTACCTCCACCTCCCAAGTGCTGGGATTAAAGGCATGCGCCACCACGCCCGGCTCCCCTGATCACCACCTTGTCGGTGTTAGAGCATCCTTTTTTTTTCCTACCATGCTTCTGGGAAGTAGCCTTTCTAGGAAATCCAGAATGGAAAGGAAGAGTGTAAGGAATTGTGGGAGAGGCAAAGCAGTAGTCCTTGGTTTACAATGACCATCCAGAAAGAATCTATAATGCCTTTATATTATTATTATTATGTTTTGTTTTGTTTTTCAAGGTAGGGTCTCACTCTAGCTCAGGATGACCTGGAATTAATTATGTGGTTTCAGGGTGGCCTCTAACTCACTGAGAGGATACTGCTGGAATTAAAGGCGTGCGCCACTACACCCGACTCACCTTTACATTTTAATAAAGCTTGCTCTATCTGGATGGGCTCACATGTGTCCCTAGACTGGTGATTAATGATTTCACTTGCAATATGGAGGGTCATTGCAACCATCTTCCCAGTCAGCCCATTTTTTGAGGCAGGGTCTCACTCTAGCTCAGGCTGACCTGGAATTCACTATGTAGTCTCAGTGTTGCCTCAAACTCATGGCAATCCTCCTACCTCTGCCTCCCAAGTGCTGGGATTAAAGGCGTGTGCCACCACGCCCGGCTTTTTTTGGTTTTTCGAAGTGGGGTCTCACTTTGGTCCAGGCTGACCTGTAATTCACTATGTAGTCTCAGGGTGGCCTTGAACTCATGCCAATCCACCTACATCTGCCTCCCAAGGGCTGGAATTAAAGGCGTGTGCTGCCACACTCAGCATTGTTATGGCCTTTGATTAAATAAATAAATAAAAATATTTTTTCAAAGCCAAGCATAGCAGCACACGCCTTTAATCCCAACACTTGGGAGGCAGAGGTAGGAGATGTGCTGTGAGTTCGCAGCCATCCTGAGACTACATAGTAAATTCCAGGTCAGCCTAGGCTAGAGCAAAACTGTACCTTGAAAAACAAAAACAAATATTACATACACACACACACACACACACACACACAAACATTTGAGACAGAGGAAGAAGAGAGAATGAACACAGGAGCACTAGGGCCTCTGCAAAGGAACTCCAGATGTATGCATCACTGTGTGCAGCTGGCTTTACATGGGTACTGGGGAGTTGAATCCAGGCCATCAGGGTTTGCAAGCAAATGCCTTTACCACTGAGCTGTCTTTTTAGTCCTACACGTTTCATTTTAATGTTTGTCATTTTGGTTAACTAGGTAATCAATGATTATTTCTCAGGAGCCCATGACTTTATTATTTAACAACTTAAAAAATTTTGGCCTTTAAAAATTGAATCTAAGGGCTGGAGAATGGCTTAGTGGTTAAGGCGTTTGCCTGAGAAGCCAAAGGATCCCGGTTCGATTCTCCAGGACCCATGTAAGCCAGATGCACAAGGGGTACATGCATCTGGAGTTTGTTTGCAGGGGCTAGAGGCCCTGGTGTGCCCATTCTATCTCTGTCTGCCTCTCTTCTATCTCTCTCTCTACTTGCAAATAAATAAATATTAAAAATATATATTAAAAAAAATTGAATCTAAGATATAGATAACAACATTCTCAGGCTTTCATTTAAAGTTATCTTTGAAATTTCCTAATGGATCCTTGGAAAGTACTGGTTTTCTTCTGGCAGAATATGTGTATGGTTGCATCAAACTGAGAGCTGTTACCTAATAGTAGACTACCCCTCTGAGAAAAGATTATTTTACCCTTTTCCTTCAGGGAAATAAGTCAGAAGCTTCACATTTTATAAAAAAGTCTTTAAGAGCCGGGCATGGTGGCACACGCCTTTAATCCCAGCACTTGGGAGGCAGAGGTAGGAGGATCGCTGAGAGTTCGAGGCCACCCTGAGACTACATAATTAATTCCAGGTCAGCCTAGACCAGAGTGAGACCCTAAAAAAAAAAAAAAAAAAAAAAAAAAAAAAAAAATCTTTAAGATGTCCTAAGTTAATCATTATTACTACATACTGTGTGCTAATAATATGTGTTAGGGCTGGGGACATGAAGAGTACAATCTTACCACTAGGTGAGTTCAGTAGGTGACAGAAGGAGGTAAAAACAGTGCAGACTGGCTGTGTGTGTATGTGCGCACATGTATGCACATTCAGATGATCCACAGTGATGAAGATAGGCTTAGGACACAGGGGATGCTTTGAGGAAGCCCTGAGACAACAATCTAGAATCTTGAAGAAGGGGGCAAGGTTAGGAGGGTTTTCAGGAGGAGATGATCAATGAGCTGAGTGCTAAGTATGATGTGAGGACACAAAGTACTTGCCGAGCACAGGCTTATGATTAAAGGCCCCCAGGGTGTAAAATCTGGGTGCTGCAACAGCAGAAAGTGGACTCAAAACAGGCAAAGTTCCATGTGACTTAGGAGAAATCCCCAAGCTCTTCAGTAAATCATTTATCTAGACTTTGCCAGACAAATGCTTCTGCGAGGCAGAGCGTGTGCTGTCTATGCTCACCATGCTGAGAGCTGGTCAATTATTCACTAGAGTTTTTTTTCCCTCAGAAACAGTTCTCATTGAACATGTGGGTGTCAGTCAGCACTCATCAGCTCACTGTCTGTGAGGCATACTGGGTGGCAGGCTTTGTGTGGCAGTATGGGGCTCGGCCTCAGCCACTGTGACTGGTGCTCACAGCTACTTCTGTTATTTAAGAGCACGCTGTTCTGGTTCTGGGATTTCCCAGGCTTTTACTTCTTTCAACCATCTCTTAATGGCCTGCCCCGAGCCAACAGTTCACCCATCTATGAGCTGTGTGAGTGGAGGCAAGTGCAATTCTCACACTCTTCATCTGTTCAATGGGGCACCTCACAGGGCTAGTACCAGGATGAAAAAGCACTCAGAACAGAGCCATGTAGAGGGACTGCTGAGGTTAACTGGTATCAGTTGCTAAATTGTTGCCACTACAATTTTCTTTGTAACCACCCAGCCACTAGCATGGAGTCCCATGAGACCAGTACATAGAGAAAGAAGCATATGGTCGCAGCACCTCATGACCAAATGCAGGTCTCCCCCCCCTCCCTGAGGTAGGGTCTCACTCTAGCCCAGAGCTGACCTGGAATTTACTATGTAGTCTCAGGGTGACCTCGAACTCATGCGATCCTCCTACCTCTGTCTCCCGAGGGCTGGGATTAAAAGGGTGTGCCACCACGCCTTCCTTTTTTTGGGGGGGTTTAACTATTACTACTTACTATCTTCCTACAGTTTCAGATGGTCTCAACCTTCCTATCCTTTCCCTGACTTTAGGGGAAAGGACTCAGAAATCTCCCCTCTCAGGTTTTTTTTTTTAAAATATTTTATTTATTTATTTATTTATTTATTTATTTATTTATTTATTTGAGAGAGAGAGAGAGAGAGAGAGAGAGAGAGAGAGAAAGAGGCAGATTGAGAGAAAGAGAGAATGGGCATGCCAGGGCCTCCAGCCACTGTAAACAAACTCCAGACACATGCACCCCTTATTCATCTGGCTTACGTGGGTTCTGGGGAATTGAACCAAGGTCCTTTGGCTTTGCAGGCAAATGCCTTAACCGCTAAGCCATTTCCCCAGCCCCCCTCTCAGGTTTTTAGTTGTTGCTGCAAGTTGTGAGGAACAGCCATAAAATACCTCCAAACAACTCGATTGGGCCAGGACAAAGCTTTGGCCATTTTTCATCCACAATACAGACAGATGCCATGCAGCCACCTGCTTATCTACATCACTGTCATTAACTGCTGAGTGAAAGGAATACTTTAAATGTCAAGGACACTCAAACTTCTAGAGAACACTTCCAGGGCTGGAGATAAGGCTCAGCAGTTAAAGGAGCTTACTTGAAAACCCTCATGCCCCAGATTCCAGTCCCCAGAACTCATATAAAGCCAAATGCACAAAGTGGAACATGCATCTGGAGTTAATTTACAGTGGCAGAAGAAGGCCCTGGTGTGCCTATAGTCTCTGTCTGCCTCGTTTTGCTTCTGACCCAAATAAATATAAAAAAATCTTCCATTTTTAAAAATAGGCCCTTAAAAAACAATGACAGAGATGCCCCTAATCACAAAGACAGAAGGCATCTTTTTTTTAATTGTTTTTTTTTTTTTAATTTAGGTAGGGTCTCACTCTAGTCCAGGCTGTCCTAGAATACCATATGTAGTGTCAGGGTGGCCTCGAACTCATGGTGATTCTTCTATCTCTGCCTCCCAAGTGCTGGGATTAAAGGCATGTGCCACTATACCAGGCTCTCTCTCTTTTTTCATTCTTGTTAAATAGTGTAAAAAGCACTTACTCTTGGGCTGGAGAGATGGCTTAGCGGTTAAGGCGCCTGCCCGCTCCCGCTAAGCCTAAGAACAACAGTTCCAATCTCCAGGTCCCACGTTTAGCCAGATGCAGTGACGCAAGGGCACAATGCCGCACTTGCCCACAAGGGGGGGCATGCATCTGGATTTCGTTCACAGCAGCTGAGAGACTGCTGGCGTGACCATTCTCTATCTGTCTCCCTCTCTGTATCTGTCTCTCTCTCTCTCTCAAAAAAAAAAATTAAAAAAAGAGTGTATTTACTATTAAAAAAAAAAAAAAGCACTTACTCTTTTTAGTGCTTTAAAACATTCCTCTCAGAAACCAAAGCCCTGAGTCTTTTGGTTTTACCTCTTAAGAATGCCAAAACAGCCGGGTGTGGTTGTGCACGCCTTTAATCCCAGCACTTGGGAGGCAGAGGTAGAGGATCGCCATGAGATCGAGGCCACCCTGAGACTACATAGTGAATTCCAGGTCAGCCTGAGCTAGAGTGAGACCTTTCCTTGAAAAACAAAACAAAACAAAACAAAACAAAAAACCCAAAAGCAATTTCAAGACTGATTTTGAGCAATCTAAATATAAGAGCGGTGACACTGGCTGAGTAAACCTACATGAGTAAGCACATTCTAGGTCCTTTAAGTCTCTCATTATTCCACCCTTGAGACTCTTTTAAAAGAAATTGTGGTACAAAAAGCAAGAGTGCTCTAGGGGTAAAATTGATGCTGATAACCTATGGCTTACAAAGTTATTCCTATCAATGCCCTTTGGATAGAAACAAAGCCTCAAACATTGAGCAATATTGACCACTCAAGCAAAAGATACTGGGTACAAAGTATTCAGATAAGCATTTCCATTTTAAATGTTTTGTGCTTCCCAGGTGTTCAAGTTTGCCCAGTACTCTACAATGCCCCTCTCCCCATTTTTTGATTTTTCAAGGTAGGATCTCTCTCTCTAATCCAGGCTGACCTGGAATTCACTATGTAGTCTTGGGCTGGCCTCAGACTCACAGAGATCCTCTTACCTCTGCTTCCTGAGTGCTGGAATTAAAGGTGTACACTACCACGCCCAACTCTATAGGCTTAAAAACAATAATTTCTCTCAAGAAAGAATTCTTCTTTTTTGGTGTGGGCACAGATTGTGCATGCCCCATGCTCATGGGTGTGGAGGCCAGACAAGGATGTTGTGTGTCTTCCTCTATAGCTCTTCAGCCTTAGTTTCCTGAGTCAAGAGCGTCTCACTGAGCCTGGAGCTGGTTGTTGAACTAGCTGACCACAGAGCTCCAGCAATTTTCCTGTCTCCACCTCCACCAGCACGGAGGTTACAGGCATTCATAGCCAAGTCCAGCTCTTTACATGGGTGCTGGGGGTCTAATTCAGGTTGTCAGAGCAAGCACTGTAACCCGCTAAGCCATCTCCCAAAACAAACCCTTTTCTGTACCTTCCTCCTCTTCTTTTGAGACACGGTCTCTCACTGGCTGGGATCTCACCAAGTACACTAGACTGGCTGGCCTAGGAGCCCCAGTGACCCACCTGTCACATCTTAACCCTGGGATTATAAGCACATGCATCATGCCTGGCATTTTTACATGGTCCGGGGGTTGTACTCAAGATCTCAGATCCTCAGGTATGGACTTTACCCACTGACCCATCTCCAGCCCTCTTCTTACTTATTTTTTACACCAAAGCCCAGGCTGGCCCTGGAGCTGGCTCATGGCAACCCTCTTGCCTCTGCCTCTAAAAGCACTGGCATGCTCATTCTCTCTCTATCTGCCCCTTTCTCACTTTCAAATAAATAAATAAATAATAAATAAATAAAGTTCTGGGATTATAGATGTGAGCCACCATGCCTGACTACACATTCTGTTTCAAAATGAGAAGCTAAGCTGGGCATGGTGGCACATGCCTTTAATCCCAGCACTTGGGAGGCAGAGGTAGGAGGATTACTGTGAGTTCGAGGTCACCCTGAGACTACATACTAAATTCCAGGTCAGTCTGGGCTAGAGTGAAACCTTACCCTGAAAAACAAAAATAGATAAATAAATAATAATAATATAAAATTAACTTGCCCATGACTACAGAGAACATACCACAAGTTAGGTCTTTCAAGTACCTATTTTTTTTAAAAAAAAGTAGTTGTTATTGTACCACTACTACATACTGCCTAAGTGGCTTCATGACACACCTCAGTTATTACACTAAAAACTAATCAGAATCAGTAATTAAAACCAGGTTGGGGGGCTGGAGAGATGGCTTAGTGGTTAAGACACTTGGCTGCAAAGCCTAAAGATCCATGTTGGATCTCTCTCCAGATCCCATGTAAGCCAGATGCACAAAAGGTGAGACAAGCGTCTGGAGTTCTACTGCAGAGGCTGAGACCCTTGCAATTCTCTCTCTCTTTTTTTAAAGGTAGAATTCTTTTTTTAATTTTAATTTATTTATTTGAGAGAGAGAGAGAGAGAGAGAGAGAGAGAGAGAGGGGGAGAGGGAGAGGGAGAGGCAGATAAAGAGAATGGGTGCACCAGGACCTCCAGGCACTGCAGATGAACTCCAGATGCATGTGCCACCCTTGTGCATCTGGCTTATGTGGGTCCTGGGGAAATGAATCTAGGTTCTTTGGCTTTGCAGGCAAGTGCTTTAATCACTAAGCAATCTTTCCAGGCCCTCTCTTGCTCTTTTTTTTCCCCCCTCTTGCTCTCTCTTTAAAAAAAAAAAAAAAAAAAAAAAATAACAGGCTGGATACTTTGACTCAGTGGTAGAGCATATATTTAGTATTCTTTAGGACCTAGGTTCTTTCCCAGCACTACAAATAAGCCAACAAACATTGGTATATGTTGAAGTTACCTTCACACATTTGCTGGGACAAAGCATCCAACTAAAAGCAGCTGATGGGAAGCTTCATGATAGCAAGGCACGAGTAGAGGCTGGATGTCACCTCTGCCACAGCAGGCAGAAAACAGCAACAAGACAGTGAATTGACCTATGCAAAGGGGAGTTGGCTATAACACTCTAAAGCCAGCCCCAGCAACACACCACCTCCAGCAAGGCTCCACCTTCCAAACTGCCACCAGCTGGGGACCAAGTATTCAGAACAAGTGAATTTATGAAGGACATCTCATTCAAACCATAGCATATTTTTTCTTTATTGCCCTGTGACTATGTTTGGTCTTATGTCACTACCATTATTATTATTATTATTGTTATTTGTTTTTTTTTAGGTAGGGTCTCACTCTAGCTCAGGCTGATTTGAAATTCACTATGTAGCCTCAGGGTGGCCTCGAACTCATGGCAATCCTCCTACCTCTGCCTCTCGAGTGCTGGGATTAAAGGCACGTGCCACCACACCCAGCCCATTATTATTTCTTAAAAAATATTTATTTGAGAGATAGAATGGATGACCCAGGGCCACCAGTCACTGAAAACAAGCTCCAGATGCACGCAACCCCTTGTGCACCTGGCTTACATGGGTCCTGGAGAGTAGAACCTGGGTCCGTAGGCTTCAGAGGTAAGCGCCTTAACTGCTAAGCCATCTCCCCAGCTCAACTACCATTATTTAAAAATTTTATTTTTGAGACAGGATTTCATGTAGCCCAGGCTAGCCACCAACTTACTATATAGCTAAGGTTGGGCTTGAATTCCTGGTCCTCTTGCCTCTACCTCCTGAGCACTGGGATTTCAGGAATGTGACATCCAGTCATCTAACACTCGTGCCCATGTAAAATGTCTGGCATGATAGCATATCTATAACCTTGGTGATGGGGAGGCAGAGACAGATGGATCCCTCGCGTTGGCTGGCCAGCTTGTCTAATTCTAATCAGTGAACTTCACACTCATGAGAAATCCTGTTTTCAAAAGAAGTGGATGGTGGGCTGCAGATATGGCTTAGTGGCTAAGGTACTAGCCCATGAAACCAACGGGCTCAGGTTTGATTCCTCAGTACCCACGTAAGCTAGATGCACAACGTGGCACCTGTGTCTGGAGTTCATCTGCTGTGGGTAGAGGTGTTGGCATGCTCATTCTCTATCTGCCCCTTCCTCTCTCTCTCAAATAAGTAAATAAAAATATTTATTTTAAAAAGTGGATGGTGCTCCTGAGGATGACACCTGAGGTTGTTTTCTGGTTTCCATACCCATGTACATACGTGCATGTGCACCCACTCAAGTACACAAACATGCATGCACACTATACAAAAGTAAAAATAGCACTGGAGAGGTGGCTCAGCAGAAAAAGTGCTCTTTCTGTGCAAGAATGAGAGCTTGAAAGGTCCTGAGACTAGCACAGTTCAAATCTTCAGATGTAAAACAGCTGGGCATGGCCATGTGAGTCTGTAACTGTAGTCCTTGTGGGGGAGCAGAGACCCAAGAATCATCAGAGCCATGCAAGTTCTGGAGACAGTAAAGAGATTCCAGCTCAAAAAACAAGACCAAGTGTGTGTGTGTGTGTGGGGGGGGTAATGGCTGGAGAGATGGCTTAGTGGTTAAGGAGTTTGCCTGCAAAGCCAAAGGACTGGTTTGATTCTCCAGGACCCACATAAGCCAGATGCACAAGGGGGCGCATGAATCTGGAGTTTGTTTGCAGGGGCTGGAGGCCCTGACGCGCCCATTCCCATTCTTTCATTCTCTGCCTCTTTCTCACTCTCAAATAATAAAAAAAAGACCAAGTGGAAGAGCGATGGAGGAGGACACACAGTGTTCCAGCCATCACAGGCGAGTGATCCCTTCTGCAGACAAGAATATGGGGCACCACAAAAGCACAAACGTGTGCATACACCACACCATCACACATACACACAAGCAAAATAAACAAAAAATAGAGTAAAAGTAAAAATCAAGTTTTGAAAAAAAAATAGTATTCAATGTGCAAGACATGCCAAGGGCTGCGGGTATGGCTCAGCAGGACAGTGTTGGTTTAGTATGCCCCAACCCTGGGGTTCCACCTCTAGGACCATAAAGAAAAACAAAACTGCAGAGCATGATGACACTCAGGAGGCAGACACAGGGTGACTGCTCCAACCTTGAGGCCAGCTTGGTGTACAATGCAAGGACTACATAGTGAGGTCATGTTCCAAACGACCAAAAAAAAAACAAACAAAATTTAAAAAAACAAAACAACAACAACAAAAAAAACACTAAGCACTGCTGTGATTCACCACTGAATAAAGTAGACAAAGCTTCTGTTCTCCTATAATTTAAATTCTAACGGGAGAAAGAAGTGGATGTCAGATTCTCAAACTGAAATGACTCACCACACACTTAGAGTGGAACTTCAGGCTTCATAGCCACATCCAGAAAACAAGGGATTATTTTAAGGTTACCATCCCAATGAAACAGGCTTTCTCTTGCCCATGGAATTACTTTTTTTGTTTGTTTGTTTGTTTTTTCAAGGTAGGGTTTCACCCAAGCCCAAGCTGATTTGGAATTCACTATGTAGTCTCAGGCTGGACCTGAACACACAGGGATCCTTTTAACTCAGTCTGAGTGCTGGGATTGAAGGTGTGCGCCACTACCTTTTCATTCTCCATACTTGCTGCATAAATATTAGGTCCGGAGGTTTAAAAGTGCACGCATTGACAATTGGCCAAGGAGCCATATCCAGAAGATAAGTATCAAAGTCGTGCTAAAACTGTACTGCCAAGAGTACGGGGCCGAAAGGACAAGCTGTTCTGCTGGCTTGAAGACCTACTGAGTACATTCAAAGACAAAGCCAGGCCACGTATGAAAGGTCAAGTGGACTTTGCTTCTGGTTCAGGAACTACTCCAAGGAGACTGCTCTAAATCGGCTTCCTTGGGTAGACTAATCACCTGGCTCAGGAAGGAATTAGTAATTACTAGCTCATTTTAGGGTGCTAACTTTCCCTAGGCACTACACATCCCAGAGACGGCAAATTAGCTGTGCTCGGTCTGGTGCACCGCCACCGCCTTGGCGCCAGCAACTGGTCCAGCGCCTGGCTCTGAAAACTGGGTTACGAAATACTTATGGGCCGAAAAAGCAGTGAGATGAAGACTGATGGCTTCCCGAGGCGATATGTCCTGAGGTACACTACACCGCAGCCCTTTCCCATCGAGGCCAAACGGCACCCCCCTCGGGGGAGGGTCCCCAGGAACTCAGGTGGAGACACCGACTGGAGGATGCAGAACGCCAAGGTCATGGAATACGCGGAGGGAAAGAGAGTTAGTGCTGGCTCCCTAGGTTCCTTCCTCCACGCCGTTTTCTCCTCCCAACACAAGCGGCAGCAGCCAGCCATCGGCCGGCCTGCGTCATCCTATCCAGCCAGCTGGGGCCGGAAGGACCCCGACAGGTGCATCCCACCGCCCCTCTCCAGGGCAGCCGGTCAAGGGCACTCGAGCCCCCCGGCGCTGTAACCAATCAGCGTTTGGCTGGCCCGGCACCGCAGCCAATAGGCGCGAGGCCGGCCCGGAGCCAAGGCCCGCGTGTTCTTCCTTCGCGCCGTCTGGGCCTGCGGTCCCTTCCCCGCCCCCCACCCTGAAAGGGAGTCCGGTTGCCGCCGAGGGCCACACTTCCTGATACCGGGGATTGCGCGGGTGCGTTCAGCAGCGGTGCAGGGTAGGCAGGGATGAGCAGATCGAAGGGTCACTGCGAAGTGCGGGCGCTCAATCCTCCACCCCCGGGGCAGGGAAGCCGAGTGGGTGCACAGAAAGCAGGCGTGCGTGCGTGCGTGCGTCTGGGAGTGGACACCAGGAGATGTCCGGCAGTGCCCACAGCCCGGCTGGGCAGGCCTGCGGTCCTGGTTCCATCTCAGTATCCCTTGGCTTACCTGGCCCTGGCGGAGGCTGCAGCAGCTAGGCCTGGGTGGAAGGCGGCAGCCACGCCGGAGAGGACACGGCCGGAGTGCAGCAGGGCCATGGTGGGCGGCGAGAGGGCAGTGGGTAGCTGCAGGACCGAGCGGAGAAAAGCGGCCGCCGGCAGCGAGGCGCGGGCTCCTGCACAAGGTGAGGACGCAGACTTCCCTGGGCGCGGCTAGAGCGGCCTCGTGCCAGGCCCGAGCCGCGTCACAGCGGCCTCTGGCGGTCGGGGGCGGAGCCGCGAGGCCCCCTGCGGGACCGGGAAGCTGAGGAAGGCGACCGGGTGTGCGCTCGCGCTGCACACCGCGCTTGCCACGCTGCATGTAGACCGCGGACACAGCGACGAGTGTACCAGAGTGAAACGTGGGAAGATGTAGGCTGACGCCGAGGAATTATTTTTCCCAATGCCTTACGGTCATTGGGACCTAAAGGCGGATTTAATTTCAAGCCTCAATCATCTGGGGATCTGTTGCCCTACGTCCAAGTCCCTCAAGATCCTAAATGCTGCCTTTCCCCCTTCATGGGAGAGGATAGCAAGTTTATTTTGTGAGAATTAACCAAGATTAGCACATTATGTCTAAAAACGGCCTGATTTAGTAAACACAAGATAACCCATAGTTAATGACAAACTTGCTCAGGTCAAGTTCTCAAAATTGTGTGTGTGGAAAAGAATGAATCTTTTGTTTGTTTGTTTGTTTTTGTTTTTCGAGGTAGGGTTTTGCTGTAGCCCAGGCTAACCTGGAATTCACTATGTAGTTTTAGGGTGGCCATCCTCCTACCTCTGCCTCCCAAGTACTGTGATTAAAAGCGTGTGCACCCACACTGGGCTGAATCATTTTTGAAGGGAAAAAGAGTCAAATAAGTCCAATCTGAACCTGGGTGTATGCACTGAAACCCGGATAGAACTGTGCCTCTTGCCAACTTATTGTGTCCTTTGTGGCCCCACACTACCTTTTTGATAAAGTACACAGTTTCCTATATAGGGTCACATGGTAGGTTTGCAGTCCCTCTCTAATTTACTGTCAGGCCTATGCTAGCTACTTCACTGACCTTGACTTGTAGGTCCATAGGCAGCGACTTCCTATTCTACCACTGTACAGTTTGCTTCGGTTACTATAACAAATCACATGTCTGGTGGTTTAAAACAACAGAAAATTATTTTTTCCCAGCTAAGGCCAGAAGTCCAAAATAAAAAGTCCATGCCTTCTGATGTTTCAGGAAGACATTCTCTCCTAGCTTCTGGCAATTGCCTGTAGCTCTTTGTTTATTAAAAAAATTAATTTATTTGTGTGTGTGTCCAGAGTTTCTTGCTTGTGCTACTTTTTGTGTCTAGCTTTATGTGGGTGGGTGAGGAATTGAAACCTGGTCCACAGGCTTTGCAAGCAAGTGCCTTTAAATGCTGAGCCATCTCTCCTATGCCTGTAATTCTTGGCATTCCTTTGCTTAGAGATACTTGTAATCTCTGTCTTTGTCACCACAGTAGTGTTCTCTTCCTGTCTGTTCAGTATGACACCATTTGTAAACTGAGTGTGGTGGCAAAAGCCTGTGATCCCAGCATTGGGGAATCTGAGGCAGAAGGATTGCATGTTTGAGGCCAACCTAGGCTAACAATGGGAACTCTATCTAAAATAAAATCAATGTTAATAACATTTTGGGGATGGTTGTTTATTATACTGGGCTGATGTGGCCTTTCTGACTGCCAAGTTCTCAGGAATTTAGATTCTTCTAGCCACATGCAGGCCAAACAGAGGGCAGGAAGGGCTCATTGCCCACTGTGGAAATCACAAGACCTTCTTAAAAGAAATGGTATTTAATCTGAACTTTGCAGAACTTGTGCTGTGCCAGAGGCTGTGGGGACAGCAGTGGCCAGGTGCAGCCCTGAAGCTCACTGTGGAGGATGTAGGAGAACAAGGATACCCTTTTGACCATTGTCCCTTCTGGCCATTCCCTGGGTTTTCACGTGTACTAAATTACTTTGGATTCTTGAATCTTGCTGTTCAGGTTTGGTCAGATCTGTCTCTTCTTCCCCTTAAGCTACTCACTTGTCCCTGTAGTCTCAGCGGCTCTGGCAGTCCCTCAGCCTTCAGACTCAACCATGACATCCCTACTTCTGTGTGTTTTACACTATGAGGGCAACACCTTTTTTTTTTTTTTTTTTTTTACTCTTTTGAGGTAGGGTCTCACTAGCTCAGGCTGACCTAGAATTCACTGTGTAGTCTCAGGGTGGCCTTGAACACAAGGGGATTAAAGGCATGCTCCACCACACCTGACTTTTTTTTTTTTTTTGTAAATAAGGAGAGAATGGGCACATCAGAGCCTCCAGCCACTGCAAATGAACTCCAGACACATGTGCCACCTTGTGCATCTGGGTTACATGGGCACTGGGGAATCAAACCAGGGTCATTAGGCTTTACAGGCAAGTGCCTTAACTGCTGAGCCATCTCTCCAGCCCTTTTTTTTTTTTTTTTTTTTTTTTTTTTTTTTTTTTTTTGAGGTAGGGTCTTGCTTTAGCCTGGGCTGATCTGGAACTCTAGTCCCAGGCTGGCCTCCAACTCATGGTGATCCTCTTACCTCTGCCTCCTGAGTGCTGAGATTAAAGGCATACACCATCATGCCTGGCTGCTTTTGTTTATTTTTTGTTAGTGTTCTTATTCTGTTTTGCTTAAGACAGTGCAGGTCTCTGGACTAGCAGTGGAAGTGACCCTTGGGTTCATGGCTCTAGTCTCTAGGACTCAGGACATCCCAGTCCATGTGTTCTCTCCTCTGCTGGGGCTGGAGCTTTTCTAGGTCTCATTCCCTGCTGGCCCCAGACAAGCCCAGAGGAAGCATGTCTGAAGTTAATTAAGAAAGTGCTAGGGTGCTGGAGAGATGGCTTAGCAGTTGCAAAGCCAAAGGACCCAGGTTCGATTCCCCAGGACCTATGTAAGCCAGTTGCACGTGGTGGTGCATGCATCTGGAGTTTGTTTACAGTGGATGAAAGCCCTGGTGCACCCATTCTCTCTCTCTCTTTCTCTCTCTCTCTTTTTTATTTTTTTTTGGTTTTTCAAGGTAGGGTTTCACTCTAGTCCAGGCTGACCTGGAATTAACTATGTAGTCTCAGGGTTGCCTCGAACTCTCGGCGATCCTCCTACCTCTGCCTCCTGAGTGCTGGGATTAAAGGCGTGCGCCACCACGCCCGGCTCTCTCTCTTTCAAATGAATAAAAAAAAAAATTAAAAAAAAAAAAAGAAAGTGCTAGGCTAGGTGTGGTGGCACATACCTTTAATCCCAGCACTCAGGAGGCAGGGGTAGAAAGATTGCCATGCATTCTAGGCTACCCTGACACTATATAGTGAATTGCAGGTTAACCTGGGCTAGAGCAAGACCCTCTCTCAAAAAGCCAAAAAATAAAAATAAGAAAAGGGCTGCTCTGGGGCAGGGGGATGGCTTGGTGGGTGAAGTGCTTCTGCACAAGAGTGTGGACCTGAGTTCAGATTTCCATGTCAAGCTGGATGCTATAGTAGGCATCTGTAATCCTAGCACGCCTGTGGTAAGATGGGAGGTGGAGAAGGTCATGGGCCGGCTAGCCTGGAGAATGAACTAATGAATAACCAGAGACCCTGTCTCAGATGAGGTGAATGTTGAGAACTTATACCCAGTGTTGTCCTCTGACCTCCATGTGTGCAATGTGCTAGAGCACACCATAAGACTCATATAGGGGCTGCTCTGGAGCTCTGGATGCACATGGTAGGGGTGTGCATTGTGATTCACATGCTAGAGAAGTCTTTTATCAGACTCAAAATTATCATCATTTGTATTCTTTTAACACTACTCTGAACCCCAGCTGGAAATTCTGCTGGAGTTGTGAAAGCTGCCCCAAACGGAGCTGCCTGCCCACCAGGGATCAATTCCTGCCCTGCTGAGCAGCAGCAAATAACTCCTCTCAGCCAGAAGCTGACTGCCTGCACTCAGTCCTGTTGAAGTTGAATGTATAGAACTCCAGAAACCCAAAGGGTGCTCAGCTCATGTAGAGCAGCCCTTCTCATGCTGGAAAGTGCTCGAGACTCGCCTAGAGAGCTTGTTAGAATGCATGACCAGGTGTCCACCACCAGGTGTTTGATATTGTGCATTCTATTCCTCACCAGCCAAGTGGCCATTTGCTGTCTAGCAGGTCACATTTCAGGTAGCATATTCCCTAGTCCATAACCTGCCAACCTTTTGTGGAGGTAAAATCAAGATCCTGAGGTAGAAACCACACCCCAAACTCCACACTTCCCACTATACTGTAGGCAGGAGGTGCTAAGGCCAAAAGGGGTACTGGGGGAAGTACTGCCTGAGGTCATGTAGAAAGCCGAGGTTTGATACAGAAACACAGATGAAAAAGCCAGGTTTGGGGCTGGGGAGATGATTCAATGGATAAAAGTCACTTGCCACTTTGAGTACCTGAGTTTGGATCTCAGTTTTGATACAGACCCCTTGTAAAAGCCCGAAGTTGTGTCAGGTTTCTTTAATCCCACTGAGAAGGGAGGTGGAGACAGAAATTTCCCAGAAGCTCACAAATGTAGCGGTAAACAATGAAACCCTGCCTTAAAATGAGGTAGAAACTGAGGACCTACCTAAAAACTGCCCTCTGACCTCCACACACATGCCATGGCATGCTCACTAAATAAATTGTCTAAATATATATTTATATATGTTATATAATCAAACACACATCACACACACACACACAATGCCAGGCTTGGTGGCTCATACCTATAATTCCAGCACTCAGGAGACTGAAGTAGGTTTGTCAGGAGTTCCAGGTTAGTCTGAGCTATAGAATGAGACCTTATCTTAAGAGGGGGGATCTGGGGAGATAACTCAATAAGTAAGAATCCCCAGCACCCATGAAAAAACTGGGCATGGTGGCACATGCCTGTAATCCCAGCCCTGGGGAGATGGACGTAAGAGGATTCCTGAGGCTTGTTGGCCAGCTAGTCTAGCAGTATTGCTGAGCCCCAGGTTCAGTAAGAGACTCTGTCTTAAAAAATAAGGTGGAGGGCTGGAGAGATGGCTTAGTGGTTAAGGTTCCTGCCTGCTAAGCCTAAGAACCCGGTTCCAATCTCCAGGTCCCATGTTTAGCCAGATGCAAAAATGATGCAAGGGCTCAATGTCGCACTTGCCCACAAGGGGTTACATGCACCTGGATTTCATTCACAGCAGCTGAGAGACTGCTGGCGTGCCCATTCTCTATCTGTCTCCTTCTCCCTCTCTGTCCTCTCTATGTCTCTCTCTCAAAAAAAAAAAAAATAATAAGGTGGAGGGGCTGGAGAGATGGCTCAGCAGTTAAGGCACTTGCCTGCAAAACCTAAAGACCCAAGTTTGATTCCCCAGTACTCACATAATGTCAGATGTACAAGATGGCACGTGCATCTGGAGTTCATTGGTAGTGGCTAGAAGCCCTGGTGTGCTGATTCTCTTTCTACCTGCTTCTTTCTATCTCTCTGAAATTAATAAATTGTTAATAAATAAACAAATTAAAAAAATAAGGTGGAGGACTGGGGAGATGGCTCAGCAGTTAAGGTGCTTGCCCATAAAGCCTAATGACCCAAGTTCTTTTCTCCAGTGCCCATGTAAAGCCAGATGCACAAGGTGGCACATGCATCTAGAGTTCATTTGCAGTGGTTAGAGTCCCTAGTGCACCTATTTCCTCTCTTTCTGCTTGGTGGCATAGTGGTAAACACCTTTAAACCCAGCAGTCAGGAGGCTGAGGGAGGAGGATTGCTTCAAGGCTAGCTTGTGACTACATAGTGAATTTCCAGGTCAGCCTGGGCTGGAGCAAGAAAAACAAAACAACAAAACAAAAAGGAAGACACTCAGTGGCAGCCTCTAACTTCCACATGCACATGTATACACACATATGCATCCATACAATACAAGCATGCTTACATGTACAACACACACACACACACACACACACACACACACACACAAATGGGGCTTACTCCATGAAGAGGGAAGAGTTCAAAGGCCTAAGATGAGAATGTGTCTGTTTGTAAAATACCAAGGACTTCGGTGTATCTGGAATTTATAGTGAGGGTGATAGGTAGAGGTCCGAGTTAAACAGGCATCATGACAACTCTAAAGACTTACTTTACTCTGAGCAGCAGGGGAGATGTGTGAGGGGGTGCAGTAGGGTGTGTCATGATTTAGTTTATGTTCTTTAAAAATTTGTTTTTTATTCATTAGAGAGAGAGAGGCAGATAGGGAATGGACATGCCAGGCCTCTAGCCACTACAAATGAACTCCAGACATTATGTGCCACCTTGTGCATCTGGTTTTATGTGGGTACTGGGGAATTGAACCTGGGACCTTTGGCTTTGCTGACAAGTGCCTTAACCATTAACTAACCCATGAAAACTGTTTTGCTCTTTAGCTCTGAAAACTGTTTTTTTTTTTTTTTTTGGAAGGGGGGTTTCGAGGTAGGGTCTCACTCTAGCTCAGGCTGACCTGGAATTCTCTACATAGTCTCAGGGTGGTCTCAAACTCACGATGATCCTCCTACCTCTGCCTCCTGAGTGCTGGGATTAAAGGCATGTGCCACCATGACTGGCCTAAGATTTTATTTATTTATTTATTTATTTATTTATTTATTTATTTATTTGACAGAGAGAGGGAAAGAGAAAGAGAGAGGGAGAGTAAAAATGGGTGTGCCAGGGCCTCTTGCCATTGCAAACAAACTCCAGATGCATGTGCCTCCTTGTGCATCTATCTGGCTTAAATGGGACCTGGAGAAGCGGACTGGGGTCTTTAGGCTTCACAGGCAAATGCCTTAACCGCTAAGCCATCTTTCTAGCCCTGAAAACTGTTTTTGTTGTTGCTTGTTTTAGTTCTTTTCTTTTCTTTTCTTTTTTTTTTTATTTCGAGATAGGGTTTCATTCTAGCCCAGGCTGACTGGAATTTATTATGTAGTCTCAGGGTGGCCTTGAACTCATGGTGATTTTCCTACCTCTGCCTCCAAAGTGCTGGGATTAAAGGTGTGAGCTACCATGCCCGGCTAGTTCTTGTTTTTTGAGAGAAGGACTCACATTATGGCCTAGGTTGGCCGGATGCTCATTATGTAGTCCAGGCTGACCTTTAACTCACTGCTAAGCCATCTCTCCAGCCCATAGTTTATGTTTTTGACAGGACCCCTAGTTTCTACTCTGAGACAGTAGTTTCTACAGTGAGACAGTAGCCTACTTCAGGCAGACAAGATTAGAGGGTAAGAAAGATAGAAACAGGGAGAGTCAGAGACAGGGCGAAAGAGTAAGACACTAAGAAAGAGAAGAAAGTGGGGAAACCAGACACTCAGAAGTTGGCAGGCAGAGAGTAAGTAGCATAAAGATGGTGTGCAGATGCTAAGACAGGCATTTCCAGTCCTGTAACCCCAAACACTCCCTACTGCCACTCACGCATGACGGCTGGATGCATAGTGAAGTGGGCCATGTCCAGGCCCCCAACAGGCATACTCAGACCATAGAATCTGTGTTCCAGGCTTGTCATCAGGCAGAGGCCAGGGCTGCCCTGTGAATAACATATGGCAGGGAGGCAGATGTAACCTGGGTCTAAGCCCTTGCAACTCTCAGGTCCTATAGCATTGCCCCCAACCTTGCCCCTTATCTGCCATCACTGAGCCAGGTCCAAGGCTGCCCTCATCACCACCCAGATGCAGGAATACAGGTCCATCCTGGCCAGCCCAGAGTTGGTCATTCACCTAGTACCACTAACAGTAGGAATGAAGAAGACATGGCATGATGAATGTCCTGGCTTGCTCTCCATCTCTTCCCTATTCCAGTCTTTCTAAAGGATTACCCTTATATACACAGTGCTATCAAAGAGGGACTTGTTTATCTGTGAGTTCATTTTCTGTTCATCTCCTCATCTAGAACACAAGAGCTGCAAAAATAGATATTTTGGGGGCTGGAGAGATGGCTTAGTGGTTAAGATACTTGGCCTGTGAAGGCTAAAGACTCAGGTTCAGGACTCAGGTTCAATTCCCCAGAGCCCTCTGTCTCTCTTTCCCTCATTCCCTCCTTCTTCCTCTCTCCTTGCAAATAAATTAAAAATATTTTTTAAAATAGGTGTTTTTCTTTGTATTTTCATTCTTTTTTAATACTTTATTTTTATTTATGAGGAACAAAGAAAGAGAGAGAGCCTTAACTGCTAAGCCATCTCTCCAGCCCCTGTATTTTCATTCTTATATCTTCCTGGGGGCCTGGCTGGTGCGTGGTTGGCATTTGTTATTTTTTGAAGTAGTAATTGCAGAGTGAAGCCAGATTTAGGAATAGAAAAAAAAAATGGGGCTAGGGATATAACTGTGATAAAGTGCTTGCCCTTATGCAAGAGAGCCAAGTGTTCAATTCCCAACTTCACAAACAAAATAAAGGAATTCAACTTTAAAAAAAATCACTGATGGGCTGGAGAGATGGCTTAGCAGTTAAGGCAATTGCCTGCAAAGCCAAAGGATCCTGGTTTGATTCTCCAGGGCCCATGTAATCCAGATACACAAGGGAACACATGCATTTGGAATTCCTTTGCAGTGTCTGGAGGCCCTGGCATGTCCATTCTCTCTCTCTCTCTCAAATAAATAAATAAATAAATAAAATAAATGTTTTAAAATGATCAATGATGAAGGGTAGCTTTATCAATTTCAACAACATACATATATATCTACAAGGGTCTTTTGTGTCCAGCCTGAGCTTGTGTGACATGACTGGGAACTGTCTAGCCTAGGCTGATACAAAACTGTCACCAGGGACTGAGTGTAGAACCAAGATGAAAGTTTATTTTAACGTCAGGGGACTCTCTTCCAAAGCTTGGACTCTGATTCTTGGTGTTTCAGAACTTACATACCTTATCTTGGACTACTCTCATTATTGTTAGGTCTCAGAGCCCTGAGCCCCAGCCTAGTACCAAAGACCTTGAGTATGAGATAGGCAAGTTTTACAGAAACAGAAAAATGGTTAATTAGTAGACAGATGCCTGCAGCTGTGCTATGGAGATAAAAACATGATTTTCAGGATTTACAGGTCAGAAGCTGCAATACAAATCATGGCCTTGAAACAAAAAGACCACAGTGTTCAGGTAAAAGACTGTGTAATACAATGTAACCGATACAAACTATACAGTCTATACAGTACAAAACATAACTTTGGGTCAGGGGGTTCTGACTCAAAGTTCCTTACTCCAATTGCCATTTCAAGGCTATAGCATCAGTTCTGCAGGTCAGCTAGCCCCCAGATTGCAGGAAGAAAGGATAGAAGTCTTGCCCTGGGCCAGGAAAATGAATGGGAGTGTTGCAGAGACTCATACCATAGCGTGTGATAAACTTGTATAGGCAGTAAAGAGGCAAGATGGGAGGAGACAGAAGCCAAGTGCTTCAGTTACAAGGGATCAGAAGCTGAATGGCTCTGTTGAGTGGACCTGATTTGGGGAAAGGTGGCCTAACTTTTGTAACTGCAGTAACCCCACCTCATCCTGCCGAGTGACTGCTGAAGGCTTCAGTAGGAGAACGTAGAACAGTGTTACAGTTTGGATCTGGAATATCTCCCAAGGGCCCACATGTTGAAGGCTTGGTTATTAACACAATGCAATGTCTTTCAGAAAGTGATTGGCTCATGAGGGCCCTGGACTCATTTATAGATTCATATACTGATGAGCTCATAATTTTTGTTTTTTTGTGTTTTTGAGGTAGTGTCACACTCTGGTCCAGGTTGACCAGGAACTCACTCTGTAGTCCCAGGCTGGCCTTGAACTCATGGTAATCATCCTACCTCTGCATCCTGAGTGCTGGGCTAAAAGGCATGTACCACAATATCTAGCTGAGTTCATAATTTTTTATTATCTTGTTTTGAGGCAGGGTCTCACTCTAGCTTAGGCTGACCTGAATAGACTTCACTCTGTTGTCTAGGCTGGTCTTGAATTCACAGTGATCCTTGTACCCCAGCCTCCTGAGTTCTGGAATTGAAGACAATGAGCCACCATGCCTGGCTGCTGATGAATTACTAATTTTTTTGGCTTTTTTTTTTTTTTGAGGTAGGGTTTCACTCTAGCCCAGGCTGACCTGGAATTCACTATGTATTTTCAGGCTGGCCTCAAACTCACATTGATTCTCCTACCTCTGCCTTCCAAGTGCTGGGATTAAAGGCGTGTGTCACCACACCCAGTGAATTAATAATTTTTTAAAAATTTTATATATTTATTTGAGAGCAACAGACAAAGAAAGAAAGAGGCAGATAGAGAATGGGCGTGCCAGGGCCTCCAGCCACTGCGAACAAACTCCAGATACATGCATCACTTTGTGCATCTGGTTTACGTGGGTCGTGGGGAATCAAGCCTCGAACCGTGGTCCTTAGGCTTCATAGGCAAGAGCTTAACTGCTAAGCCATCTCTCCAGCCCCTGAATTAATAATTTTTAAAAACATTTATTAAAGCCAGGCATGGGGGCGCACACCTTTAATCCCAGTACTTTGGAGGCAGAGGTAGGAGGATTGCTGTGAGTTTGAGGCCACCCTGAGACTACATAGTGAATTCCAGGTCGGCCTGGGCTAGAGTAAAACCCTACCTCAAAAACAAAACAAAACAAAACAAAATTTATTAATTTGTAAGGAGAGAAAGAGAATATGAATGGGCATGCCAGGGCCTCTTGCCACTGTAAACAAACTCTAGATGCATGTATTGCTTTATGCATCTGGCATTATGTGGGTGCTGGGGAATTGAACCCTGAACCAGCAGGCTTTGCAAGCAAGTGGCTTTAACTTCTGAGCCATCTCCTCAGCCCATTAAAAAAACTTATTTTTACAATCCCTATGCAGATACATTATGTACCCTGATCATAATTCCCTTCCACTACACTCCTTTGTCCCTTCCCTTTATGTCCGCCCCCCCCCCCCCCGCCCCGCACTGAACTGCTTCTTTCCAACAAATCCCTCTTTGTTGCAGTTACATTCTCATTGCTGGCACAAGGCACCCGACCAAAAGCAGTCTGTGGGAGGAAAGGGTTAATTTTGGGCTTGTAGACCAGAAGGGAAGCTCCATGATGTCCCATGTAAGCATGGCATGAGCAGAGGATGAACATCACCTCCTGGCCAACGTCAGGTGGACAACAGCAGCAGGAGAGTGTGCCAAACACTGGCAAGGGGAAGCTGGCTATAACACACATAAGCATCCCTCCAATAACACATCTCCAGTAAGGAGCCAATTCCCAATTTGCCATCAGCTGGGGAATCAAGCACTGAGATCACGTGAGTTTATAGGATACACCTAATTCAAACCACCACACTCTTCTATCGTGATGTCATCACTGTTTTGCCCTCATATTATACAGGTCTTGTGAAGTTAACATCAGCCACTGGGAGGCCATGAATGCAACAGCCACACTGTGTCTAGAAGGCAGCATTCCAAAGCACTCTTCCCTGTCCTTGCTCTTACATTCTTTATGCCATCACTTCTGCAATGGTTCCTGAGCCTTGGAGGGTGTGATAGGGATGGAAGAGTGGATTCTTTTTTATTTATTTTTATTTTAGACACACATACACAGAATTGGCACACTAGGGCCTACGACCACTCCAATTGAACTCCGGATGCTTGTACCACCTAGTGGACATGTGTGACCTTGTGCTTGCCTCACCTTTGTGTGTCTGGCTTACATGGGATCTGGAGAGTTGATTATGGGTCCTTAGGCTTCACAGGCAAGCACCTTAACTGCTAAGCCATCTCTTCAGCCCAGGAGTGGATTCTTGATACAAAGGATTCTCCTGCCCTGTTTCTGGCATACTTGTTAGCTCTTCCTTGCCTGTTATATCTCAGCATTTTTCCAGAGGCTAGCTCCATGCCTTTAAACATTCCAGCTTTCAGAAAGACATCACAGAACATGCTGGTCTCCAGCATTGTTCTTGTTGAGACATGTCATACTGGCCCACAGGGTATCTTCAAACACTTATGTGTATGTACCATCAGAAAAACAACACCTACCTATGACCTTGATGACTATAAGGAATTCAATAAATGATTTCTTTTCTAAAGAGAGAGAATCTCACTATGTTGTCCAGGCTGACTCTGAACTTCTGAGCTCAAGCAATCCTCCTTCCCCAGCTTCTCAAGTAGCTAAGACTATAGGTTACTGTCACTCTGATGTAATAAATGCTTTTTTTTTTTTTTTTTTTTTGGTTTTGCGAGGTAGGGTCTCACTCTGGTCCAGGCTGACCTGGAATTAACTATGTAGTCTCAGGGTGGCCTCGAACTCTTGGCGATCCTCCTACCTCTGCCTCCCGAGTGCTGGGATTAAAGGCGTGCGCCACCATGCCTGGCTTGTTGTTGTTTTTTGAGGTAGGGTCTTACTGTAGTCCAGGCTGACCTGGAATTCATTATGTAGTCTCAGGGTGGCCTCGAACTCACAGCAATCCTCCTACCTCTGCCTCCCGAGTGCTAGGATTAAAGGCGTGTGCCACCACGCCCAGCAGCAAGTGCTTTTAAAAGTACTTCAGGGCTGGAGAGATGGCTTAGTGATCAAGCGTTTGCCTGTGAAGCCTAAGGACCCTGATTCAAGGCTCGATTTTCCAGGACCCACGTAAGCTAGATGGACAAGGGGGCGCACACATCTGGAGTTCATTTGCAGTGGCTGGAGGCCCTGGCACACCTATTCTCTCTCTCTCTACCTGCCTATTTCTGTATCTCTCTCTCTCTCAAATAAATAAATAAAAATAATTTTAAAAAAGTACTTCACTGTCTGGCGAGATGGCTTAGGGATTAAAGTGCTTGCCTGCAAAGCCTGATGACTAGGGTTCAATTCCCCAGTGCCCATATAAAGCCAGATGCACAAGCTGTATACATCTGGAGTTCATTTGCAGCAGCTGGAGGCCCTGGCATGCCCATTCTCTCAGTCTCTCTTCTCTCTGCTTATAAATAGATAAATTTTTTTTTTTTTTTTTTTTTTTTTTTGGTTTTTCGAGGTAGGGTTTCACTCTGGTCCAGGCTGACCTGGAATTAACTATGTAGTCTCAGGGTGGCCTCGAACTCTCAGCGATCCTCCTACCTCTGCCTCCCAAAATTATTTTTTAAAAGTACTTCATTAATGGTGCTGTTCTGTGGTTCCCTGTGTGCAGGTTCTGAATGTGCGATGAGTCACCTTTACTCTGCCTCACAAACTTTTCACCAAGTGCTCCAGTGTCCTTGTTGGTTAGAGTCACAACAGCAGGAGCTGTAGGTGATAGCATAACCCTGTGCTCATGCAGCCACTTACTTGCAGAGACAGGCAGAGTGGCAAACATACTGGTGAGTGCCTGTGTGTGCCCCATGCTGTGCCAAGGACTATGGGGCACATAGAGGCCAGCACAGCCTTGAAGTGCTCATGAAGGAGGTTCTGGAAGCGTGGGGTGGTGAGAGGTAGCTTTTGGCTGGGGACGGAGGAGGCGGTGCATGGCAGGGACTCACAGGAAGAGGAGATGTCTCATGCCATCATCTGTGCTTCACAGCTCTAGTGTCTGGGAGACAAGGGTAGGGCTCTGTTGTCTCCCCCACTCAATGTTGTGAGCACAGGCACCAGACATTGAAGTGACACACCCAGCACCAGCCACACAGAACTCCTCCTCCATCAGCCTCACTTTTCAGATTGTTTCACTCATTATTTCATCAATCAGGTCTGTCCTTCTGGCTTCCTGTGCAGGACCCACCCTTCCCTGCCCATGGGGGAAAGGACCAAGCCCCAGAGCCTGCCAGGACTGAGATGGGAGGTCCTTAATGTATTCCACCCACAGATTTCACATATGTGCTTCTCATCTATCCCACGACCTGACACGCTCATTGCTGAGTCATGTTGAGTAGTCACCCATTTCCTTGAGCCAGAAATCCAGAAGTCCTTGATCTCTCTTTCACCTCCCATACTCCTTAGTGGACCTCCAGAATATCTGGAATATCAATAATAATTATTATTAATAATAAATGATACACTTATTCACTCAATTATTTCTCAAAAAAAAGTGATGCTTTGCAGTTGGTGCTGTGATGATCCCAACTGTCCAAGGTATTGATTTCATGGATACAGAACGTCCCTCCAACTGCAGAGACCGCTTTCCCAAGGACTGCTGCAGCGTCAGTGTGAGCATTAGCCATGAGGAGTAAGGTGCAGCTTCATTACGATAGTCAGGGGCTGAGGATATAGCTCAGTGGCAAGTTAGGTGCCTGGTCTGCATGAGATCCTGGGTTTGATACTCAGCACCCAAGCAAGCCCCACATAAAACAAACAACAGCTGGACGGACGTGGTGGTGCACACTTTTAATCCCAGCACTCAGGAGGACAAGGTAGGAGGATCACCGTGAGTTCCAGGCCAGCCTGAGACTACATAGTGAACTCCAGGTCATCCTGGGCTAGAGTGAGACCCTACCTCGAAAAACAAAACCAAACAAGACAACAACAACAAAAAGACCCAAGAAACAAAAAACAAATCTCTTCTCCCACCAATAACTAAAGCAACCTGGAGTGTCTGAGCTGTTCCCACTTCCAGCTACTGCTTGTCAGGGACCAGACAGGCTAATACACCCTAGCTGGAAATGAATGTCCACCACACGATGTTGTCCCCACACATCATGGACTGCCTAAACCATAGTCGTTTTTCCACACAACTTATTCAGAAGGAGACAACACTCTTAAGCTGGATGAGAACACAGAGATTACCCAGCTCAACTTGGAAAAATACTGGATTTGATACAGAAGGTGACTTCCTTTGAGTCAAGGTGAGTTCCTGCATGGCGTAAGTAGAATTGGAATCAAAACTTCCAGATTCCGGACCATCACTCTTTTTCAAAAAAATTTAAATATTTTATTTATTTGTGTGGAGAGAGAGAGAGAGAAGGGACCACTAGCCACTGCAAACAAACTTCAGATGCATATGCCACTTTGTGCATCTAGTTTTATGTGGGTACTGGGGAATCAAACCCAGGTTGTTAGGCTTTGCAGGCAAGTGCCTTAACCACTAAGCAACTCTCCAGCCTCAGGCCATCACTCTCACTGATCTTAGCTACTGAAAGTAGTAAAAAGCGCCAGCTCCAAGTTTTGGCTTTCTACATGGATGAAAGGATGGAGTGTGATCACCAAAGGAAAGGCTTCTAAAACAAGGGAGGCTGTGGACACAGAAAAATGCTATGAAACAATTAAAAACTTTTTTTTGTTGTTTTTTCCAGGTAGGGTCTCACTCTGGCCCAGGCTGACCTGGAATTCACTATGTAGTCTCAGGGTGGTCTTGAACTCATGGTGATCCTCCTACCTCTGCCTCCTGAGTGCTGGGAATTAAAGGTGTGTGCCACCATGCCTGGCTTAAAAACTTTTTAAAAAGCATTTTTACAATTTATTTTTATTAGAGAGGGTGAGAGAAAGATTATATATATATATATATATATATATATATATATATATATATATATGTATCCATATCCATATATATGGAGAGAGAGAGCACAAATGGGCATGCCAGGGCCTTCAACTGCTGCAAACAAACTCTAGATACATGTGCCACCTTGTGCATCTGGCTTACGTGGGTCCTGGGGAATCAAACCTAGGTCCTTTGGCTTCATAGGCAAACACCTTAACCATTAAGCAGTCTCTCTAGCCCTTATTTAAAAACTTTTTATTTGGGGCTGGAGAGATTTTTATTTGGGGCAGTAGTTAAGGCACTTGCCTGCAAAGCCTAAGGACCTGGTTTCGATTCCCCAGTACCCATGTAAAACCAGATGCACAAAGTGGTGCATGCATCTGGAGTTCATTTGCAGAGACTGAAGGCCCTGGCATGCCCATCCTTTCTGTATTCTCTCTGTCTCTCTCTCTGCTTGCAAATAAATAGAATTTTTTTTAAAAAACCTTTTCATCATTGCTTTCTCTGGGCACTCAATGACAAGTACATTTTTTTTTTTGAGGTAGGGTCTTGCTTTAGCCCAGGCTGACCTGGAATTCACTATGTAGTCTCAGGGTGGCCTCAAACTTGTGGCAATCCACCTACCTCTGCCTCCTGAGTGCTGGGATAAAAGGTATGTGCCACCATGCCCGGCTGACAAGTACATATTTTACTGGCATATTTTAGTTGCTTATGCCACTTGATTTAAAAGTGTCAAGTCTGAGCCATGTCAATAAGAAAACCATCCCAATTCTCACCAGAACCTGAAACTGTGGAAGGAGGTTAGATATGGATAATGACAGTAGAAATTTAAAAAGGATCGGGGTGTTGGAGAGATGGCTCAGTGTTTAAAGGCACTTGTTGGGTTCCATTTCCCAGAACCCATGTAAAGCCAGATGCACAAAATAGCTCTTGTGTATGGAGTTTGTTTGTAGTGATAGGAGGCCCTGTCATACCCATACTTTTATTTGTCTCTCTCTCAAATAAATAGATAAAAAATATTTTAAAAACAGGATGATGGAGCTGGGCATGGTGGCACACCCCTTTAATTCCAGCACTTGGGAGGTAGAGGTAGGAGGTTCACCATGAGTTCGAGGCCACCCTGAGACTACATAGTGAATTCCAGGTCAGCCTGGGCTAGGGTGAGACCCTACCTCTAAAAAACCAAAAACAAAGCAAGCAAACAAACAAAAAACCATCCCCCAAAAAAACAGGATGATGGTGGGTTGTAGATATGGCCTGCAAAGCCTAAAGACCCAGGTTCGACTCCTCAGAACCCATGCAAGCTAGTCACACAAGGTGGCACATGCACAAGGTGGTACATGTGTCTGGAGTTTGATTGCAGTGGCTAGAGGCCCCGGTGCACCAATTTTCTCTCTCTCTCTCATTCTCATATAAAAAAATAATAAAAAAGAATGAAAAGTCAGATGTGGTGATACATGCCTTTAATCTGTTCATTTTCATACGGTCTTGATTAGAACTCTAAGTGTAAGCCCTGTCATTATCCATTTTGAAAAATGGCAAGTCAGAGATTGTGAACCATCTGAGATTTGACTTTACTGGCAAGTTTACATTGAGCTCCCCACAGATTTATATACGTGTACTGTCAGAAGACATAGGCCCCTTGGGACAGAGACACAGGCTAGTTATGACTCACTGGTAGACAGCAACCAGGACAGTGTCTGGGTGAACTCTCATCCCAGTTGCCCCAGAGTGACACAAAGAGGGCCACATGGCCTTGGGACATGCCATGGGATGGCCCAATGAGAGGAAGCCTGAAATTGCTAAGTGCAAGTGAGATTACTCATTACCAACATCCTCCAAGGCAGGGGGAGGGGAAGGTTAATTTTTACTGTGCTGGGTTATCACTGGGGAGGGACATCTCCACCTCTCCAGGAGGCATTCACTCTTTGGCTTCCAAAGCTGTTTGCTAGTCAAACTTCTCTTAAGATCAGGAGGTCCAGACCATGCTGTTTTTGTTACTATGGCTTTGTAGTACAGTTTAAGATTGGGTATGGTGATACCTCCAGAGGTATTTCTTTTGCTGAGGGTATGTTTAGATATCTGAGATCTGCTGCCATTCCATATGAATTTTGAGATCATTTTTTCTATCTCTGTGAAGAACGATGCTGGAATTTTTACTGGTATTGCATTAAATCTGTGTATTGCTTTTGGAAGAATTGCCATTTTCACAATATTAACCCTACCTATCCAAGAGCATGGGAAACCTTTCCCATCTTCTCAAGTCCTCCTCAATTTCTGTTCTTGAGTGTTTTTTTTTTTTTGAGGGAGGGTCTCTCTGTAGCCCAGGCTGACCTGGAATTCACTCACAGTGATCCTCCTACCTCTGCCTTCTAAGTACTGGGATTAAAGGCATGAGCTAGAATGCCCAGATTTTTCTTGAGTGCTTTTGTTTTCATTATATAGGTCTTTCACATCACTAGCTAGTATTATTACAAGGTATTTGATTTTTTTGTTGCTATTGAAAATGGGACAGACTCACTGATTTCTTTCTCTGTATATTTGTCCATTGCATATAGAAAGGCTACTGATCTTTTAAAAATTTTTTAAATTTTTATTTATTAGAGAGAGTCGGAGACACACACACACACACACACACACACACACACAGAGAGAGAGAGAGAGAGAGAGAGAGAATGGGTGCACCAGGGCCTCCAGCTACACATGTACACCCCATGTATCTGGCTTATGTGGGTCCTACTGATTTTGTGTGTTGATTTTGTATCCTGCCACTTTGTTGAGGGAATCACTCACCTTTAGAAGTTTTGAGATGGAGACTTTCAGGTCACTTATGATTAGGATCTTGTCATCTGCAAATAGGGCACCATCAAGAGAGACCTGACAAAGGCAGAGTATGGGGAGATTATCACTTCCATGGTTTAACTTTATTCTTTTGTTAATGTAATTTAATTTGATTTGCTGATGCTAATTGTCCCATGGCCAGCAGAGAGCCTTCAAATTCAGAAGCCAAACTGGGTGTGGTGGTATGTACCTTTAATCCCAGCACTCGGGAGGCAAGAGGTAGGAGGATCGCTGTGAGTTCAAAGCCACCCTGAGACTACATAGTGAATTCCAGGTCAGCCTGGACTACAGCAAGACCCTACCTAAAAAAAAACAAAACTTAAAATCCATGGTTCCTTTGTTTAGAACTTTATTCTTATTTTAAAAAATGATTTTATTTTTATCTATTAGAGAAAGAGAGAGGGAGAGATAGAGAGAGAGAGAATGTTCACACCAGGGTCTCTAGCCACTGCAAACAAACTCCAGATGCATGTGCCACCATGTTCATCTGGCTTACTTGGGACCTGGAGAATTGAACCAGGATCCTCAGGTTTCTCAGGCATGTTTAACTGCTAAGCCATCTCTCCAGCCCTAGAGCTTTATTCTTTATTAATGCAATTCGAGCACATATTGATGAGCCGATTAAAATAGCTGAAGCATATATAACAGAGAAATTTAGATCAGAGCTTCTTTAAAAGGAAACACACAATTCATTTTTTCTGACTACTATTTTTGAGAACTTAAACCTAACTTTAAAAGTGTCTGTGGTGAGAGGCATTTGAAATGCTATTGTGGTGAGGGCAGATGGCCTCTTAGGCAGTTTCTGTGAAAACTCATTGTATCAGTCAGGGAGTATCTCTAGAGGAGCAGAACTGATAGAAAGAACATGTATTATAAAGGGGATTTATTGGATTAGCTTACCAGTCCAACAATAACTGTCTACAGAATAGAGCATTGAGGAGCCTGGTGGCTGCTCAGTCCACAAAGCTGGATGTTTCAATCTGGCACTGGAGGATTCCTGGAGAGCTGCTGGTCTACAGTTCACATTGGAAGACTGATGAAAGTCAGTTCCAATGTCCACAAAGGGTAGCCAAAACCAGGTAGATGTGTGTCGGGGTGAGTAGCAAGGCAGCCAGGCAAAAAGGAGTAAGTTCCATGGGAGTGTTCTTTACGTCTCTGGAGGAAGGACTTCCTTAATGCTTTGCGGAAACAACCTCAGAGACCTACCTATGAGGCTCGTCTCTTACTTGATTCCTAATCTGATCAAGTTAATATATAATAGAACTTTGGTGTCACAAGTCCAGCCCTTGTCAAGTTGATGCCAAACCATATCTTATGCCATGCTTAATTTGCAATTGAAGACAACAATAATATCATAATTCCAACTAAAATGATATATCTATTTATTTTTTTATTTGACAGAGAAAGAGAGAGAGAGAAAGAGAGAATGGGCACACCAGGCCTCCAGCCACTGCGGACGAACTCCAGACATGTGCGCCTTCTTGTGCATCTGGCTAATGTGTGTCCTGGGGAATGGATCTGGGTCCTTTTGCTTTGCAGGCAAGTGCCTTAACCAACTGCTAAGCCATCCCTCTAGCCCGATATATCTATTCTTTGTACAATTGGAAACACACTCTTCTTCCCCATCTTCCAAACACATGGTAAAGTCCCTTGAGGAATGCTCAGTCTCTGATATCCAATAATTTAAATATAAGTTTAGTAACACTTGCCTACTAATATTATCTCAATCAATATTAATTACACAGCAGAGATATAGAGGAAAGAAAAGCAAAGGCATTTTAATATTTGTGTATATATGTGCAAAAAATAATCTCAACAAAATGGACAGAAACACTCATGACAGATTCCTTCTCATTGCTGGTACAAAACATCTGACCAGAAGCAGCTGCTGGGACAAAAGGGTTTATTTCGGCTTACAGTTTTGAGGGGAAGTTTTATCATGGCAGAGAAAGCATGGCAGAATAGACAGCAGAGTGCCAAATACTGCTACAGCAGTTGGGAGGAAGCAGCACGAGCGAGCTGATCTCTTTTTTTTTTTGTTTGTTTTTGTTTTTTCTATTTATTTATTTATTTATTTATTTATTTATTTATTTATTTATTTATTCTGATTTTACATTCATAGTATTGGTTCCATTGTCCTCCTCCCTGTCCTCCCACTTTCAAAGAGACCCTCATCAATGGAGAATGTGGGTCGTGCATTGTGAGTTTAGTCAAGAGTTCTGGGGTGTAGGCCCCAGTCTCTGTGCATAATGCCCCAACTCGTGACTCCAACAATCTTTCCGCCCCCTCTTCCGCGAGTTTCCCTGAGCCACTGTTTCAGTGATGAGGTTTTGGGAGCCTCTGTGTCTCTGGATATCTGGCTTAGTTGGAGTTGGATGTTCTCTGTGTTTATCTCCTTCAGCCTTTTTCTGGTGTCGTGATCGCCATGAATGCTGAACTCTTGCCCTTCCCCTCCGTTGTTCTATGGTTTCAGCTGGGGCCCTGGTGAGGTGTGGTTAGCTGATCGTCCCTTCAGGTTCGTTGTCCACCTGAAAAAAGATAAGCAAATTCTCCAATGGAGAGAAAAGTTAGTACTAGGTAGAAGGGATGACCATCTATGTTTTGGAGGGAAGTTTGTATGCGTTGGCTCTCTTCTAGCCCACATTTGGTGGTATCTTGCTCTTGGAGACTGAGCTTATTTTTGTACCTGGTTTTGACTTGTTTCCCAGTTCCAGCAATGAGTTGCATTCCACTGAGTGGATCTGTTAGCCAAATCAAGAGCAGTTGGCTACCCACCATGGCTGTTTGCCACCCTCCCCCTTGTCTGGTCCTCAGAGTGTTTGTTAGGTTTGGCTGCATGTCACGTAGATTCAGGTTAGGAGTGACAGATAAACGAGACCATGCGATGATTATCTTTTTGTTCTTGGGTGAGCTCACTGAGGATGATCTGTTCCATGTTTGACCATTTTTTTTCAAATTTCCTTATTTCATCTTTCCTTACTGCTACATAGAATTCCATAGTGTAGATATACCACATCTTTGTTATCCATTCATTCAGTGATGGACACCTGGGTTGATTCCAGCTTTGTGCTATTATGAATTGAGCAGCTATAAACATGGTTGAGCAAATGTCTCTGGTCTGAGGTTTGGAGCCTTTAGGGTAAATGCCCAACAAGGGAATAACTGGATCCATTGGTAGGTCTGTGGTCATCCTTTTCAGGAGTCTCCATATAGCTGTCCATAATGGTTGAACCATTTTACATTCCCACCAGCAGTGAAAACTTGTTCCTATTTCTCCACAACCTTGCCAGCATTTGTTTTCATTGTTTTTTTTAATGTTAGCCATCCTTACTGGGGTAAGGTGGAATCTCATTGTTGTTTTGATTTGCATTTCCCTGATGATTAGAGATGTTGAACATTTTCTTAAATGTGCATTTGCTATTTGTATTTCTTCCTCTGAGAACTGCCTGTGCCATTCTCTGCCCCACTTTGTGAGTGGGTTGTTTGGGGTTTATTGTTTAGGTTTTGGAGTTCTTTGTAGATTCTAGAAATCAGGCCTCTGTCAGATGTATAGCTGGTGAAAATATTCTCCCATTCTGTGGGTAATCTGCTGGCTTTGATTATAATATATTTGTCAGTGAAAAAGCTGTTCAGCTTCATGAGATCCCAATGGTTGAGTGATTGTTTAATTTCCTGAGCTGCTGCAGTTTTGTTCAGGAAATCTTTTCCTACTCCCATGCCACGGAAATTTCCTCCTATTTTTTTCTTCCAGTAAATGCAGTGTTTCTGGTTTTATGTTAAGGTCTTTGATCCATTTGGACTTAATTTTTGTGCATGGAGAGATGTGCAGGTCGAGTTTCATTTTCCTACATATGGTTGTCCAGTTTGTCCAACACCATTTGTTGAAGATGCTGTCTTTTCTCCATTCTGCATTGGAAGGGCCTTTGTCAAATATCAAGTAGCTGTAGTTATTTGACCCAAAATCTGGGTCTTCAATTCTGTTCCATTGGTCTACATTCCTGTTTTTATGCCAGTACCATGTTGTTTTTATTACAATGGCTTTGTACTATAGCTTTAGATCAGGTATGGTGATGCCTCCAGAGGTATTTCTTTTGCTGAGGATGAGCTTGGATATCCGAGGCCTTCTGCCTTTCCATATAAATTTTGAGATAATTTTTTCTATCTCATTGAAGAAGGAAGTGGGGATTTTTATCGGCATTGCATTGAATCTATAGAGTTCGAGCTGATCTCTTAACATCCAATGGGCTGGACTAACAAACCTCAAGGTCCACCCCAAGCAACACACCTCCTCCAGCAAGGCTCCACCAGCTGGGGACTAAGTTGGAAGCTTAATCACAAACACTTGAGGCTCTGGAGGACATTAACCACCTTGCTCATGTTGCCTAGAATTTCACATCTCATTTCATTTCAACTAGGACTTGACTTTGGTATGAAAATGTTAATTTGCTGCTTGACAATATTCTTTGTTTAACTTGACTGAATTCTCCTTCTTCTCCTCCTCCTCCTCCCCTTCCCCCTCCTCTTCTTCTTCTTCTTTTTTCGAGGTAGGGTCTCATTGTAGCCCAGACTGACCTGTAATTAGTCTCAGGCTGCTCTTGACTCACAGAGATCCTCCTACCTCAGCCTCCCAAGTGCTGGGATTAAAGGCATGCGCCACCACACTGTTTTTTTTCCCCCTTTGGTTTGTCGAAGTAGGGTCTCACTTCAGCCCAGGCGGACCTGGAACTCACTTTGTAGTCTTAGGCTAGCCTTGAACTCATAGAGATAGTCCTACCTCTGCTTCCCTAGTGCTGGGATTAAAGGTGTGCACTGCCACACCTGGCTCCAAATACTATTTGTAAAAGGAAAGAAATCGCAAGCGATGCTCAATTCTTTTTAGAGAATTGGATATTCTTTTTTTTTTTTTTGAGGTAGGGTCTCACTCTGGCTCAGGCTGACCTGGAATTCACTATGTAGTCTCAGGGTGGCCTTGAACTCTCGGCGATCCTCCTACCTCTGCCTCCCGAGTGCTGGGATTAAAGGCATGCGCCACCACGCCCGGCTTTGGATATTCTTTTTATTTTATTTATTTGCAAGCAGAGAGAGAGAGAGAGAGAGAGAGAGAGAGAGAAAGGAGACAGACAGAGAGAGAATTGGGGGTGCCAGGGCCTCTAGCAAACGAACTCCAGATGCATATGCCCTTGTGCATCTGTTTTATGTGGGTCCTAGGGAATCGAACCTGGGTCCTTTGGCTTCACAGGCAAATGCCTTACCTGCTAAGCCATTCCTGCAGCCCAAGAATTGGATATTCTTAATTTTCCTGATTCTGAAAAAAAAAAATGCTGGGACAAGCCAAGCATGGGGATATAAGCCTGTAATACTAGCACATGAGTTGGGAGGTGAAGGCAGGAGGGTCACGAGTTCAAGGACATCTTTGGCTTCACAGTGAGTGTGAGGTCAGCTTTGGCTGTATGAAACCCTGTCAAGAAAGTAAGAAAGGAAGGAAGAAAAATGGAAAGAAAGGAAATGCTGGGACAGTGGAAAGAATGAATTTGGAATTGGGTAAATTTGGGTTAAGTTTCTTTTCTACCAGTAGATGTATGATAATGGGGAAGTGATGAAAGCAAGAGAAAAGCCACGGGGATGTGCCAGGCATGAGAAGGGCTTTGGGAGCACCAGCTCTGCGTTTACTGGTGCTGGGTGTGTGGATGCCACCTGGCTCCAGGCATACTGCTTGACATATGGTTGACAGCCCTGCCACTGAAACTGTTACTGTACAATATTCCCTGTGACATTTTTTTCATTTTGCTGTGCTAGGAATTGAACCCAGGTCTCATGAATGGTATGCAAGCACACTAACACTGAGTTGCATCCCCAGCACATTTTAAAATTTGATTTTCATGAGCTGAGGAGATGTCTCAGCAGTTAAAAGCACTTGCTTGCAAAGCCTGCCAGCCTGGGTTCAATTCCCCTGTACCTACATAAACAAAGTGGTGGATGCCTCCATTTGGAGTTTGTTTGTAGTGGCAAGAGGCCCTGGCACACCAGTGCTCTCTCTCTCTCTCTGTCTCTCTATCTATCTATCTATCTATCTATCTATCTATCTATCTATCTATATAAAATAAACAATCAAAAATAAAAAATTGCTTTGAGACAGCGTCTTACTAAATTGTCCAGGCTGATATTGAGTTCAATCTGTAGCCCCAGTAGGTCTTGAACTGTGATCTTCCTGCCTCAGTCTCCTCCAGTACTTGAGATTCCAGCCATGTGCCATTGTGCCTGGTGACTTCTATCTTTAAAATAGGAAGTAAATAACAGAGGCACAATCACAGAACCCTGGGATTTGGTAGCGCTCAGAACTTTTCTCAGCTTGTGGAGAGAGAGAGGGAGGGAGGGAGAATGAAAGAGACTTTAAAAAAATATATATATACATATATTATTTATTTGAGAGAGTGAGAGGCAGAGAGAAAGAGTGAATGGGCGTGCCAGGGCTGCCAGCCCCTGCAAACGAACCCCAGAGGCATATGCCCCCTTGTGCATCTGGCCTATGTGGGTCCTGGGGAATCGAACCTGGGTCTTAGGCTTCGCAGGTGAATGCCTTAACTGCTAAGCCATTTCCCCAGCCCATGAAAGAGAATTTTAAAAGCGCATCATCTACCATCTGAGCTAGTGTGTGTGTGTGTGTGTGTGTGTGTAAAATAGCTACACCTGGGCCAGGCATGGTGGCACAGGCCTTTAATTCTAGCACTCAGGAAGCTGAGGTAGGAGGATTGCTGTGAGTTCAAGGCCAGCCTGAGACTACATAGTGAATTCCAGGTCAGCCCTACCACGAAAAACAAGACAAAACAAAATAAGACAACAACAACAAAAATAGCCACATGTGGGACCAGGAATGTGCTGCTCAGTGATACAGCAGTTGTTTAGCATGTGTGATACTGAGTCGAATCCCAGACGTGCAGGGTGGCATGATGCAGTCATTGCTAGGAAATGCTCTCGAACCAAATCTCACTTTTCTCTGCAGGTGGTGAATCTCCAGGGCCCTCTAGTGTTGCTTAAGGCTGGTTGATAGCATCTGTAAGCAGAGGCTTCCATCTTGTGGCCAAGTGTGGGAATACAGGACTGGGCTTGAGCTCCTCCACCTGCATTCTCAGCAGGCTTTCATCAGCTTTCATCAGAAAGGAATTCCATCTTTTATTTATCTAGTTTTTTTGGGTAAATTTGGGTTAAGTTTCTTTTCTACCAGTAGATGTATGATAATGGGAAGTGATGAAAGCAAGAGAAAAGCCACGGGATGTGCCAGGCATGAGAAGGGCTTTGGGAGCACCAGCTCTGCGTTTACTGGTGCTGGGTGTGTGGATGCCACCTGGCTCCAGGCATACTGCTTGACATATGGTTGACAGCCCTGCCACTGAAACTGTTACTGTACAATATTCCCTGTGACATTTTTTCATTTTGCTGTGCTAGGAATTGAACCCAGGTCTCATGAATGGTATGCAAGCACACTAACACTGAGTTGCATCCCCAGCACATTTTAAAATTTGATTTTCATGAGCTGAGGAGATGTCTCAGCAGTTAAAAGCACTTGCTTGCAAAGCCTGCCAGCCTGGGTTCAATTCCCCTGTACCTACATAAACAAAGTGGTGGATGCCTCCATTTGGAGTTTGTTTGTAGTGGCAAGAGGCCCTGGCACACCAGTGCTCTCTCTCTCTCTCTGTCTCTCTATCTATCTATCTATCTATCTATCTATCTATCTATCTATCTATATAAAATAAACAATCAAAAATAAAAAATTGCTTTGAGACAGCGTCTTACTAAATTGTCCAGGCTGATATTGAGTTCAATCTGTAGCCCCAGTAGGTCTTGAACTGTGATCTTCCTGCCTCAGTCTCCTCCAGTACTTGAGATTCCAGCCATGTGCCATTGTGCCTGGTGACTTCTATCTTTAAAATAGGAAGTAAATAACAGAGGCACAATCACAGAACCCTGGGATTTGGTAGCGCTCAGAACTTTTCTCAGCTTGTGAGAGAGAGGGAGGGAGGGAGAATGAAAGAGACTTTAAAAAATATATATATACATATATTATTTATTTGAGAGAGTGAGAGGCAGAGAGAAAGAGTGAATGGGCGTGCCAGGGCTGCCAGCCCCTGCAAACGAACCCCAGAGGCATATGCCCCCTTGTGCATCTGGCCTATGTGGGTCCTGGGGAATCGAACCTGGGTCTTAGGCTTCGCAGGTGAATGCCTTAACTGCTAAGCCATTTCCCCAGCCCATGAAAGAGAATTTTAAAAGCGCATCATCTACCATCTGAGCTAGTGTGTGTGTGTGTGTGTGTGTGTAAAATAGCTACACCTGGGCCAGGCATGGTGGCACAGGCCTTTAATTCTAGCACTCAGGAAGCTGAGGTAGGAGGATTGCTGTGAGTTCAAGGCCAGCCTGAGACTACATAGTGAATTCCAGGTCAGCCCTACCACGAAAAACAAGACAAAACAAAATAAGACAACAACAACAAAAATAGCCACATGTGGGACCAGGAATGTGCTGCTCAGTGATACAGCAGTTGTTTAGCATGTGTGATACTGAGTCGAATCCCAGACGTGCAGGGTGGCATGATGTAGTCATTGCTAGGAAATGCTCTCGAACCAAATCTCACTTTTCTCTGCAGGTGGTGAATCTCCAGGGCCCTCTAGTGTTGCTTAAGGCTGGTTGATAGCATCTGTAAGCAGAGGCTTCCATCTTGTGGCCAAGTGTGGGAATACAGGACTGGGCTTGAGCTCCTCCACCTGCATTCTCAGCAGGCTTTCATCAGCTTTCATCAGAAAGGAATTCCATCTTTTTATTTATCTAGTTTTTTTTTTTTTTGGTTTTTCGAGGTAGGGTCTCACTCTAGCTCAGGCTGACCTGGAATTCACTATGTAATCTCAGGGTGGCCTTGAGCTCACAGCAATTCTCCTACCTCTGTCTCCTGAGTGCTGGGATTAAAGGCAGATTCCACTACGCCCGGCTATTTATTTAGTTTCTGAGATCAGGATCTCACTCTGTAGCCCAGGCTGACCTTGAATTTATTATGTTGTCCAGGCTAAACTTGAACTCATGATGATCCTCCTATGTTTTAGCCTTAGACTCCCAAGTGCTGAAATACAGTTGTGCTTCACCACGCCAGGCTCTGAAAGTAATTTCGAAAGTGTGTCAATTTGAATAAAAGTAGATGTATTCTGGAATAAGACGTTATACTTGTTTATTTATCTATCCAGAGGGTTTAACCCAGGGCCTCACACTTTAGGCATGTGCTCTACCATTGATTCACATTCCCAGTCTTATTAAATTAATTAATTAGTTAATTATTTTTTCAAGGTAGGGTCTCACTCTAGCCCAGGCTGACTTGAAATTCACTCTGTAGCCTAGGCTGGCTCAGGATGGCCTCAAACTCACATTGATCCTCCTACCTCTCTCTCTCATGAGTGCTGCAATTAAAGGTGTGCACCACCACACCTGGCCTTAAACTTATTTTTATTCTTAGAAACGTTGTAAATTGTCAAGCAACTTAAGGCTGTATATCCAAACTCTTTATAAACCCACTTAGTTTGTTTTTCATTGTTCTTACTTAAGGAAGAAATTCCCAGATCTTCATAATACTGATATGTGTACATACCAAGCCAAAAAGTTCAAGATCAACTTTCCTATGCACTTTTTTGGTGTGTGTATAGTATGCATGCTGGTGTGTATGCATGTTTATATGTATGTGTGTGCATGTGTGTGTACAAGTGTGTGGGTAGGTCAAACATCAGGTGTCTTCCTCTGTCACTCTCCACCATATTTTCTTTTTTAAAGATTTTATTTTTATTTATTTATTAGAAACAGTGAGAGGGAGAGAGAGAGAGAGAGAGAGAGGAGAGAGGGAGAGAGAGAGAGAGAGAGAGAGAGGGAGAGAGAGAGAACAGGTGTGCCAGGGCCTCTAGCTACTGCAAACAAACCGCAGACACATGTGCCACCATGTGTATCTGGCTTATATGGGACCTGGAGAATCAAACTGGGATCCTTAGGCTTCACAGGCATGCACCTTAACTGCTAAACCATCTCTCCAGCTCCTGTATTTTCTTGAGTTAGGGTTTCAGTCTGAACCCAGAGCTCATCGATTCAGCTAGACAAGCTAGCCAGCAAGGCCTGGGGATCCTCTTGTCTCTGCTTCCCCAACACTGGGATTAGTGGATTGTGACCCAGCCATCTGAACTCAGCTTCTCATACTTGTACATCAAGCCCATCACTCCTCTTTCCATTTTCCCAGGGCTTCTTTATGCTTTTTGTTTGAAAGTAGTTTTGTATTTTTCTTTTTTTGAGATAGGTTCTCATGTAGTCCAGGCTGGTTTCAAACTCATTGTATACCTGAAGATGACCTTGAATTTATGATCCTCCTGACTCCATCTCCCAAGTGCGGACTTATGCTGTGATGGGAATTGAACCCAGGGCTTCATGTGAGCTAGGCAAGCACTCTACCATCTGCAGTTCTCATAGCAAAGTTTTAGTATGGACATATGTTAATATGGAATGAAAAGAAGTGTCCTTCCCATATCCTGCCAGCCTCTTTCTCTCTTTCTTTCTTTCTTTCTTTCTTTCTTTCTTTCTTTCTTTCTTTCTTTCTTTCTTTTTATTTATTTATTTATGGTTTTCCTGAGGTAAGGTCTCACTTTAGCTCATGATGACCTGGAATTCACTACGTAGTATCAGGGTGGCTTCGAACTCATGGTGATCCTCCTACCTCTGCCTCCTGAGTGCTGGGATTAAAGGCATGCACAACCACGCCTGGCTAAGTCTCTTTATTTTTTTGAGGTAGGGTCTCATTCTAGCCCAAGCTGACCTGGTACTCACTATGTAGTCTCAGGGTGGCCTTGAAGTCACAGTGATCCTCCTACCTCTGCCTCCTGAGTGCTGGGATTAAATTCAAGTATGATAAATGAGAAAATGCTCTGGAAGCAAACTTACCAAAAGTGTATCTTCATAATATAACTGCTCTAAGACACAGAAAAGATAATGCATAAATAAACAAATAAAATAAAATACATTTAAAAATATTTTTATTTATTTATTTGAGAGAGAGAAAGAGAGACAGAGAGAGGCAAATATAGAGAAATAGAGTGAGAATGGGCATGCCAGGGCCTCTAGCTGCTGCAAACGAACTCTAGACACATGTGCCACCTTGTGCATCTGGCTTATGTGGGACCTGGGGACTTGAACCTGGGTCCTTTGGCTTTGCAGGCAAGCACCTTACTGCTAAGCCATCTCTTTAGCCATCCCCTCTTTTTTTCTTTTTTCTTTCTTTCTTTCTTTTTTTTTTTTTTTGAGGTAGGGTCTTGCTCTAGCCCAGGCTGACCTGAAATTTACTATGTAGCCTTCTGCTGGCCTCATGGCAATCCTCCTACTTCTGCCTCCCAAGTGAAAAAAAAATTTTTTTTTTTCGAGGTAGGGTCTCACTTTAGCCCAGGCTGACCTGGAATTCACTGTGTATTCTCAGGGTGGCCTTGAACTCATGGCGATCCTCCTACTTCTGCCTCCCGAGTGCTGGGATTAAAGGCATGTGCCACCATGCCTGGCATTTTTTTTTTGTTTTTCGAGGTAGGGTTTCACTGTAGTCCAGACTGACCTGGAATTCACTATGTAGTCTCAGGGTGACCTTGAACTCACGCTGATCCTCCTAACTCTGCCTCCCAAGTGCTGGGATTAAAGGTGTGCACCACCATGCCTGGCCCAAGTGAAAAATTTTTAATGTTTGTTATTATTATTATTAACAACATGTTTCATATGGATACTGCATGTGTTGGTACCCTCTTTTCCCTCATCCCATTTTGTTGTGGACGCTCCTCAGTGGAGTTGTAGATATTCCCCATGGGGTTGTGGTTTAGGCATTGTGGGAACAGCAGTCAGTTATTTTTTGGGGGAGGGAATGCGTCTGGGCATGATGTCTCAATTGGCTCTTACAATCTTTCCACCCCCTTTTCTGCAAAATTCCCTGAGTGGTGGTGGGTAAGTTTTAAGTCTACTTCAGTGGCGAGCTCTTAGGAGCCTCTGGATCTCTGCTTTGGTAGGTGTTGCCTATCCTTGGGGTCTGTCTCCTACACCCTGGCACTGATTATCAAGTCCATCATGGAAGCAGCACTCTTGCTCAACTCCCCACTTCCTTTGTGGTTTCAGCTGTGGCTTGGTAGAAGTATGTGGGGTAGTTCATCTCTTCTGGTCTTGCTACTTTCTGAAGAAGAAGAACAGATTCTCCAATGGAGAATGATGTCAGCATAGTTTAAATAGGATAAGCATTATTAATTTAGGGAGAATTTGATGTATGTAACCCCTCTTTTAGCCGAAGACTAGTGAGAACTTGACACTTTGTCTCCACAGGATTCTGATCTGGTTCCCAATTCCAGATATGGGTTTCTTCACACTGAGAGGATCTCTTAGGCAATCAGAAAGTTAATGGTTACCCACTGAGGCTGTGTGGCACTATTGAAGTGGTGTGCACATCATATCAGGGTGTTTGCTTCTGAGTAGCTTAGACCTCTGGTTTCTCAGATGGTTGTTGGCCACTTTCCCTCAGTAGCTCATGTAGCGCTTTCCAGCAAGCACTAGACAAGCTAACTGGGACTGGCTTTCTTCTGAATTCCAGCCCAAGTGAAATATTTTATTTATTTGTTAGAGAGAGAGAGAGAGAGAGAGAGAACATGGCAGCTAGAGAAAGAGAAAGAATGGGCATGCCAGGTCCTCTAGCCACTGCAAACAAACTCTAGATGCATGCACCACCTTGTGCATCTCGTCTTTGTGGATACTGGATAATTGAACCTGGGTCCTTAGGTTTTGTAGGCAAGTGTCTTAATCGTTAAGCCATCTCTCCAGCCTGAATACATTCTTAAAAAAGAAGAAATAAAGGCATGCGCCACCATCCCGGCCCTACCACTCTCCTTTAAGAAAACCAAAATAATTTCTTCTAGATTAAACATTCAAAAGCCTGATTCTGGGCACTATAACACATCAAGTTTAGCCACTTTCCCAGAAAAAAGTAAATAAAAGCAGTGGTGGCAAAGCTCAGGGATTGTTGTGGAAGAGGGGGCAGAAAGATTGTAAGATCCTTAGGGTGGGCAGAAATATCCTGAGGTATAGGCCCCCCAGACATAACAGAGGCCCTAATTATTGCACAGTGAACACCAAGGACTCTACTGAGAAGGGTTACCAGGGTGAAAAGATAGGAAAGGATTTTAGTTAAAATGGGCATTTGGAGCTGGGTGTGATGGTACACGCCTTTAATCCCAGCACTCAGGAGGCAGAGGTGGGAGGATCACTGTGAGTTTGAAGCCACCCTGAGACTTCATAATGAATACCAGGTCAGCCTGGACTAGAGTGAAACCTTACCTCGAAAGACCAAATCAACAAATAAATAAAAATTTAAAAAATGGGAAGCCAGACACTAAGCATTTCAGTCCCATTTTGGTGTGCTGCCATGAGCTTTAGATTTTGGAGGAATAAGTGTGTGTGTTTGTGTGTGTGTGTGTCTTCAGCTATATAGTTTGTAAATATTTTTTCCCCCATTTTGTGGACTATCACTACATTCTCTTTTCTGTTTCTTTTGCTTTTGTTGCCTGAGCTTTTGGAATCTTGTCCAAAAATCTTTGCTGGGCTGGGGAGATGGCTCAGTGGTACAAGGCGCTTGCTTGCAAAGCCTGCTGGCCTAGGATTGATTCCTCAGTCCCCATGTAAAGCGAGATGCACAAAGTGGCACATGTATCTGGAGTTCATTTGCAATAGCAAGAGACCCTGCTCCCTCTCACTGTTTCACTCTCTCCTTGCAAATAATAATAATAATAAAAAATCCTTGCTTATTCCAATGTCCCAGTGTATTTCCTCCATGCTTTCTTCTAGTAGTTTCTTAGTTTCAGGCCTGACATTTAACTCTCTCTCTCCCCATATATATATTTTGGTTTTTTCGAGGTAGGGTCTCACTCTGGCCCAGGCTGACCTGGAATTAACTATGTAGTCTCAGAGTGGCCTCGAACTCACGGCAATCCTCCTACCTCTGCCTCCTGAGTGCTGGGGTTAAAGGCGTGTGCCACCATGCCCAGCAAACTCTAATCTATTTTGAATTGATTTAAAAAAATATTTTATTTATTTATTTGTAAAGAGAGAGAGAGAGACAGAAAGAAAGAGAGAAAGAGAGAGTATAAGGGCATGCGAGGGCCTCTTGCCACTGCAAAGGAACTCCAGATGCATGCATCACTTTGTGCATCTGGCTTTAAGTAGGTACTGGGGAATCAAACTTGGGATTTTAGGCTTTTCAGGCAAATGCCTTATCTTCTGAGCAATCTTTCCAGCCCCTTGGATTGATTTTTTTTTCCTTGCATTGATTTTTTGTGACTGGTGAGAGATAGAGGTCTAATTTCAGGTTTTTCATGCAGATATCCAAACTTTTCTTTTTTTAAAATAATTGTTTTATTGACAACTTCTATACTTACATATAAAAAACACATGCTATTTCCCTCCCCTCCCCCCATTCCACTTTAGAACTCCAATGTCCATCATATCCCCTCCCTCTCTCCATTAGTCTCTCTTTTAATTTGATGTCATCATCTTTTTCTTCTATTATGAGGGTCTTGCGGAGGTATTGCTAGGCACTGCAAGGTCATGGATATCAAGGCCAATTTCTATCTGGACAGTTTCATTGTAAGGAGTCGTACCCTTCCTTTGGCTCTTCCATTCTATCCGTCCTCTTCCGCAATGGGCCCTGAGCCTTGGAGGGTGTGACAGAGATGTTTCAGTGCTGGGCACTCCTCCATCCCTTCTTCTCAGCACTATGTTGCCTTTTGGGTCATCCCAGTGGTCATCGCCATCTGAAAAGAGAAGCTTCTCTAACCCGAAGTGAGAGTAGCATTAATATGTGAATAGAAACACTAAGTGTAGCGCTTTCAGGGCAGCTTAGTGGGAATAATATATACATTTAGCCAGACAAGAGCAGGCTTTATACCCCTAAGGCTCATGACCTCCCCTGCCATAGACTTTTGCTTAAGTTTTTCAGTACCAGGTATGTATTCCCTCCCATAGAGAGGGCCTTCAGTCCAATTATGGAGCAGTTGGTTCCCCCACGAGCAGACATGCCACTACTGCACCCGTTAAGTTATTGGGCCTATATGGCCAAACTTGAATGTTCAGTGTCCATTGTTTTCACTGCTGATAACTTCTGTCTCCCATACGCTGCGTGCAGTGCAGCTTTTTCCAGCTTTCAGTTGGCTGGTCTACAGGGAGAAGGTTTTCTGCTCAGCACCAGCTTGCTTTCTCAGTGACCTTGCCTCTCAGGCAAGAGATGTCTTCAGCAATAGGGTCTTACTATCTATTTCTCTAGGGAAACCAAGGGCCGTGGCAATAGCCTTTAATGTTTTGGAGGCTACCAGGACCTCCTTGGCCAACGACTCACAGGAAGGTATCCCATCCCAGGCACTGAAAATTTTCTAGTAACAGTCTACAGCTTCTAGATGTGCCATTATTCAAAAAAAGTAGGTTTACATAAGTATTATTCACACTATCTTGAATTTAGATTGACCCTCCCCCTGCCTTTCTTTTATGCATTCTCTTCCCATGGCCTCGCTTAGGCCATTCCCCTCCCTGTAATCTGTTCTTCTACTTATATATGTGCAATACCATACACTTAAGTCTTTCCCTCCCCTCCCTCCCTTATAGCCTTTTACCAGTTTATTGGTTTCTGGTACCAATTTTTGGTTCCAGTGCACACACAGTCTATACATTTGTAGCTAGGATCCACATATGAGAGAGAACATGTGACGTTTGGCTTTCTGAGCCTGGATTACCTCACTTAGTATAATCCTTTCCAGATCCATCCATTTCCCTGCAAATTTCATAATTTCTTTTTTCTTTACCACTGAATAGAACTTCATTGTGTAAATGTACCACATATTTATTATCCATTCATCTATGGAGGGACATCTAGGCTGGTTCCATTTCCTAGCTATTGTGAGTAGAGCAGCAATAAACATGGTTGTGCAAGTATCTCTAAGGTAGTGAGAAGAGTCCTTTGGATATATGCCTAGGAGTGCTATAGCTGGATCATATGGTAAATCTATTTTTAGCTGTCTCAAGAACCTCCACACTGATTTCCACAATGGCTGGACCAGATTACATTCCCACCAACAGTGTAGAAGTGTTCCTCTTTTTCCGCATCCACGCCAACACTTATTGTCATTTGTTTTCTTGATGGTAGCCATTCTGACAGGAGTGAAATGGAATCTCAAAGTGGTTTTAATTTGCATTTCCCTGATGGCTAAGGATGTGGAACACTTTTTTTAGATGTTTATATGCCATCTGTATTTCATCTTCTGAGAACTCTAGTTCCAAAGCCCATTTCTTAACTGGGTTGTTTGAATTCTTATTATTCCATTTTTAAGTTCTTTGTATATTCTGGATATTAATCCTCTGTCAGATGTACAGCTGGTAAAGATTTTCTCCCATTCTGTAGGTTGTCTCTTTGCTCTATTCACAGTGTCCTTTGCTGTACAAAAGCTTTGTAATTTCATGAGGTCCCAGTGGTTGATTAGTGGTTTTATTCCCTGAGCAAATTTCTTAGCACCATTTACTGAAAAGTTTGTCTTTTCTCCAATGCTTGTTTTTAGCATCTGGAGTGGTAGGACTTTTTTTTTTTTTTTTTTCCCCTGAGATAGGGTTTTGCGTCAGCCTAGGCTGACCGGACTTCACTACGAGATCTCAGGGTAGCTTTGAACTCATAGTGATCCTCATACCTCTGCTTCCCAAGTGCTGGGATTAAAGGTGTGTGACATCACGCCCAGGAACTTTTTTTTTTTTGAGGTTGGGTCTCGGTCTAGCCCAGGCTAACCTGGAATTCATTATGCAGTCTCAGGTTGGCCTTGAATTTATGATCCTCCTTGAAGTGGTAGATTTTAAAAAAATTTATTCATTTTTTTAATTGAGAGAAAGAGAGAGGAAGCAAGAGAGGCAGATAGAGAATAGGTGCACCAGGGCCTCTAACCATTGCAAACAAACTCCAGATACATGCGCCACCTTGTTATCTGGCTTATATGGGTACTGGGGAAATCAAACCTGGGTCCTTAGTCTTCACAGGCAAGTTCCTTAACCACTGAGCCATCTCTCTAGTTCCCACCAAGGTGGTAGTTTTAATTGTAGTTTCAGTTCCTTTCATAGACATGGCTTCTCAGCTTCTTTTTTTTTAAAAACTTTTAAATTATTTTTTATTTATTTTTGGAGAGAGACATAGAGAGAGACAGACAGAGAGGGAGAGGGAGACAGAGATGGGCGCGCCAGCAGTCTCTCAGCTGCTGCAAAGAAATCCAGATGCGTGCGCCCCCTTGTGGGCAAGTGCGGCACTGCGCCCTTGAGTCACTTTGCATCTGGCTAAATGTGGGACCTGGAGATTGGAACCGCTGGAGATTGGAACCAGTGTTCTTAGGCTTAGGAGGCAGGCGCCTTAACCACTAAGCCATCTCTCCAGCCCCAGCTTATCTTTTTTTTTGGTTTTTCGAGGTAGGGTCTCACTCTAGCCCAGGCTGACCTGGAATTCACTCTGTAGTCTCAGGGTGGCCTCAACCTCATGGTGATCCTCCTACCTTGGCCTTCCAAGTGCTAGGATTAAGGGAGTATGTCATGATGTCCAGGCCTGTTTTTTATCTTTAATGAACTTTGGTAGTCTGTGTCTTACATTTTTTCCTTCTCATCTAAGTTTTTTAATTCATTAGCAGAAAGTTGTTCATTTTATTTACTATTTATCTTCAGTGTCTAAGAAATGTAAGTGATATAACTCTCATTCACGATATTAATAATTTGTGTCTCTTAATCATTGCAGCCAGAATTTTATTAGGTTTACTGATTTTCTAAAATAACTATTTTGGTTCTTTTTCTCTATTGTCCTTTTTTTTGTTTTCAGTTTTACTGATTTACACTTTGATTTTCATTATTTGATTTCTTTTTTTTTAATTTTATTTTATTTTTTGGTTTTTCAAGGTAGTGTCTCACTATTGCCCAGGCTGACCTATGGAATCTCAGGGTGGCCTTGAACTCACAGCAATCCTCCTACCTCTGCCTCCCAAGTGCTGGGATTAAAGGCGTGTGCCACCACACCCAGCTTTTTTTCTTTCTTTCTTTCCCTCTTTCTTTCTTTCTTTGTCTTTCTTTTCTTATTTCTGCTTTCCAAGGTGGGAACAGAGGTTATTAGCTGAACCCTTTCTTCTTTACTATAGGTTTTGCTAGAAACTTCTATAGTATTTCTTTGGTGATGCTCCAGAAGTTCAGGTGCTGTGTTTCCATTTTCATCTTGTTTAAAATACTTTCTAATTTCCTTTTTGATTTTGATTTTCAACCCTGGGGCTATTTAGATGTGTATTATTTAGTTACTAAGTATTTGGGGATTTTCCAGAGAGCATTTCTGTTATTGATTTCTAATTTAATTTCTTTCTGGTCAGAGACTTGTATGACTTAAATTCTTTTAACGTAATTGAGATTTGATTTATAGTTCAAAATTTTTGTTTTGGTAACTGTTCCTTGTGCATTCGAGAACATTTGTTCTGCTGTTGTCAGGTTGAATGCTTTATGACGGTCCATTAGGTCAAGTTGGTCGATAGTTGTTCCAGTCTACCACATCTTCGATAATTTCCTGTCTACTTGGTCTATCAATTATTGAGAGCCTGAAATTTCCAACAGTAATTGTGGATTTGTCTATTTTTATGGCCACAGCTTGAGTGCAAGCATCTAGTAATTTGCTTCCTTCTTCTCTGGGAAGCATTCTTTTGAGTTCCCTGTTCAGTCCAGAACAAAATGCTTCCACAGCACGTCCTACTTTTCCTACAGAGGACCTTGCCACCGTGGTTAACACACTGCTAGCTCTTCTGTTCCTTCACTAGACCATTTTGTCCTAGATAACAGTGACTGGGTTTTTACTATATTTGCATACGAAGGACCCGAGAAATCCCGGCTGATGTCAGAAAAATATTTAGGACTCGCCAAGTGAATAGATTGTCATAATTACAGGCACGGCAAGCACTCAGTGGAGTTGGGGAATTGCAACTGGGAGTGGCGGTGGGAACATGAAGACCCTGGACACCAACACAGCTTGCTGGGGAGGTGTGGTCCTCACATGGTAGAGAGTGAAGCTGATGAACACAACTGACATTGTGTTTCATTAGCTTCCACTCAAAATTTAGGAGGGTACTACCGCTTCTTATTCCTTTTCTACACATTCCCAAAGGGGTATTGACGAAAAGATGGGGTGTGGGCCTCATTTGAGATCCCAGACACCCACACACTCAGGGATTACAGACATTGCAGGGTCTAAACCTAAATATTGTGGCTAGGATGTAATGATTGAGAGATTCACCATAACTGGAAACAGGAAAATTCATGGGAAAATGAGGCACCATGGCTGGTGAAGAGAGCCTAGGGTAGAACGATTGGTATCTGGAAAGAGTCGAGGACACACATGCAAGATTATAAACAGAAAACATGTTCAAAAATAAAGTAGGAAGGAGATGGTCAGTGCTTGAGAATGAGAAATCTGCCAGAGATGCTTTCTTTTTTAGGCTTTGTGAAGTGAGGATGGGCCATTAGACCTAAAAGAACTGAACTTGGCTCTGGTGGATGAGGCATAACCTTAAGGGGTGTTCCTTGGTGTCATTCTGCAATAGTAATAGGAGGAAGCCCTTCCGATGCTTAAAGACCCACCTTTATGGCACCGAGGTAGATGGCAAGTAGCAGTCACTGAATGGAAGCCCAGAAGCATGAAAACGTCATGCAGCATCTATCTCCCATCTGATCCCCTCTGTAATTCCAACTTGATGCCATAAATCCAAGTTCCCCACTTTCCCTCTTCAGTCTACTCACACTGCTGCTATTGACTGGCAGCCAGCCTACTTTGAAAGTGTGGCCTGTTTAAGATATTGGACTTAGATTTTTCAAAGATGGGTGTTTTTGTTCTTCATATATATATATATATATATATAATTTTTCTTTATTTGAGAGAGAAATAATATATAATTTTTCTTTATTTGAGAGAGAGAAATAGGCAGGGAGGAAGAGAGAGAGAGAGAGAGAGAGAGAGAGAGAATGGGCATGCCAGGGCCTTCACCCGTTGCAAACGAACTCCAGGTGCATGCGCTCCCTTGTGCATCTGGCTTACATGGATTTTGGGGAATCGAACTTAAGTCCTTTGGCTTTGTAGGCAAGCACCTTAACCAATAAGGCATTTCTCCAGCCCACTCTTAATTTTGATGTCATCATCTTTTCTTGCTGTTATGATGGTCTTGTATAGGCTGTTTCAGGCACTGTGAGGTCATGGATAGCTTGTTAAAAATATTTTTAGGGGGCTGGAGAGATGGTTTGGCGGTTAAGGCGCCTGCCTGCCAAGTGTAAGAATGCCAGTTCCAATCTCCAGGTCCCACGTTTAGCCAGACGCAAAGTGATGCAAGGGTGCAATGCCGCACTTGCCCACAAAGGGGTGCACGTGCCTGTAGTTTGTTCACAGTAGCGGAGAGGCTGCTGGCACACCCATTATTTCTCTCTCTCTAGTTCTCTCTCTCTCAAATAAAAAAAAATTTTTTTAGGCCGCTGTGGTGGCACATGCCTTTAATCTCAGCCCTCTGGAGGCAGAGGTAGGATCACCGAGAGTTTGAGGCCACTCTGAGACTACATAGTGAATTCCAGGTCAGCCTGAGCCAGAGTGAGACCCTACCTTGAAAACCAAACACACACACACACACACACACACACACACACATTTATTATTTATTTATTTATTTGTGAGGGCAGAAAGAGAAAGAGAGAGAGAGAGAGAGAGAGAGAGAGAGAGAGAGAGAAGAGGGTGATAGTATGTGTGCACCAGGGCCTCTTGTCACTGCAAATAAACTCCAGACACATATGCTACTTTGTGCATCTGGCTTTATGTAGGAACTTGGGGATCAGATCTGGTTTGGCAGGTAAGCACATTGAACCCTGAGCCATTTCCCCAACCCTCCCTTTGCTTTTGTTGTTTTCCTGCACAGGATTTCAACTTTGCACATACATATAGTGTCCTCATAAAGACAGCAAGAATTCCTTCAATAGTTTGTGTCCAAATATTTAACTCATATACTCAACTCCACTGGGGCCTTGATGTATATACATTTATTCAGAGCACCGTGTAAGTATTGGTGGGTGGAAAACAGTGGCAGGAGAGTTCTGGTAAGGGGGAACTGGTTATAAGCCCACGGCCAATGACACACCTCCTGCAGCAAGGCTCCACCTCCCAAATTGTCATCAGCTGGTAGACCAAGCATTCAGAACACATGAGTTTATGGGGGATGCCTAATTCAAACCACCATACCATCTCGTTTTGAGACAGGGTCTGTATTTGGTCTGGAGCTCACTAATTAAGCTAGACTATCTAGCCAAAGAGTACCAGGGATCCTCCTGTCTTCACCTCCCCAGTGATAGGATGACAGGCACATGCTACTGCCTGGAATTTACGTGGGTCCTGGTGATCAAATTCAGGTCATCATGCTTGGGAGGCAAGCACTTTAACCAACTGAGCGATCTCCCCAGAAGCCCCCCTTCTTTATTGAGATAGGGCTTCATGTAGCCCAGGCTGACATCAAATTCACTATGAGGTGAATTTGGCTGGTTTTGAATTCCCTTTGTACTCCTGGCCCTCCTGCCTGCACCTCCCAAGTACTGGGATGAGAGCTCTGTACCACCATGTCCATCCCTTTTTGTTTTTAGATTTTTGAGATGGAGTCTCACTATGTAGCCCAACGAGTCCAATTTTCTTTGCAGCAAGGTGGCCAGCTTCCCTAGGGGGGAAGGGGGATCTGGCAGGAAAGGATCAGGAATGACATTAATTCTGCATTTTATTGGTTAAGGAAAGCTACAGGACAGCCTTGACTCACGAGGAAAGAAAATGTACTTAATGGGTGAGCAGTATGCATTTCTGTGGACAAGTGGACTTGTTGGTGACCTTTAAAAAAGAGTATACAGAGACAGAGCTGAGAACCACTGTAAACATGTAATGAGCACTTCTATGCCAGATGGCAGGCCACACAGATGACATGTATTATCTCATGAGGCCCTGGTACCCATTTAAGTAGGCATCCTCTTCCTCACACCATTTTGTTATTATTTGCAATACTGAGGATTGAACATAGGGCTTTATGCATGCTAGGCAAGTGCTTTGCCACTGAGCTATGTCCCCTGCCTTCTTTTTTACTTTTTATTTTGAGGTAGGTTCTCATTAAGTTATCCAGGCTGGCTTTGAACTTGCTACCCTGCTTCTTCTTCTTCTTCTTCTTTTTTTTTTTTAATTCAAGGAAGGGTTTCACTCTAGCTCAGGCTGACCTGGAATTCACTATGTAGTCTCAGGGTGGCCTCGAACTCATGGCGATCCTCTTACCTCTGCCTCCCGAGTGCTGGGATTAAAGGCGTGCGCCACCACGCCCGGCATGACTTCTTTGTATTCTAGAGCCCACCCTAGCTGAAAAGACTGTTGATCTTAGTATATGTCCCTGCTTCCTCTCCTCAAACATGTCCTTGTTTTCCATCTGCAAGAAATCCTTAATTTGATGATTTTCTCGTGTCACAAACATCCCTAAGTGTCCGGGTCTGACTCAAATGACATCTTTTTAAAGATATCCCTGAGGTCTGGGACAATGGGATAGATGTTTTCTGAATCTCTCGCAGTATGTATTACATATTACATATTACAGTATGATGATGCCACAGACTGACTTCTAAACCATTTCCCTCAACTTACTCCCGTAACACAACCACAAATCAGACTCCAAGTTTGACTTCTGACAAGGCTATTTTTCTGCTTATAATACGGGGATAAAAGCCAGTTGTGCTGGGCGTGGTGGTGCACGCCTTTAATTCCAGCACTGGGGAGGCAGAGGTAGGAGGATCACCATGAGTTCAAGGCTACCCTGAGACTCCATAGTGAATTCCAGGTCAGCCTGAGCTAGAGTGAGACCCTACTTCGTTCTCTCTCATATGTGGATCCTAGCTACAAATGATTGGATTCTAAGTGAGTAAAAATAAGTCAGTAGCAGAAGCCAGTAAACTAGAAAGGGGATATAAAGGGAATAGAAAGGGAGGGAGGGGGGGACTTAATAGGATGGTATTGTATATATGTAAGTAGAAGAACACATTAATGGGGGTGAAAAGGCCTAAGTGAGGTCAGGGGAAGAGATTGATTAAAGGAACAGTGGAGGGAGGGCTAATCAAAATCTAAGAGGATATAAAAAAGTCATATGGGAGCCGGGTGTGGTGGCACACGCCTTTAATCCCAGCACTTGGGAGGCAGAGGTAGGAGGATCGCTGTGAGTTCAAGGCCACCCTGAGACTACATAGTTAATTCCAGGTCAGCCGGGGCCAGAGTGAGACCCTACCTCAAAAAACAAACAAACAAAAAAACAAACAAACAAACAAACAAACAAACAAGTCATATGGAAACCTACTTTTCTGGACAATGGAACACTCAGAAGCCATAGATTGTTACTAGAAAATTTTCAGTTCAGGGATGGGATATCTTCCAGTGAGTTGTTGGCCAGGGAGATCACAGATACCCCCAAAACATGATAGGCCATTGCCGAGGCCCTTGGTTTCCCACCAGGAATAGATGGTAAGACCCTATTGCTGAAGACTCCACATACTTGGGTGGGAAGTTCACTGAGAAAACCTGCTGGAGCTGAGCTGAAAGCCTCCTCCATGTGGACCAGCTGACAGAAAGTTGGAGAAAGCTACACTGCATGCAGGTCAATGGGAGAGAGAAAACACTAGTGAAGGTACTCAACAGTGAACACTGCAAGCTTTAAATTTGGCCAGCCAGGCCAAATGAGCCAACGGGTGCAACAGAGGCATGTCTGTTATTGGGGAAACAAACTGCTTTCTAATTGGACTGGTGGCCCGCTCCATGGGAGGGAACACATCCCTGATATTGAAAACGTACAACAGGGGTAGTCATGAGCCCTAAGGGTATAATGTCTATTGGAGTCTTGCTAAATGTATATGCTATGCTCACCAAACTGCCCAGAAAGCACTTCTCTTAATTTCCACACCCATATATTAATGCTACTCTCATTTTTGGTTAGAGAAGCTTCTCTTTTCAGATGGTGGCAACCTTGGGATGATTCAGAAGGCACCATGGTGTGAGAAGAAGTGACAGAGGAGTGCTCAGCACTGAAATATCTCAAACCTACCTTCCAAAGCTCAGGGTCCATTGCGGAAGAGGGGGTGGAAAGAATGTAAGAGCCAAAGGAAGGGTAGGACTCCTTACAATGCACTCTTCCAGACACAAAATGGCCTGGATATCCATGACCTCACAGTGCCTGACACTACCTACATAAGACCATCATAATAGGAGGAAAAGATCATGACATCAAACTGAAAAGAGAGACTGATGGAGAGGGGGAGGGGATATGATGGAGAGTGAAGTTTCAAAGGGGAAAGTGGGGAGGGGGAGGGAGGGAAATAACATGGGATATTGTCTACAATTAAAGAAGTTATCAATAAAAATAAAAATATTAAAAGAAAGAAAGAAAGAAAAAAGAATACAAAGAAGGTGATGCATGAGCTGTCTGTGGAAGCAGGAAGTTTGGGACCAGAATGTTTGAACAACAGACTGGGAGACAATTAGTGTTTGGAAAGAGTTAATTTTCTTCCCTCTTTCCTTGTCTTCCTTCTTCCCTCCCTCCTCTTCCTTCCTCCCTGTTTCTTTTTTTGAGATTTGACTATATAACCCAGGCTGGTCTTGAACTGTTGATCCTCTTACCTCAGCTTTCTGACTCTGTACCACCATTTAATTTTTTTTTTTAATTTACTGAGAGAGAGAGAGAGAGAGAGAGAGAGAGAGAGAGAATGGACTCTCCAGGGCCTCCAGTTGCCACAAATGAACTCCGGACCCATGTGTCATCTGTGCACCTGGCTTACGTGGGTCCTGGGGAATTGAACCTGACTTCTTTAGCTTTGTGCAGGCAAGCACCTTAACCATCAGGAAATCTCTCCAAGCACCCACCATTACAGCTTTTAAAGTTTTTTTTTTTTTTTTTTTGTGTGTGTGTTGCCCAGGACCTTGCACATGGTAATCACACACTCTTATCTCTGAGCTACAGCTTCAGTCCCAAGCTTTATTTATATTTTATGACAGGGTCCCAGGTAGCCCAGGCTGGCCTCAAACTAATGATTCTCCTGCTTCAGTTTCCTGAGTGCTGGGATTACAACTGTGTGCCACTATGATTGGCTAAGAGCTTATTTATTGAGGTAGGCTCTCATTATGTAGCCCTGGCTGGCCTAATTTGACTGTAAAACAGGCTGGCTTTGAACTGGTGGTGATAATTCTGCCTCTGCTTTTTTTTTTTTTTTTTTTTTTTTCTGAGGTAGGGTCTCACTCCAGCCCAGGCTTACCTGGAATTCACTATGTAGTCTCAGTGTGGCTTTGAACTCATGGCCATCCTCCTACCTCTGCCTCCCGAGAGAGAGGGTAGGAGACATAGCTCAGTGGCAAAGCACTTGCCTAGCATGCATAAAGCCCTATGTTCAATCCTTAGTAGTGCAAATAGTAATAATAACAAAATGGGAAGGAGGAGGATGCCTACTTAACTGGGTACCAGGGTCTCATGAGATAATACATGTCATGTGTGTGGCCTGCCATCTGGCATAGAAGTGCTCACTATATGTTAACAGTGGTTCTCAGTTAGCTGTGTCTCTGTATAGTCTTGTTTATTTATTTATTTATTTTTCTGGTCTTTTGGGATAGGGTTTCACATTAGCCCAGGCTGACCTGGAATTCACTACGTAGTCTCAGGCTGGCCTCAAACTCACGGTGATCCCCCTATCTCTGCCTCCTGAGTGCTGAGATTAAAGGCGTGCACCACCCAGCGAATACTTTTTTTTTTTTTAATATTCATTTTTTAAAATTTCAGTAGTTTAAGGGTTGCTCAGTTTTAGATCAATTAGCATATGCTAAAGAACTACAGTAAAAACTACAAATCATTCCAAAGTTGCTGCAAAAGCATTAAGTTCATTGGGGACTGTAAAATTCTAAAATGTATGCAGAAGAAATCTACTTTTAAATTTACAATATATTTCTTAAAATTAGTTTTTATTATCTTTTTATGTATTTACTTGAGAAAGAGAAACAGGCAGAGAGAGAGAGAGAGAGAGAGAGAGAGAGAGAAAGGGAGAATGGGCACAACAGGGCCTTCAGCCACTGCAAATGAACTCCACATGCATGCACCCCCTTGTGCATCTGGCTTATGTGGGTCCTGGAGAATTGAACTGGGATCCTTTGGCTTTGCAGTCAAATGCCTTAACCACTAAGCCAATTCTCCAGCCCTAAATTTACAATATTTTGTGTTATCCACATCATCTATATGATTTACTTCTAAAGCCAGCTTCATAGTCAAGGAAAAATGTGAAAACTTCTAAAATGCTTTCATCTTTAAGTGTCAAGAAAATCTCAGGAAATTAAGCGAATACTCTTTTTTAAAAGGTCACCATGGGGCTGGAGAGATGGCTTAGCAGTTAAGGTGCATGCTTGCAAAGCCTAAGGACCCCAGTTTGATTCTCCAGGTCCCACATAAGCCACATGCACAAGGGGGTGCATGCATCTGGAGTTCATTTGCAGTGGCTGGAGGCCCTGGCGTGCCCATTCTCACTCTCTTTCTCTCTCCCTCTAATAAATAAATAAATAAAAATAAAATCTTTTTAAAAAATAAATAAAAGGTCACCATGATGCAAGAGAGAGAAGGAGAGAGAGAAGAAGAGAGAGAGAAAGAGGGAGAGAAAGGCAGACAGAGAGATAGCCTGCCTCTGTCTCAATTCCCTTATTTATGTACACATAGACATTAAAAGTTAGGATTCATTAGTGAGAACATGTGATTTTTTTCTTTCTGAGCTTGGGATTACCTTAAAGAGAATACTTTCTGCTAGGCAGATTGAGAGGGAATATAGGCCTGGAAGTTTATCTTTTTCCCTAACCACTGGGATGGAGCAGGGGTATAAAATAAACAGTGGACATATAGGAGAAAAACAAGATCACATGGTCAGTACAACATAGATTCAGGATGTGTGTGCTGCCCCGAGTCAGAGCAAAAGGAAGGACTTGTATGAACCTTAGCCCCAGGATGTGGCGGGGAAGAGTAGAAGGCTGGGTCATAGGTAATGCATAGAGGAGATGCTGCCTGCACTCTGGCAGCACCAGGAACAGAGCTGTGAACTATCGCTCAGTTTCCTTTGCGGAATCCAGCAAACACAGGATGTTTAGTTGGTAAGAGCCCTAACAGGCTCAGTGATATGATGAAGATCTTGCATTGTGCTTAGAATTATATACTGGCAAATGAGGAGGAACTCTCAGAATTTAAGTAGCTGTTCAACAGAGTGAATTCAGTCATGTCTGAAGTGGGTTGTTAACTCATGACTTGCTCTCTTGTGTTTTTATTCACTTCAGATCTGGGTATGTGGATTCCGGTCCTTGGGGATGGCAGCTGGGATTTGATTACTTAATGTGGAGTGCTTCCTGGCACTCTGCCTCATTACCAACACTCAGCCTTATCATTCATCAAAAGATAGATAGCTGTGCAAGGAGGAGTGAGTGACTGTCTTCACACTTGTGATTGGTCAAGGCCTGGGTAAGATGTCTGCCCGTGGTTCTATGCTGAGGGCAAAGGCTCCATAGAGGAGCTGCTGGCTAAGATCCCAAACAATTCATGAAGGATGCCCCAAGTGGATATACTGTTACCTGTGTGTATACTTGTGTGGACTGCTGTTACTACTAACATAATAAGAGCTACAGTGATAATAGGACTGTCATTTGTTTTACAATTTTTTTTTCTTTTGGTTTCTTGAGGTAGGTTCTCATTCTAGCCCAGGGAGACCTGGAGTTCACTATGCAGTCTCAGGATAGCCTTGAACTCATGGTGATTCTCCTATGTCTGCCTCACACATGCTGGGATTAAAGGTGTGTACCACCATGCCTGGCTCTGTTTTACAATTAAAAAAATTTTTTTGGTTTTATTTATTTATTTATTTGAGAGCGACAGGTAGGCAGAGAGAGAGAGAAAGAGAGAGAGAGAGAGAGAGAGAGAGGGAGAGAAAACGGTCACACCAGGGTCTTCAGCCACTGCAAATGCCAGATGCATGTGCCCTTTTGTGCATCTGGCTTACGTGGGTCCTGGAGAGTGGAACCGGGATCCTTTGGCTTTGCAGGCAAGCACTTAACTGCTAAGCCAATCTCTCCAGCCCTGCTTTACAATTTTTAATTGTAAAATTAAACTCAACTCTTCCAATGGTCATACTGATTCTTTTGAACCCTTATGACAAACTCCTCCTTTATGTATGAATTTCATCTGTTTGAGTTCTGAGTTAGACACTAAAACTTATGTTTTGTGTTCTGTGATGAGAATTGAAATTGTGGAGAATAGGAGCATTGGGACAGGCCTTTGGATACACATGCAGTCTCTCATGCCGTCTGTAGGTTATTTCACTTCAGTGCAGGCAACAAGCATATGCAGTTCTCATCACAGTTTTTTTTCCCTATCATTAAGGTATATTCAGATAAGGATGTCCCAAGGGAGTCATGAGATCTGCCTGAACACCAGGCACACGTGGGCCAGACACAAAATAGTTCATAAATGCAGAACGAGTAGTTTTATTTGGATCCATTCTCCCCCTCCCCCCGCCCCCCACAGCTAGACTGGCCTCTGCCACGGGAGGTGACGTCACATATGAATCAATGCTTACCAGGCTGAGCTTAAGGTAGCGGGTGGTATTGATGAGCCGAGAAATCCATTGCACTTGTAGGGAAATGCAGGAGACTAAGTAAGCAGCTAAATGCACTCAGAAGGTCACAGACTCTGCAGTCTCACACACACTGGTTTGAGTTTTTGTCTGCATCCACCCTTTTGACTTTGAGCAATCCCTTGACCATCCTGAACCTCAGTTTCCTACTCTGTAATATGCATCTGGCTCATCGGCTTGTTCTGAGGACATGTGCTACTCGTCCTCCCAGTATTCCTCCTATATTCCTACTCCTCAGGCCTGGTGGTAACTGTTTCAGTAATTCTTTCTGTGTTTTCATTTTTATTGATTTTTGGAGGCTCACAAACCTTGACTTTTGAAACATGACCATAAATTTCTGCTATTCTATTTTTTTTTTTTTTTTTTTGGTTTTGCAAGGTAGGGTCTCACTCTGGTCCAGGCTGACCTGGAATTAACTATGTAGTCTCAGGGTGGCCTTGAACTCTCGGTGATCTACCTACCTCTGCCTCCCGAGTGCTGGGATTAAAGGCGTGCGCCACCACGCCCGGCTGCTATTCTATTTTTATTCCCATTCTATGTTGGTCGTCACTGAAGTTATTTTTGAGTACAGCAGCTTGTTCTATTCAGACTAAGAGGACATATTTGGTGGCTGTGGTGAAAATCTGAGGAGTGAGCAGGGGGCTGCTGGATGTTTTTATGGAATAAAAGAAAAGACTCCAAGCAGAAGCCCTATGCAGAGTGGGTGTAGGGCTGTCATTAGTTGACCTTTTCTCCATGAAAAAACAGTAGGAAGCCCTAACCTCAAGCTCGCCTTGCTGGCTTGGGTGTGTTGAGTTCAGTAAAGACTATCAATTCTTTTCTAATTCTCCTAAGTCTTTATTTGTCATTTCTGACCCCAATATTTCATTCACAGTTTAATTTCTTTGTTTCTTCATTCTTTTTTTTCTGTGTATATATCGTTTATTTTTGCTGTTGTTGCTTTTGATTTAGGAGGAAAGTTTAAGACAGGGACTTGTCAATTCAATTAATCCTTATAATACCCTATGAAGTAATTTTGCATGTTTGTTCAGCTAAAAAAAATTGGAAAGCCAGGTGTAGTGATTCCCCCCTTTAGTCCTAGCACTTGAGAGGCTGAGGTAGGAGGACCACCATAAGTTTGAGGCCAGCTTGAGGCTATAGAGTGAGTTCCAGGTCAGCCTGGGCTGGATTTAGTGCACATTTTCTACAAAGCTAGAACCTGAGTGTGGTGGTTTGATTCAGGTGTTCCCCATAAACTTAAGTGTTCTGAATGCTACTCTCCCCAGCTGATGGCAATTGGAAATTAAAGCCTCCTGGAGGTGGTGTGTTGTTGGGGGCGGGCTGATGGGTATTATAGCCAGCTTCCCCTTGCCAGTGTTTGGCACACTCTCCTGTTGCTGTTGCCTACCTTATGTTGGCCAGGGGGTGATGTCCACCCTCTGCTCATGCCATAGTTTTTTCTGCCATCATGGAGATTCCCCCTCGAGCCTGTAAGCCAAAATAAACCTCTTTTTTTTCCCACAAGCTGCTCTTGGTTGGGTGATTTCTGTCAGCAATGCGAACCTGACTGCAACAGTAAAGTGGTACCGAGAAGTGGGATTGTTGCTAGTCAACTGACTGTGTAGCTTTGGCCTTCTGTTGCTGATTTTCAAGAGGAATGTGGAAGAATTTGAAACCTTGGCCTAAGAGACGCCTTGCAGTGCTGTAAATTACAGCTTGAGGGACTATTCTGGTCAGAGGTGAAAGACCTGAATGCAGTGAAAACTATGGACTGTAAAGTTTGGCTTATGAGGGTAAGAAAGAGCTTTGTTTGGACTGTGCTAGAAGCAGTTTGAGAGGCTTGCTGTTATGGCCATGTCCTGAGAAGTTGTGCAGGGTTGCATGGCGTAGAAATGGACTGGTTTGAGAAGAGGGATATGGCACAGGAAAAAATGAATCTTTGTGCCTAAACTGTTGCCCGTTCACCTGCAAATTGTTTGAGAGATTACAACCATTGAGATTGGATCAACTGATCTGCACTGTAGCAACAGGAAGAATGTAGACTCTTTTGAAGGAGCCTGAATGTTCAAGGGGTGTCCTGCTCTTCAAAGTCTGCTTTATTCCCCCCTGGATTAACAAATTGGCATTCTACCTGGTATTATGGAGTATAAGAAATGTAGGAAAGAGAGGGTCATTGAGTTTGCAATGCGGTCTTGTGTTTTGGAAATGGCCATGGGCAGTGTGAAGCAGGTTTACTGGATGCCTGCATGGAGATCCCATGGGTCCATGAGGATGGACTGTGGGTTGCAGTGGAGACCCAGTGAAGATGCCAGGACCATGAGATGGCTGCCAAGGAGAGCTGCTGGCCCCAGATGAAGTTTTCCAGGACTGTGAGTAGCCTAGCTGGAGGGGTGGAATTGGAATTCCAGAGACTTGTTACTGGTTAGAGTTATCGGACTTGGAGATTTGTCACTGTCTAGAGTTGTTGGACTTGGAATTACAGAGTTTGATGTTTGCCCTGGTTGTTTTAGATTCTTGTATTGGTTGCATATTTCTTTGCTTTGGCCAGTGCCATTCTTTGCAGTGTGAATGTTTGTTCTACATCATTATGGGTTTTTTGGGGGATTTTTTTTTTGGTGTTATGGCTCAGTTAAAAGACCGTGGATTATAGGGATGTATGAACATCATTGGGATTGATAAAAACTATGGGGAATTTTAAAGTTGCATGAATGCATTGCATTTTACATCATGTATGATTATCAGTTTATGGGGGCCAGGGGCAGAATGTGGTGGTTTGATTCAGGTGTCCCTCATAAACTTAAGTGTTCTGAATGCTAGTCTACCCAGCTGATGGCAATTGGAAATTAAAGCCTCCTGGAGGTTGTTAGAGGTGGGCTTATGGGTGTTATAGCCAGCTTCCTCTTGCCAGTGTTTGGCACACTCTCCTGTTGCTGTTGTCCACCTTATGTTGGCAAAGGGGTAATGTCCACCCTCTGCTCATGCCATCGTTTTTCCTGCCTTCATGGAGCTTCCCCCTCAAGCCTGTAAGCCAAAATAAACCTCTTTTTTTTCCTACAAGCTGCTCTTGGTTGGGTGATTTCTGCCAGCAATGTGAACCTGACTGCAACACTGAGCATACAAAAAAAAAAAAAAAAAAAACACAAAACAAAAAAAACTTAGTTACTAGCTTTGGGGGTTTTCTGGTTTTATGTGTAAACCCATCACACAGTCAAAATATTTTAAGGCCAAGCACTAGGTATCATGTGAGAAAAGAAAGGAGGACAAAAGGAATAAATTATTTAAGGTTTTAAAGAAAGTTTCTTTTAGTAGTTGTTTGAATCAGATGTCCTCCATAAACTCATGTGTTTTGAATGCTTGGTCCCCAGCTGGTGGCAATTTGGGAGGAGGAGCTTGCTGGAGGAAGTGTGTTTCCTGGGGTGGGCTTTAGGGTGTTATAGCTAGCTCCCCCCTTGCCATAGCTTAGCTCACTCTCTTGCTGCTTTCTGCCAGCTGCTGTGGCAAAAAGCAATATCCAGCCTCCGCTCTGCCATTTTCCCCTGCTATCCTTGAGATTGTAAGTCAAAATAGGCCCTTTCCTACAAGGGAAGAAAGAAGAGTGGTGCACCCAGGCAAAGAATATGACATAAACAAAGTGAGACGATGGGAAATAACAGATCAGTGGGAAATAAAGTGTTTTACCAGTTTACGGGAAACAGTTTGGAGTTTACCACACCATAAGTAAATAAGAGCAAAATGAAGTGTTTTGGAAGCAAAGCAAGGTATAACAGTTACCCTCTTGTTGCTAGGATCAAACACCCAACCAAAAGCAGCTGGTGGGAGGAAAAGGTTTATTTTGGCTTACAGTTTTGAGGAGAAGCTTCATCATGGCAGAGAAAACATGGCAGAGTAGAGGATGGACTTCACATCATGTCATACCACCTGGGAGGTAGAAGCAAGAGTGAGTGAGCTGTGCTGACACCCAGTAAAGCTGACCTAATAAACCTCAGGGATGCTGGGTGTGGTGGCACACACCTTTAATCCCAGCACTTGGGAGGCAGAGGTAGGAGGATTACTGTGAGTTCAAGGCCACCCTGAGACTACATAGTGAATTCGAGGTCAGTCTGGGCTAGAGCAAGACCCTACCTCGATAAACCAAAAATAAAATAAATAAAATATAATAAAATAAGAAACCTCCTTTAGCAAGGTTCTGCCTCCCAAAGCCTCCACCAGCTAGGGACTGAGTATGAGAACTTAATCAGAAACACATGAGGCTAAGTGGGACATTTCACATTTAACCCCCGACAAAATAGCCATTCTTTCTCTCTCCTTGCATCTAAAAAAGAGCTTATTGAGACATAGTTCACATATCACATAATTTTACTTCTTTGACTTGTACACTTCATGTTTAGATCCTTCCCTTCCTTTTCCTACCTTTCCCTCCTCTCCCTTTTTATCCCCTTCCCCTCCCCTCCTCTTTCCTTCCTCTTTTCTTTCTCCTCTCCCTCCCTCCTTCCCTCCCTCTCTTCCCCTTCTCTTCCCTCCCCTCCCATTCCCTTTCCCCCTCCCTTCCTTTCTTCCTTCTTTCTTTCTTTCTTTCTTTTTTTTTTTTTTTTTTGGTTTTTGCAAGGGTCTCACTCTGGTCCAGGCTGACCTGGAATTAACTATGTAGTCTCAGGGTGGCCTCGAACTCTTGGCGATCCTCCTACCTCTGCCTCCCGAGTGCTGGGATTAAAGGCGTGCGCCACCACGCCCGGCTTCTTTTTTTTTTTTTTTTAAGGTAGGGTCTTGGTACTGTCTCACATTAGCCCAGGATAACCTGGAATTCACTATGCAGTCTCAGAGTGGTCTCAAACTCAAAATGATCCTCCTACTGATGGAATCAGTCTGACTCCATCTTAGAGTTGAGAGCCATTTTATTGTTAAATCAAGATAGTTTCATTTCTGTTTACTGTAAAACCCAAGTTTCTGTTTAGCCTGACGGTACCTTGACTACCTGCCCAGAATTCACCACCCCTGGCCCTCCAGAAACCCGAGTTACTCCCCACTCTGACAATACCTTGACTCATACCCTCCCAAGATGTTATGTCAAGTAATTGTGAACTGCTATTTGCTCCTGTATTTTGCTTGCCAAGTTCCCTGTTGGAAATCTCTCAACTTTGCAGCTTGTGAATTATAAAAACCTCACTTCTCTTGTTTTCAGGGCTGCTCTCTTCAACTCTGCCTTTGGGTGAGACAGTCACTGGCCAGTTGCCAAGTGCACAATACAGCTTGCTTCAGTTAGGCCAAATATCTGAGTCAATGATCTTTCTTTGTGTTGTGGATTAAAGTGCTGGGATTAAAGGCATGTGCCACCATGCCTGGTTTTCTCTCATCTCTCTCTTTTTGGTGGTATTGAGGATTGAACCCAGGGCCTTGCATACTGTACCACATTCCCTGCTTTGGTTTTACTTTTTAAATTTTTTTTGGGTTTCTGTTAATTTCTGATTAGATGCCAAACATTGTGAATTTTACCATATTGAATGTCTTAGCCTGTTTGGTTGGTTATAATACAGTAACTGGGTAATTTATAAACGATAGACTTTTATTCTTCATGGTTCTGATGTACGACAATGACTTTTATTCTTCATGATTGTAGAGGCTGGGAAACCCAGGGTCAAGGGACCTGCAGATTCAGTTTCTGGTGAGGGCTCACCCCAGCCTCATTGCTCTGTCTTCACATGGAAGGAAGGGCAAGGGGACTCAAACAACTTATGAGGACACCAACCTCATAAGGCTGCCCTAATCACCTCTTTGAAGGCCCATCTTTTAATGTTATCACACTGGGGACAAAGCTGCCCCATGTGGATTTTGGAGAATCCACTCAGTGCTGATGCTGGATACTTTTGCATCCCTAGAAATTCTTTTGAAGTTTGTTCTGGAACACACTTAGGAACAGTTTGATCCCTGTAAGTATTGCTTTTAAGCATTATTAAGTGGGACTGGAGCAGAGCTCAGCCTAGGAATAATTATTTTCAATTCCTGAGACAGGATCACACTGTGGCCTCTACTAATGACCTCTGTGTCCTGTGATTTTTCTCATCTGTCTTGTGGGGATTAGGGTTATTCCCAGCCCTGGCTGAATACTGTTTCTCTAAACTTGTTACATGGTTCTTTTCCTGGGCCAGGTACTTTCCTGGCCCATATTCACTGATCCACTCTCTCTTTTTCTTTTCTTTTCTTTCTTTTTTTTTTTTTTTTTTTTGAGGTAGGGTCTCACTTTAGCTCAGGCTGACTTGGAATTCACTATATAGTCTCAGGGTGGCCTTGAACTCTCAGTGATCGGTGAGAATCCTACCTTTGCCTCCCAAGTGCTGGGATTAAAGGAGTGCGTCATCATGCCCTGCTCTCTCCTCTCTCTTTCTAATTCTCTATCCCCATGGTTTGGGCTGGCCTTGAACTCACAGTTCTCCTGCTTCTGCCTCCTGAGTGCTTGGATTCCATGCCTGGATTTAGACTGTTTTCTTTTAAAATTTTATTTATTTATTTGTACGTGCATGTGTGTGTTCTCTAGTGTTTCTAGAATGAATACCTGTCTGGCTTTATGTGGGTGTCTAGGGAATTGAACTCAGGCAGGCAGGGCTTTGAAGTCAAGTGTCTTTAGCCACTGAGCCATTTTCCCAGCCCCTAGGCTTTGGTTTTCTTATTTAACACGTTAGGGAGGCACTTCTAGATGTTAAGCCTCTTTGCATGTACATAGTTGTGATGCTATGTGGAAGCCAAAGGCACACTTCCTGTGTGATCTCTCCACCCAGCCAGGCCACTCAGATGATGCTAGCCATGTCCAGGCTAGCACCTGTAGCTCAGCAGGCAGTAACAGCTCTGTCAATGAATTCCATATTGCTACACCCTAGCAACTGGTCCTGATGACTCAGATGGCAAACACAGCAGTGGGTATGGCTAGGGGCTCTTGTTGGGTGCTGGGAGCCTCAGGGAAAAGCAGCCTGCACTGTAGCGACAGTGTGGCACTTATGTCTGGGGAATAAGACATGTTTTGGCATATGCCCAGAGCCAGGGTGACAAATTCTGTGAGGTTCTCAAAAATATATCGAGACAGTGCAAGCTCGCAAATGGATTTGTCTAATCGAGAAGTTTCAGCTCAGGGCTTAGAGGTTAAGGTGCTTGCCTGCAAAGCCCAATGACCTGGGTTTGATTCCTTAGTACCTGTGTAAAGCCAGATGTATAATGTGGCCCATGCATCTGGAGTTCGTTTGCAGCGACTCGAGGTCTTGGTGTGCCCATTCTCTCTCTCTTCTCTCTTTCTCCCTCTACTTGCAAATAAGTAAATAAAAATATTTAAAAAGAAGCTTGAATTGAAGAAATGAAAAATTGGCTCTGGTGACCAAGTTACTTTAGCATAAAAATGTACTCAATAGTCCAAGTATAAAATGAAAACCTAAGATTAGTTAAGTCTCCCTTCTGCTATTAATAGTTTCCTTGCTTCAAAATGGCAATGGAAAGTTCTGCCTGCATAGTTCATGAACATGGCATAAAACTTGGGGCTCAGCAAATGTTCGTGGGATCACCTCCAACTGGCTAATTTTTTACAAGCTCTCTCTCTCTCTTTTTTTTTTTTTTTTTGGTTTTGCAAGGTAGGGTCTCACTCTGGTCCAGGCTGACCTGGAATTAACTATATAGTCTCAGGGTGGCCTCGAACTCTTGGCGATCCTCCTACCTCTGCCTCCCAAGTGCTGGGATTAAAGGCGTGTGCCACCATGCCCGGCTACAAGCTCTCTTTTTTAAAAACTTTTTTTTTGTTTGTTTTTGTTTTTTTGAGGTAGGGTCTCACTCTAGCTCAAGCTGACCTGGAATTCACTCTGTATTCTCAGGGTGGCTTTGTACTCAAGGTGATCCTCCTACCTCTGCCTCCCTAGTGCTGGGATTAAAGGAGTGTGCTACCATGCCTGGCTCTTTTTTAAAAACTTTTTTATTGACAACTTCCATAATTACAGACAATAAACCATGATAATTCCCTCCCCCTCCCACTTTCCCCTTCACAAATCCACTCTCCATCGTATTCCCTCCCTCTCTCCATTAGTGTCTTTTTTAATTTGATGTCAGCATCTTTTCTTCCTATTATGAGGGTCTTATGAAGGTATTGCTAGGCACTTCAAAGTCGTGGATATTGAGGCCAATTTTTGTCTGAAAGATTGCATTGTAAACAGTCCTATCCTTCCTTTGGCTCTTACATTCTTTTTTTTTTTTTAATTTTAAATATTTTTATTTATTTGTTTGAGAGAGACACACAGAAAGAAAGAAGCAGATAGAGAGAGAATGGGCATGCTGGGGCCTCCAGCCACTGCAAATACACTCTAGATAGATGTGCCACCTTGTGCATCTGGCTTATGTGGGTACTGGGGAATTGAACTGAGTCCTCAGGCTTCATAGGTAAGTGATTTAACTGCTAAGCCATTCCTCCAGCCCCAGCTCTTACATTCTTTCTGCCACCTCTTCCAAAATGGAGCCTGAGCCTTGGAAGGTATGATAGAGGTGTTTCAGTGCTGAGTACTCCTCTGTCACTTCTTCTCAGCACTCTTTTACCTTTTGAGTCATCCCAGTGGTCACCGCCATCTGAAAAGAGAAGCCTCTCTAACCCAAAGTGAGAGTAGCATTAAAATATGGGTATGAATGTTACAGGGCAGTTTGGTGAGCATAATATATGCATGTAGTCAGACGTGAGCAGGTGTTACACTCCTAGGGTTCATGACCTCCCCCGCCATAGGCTTTTGATTAGGTTTTCAGTACCAGACATGTAGTCTCTCCTATGGAGCAGGTCTCCAGTCCAATTAGAGAGCAGTTGGTTTCCCCATAACAGACATGCCACTATTGCACCCATTCAGTCATTTGGCCTGGCTGGTCAAACTTAAGGCTTCCACTGTTTTCACCACTGATGGCTTCTGTCTCCCATAGGGCTGCATGCACTGTAGCTTTTTCCAACTTTCCATCAGCTGTTCTACAGGGAGGAGGTTTTCAGCTCAGCTCCAGCTTGATTTCTAAGTGACCTTGCAGCTCAGACATGTGGAGTCTTCAGCAGTAGAGTCTTACCATCGATTCTGGTGGGAAACCAAGAGCTTTGGTAACAGCCTATAATATTTTGGGGGGCATCAAAGGCCTCCCTGGCCAAAAACTCATAGGAAGTTATCCCATTCTGGGTATTGAAATTTTTCCAGTAACAGTCTATGGCTTCTGGATGTGTCATTATCCAAATCTGTAGATTTCCCTATGGTTTATTTACAATATCTGGAGCTTTTATTAACCCTTCCCCACCCTTTTACTCAATCTCTTCCCATGACCTCACTTAGGCCATTGCACCCCCAGTAACCTGTTCATCTACTTAAATATATGGAATATCATCTCCTTAAGTCCTCCCCTCTCTACCCTCCCTTATAGCCCCATTCTAGCTTACTGACTTCTGCTACCAATTTTTACTCCAACTCATATACAAATCTAAACATTTGTAGTTAGGATCTAAATATGAAAAAGAAGATGTGACATTTGGCTTTCTGGGACTGGGTTACTTCGCTGAGTACAATCCTTTCTAGTTCCATCCATTTCTCTGCAATTTCATAATTTCATTTTTTTTTTTACTGCTGAATAGAACTCCATTGTATAAATGTGCCACATCTTAATTATCCAATCATTAGTTGAGGGACATCTAGGCTGGTTCCATTTCCTAGCTATTGTGAATAAAGCAGCAATAAACATGGATGTGCAAGTATTTCTAAGGTAGTGAGACGAGTCCTTAAGATATATGCCTAGGAGTGCTATAGTTGGGTCACATAGTAAATCTATTTTTAGCTGTCTCAGCAACCTCTACACTGATTTCCACAATGGCTGTACCAGATTTACATTCCCACCAACAGTGTAGAAGGGTTCCTCTTTTTCCACATCCTTTCCATCATTTATTGTTATTTGTTTTTTTTCTTTTCTTTTCTTTTTTTTGGTTTTGTCGAGGTAGGGTCTTGCTCTAGCCCAGGCTGACCTGGAATTCACTATGTAGTCTCAGGGTGGCCTTGAACTCATGCCAACCCCTCTGCCTCCCAAATGCTGGGATTAAAGGCATGCGCCACCACACCTGGCTTCATTTGTTTTCTTTTTTTAAAAAATATTTTTATTTTTATTTATTTATTTGAGAGAAAGAGAGAGAGAGAAAGAGATACAGAAATAGGCAGGTAGAGAGAAAGAATGGGTGTGCCAGGGCCTCCAGCCACTGCAAACAAACTCCAGATGCATGTGACCCCTTGTGCATCCTGGGGAGTTGAACCTGGGTCTTTTGGCTTTGCAGGCAAGCGCCTTAACCACTAAGCCATATCTCCAGCCTTCATTTGTTTTCTTGATGATAACCATTCTGACAGGAGTGATATGGAATCTCAAAGTAGTTTTAATTTGCATTTCCCTGATGGCTAAGGATATAGAACATTTTTTTAGATGTTTATATGTCATTTGTATTTCTTCTTTTGAGAACTCTTTATTTAGTTCAATAGCCCATTTTTTATTATATATTTGAGAAAGAGACAGAGAATGTGTATGCCAGGGCTTTCAGCTGCTGCAAACGAACTCCCTTGTGTGCTCCCTTGAGTACATGTGTGACATTGCATGCTTGCATCACTGTGTATCTAGCTTATGTGGAACCTGGAGATTTGAACATAAGTTTTTAGGCTTTGCAAGCACCTTAACTACTAAGCCATCTCTCCAGCCCCACAGCCCACCCCCCCCTTTTTTTGGTTTTCCAAGGTAGAGTCTTGCTCTAGCTCAGGCTGACCTGGAATTCACTATGTAGTTTGTGTCAGGGTGGTATCAAACTTACAGCAATTCTCCTACCTCTGCCTCCCAAGTGCTGGAATTAAAGGCACACACCACCATGCCTGGCTTTTTTTTTTCTTCTGCTTTCTCTCTCTCTCTTTATTTATTTATTTATTTTTATCGACAACTTCCTTAATTGTAGACAATATCCCATGGCACTTCCCTTCCTCCCCCCACTTTCCCCTTTGAAACTCCACTCTCCATCATATCCCCTCCCTCTCTCAATCAGTCTCCCTTTGAATTTTGATGTCATCATCTTTTCCTCCTGTTATGATGGTCTTGTGTAGGTAGTGTCAGGCACTGTGATGTCATGGATATCCTTGCCATTTTGTGTCTGGAGGAGTGCTTTGTAAGGAGTCCTATCCTTCCTTTAGCTGTTACATTCTTTCCACCCCCTCTTCCACAATGGACCTTGAGCCTTGGAAGGTGTGTTAGAGATGTGTCAGTGCTGAGCACGCCTCTGTCCCTTCTCAGCACCATGGTGCCTTCTGAGTCATCCCAAGGTCACTACCATCTGAAAAGAGAAGCTTCTCTAACCGAAAGTGAGAGTAGCATTAATATATGGGTGTGGACATTAAGAGAAGTGTTTACTGAGCAGTTTGGTGAGCATAGTATATACATTTAGCCAGACACCAGTAGACATTACACCCTTAGGGCTCATGACTACCCCTGTTGTAGGTTTTCAGTATCTGGGATGTATTCCCTCCCATGGAGCAGGCCACCAGTCCAAGTAGAGAGATGTTGGTTTCCCCCATAACAGACATGCCACTATTGCACCCTTTGGCTTATTTGGCCTTGCTGGCCAAATTTAAAGCTTTCAGTGTTCACTGTTGAGTATCTTCACTGGTGTTTTCTCTCTCTCCCATTGAATTGCATGCAGTGTAGCTTTCTCCAGCGTTCTGTCAGCTATTTCACATGGAGGAGGCTTTCTGTTCAGCTCCAGCAGAATTTCTCAGTGACTTTGCAAGTATGTGGAGTCTTCAGCAATAGTGTCTTACCATCTATTCCTGGTGGTAAACCAAGGCCATAGCCAATTTTTTAATTGTGTTGTTTGATTTCTTATTATTTAGTTTTCTGAGTTCTTTGTATATCCTAGATTTTAATCCTCTGTAAGATGTATAGCTGGCAAAGCTTTTCTCCCATTTTGTAGGTTAACCCTTTACTCTATTCACAGTGTCCTTTGCTGTACAAAAGCTTTTTAATTTCATGAGGTCTCAGTGGTTGTTTAGAATTTTTTTTTTTTTCCAGAGCCACTGGGGTTATATTCAGAAAGTTCTTGCTTATGCCAATATGTTGAAGTGTTTCACCTACTTATTATTATTATTTTTTTTGGTTTTTCAAGGTAGGGTCTCACTCTGGCCCAGGCTGACCTGGAATTAACTATGTAGTCCCAGGATGGCCTCAAACTCATGGCGATCCTCCTACCTCTGCCTCCCAAGTGCTGGGATTAAAGGTGTGCACCACTATGCCCGGCTCACCTACTTTTTCCTCTAGCAGTTTCAGAGTTTCAGGTCTGATATTAAGATCTTTGATACATTTGGACTTGGTTCTTGTGCATGGAGAGAGATAAGGATATAATTTCTTCCTTCTACAAATAGATATCCAATTTCCCCAGCACCATTTATTAAAGAGGTTGTCTTTTCTCCAATAAATATTTTTGGCATTTTTCTTGAAAATCATATGGCTATAGCTGCCTGGATTTACATCTGGGTCCTCTATTCTGTTCCATTGATCTACGTGTCTTTGTGCCAGTACCATGCTGTTTTTGTTACTATGGCTCGGTAATATAGCTTAAAATCAGGTATTCCACCAGCCTTATTTTTGTTGCCTAAAATTGTTTTGACTATTCAAGATTTTTTTGTGGTTCCAAATGAATTTTAGGATTGCGTTTTTCTATTTTTGTGAAGAATGCCATTAGAATTTTGATGGGGATTGCATTAAATATGTAGATTGCTTTTGGTAAGATTGACATTTTCACAATATTGATTCTTCCAATCCAAGATCATGGGATATCTTTCCATTTCCTAGTGTCTTCTGCAATTTTTCTCTTGAGTGTTTTAAAGTTTTCACTGTAGAGACTCTTCACTTTCTTAGTTAGCTTTATTCCAAGGTACCTTATTTTTTTTTTAGGCAATTGTGAATGGCAGTGATTCCCTGATTTCATCCTCAGCATATTTATTGTTAGTATGTAGGGAAGCTACTGATTTCTGTGTGTTTATTTTGCATCCTGCTACACTATTAAAAGTGTTTATCAGTTCTAGCAGTTTGCTGTTAGAGTCTTTATAGTCCTTTATGTATAGAATAATATCATCTGCAAATAATGATAATTTGATCTCTTCCTTTTCAAATTGTATATCTTTTATGTGTGTCTCTTGCCTTATTGCTGTAGCTAAGACTTCTAGTAGTATATTAAATAAAAGTGGGGCTAGTGGACACCTTTTCTTGTTCCTGATTTTAGTGGAAAAGCTTCAAGTTTTTCTCTATTTAGCATTATTTCAGCTGTCTACTTTAATGTTATCATTTGTGAGATAATGAAAGCAAAATGATTTTCTTCTAAAATCTGTAGAGGTAATTGTCCTTATTTCATGAGCTGTTTGTAAGGATTAAATAAAACATTTTAATAAAACATCTATTATAGTGCCAGGTACACAATGAATACCTGAGAGTGGGTAATTAATTGCGTATGGGTCAGTAGTTAGGGAAAAAAGGCAGAAGCAGGCCTGGGTGGCACATGCCTATAAACCTAGCACTTGGATTCTGAGGCAGGATGATAGTGATTTTTTTTTTTTTTGATTTTTCCAGGGTAGGGTCTTACTCTAGCTCAGGCTGACCTGGAATTCACTATGTAGTCTCAGGGTGGCCTTGAACTCTTGCGATCTGCCTTTGCCTCCTGAGTGCTGGGATTAAAGGTGTGTAACCACCACACCTGGCTTGGATGATAGTGATTTTTGAGGCCAGCCTGGACTACACAGTGAGATAATGTCTCAGACAAAACAAAACAAAACAAACAAACAAACAAAAAAAACAAAGCAAACACTCCCCAAACAAAAGCAGGAGTCATGCAGAGGAGCATTTGTGGCTCTGAAGATATGCATTTGTGGCTCCTGATAATACCTCAAACCAGTTTGGTACAGAATTGCTAATGGCAGTTATTGGCACTGAGACCCTTAATGCTTAGATTTGGTGGCAATTCAGACAGATGTTTAGTGGGTTTGCATGGGAACTGCAGCTGGTGGGAGGAGCCCAGGAATCTATTCTGAAGATGAGGGAGAACAGGCATCAGTATGACATGGTAATAACTGTCCTAGAGAAGGAAGATGAGAGCTTGAAAGGAAGATTAGGGCTTCCCCCATGCAGCTCTAAAAATAAGACCTATTCACTTTCTTTTGTTTTACTTACTTACTTAATTTATTTGAGACAGAGAAAGGGAGAGAGAGAGTGAGAATGGGTGTGCCAGGGCCTTTAGCCACTGCAAATGAATGCCAGACACACGTGCCACCATGTGCATCTGGGACCCCGAGAATTGAACTGGGGTCCTTAGGCTTCACAGGCATGCACCTTAACCACTAAGCCATTTCTCCAGCCCTTATTTTACTTACTTATTTGAGAGAGTGAGAGAGCATGACAGCTAGAGAGTGAGAGAGTATGGGTGCCTGACACAAACTCTAGATGCATGAGCTACTATGTGCATCTGGCTTTAACATGTGTACTGGCGAATTGAATCAGGCCATCAGATTTTGCAAGCAAGCACCTTTAACCATTGAGCCATCTCTCCTGCCCCCATTTTCTTCTACATGTAGGAAAACAATAAGCTCATTTAGACTGTTCACATTCTAGTGGACCTGTTCTTTAGTTTGGTACTGCGTGTTCTCTGGACAGAAGGGGAAAGTGGAATAGGTGATTTTAGCATGAGATGGCCCAGCAGAAGGCAAATTTACGTGTTTTTTTTTTTTCTTCTTCAATATAGGGTCTCATTCTAGCTCAGGCTGACCTGGAATTCACTTTGTAGTATCAGGCTGGCCTTGAATTCACAGCGATCCTCCTACTTCTACCTCCCAAATCCTGGGATTAAAGGCATGCACCACCACGCCTAGCAGTTTTTTTGTTTGTTTTTTTGAGGCAGGGTCTCACTCTAGTCCAGGCTGACCTCAAACTCTCAATGATCCTCCTACTTCTGCCTCCTGAGTGCTGAGACTAAAGATGTGTGCCAACACACCTGGCTAAGTCCTTTTTAAACTTTTAAGAGTTCTATGAATAATATGATGTGGCTTTTTAATTATCCCTAGATGGTTTCTTTATATCATCAGATTATATCATTTATTGCTACTGGTGAAAACTTTAACTCCCTATCTTGGTTGGGCTAGTTGTGGTGTGGAAGGCGACTCAAGGTCAGTCATTTGGTCTCTGGCTCCTAAGTTATCACTGCGTTGTCTTTCTTCAGTAGATGAAAGGGGCCCAGGAGCACTGTCGTCTGTTGAATGACTTTCATGTATAACTTTAAAAGAGGTCATCTGAAGGCTTAAAATATTTCCCAAGGTGGAAGTTTTAATATTCAGAGACATAGTCTGCTTTTGGAAGCTGAATTCTTTTGTTGCTGATAAAAAAAAATCATAAAAGCTCTACAGTTTGGGAGAAAAGATTCTTGTTTTTAAAATTGCTTTTGAAATCATAGTGTATTGTCAGGAAAATGTTCACTTTGTGGATAATGGGGACATAATTTCCATCACCCAGTTTGCCTCGTCCCAGGGGCTAGTGCCTCATGCTGTTTTCAGTTAGGGGCTGTCTATATAATTTTTGAGATGGAGTCAGACATTCCCAAATTTTTCTTTTGATTCAACACAATCATCCCATGGTATATCTTTAAAACTTATCTGGGGATTATCACATATTCCTCTTTTCTAAAGAACAAAAATTAAATACATGGTGACCTCAGGCTTCTGTCCAGGAGTAAGACTATAGTCTATGGAAAGGAATGCCATCAAAGCAAAATAGTACCTCCACTTTCCCATACCTCCTATACATGCGGCACAGTGCAGGGTTAGTTAAGCTTGGCAATAGTAACATTTTGTACTAAATTTTTGTTTTGCTGAGTCTGTGGAGGGTGAGGGAGTTGTATTGCCCATAGCAGGGTGTTTAGCATCCCTGGCTTCCTTACCCTAGATATCAGTCATCACTTCATTCTCTCCAAATATGATGGCCAAAAATGTCTTTGGATATTACCAAATGTCTACTGGGTAGGTATGCAAAAACCATCCTTGGCTGAGAACTACTGGCCTAAGGCTTAAAAGCTTAGGCTTTGGAATCAGGCAGACTCTATCAGTTAGTTTCTTGTTGCTGGGACAAAATACCTGATTAGACAAGAAAAGGGTTTACAGCTTATACTTTCTATTTATTTATTTATTTATTTATTTATTTATTTATTTATTTATTTATTTATTTATGAGATAGAGAGAGAGAGAGAATGGATGCTCCAGGGCCTTCAGCCTCTGCAAACGAACTTCAGATGCATGTACCACCTTGTGCATCTGGCTTACATGGGTCCTGGGGAATCACACTTGGGTCCTTTGGCTTTTCAGGCAAGCGCCTTAACTGCTAAGCCATTTCTCCAGCCCTATGGCTGACACTTTCAAGGGGAAGTTTCATCATGGTGGGGAAGGCATGACAGGCTGGAGCGAGAAGGCTGCATCATATCTCACCAAAGTGAAGAAGCAGAGAGAAGAGCAAATGGAGCTGAGCTAGAAAACCTCAGGGCCTGCCCTGACTCGCTTCCTCCAGCAAGGCTGCACCTCCTAAAGGTTCCAAACAGTGCCACCAGCTGGGAAATAAATATTCAAACACATTAGCCTCTGGTGGACATTTAAACCACCATACAGACCTTGTTAAAATGTGACTGTTATCAGCTTGGGGCTAGGTCATTGTTTTAGTAGGCTTCTGCAGTTTCATCTAGCAATTGTCTGCAGAAGCTAATACCTTCTAAGGCTGTTCTTTCCTTGCTTCTCCTTCTTCTCTGGATTGCTGCTGTCGTGTACTGACGTCTACTGGTTGAGGAACCAAAAATAGCTAACTTGCTACATTTAGCTTCTGTAACCCTGCTTGCTTGCTTGACTCAGGTACAGCCATTTTGTAACTCCTCAGCCATCTTTGAGAAACCCCCTGACTTCTGAGACCCCCCCCTCCCGTCGATTCTGGGAATAGGGGGAGAAACAGCTGGCCTCAATGACTCAAGCTAGTTACCAAGTAACTTCTGATGTTGAAACAAGTTGCAATTGCATTGTTGAAATAGCCCCCTGGAAATTCCTCAGCTTATCAGTTCCCTTAACCTGCTGTTGTAAAGGTTAAACCAAGTTAAAGTTTCTTTTTCCTTACTTGTGGTTATTCTGTATATAAACCCCCTCCCTCTGGAGGTCGGGGCTGCTGCCTCACACTACCGCTGCGTCGGACAGAGTGACGGAGCCCAGGCCTAGGCTTGCAATAAAGAAACCTGTTGTGTTTTGCATTCAAGAGTCTCGGCTTCAGTGGTGGTTTGCTGGGTGACTCCTGGGTGACTGAGGGTCTTGGCCCCTAGTCAGGGGTCCTGGCACTTCACTGATCTTGCTTAGATTGTTCAGAATATTTGTTTAGTAAAGATTGCTGTTTTCTTTTGGCTTTCAGAAACGGTCTTGCTCTATAAGCCCAGGCTGACCCTGAACTCTTGGTCCTCCTGCATTAGCCTTCTGAGTGCTACAATTACAGGCGTGCACCACCATGCTCAGCCTGATGTCTCCATTGGCATGGTTCCTGACCTGTAATGACTCCAGTAGTGATCCTTTATTCCACTGATAGGCTTTGAGGATAAGAAGGCCTGGTTAGCATTTGTAGAATCCTGCCATAGCTCTCCAAACCTCCCCCTCAACATCTTCTAGCTCCCTGAATTCAAAGGACCAGTTTCAGATGTAGTATAGGACTACATTTATTTATTGACATCATTTGTTTATTGATTCTCCTGTTGAGGAACGTTGGAGTTGTGTCTAGTTTTGGGTATGATGATGAAAACTGCTGTAAACATTTGCGTATTGGTTTTTGTATGAACATTGAATTTTTCAGTTCATTTGGGTGAATACCTGTAAGTGGGTTTGCTGTGTCATCTGAAAGCATATGATTAAATTTACAAGAAAACCCAATTGCTTTCCAAAATTGCAGTGCCAGTTTGCATTTCTACCAGCAAATGTAGGGGTATTCTAGTTTCTTTGTAGTCTCACCAACTCTGGTAATTTTCGTTTTTCTTTCCTCCTTTAGTTATTCTACTCAAGAAGGACAGTAGTATCTCATTATGGTTTTGATTTGCCATGTACTTAATCAGTAATGTTGAGAATATTTCACATGAATTTTGTGTTATATGTCTTCTTTGGTGAAGTGCTCAAATATTTTACCGTTTCTTTTATAGTGTTTCAGTCTTTTCAGAGTGCTGACACAAAGCATTCATAGACTGGGTGACTATACTAGTCAGTTTGCCATTGTGACAAAATCACGTTAAAGGAGGAAAGATCGTTCTGGCTCCTGGTTTCAGTTTTCACCCATGGTGGCTTGGCTCTGTTGTTTCTGGATCTATGGAGAGACGGAACATCATAGTGGGGGAGCATTATGGTAAGTGAGGCACTTACCTATGTAGATGTTACCCGGTGTGTGTGTGTGTGGCGGGGGGTGGGGAGAATTAGAGACAAAACATCCTTGCAGGACATGCTGCCACTTCCTCTAAGTAGGCCCCACCCACCTCCCAAAGTTTCCATGACTTCTAATAGCCCTTTAAGTGATGCACCCATCAAAGAGGTGGCCCATTAATGACCACAGAGCCCCCAATTTTTTAATCACCTCCCAAAGGTTTCACCCCAGAACAGTGCTACACTATGACCAAGCATGAGCTTCTATGGGATGTTTCAGATATGATATAGACAATGGCAGTTTAATTGGTGAAGGTTTAATCGGTTGCTTTCTTGTTCATAGATAGGATTGTATAGCTATGTTATCAAATAATAAAAACAGGAAGGCATAGACTCTATTTATTATTTATCTACAACAGGGTCTTGCTATGTAGCTCAGGCTGGCCTCAAATTCATGATGCTCCCAACTTAGCCTCTTGAGTGCTGGCATGATAGGCATGCACTATCATACCTAACTTGCTTGTTTTAAGTTTTTACTCGGTGTTTTCTAAAATTCCTTTATTGACCATTTTTGTATATGTGTATAATGTTATTTGATCACATTCACCTCCCATTATCTTCACCCCTCCCACTGAACCTTTTCTTCGTCCCAAGTAGTCCACTTGTACTTTCAGTTTTTTCTTGTGAACAATGAGTTTAATTAGAGTTGATTGTATGAACATGAGTTGAGGGTTATTCACCAGAGCATGGACAGCTTACCAGGAGCAACACTACTGAAAAAAATGTTTACTTCTCCCCCAGCAACCATTAACTGCAAATAATTCCTTGGGAAGGATTGGGGTCCTCATAATCTCTTACACTATTCATGGCAGAATGTCAATGATTCCAATCTTATGTTGGTCTTGTCAAGGAACGACAGCCACATTCTTTTTTGTTTTGTTTTTTCGAGGTAGGGTCTCATTTTAGCTCAGGCTGACCTGGAATTCATTATGTAGTCTCAGGGTGACCTCAAACTCTCGTCAATCCTCCTACTTCAGCTTCCTGAGTGCTGGGATTAAAGGCATGCACCACCACGCCCGGCTGACAGCCACATTCTTTCCACTTCTTCTGCAGTGTTCCCTGAGCTGTGGATGGAGTGGTATAGACATTTCATTTAGTTCTGAGCACTCATTAGCCACTTATTCTCATCACTTTGACAAATTTTGAGTCTCCCCAGTAGTTGCTGTGCACTTATGGGTATAAACATAAACATTTAGAGGGAAGTTTGATATTTTATTTATTTTTCATTTAATTTTATTTTATTTTTTACCCAAAATGTGTTTATTGGGATTATTTACCAGTCATCTTGATCAGGCTGCCATTAGTGCTGCTTCCTCCTGAACAAATGTCCTTCTGTAAGCCTTGCTTTTCCTCCTGTGGGCTGGAAGAGGACAGTGGAGCAGCCGACACACAAAACTACCATTTGTGCATGGCTAAAGACTGTGGTGATTTTATAGCATCCTTGGCATTTCACGTCCATGAGGCAGGAATTGGGGCTCTGCACCAGATGCTTCTTTTTGTGTTTCCTCTTCTCTTCTTCTGGAGAGGGGTGAAGGATATCCTTGGTGAGAGGCATGTTCTCACAGGGAGGTCGTCACTGCTGGAAAGGTGGCACAACTTATTCTTTTAGCCAAACAATAGTAAGAGCTTCTCTCTAGGGCTTCTGACCACCTCAGCCACAAATGTGTATTCCCTCCCATGGAGTGTGTCTTACATCCAACCAGAAAGCAGTTAGTTATGCCCCCTCAATTTAACAGTCATGGCATTACATCACCAGTGGGCATATCTGGCTTAACAGGCTAGTTGTACATCATGTAGAAACCACCACTGGCTAAGACTGTTGAGAAAGGGTTTTACAATGAATCCTTCTCCCTCAGCTTCCCCAGTTCTAAAATTCCAGGTGTGTGACACACACACACACACACACACACACACACACACACACACACACACTATGGGTAAAGAAAATAATTTATATACTTTAGTTGTTAATAATTTGTTAGTACTTGTTTTATGATCCAGAATATGCTCTAGCTGGGCATGGTGGTGCATGCCTTTAATCCCAGCAATCGGGAGGCAAAGGTAGGAGGATCACTGTGAGTTTGAAGCCACCCTGAGACTACATAGTGAATTCCAGGTCAGCCTGGGCTAGAGTGAGATCCTACCTGGAAAACAAAAAACAAAAAAAAAAAAAAAAAAAGAAAGAAAGAAAGAAAGAAAGAAAGAAAGAAAGAAAATGTATTCTGCTATTGTTGATGGGAGGGTCAGGCTACAGGATACTCCTTCTCACCCTGGGCTCTTACATTCTTTCAGACCCCTCTTCCACAATGTTTCTTGAGCCTTGTGGGAGTGTTAATAAAGTCTCCTTTATTTATTTAAAAATATTTTTATTTATTTATTTGGAAAGAGAGAGAATGAGACAGAGAGAGAGAGAGAGAGAAAGAAAGAGAGAGAGAGAGAGAAAGAATGGGCACATCAGGGTCTCTTGCTGCTGCAAATGAACTCCAGACATATCTGTCACTTCGTGCATATGGCTTTAAGTAGGTACAAGGGAGTTGAACCTAGACCAACAGCCTTTGCAAGCAAGGGCCTTTAACTGCTGAGCTATCTCCCCAGCCCCATAAGTCTCCTTTAGTGTTGAGCTCTCTGAAGCCTCTGATTTTTTGCTTTGATGGGTTTCATGGGTTTCCTCGTTGTCTACCACCATCTCCCTAGGGGAAATTCTCAGGCTAGCAGTGAGAACAGAGCTCATATGTCATCCACCATGTTCTCTGTAATGTTTCCTGGGTCCTGGCACATGTGATTGAGATGAGCAATCTAGTGCTAGACAGCTTTTTTTTCCTTGTCATACTGAGGGGGTTTTGGTTCTTCCTACTATTTGCTGCCATCTGCAAAAAATAGCAGGTTCTGGGGCTGAAATTATGAAATTTGCAGGGAAATGGATGGATCTGGGAAAGATTATACTAAGTGAGGTAACCCAGGTTCAGGAAGCCAAATGCTGCATGTTCTCTCTCATATGTGGATCCTACCTACAAACATTTAGAGTTATACATGAGTTGGAGTAAAAATTAGTAGCAGAGGCCAGTAAGCTAGAATGGGGCTATAAGGGAGGGTAGAGAGGGGAGGACTTAAGGAGATGATATTCCATATATTTAAGTAGATGAACAGGTTACTGGGGATGCTATGGCCTAAGTGAGGTAATGGGAAGAGATTGAGTAAAAGAAGGGTGGGAAGGGTTAATCAAAATTCAAGATGTTATGAATAAGCTATACAGGAACCTACTTTTTTGGATAATGGTGCATCCAGAAGCTATAGATTGTTAATAGAAAAATTTCAGTGCCAGGGATGAGATACCTTCCAGTGAGTTGTTGGTCAGGAAGGTCCCTGGTGCCCCCAAAACATTACAGGCCATTGCCAAGAATCTTGGTTTCACACCAGAAATAGGTGGCAAGATCTTATTTCTGAAGACTCTACTTGCTTTGGCTACAAGGTCATTGAGAATTCAAGCTGGAGCTGAGTTGAAAACCTCCTCCCTGTAGACCAGCTGATAGAAAGCTGGAAAAAGCTACACTGCATGCAGCCCTATGGGAGAGAGAAGTCATCAGTAGTGATAAACAACAGTGGATACTACAAGCCTTAAGTTTTGCTAGCCAGGCCAAATGAGCCAATGGGTTCAATAGTGGAATGTCTGTTATGGGGGAAACCAACCACTCTCTAATTGGACTAGAGGCCTGCTACATGGGAGGGAATACAGCCTGATACTGAAAACCTAGTCAAAAGCCTATGGTGGGGGAGGTCACGAGCCCTAGGGGTGTAATGCTTGCTGGTGTCTGGCTAAATGCATATATTATGCTCACTAAACATCCCTGTAAGCATTTTTCTTTTCTTTTTCTTTCTTTTCTTTTCTTTTGTTTTCTTTTTTTTTTTCCCTAGGTAGGGTCTCATTCTAGCCCACACTGACCTGGAATTCACTCTGTATTCTCAGGGTGGCCTCAAACTCAGGGCAATCCCCCACCTCTGCTTCCCGAGTTCTGGAATTAAAGGCATGCGCCACTACGCCCAGCTACTGTAAGCACTTTTTAAAAATGTTGATATCCATATATTAATGCTACTCTCACTTTTGGTTAGAGAAGCTTCTCTTTTCAGATGGTGGTGAAAACTGGGACGACTCAAAAGGTATTACAATGTTGAGAAGTGACAGAGGAGTGTTCAGCACTGAAACATCTCTATCACACCTTCCAAGGCTCAGTATCCATTGTGAAAGAAGTGGCAGAAAGAATGTAAGAGCCAATACAACTGACAGAGCCCAAATTTCTAGAATCTACAAAGAACTCAAAAACCTAAACAATAAAAGATCAAACAACCCACTCACAAAATGAGGCACAGAACTGAATAGGGAGTTCTCAGAAGAAGAAATACAAATGGCAAACACACACTTAAAAAAATGTTCAACATCCCTAACCATCAGGGAAATGCAAATTGAAACAACTATGTTATTCTAACTTACCCCAGTAAGGATAGCAAACATTAAAAAACCAAATGAAACAGGGCGTGGTGGCACACACCTTTAATTCCAGCACTTGGGAAGATCCCATGAGTTCAAGACCACCCTGAGACTACATAGTGAATTAGTGAATTCCAGGTCAGCCTGAGCTAGAGTGAGACCCTACCTTGAAACACCAAAAAAAAAAAAAAAAAAAAAAAAAAAAACAGAAAACAAATGCTGGTGAGGGTGTGGAGGAATAGGAACCCTCATTCACTGTGGTGGGAATGCAAGATGGTACAACCACTACAGAAAGCAGTATGGATACTCCTAAAAAGGTTGACCATACAGTTACCAATAGACTCTGTTATTCCCTTACTGGACATTTACCCTAAAAGCTCTTCATGCCTCAGTTCAGAGAGATTTGATCAACCATGTTTATAGCTGCTCAGTTCATAATATCTAAGAACTGGAATCAACCCAGATGCCTATCATTAGACAAATGGATAACCAAGATGTGGTATACTACAGTATGGAATTCTACACAGCAGTAAGGAAAAGGAACACAATGAAATTTGAAGAAAAATAGTCAAACTTGGAACAGATCATTCTCAGCGAACTCACCCAATCACAGAAAGATAATCATCTCATGGTCTCACTCATCTGTGGCTCCTAACCTGGATCTGCTCAAGATGCTTACATATCTGATGGGCATCTTGAGGACTGGACAATAGGGAGGGTGGGGTGGAAGGGGAGGGTAAGGGTGGGGAGGACACAAAACTGCATCCAAATGGAACTGGTACCGTAAAATCCTGTATCCTGAAAGACAGACTAAAAGGTTGAACATTCATCAGGTCCTAGAGGGAACACCTGAATCAAAGGACCCTGGAGAGGGTATGATGAAGAATAACTTTAATCTTCTCCCGTTTCTCTCTCTCTCTTTTCTTTTTTTCTTTTTCTTTTTTTTTTTTTTTTTTTTTTTCACTCTTACCTATTTTTTTCTTCCTTCTCTTTCTCTTGGTGCTGGCTCTTTTCTTTTATATTACCTATTTTTTTCTTCCTTCTTTTCTCTTGGTGCTGGCCTGTAACTCCCAGTACCAGGATGTGGTTAACAAACACAATGAGCTATTGATCAGAGAGACATAAGAAGATAGACTTCTGTCAGAGCTTTTGATGACCCACCAAAGGTTAATGGTAAGAGCCTACTGCTGAAGACACCATAAGCTGTTGGTACAGAACATAGAGAGACCTGGCTGGAATCTGGAAGACAGTCAGTCCCCAGACAGTTAGCTTGTAGTGCTACATGAACTATTGGGAGAAAATGGCCAATATCTGTCCAAGCAACTCATGGTCTAAGCTACTCAGAATCAAACAACCTGACGTGATGCTCACCCAAGAGCAATAGTGGCACATAGCCATGGTGGGTAACCAACTGCTCTTGAATTGGCTAATGGATCTGCTCAGTGGAATGGAACCCATATCTGGAACTGGGAAACAAGTCTGAATCATATAAAAAAATGAGTTTGCCCTCCAATATCAAACTTCCACAAATCTTGGGCTACAAGAGAGCCTACACCTATTAAATTCTCTCTAAACTAATAATGGTTACCCCATTTATCTGGAGCTGACTTCACTCTCTTTTGGAGAATTTGCTTCTCTTTTTCAGATGGATGCAGAACCCGAGGAGAGAATCAGTTCATCACACTTCACCAGGGCCCCAGCTGAAACTATAGAGGAATTGGGGAAATAAGCAAGAATTCTTTCATGGTGAATCTGATATCAAAAAAAGGTTGAAGTAGATAGATACAAAGAACACTCAACTCCTACCAAACCAGATATCCAGAGACACAGAGGCTCCCAAGACCTCATCACTGAAGAAGACCTAAAACAAACCCAACATAGTTCAGGGAAATTCACGGAAGAGGGGCAGAAAGATTGTTAGAGCCACAAGTTGGGACATTATGCACAGAGACATTGCCTCTTCCCCATAACTGATCACTACCTGCACAATGCACAATTCACAATCCCCATGGGGATAACTAGCATCCCCAAAGAGGAGGGTACCTTTGGGGGTGGGGGAAGGACAGGCAGGAGGCTAAGGATGGCACCAACATGTGCTATTTACTAATAAAGAAAAAAAAGTGTAAGAGCCAAAGGAAAGGATTGCTTACAATGCAATCTTCCAGACATAATTTGGCCTGGACATACATGGCCTCACACTGTCTAGCACTACCTACCCAAGACCCTCATAATAGGAGGAAAGCATGATGACATCAAAATAAAAGAGAGACTAATTTAGAGGAAGTGGGGATATGATGAAGAGTGGATTTGTGAAGGGGAAAGTGAGGGAGAAGAGAGGATTATCATGGCTTATTGTCTAGAATTATGGAAGTTGTCAATAAAATTAAAAAAAAAGCCATACACATGTCTGGAATCAATATATTAACAGGTATTGAGGCCCACAGCTACCTTTCAGTCCTTTTAATTTCCCATGCCTCCCCATCAAAATGTGAGAATCAGTTCTTGGACAATATGGGAGGATCAAGTAAGAAGGAGATGTGTGTAGGAGAAAACTGTCCACATTTGACATCTCACCTACGTTTTTATAATTGAAAAGATACTTTTCCTAGCCCCTTGTGGTATGAATCAGATGTCCCCATAAACTCATGTTTTCTAGCTGGTGGCAATTTAGGATGGGACCAAGATGGGACCTTGTTGGAGGAAGTCTGTTTCTGGGGTGGGCTTTGGGATGTGACAGCCAGTTCCCCATTGCTAGAGCTCTGCTCACTCTGTTGCTGCTATTTTCCATCTGCTGTGGCAGAAGAGATGTCCAACCTCTACTCATGCCATATTTTTCCCTGCCATCAGGAAGCTTCCCTTCATGACTGCAAGGCAAAGTACATCCTTTCTTCTCATCAGTTGATTTTGGTCAGGTGTTTTGTCCCAGCAACAGGAAAGTAACTATAACACTCCTCCCTCCTGGTTCCCCTTTCCCAAAGAGTCCTGTTTATGGGTTTTGATTCTGTGTTTAGTGTGGCAAAATACTGACACAAACACTTTAAGGGCAGGACAAATTTATTTTGGCTCACTTTCAGAAGTTTCAGTCCATGGTACCTTCACCTTGTGTTTCTGTGGTAATGTAGTGCATTATGGCAGTACTTTCTGCGTGCAGTAGCTTGAGTGGATGGCTCCCAATATATTCAGGGTTTTATTAGTTTATAATTTAGATCTGTAACCACCTGGCTAGTGTTACTGGGTGGATCTTAGGGTCCAGCCCTAAGGTGTGGTGGTGGATTTGGAATTGCAGTCTAAAGACTCTGCCTGCAGTTCCTGAAGTGTGCTTGCTTGCTTTCTTTTTGGTGGTGGGTTTTCTCTCTCTGCTTGAACCTGTAAACTTTTTCTGCCATTGTGGAACTTACCCTCTATCTTTAATAAATACCTTCCTCCCATAACTGTGTCTGGTTTTCCTGGAAGTTCATCTCAGCAACCTGAAGCTGGCTTCTATACTGCTGCAAGATAGCAGTAGTTTCTGTGGCAAAGTAGTGCATTACAGCAGTAGGAGCATGTGGCAGAGGTTATTCACCTTATGGTGGCCTGGAAGCAGAATGAGAGAGATTCAGGAAGGGGTCAAGGCAAGATATAGTTCTAAGGACAATCCCCACTCCCAATGATCTACCTCTTCTAGCTAGGCCAGGACTCCTTAAGTTCCCACTACCTTTCAAAATAATGCTGGCCACTGCAGACCAAGTTTTTTTCACATTGGCCTTTGAGGAGCATTTCATAGTCAATCATAATAATGGACTAATTTTCTTTCAGACTTACATGAATAGAGTGGATGCTTAGTGTAGCATTAGTTAATTAGTTTGTTCAAAGATACTTTATTATTATTACTATTATTTTTGGTTTTTCGAGGTAGGGTTTCACTCTAGTCCACGCTGACCTGGAACTCACTTTGTAGTCTCAGGGTGGCCTCGAACTCACGGTGATCCTTCTACTTCTGCCTCCCAAGTTCCGGGATTAAAGGTGTGCATCACTACGCCTGGCTTCAGAGATACTTTTGAATGCTGAGGTTCTGATGGCTAGGGATGACTAAAAGATACCTCTTCTAGAAGACCTAAAATTAGTAAAAAGCTTTTGGTGCATTGACTTCCTGGGAACTTTTTGCTCAGACTCATGGTAGAAAGCAACCTTTATCTTGTATTAGTCACTTTTCTCATTATTATGACAAAATACCTGATAAAGGGACTTAAGGAAGGAAGGAATGGGGTGTATCCTGGCTTGCACTTTGAAAGTACTGTGCATCATGGCAGGAAAGGCATGGCTTCAGGCAGCTGCTCACATTGCATCCACAGTCAGGAAGCAGAGGGAGATGAGTGCTGGGGTCCAGTGTGCTTTTTCCTTTTTATCCAAGACTTAAGACCATGGAATGGTACTGCCTACAATTAGACATTTAGGGTAGGTTTTCCCACTTAATTAACCTAATCTAGGAACTTCCACACAGACATGCCTAGAGGTTTGTTTTGGTGGTGATTCTAGATCCTTTCATGTTGACAATCATAACTGACACCACAAGTCTACCCTTGTCAACTTGACATCCAAAATATTACTTTTAAATATCAACATGGCACCCCTTGTCTCCAAAGACTCATGTTCATCTCATAATGCCAAATGAATTTAGTACAATTTAAAAAGTCCCCACAGTCTTTAACATTCCTGACACTGTTCAAAAGTGTAAGTGCAGGGCTGAAGAGATGGCTTAGCTGTCAAGGTACTTGCCAGTAAAGTCAAAAGACCCAGGTTCAATTCCCCAGGGCCCATGTAAGCCAGATGCACAAGGTGGCACATGTGTCTGGAGTTTGTTTGTTGTGGCTGGAGGCCCTGACACACCTATTCTCTCTCTGTTCTTTCTCAAATAAAAAAAAAAAAGTTAAAAAAATGTAAGTGCAGGGTCTCTTCTAGATTCAAGAAATCTCTTAACTTTGAGCCCATATAACATCAAAAACCAAGTGCAGGGGCTGGAGATATTGCTTAGTGGCTAAGGTGCTTGCCTGCAAAGCCTAAGGACCCACGTTCATCTCTCCAGATTCCATGTAAGCCAGATGCATAAGGTGATGAAAGGTCAAACATGAGCACTAGATGACACACATGTCTGGCATTCTATTGCAGTGGCTGGAGGCCCTGGCAACCCAATTCTCTCTTTCTTATTAAAAAAACAAACAAGTGTATACTTCTAATATATACTGGCAAGGTGGTTAGACCCCTCCCTCATGATCACTTTTGGACTCCTCCTCCTCTGTTCCAGGTAAAGGGAAGAGTGTCAAGGTATGAGCTATGTTGAGGTAAAGCTACTTCCTTCTGGTCAAATGATTAGAATTTGAGTTTTACCTTTGGCCTTGGGTAGAGACTTGACATTCTAATTTAGCCCAAACAAGATTATGATCCCCTTCCTTAAGTGTTAGTACAGAGCAGGAGAGATGGCTTAGTGGTTTAGGTGCTTGTCTGCAAAGCCTAACAATCTGAGATCAATTTCCCAGTACCCATGTAAAACCAGATACACTGTGGTGCATGCATCTGGAGTTCGTTTTGCAGTGGCTGGTGGCCCTGGCATGCCTGTTCTCTGTCTCTCTTCTATCTCTTTCTCTCTGCTTGCAAATAAAAAAATAAAAATATTAAAAAAGAGTTAATCCATCTGAGCCTATCAATCCTCTGGCTAAGAGACCACCCTTCACTTAAACACATCCTAAAGAGGACTGGATAAATGGCTTAGTGGTTAAGGTACTTGTCTGCAAAGACAAAGGACCCAGGCTCTATTCCCCAGTATCCACATAAAGCTAGATGCACAAGGTGGCACATGTGTCTGGAGTTTGTTTGCAATGGCTAGAGGCCTTAGTATGCCCATTGTCTCTCTATCTGCATTTTTCTGTCTCTCATAAATAAAATATTAAAAAACTGAAAAGAAGACATACTAAAGAAATGGTAGAAATTTTTATCCTGTTAATGAGATAATGTACTTAAACCTACAGAAGCCCCTCCCTTGAGGTAGTTACTTGCAGTTTCACTGCTAAGTTGGCTCACTCTCTTGAGTTCTAACTGAAAAGTATAACTTTCTCTTTTTATTTCTTCTTTTGATTCTAGCCAAAATCCTAAGCATGCTTGCCTGGACACAGACATTATTTTCTGGTTTTTTTTTTTTTTTTTTTTTTTTTTTACTGTTTCTCTGAAGATCCCCAACCCATGCAACTGCTTGTGAATCTCCATTGCTTTCTGGACTCAAAAGGCCGGCCATTCTCTCTTCCTGCTATCCACCTCCCTCCTCCCAGCAGCTGAGAAGATTCACAGCTTGCCTTCCCTATGGTTTTTCTCTCAACCACTAATAAATTGCCCCTGAGCTTTCTTCTGAGTTTCTTTCTAAATTCTTTTTTTTTTTTTTTTTTTTTGGTTTTGCAAGGTAGGGTCTCACTCTGGTCCAGGCTGACCTGGAATTCACCATGTACTCTGAGGGTGGCCTCGAACTCTTGGTGATCCTCCTACCTCTGCCTCCCAAGTGCTGGGATTAAACGCGTGTGCCACCACGCCCGGCTTTTCTAAATTCTTTTATTAACAAGACTAAGAATTCACTAATGGGAACCCCAATTCCCTAGCAAGAATGACACAGATTAAACGTTCCCTTTCTAAAATGGAAGAATGGGGGCTGGAGAGATGGCTTGCTGGTTAAGGCACTTGCCTGTGAAGCCTAAGGACCCTGGTTTGATTCCCCAGTACCCATGTAAGCCAGATGCACAAGGTAGTGCATGTGTCTGGAATTTGTTTGCAGTGGCTGGAGGCTCTGGCACTCCCATTCTTCCTCTCTGTCTCTTTCCCTCTTTCTTTAATAAATCACACAAATAAATAAGATATTCAAAAAGGATGAATGGGATATATCAAGAAAATATGGTCCCAAAGCAAGATCAAAAGCTAACAGGGCAAACACCAAATCCTTGAGCTCTACGTTTGGCATCTGGGGCTAGTGATGGAATTATCTGGGCTCAAAAGGACTTGGGTAGCTTTCCCCTCTACTTGCAGCACACACAGCCTCTCTCTTTGGCCAGCTTCATTCCTTGCCTGCAGGTTTTCTTAGCAGATGACCATCTATGGTCCTGGTATCGCCAACATTCTGTGGTTTCCATTTCAACTTAGACTTCCCCTTCATAGGTTTTTGGAAAGGTTGTTCAGGACCTCCTTGCAGAGAATTCAACTGTGTCACACACTGCCTGGCCTCAGTGGTCTCCTGAAACTTTGTCACCAGACTCTAAGACCTTCTCAGGGTCTTTTGCCTTTCATGCCAACTAAACCAGTACTATATTGAACAATGGTGCCAAGTTCTACTGCTAGCTCTAGACATAGTCTGGCCCCCTTCTACCAAAACTGTAGTGGTCTCTGCATACCTAGGCAATTGTTATGGTTTTGAGCACGGAGCCCCTTTAACAACTTTCTCAATTTAGGATATCGCCTTTCTATTTTTTTTTAAAAGATGTTCATTTATTCATAAGGAGGAAGAGAGAGAGAGAGAGAGTGAATAGGAGAATGCCAGGATCTCTTGCCACTGCCTCTGGCTTTACATGGGTACACTGGGGAATTGAAGCTGGGCCATCATGCTTTGCAACAAGCACTTTTAACCCCTAAGCTATTACAGCCTGGGGATCTCTCTTTTCAAATATATTTGTAGGGCTGGGAGCATGGCTCAGTGGTAGAGTGCTTGCTTGACGTCCACAAGGTCTTCAGTTCATTTCCCCATATTGCAAAATCAAATGCGTTTTCATTTTTTAAAAATTTATTTATTTATTAGAGAGAGAGAGAGAGAGAGAGAGAGAGAGAGAGAGAGAGAGAGAGAATGGGCACACCAGGGCCTCCAGCCACTGCAAATGAACTCCACATGCATGTGCCACCATGTGCATCTGACTTACATGGGACCTGGAGAATCGAATCGGGGTCCTTAGGTTTTGCAGGCATGCACCTTAACTGCTAAGCTATCTCTCCAGATCAAATGCATTTTCATTTTTATAAGATGGAGGCATTAATGGGTGGGGCCTTATCTTCAGGGCATCTTCCCCATTGTCCCAGTGCATAGCATGAAGTTTTTCATTAATGGTACCAATCTCTTTAGCAATTATAGCTGCTTTCTCAACAACTGCCTTCTCTGAAACTTTTAACTACCTTCTTTCAATGGAAGACAGTCTATTTTTCCTTACTTTTTTGCTACACTTGTTACTCTTTCACTGTAGATCTGGACAAGAGCAGTGAGCAGTAACCGCAACACAGCCTGAATGTTATTCTGTCATTAAATTGTTTTCTACCAGGCTGGAGAGATGGCTTAATGGTTAAGGCGCATGCCTGTGAAGCCTAAGGACCCAGGTTCGATTTTCCAGATCCACATAAGCTAGATGCTCTTGGTGGTACATGCATGTACCATTGTAGTGGCTAGATGCTCTGGTGTGCCCATTATCACTCTCTCTCTCTCCTTCTCTCTGTCTCTAATAAATAAATAAATGAAAATAAAATCCCCCCAAATTGTCTTCTGCCAAACAAGTTAGCTCATTACTTCTGAATTCAGCTTTATTCAAATTCTCAGGATGTGGGCAGAACACAGATTCTTTGCCAGCATACAACATGAATGGTCACTTGCTGAGGTCCCAATGGAGTCCTTGTATCTCTCTAAACCCTCATGAGCCAGATCTCCACTGTCTTCATTCTTCTCAGCAGTCTGGAATTCCAAACTTCCATAAGGTGGCCCACCAAACTCTGTAGGCAAGGGTGTGCCCATTTTTTTTTTGATGTGGCTGGGCCACATTGCACCAAGTAGAATTGTTGTGGTCCTCACATTAACTATGTAAACATTAATGAAAGCTGATGAGCAAAACAAAAACAACAACAGAAAAGCTGAAAAACAGTTTGTATGAAATTTGTATGCTATTGTGCCACCAGAAATAAGCACAAAAGTCCTCACAGAATAACCCTAATTATGGGGCACCTGGTTTGGACAAAATTTAAAAATTGTCCAGCAGGTTTCAAGTTGGTGAACTAATAAACAGAATGAACTCATGCAGCCATTACAGAAATCAGAATGAAGGGTTCTCAAAAAGCTAAAAATAGAAATACTATGATCCAACTATATTATTCTTTTTTTAAAATTTTTTTATTGACAACTTCTATACTTACATACAAAAAAACGCATATTTCCCTTCCCTCCCCCCATTCCCTTTTAGAACTCCAATCTCCATCATATCCCTTCCTTTTCTCCATTAGTTCCTCTTTTAATTTGATGTCATCATCTTTTTCTTCTATTATGAGGGTCTTACGAAGGTATTGCTAGGCACTGCGAGGTCATGGATATTGAGGCCAATTTCTGTCTGGGCAGTTGCATTGTAAGGAGTCGTACCCTTCCTTTGGCTCTTCCATTCTATCTGCCCCCTCTTCCGCAATGGGCCCTAAGCCTTGGAGGGTATGACAGAGGTCCAACTATATTACTCTTGAGCATATAGCTTAAGGACTCGACACTGTACTGCAGAGACACTTGCTCAGCTATGTTTATTGCTGCTCTAGTCACAATAGGTAAGATATGGAATCAGGACAGATATCCACCAACTGATGAGTGGATAATGAAGATGTGGTACATATACACAAAGGAGATGGTTTTTCGAGGTAGGGTCTCACTCTAGTCCAGACTGACCTGGAACTCACTCTGTAGTCCCAGGGAGGCCTTGAACTCACAGCAATCCTCCTCCTTCTGCCTCTCAAGTGCTGGGATTAAAGGAATGCCCCACCATGCTTGGCCTCACAATAGAGTTTTATTCAGCTGCAAAGAAAAGATGAACTTATAAAATTTACAGAAAAATGGATATAACTGGAAAATATACTGAAGTAACTGAGGCTCAGAAAGACAAATGCCACATGTTCTGTCTCATATGTAGATCTTAGCTTTAAATTTTTAGGTTTGTGTGTTTAAGTGGTAGTGAATGTCTATAGAGATCAGGAAGCTAGAAAAGGGCCATGATTTTTTTTTTGAGGGAGGGATAGTATAACACATGTGCTATGAAAGTAAAAGGGGAGGGAATAGTTGGGGGACAGGTTTAAGCAGGGATGGGAGAGAGAAGGGGAGGGTTAATCAAAACTAAGGATATATAATCTGGAAACCTACTACTTTGTAAGCTAATTAACCATAATTAAAAATAAGAGTTTGAAAGAAGGCACGCTATGTGGAAGGATAAAGTTGCTCCCAGAAGCCATGGGGTATTAATCGAAGATCCCAGTACCAGGGAAGAGATGCTTTCCAATGAGTTGTTGGTCAGGGAGGATACAAAGATCCCCCAAACAATGTAGACTATTGGCATTGCTTTCTGTTACCCACCAAAACTATATGGTAAGTCCATATTGCTGAAGGCACCACATGTTTTGGTTGCAGGACATAGAGAAATCAAGCTGGAAGCTTCCCACCTGCTGGATAGCGTTCATAGCACCAGAGATGCTATGCAGGCTGCTAGCAGAGAGAGAAAAGTCATCAACAGTCATGCTCAGATTGGACCATGTGGACCACATAAGGGAACTTCCAGGCAAGATGTGCCCACTGGTGCTATAGTAGCATGACTGTTATGGGAATAACTGCTTTTGGATTAGATGTGAGGCCCACTCCATAGAAGGGAATTAATGCCTGGTATTGTAAACCTGGTCAAAATCCCATGGCTAGGGAGGTCATAAGCCCTAGGGAGGAAGCTACTACTGTCATTATCCTAAATGGACATACTGTCAAACTGCCTTCTAAATATTTATGTTTGGACCCATAGATTAGTGCTGCTCTTAACCTTGATCACAGAAATTTCTTTTTGTAGTGGACAGAGAATAATGCAGAGACTTATAGCTGGCAAAACTGTTGAGAATAATGACTATTATGTGCTCAGCCCTAAATAAGATATCTATCTATATGAGCCCCTCAAAGTCTCAGGGAAAAATGGGTAGAAAGAATTAAGAGCTGTAAGATAATGGGGTGAATATCCAAAATGCATTATGTACATTGTCAAAAAATAAAATTATAGAAAGAAAATGAATATATCTTTCTTTACATTTTTTTAGAGAGTCAGAGAGAGATAGAGAGAGACAGAGAATTGGTGCACCAGGGCCTCACCCACTACAACCAAACTCCAGATGCCTGCACCACCTAGTAGGCATGTTCGACCTTGCACTTGCCTCACCTTTGTGTGCCTGGCTAATGTGGGATCTGGATGGTCAAACATGGGTCCTTAGGCTTCACCCACAAGCACCTTAACCTTAAAGCCATCTCTCCAGCCCCAAAATGAATATATCTAAGTAATAGATGCTCATGGACATTGAAACTTTTTATTATACAAGAAAAAGAAAAGAGGGCAACATAAAATTTGTGGGATATTTGACATTGTAATTGATAAATTAATGCCTCAGTATCTGGTTTTATGGAAGTAGTTGCAATTCTCAGGGAACTTACAAGCTTCTCTCTCTCTCTCTCTCTCTCTCTCTCTCTATATATATATATATATATATATATATATATATGTTTTTTTTTGTTTTGTTTTTGGTTTTCCAAGGTAGGGTTTCGCTCTAGCCCAGGCTGACCTGGAATTAATTATGTAGTCTCAGGGTGGCCTTGAACTGACAGAAATCTTCCTACCTCTGCCTCCTGAATGCTGAGATTAAAGGCATGCACCACCATGCCCAGCTTCTATATATGTATGTGTGTGTGTGTGTGTGTGTGTGTGTGTGTATATATATATATATATATATATATATATATATATATATATATATATATATATATATATATATGATATTTAAAAAATATATATTTATTTATTTGCATGCAAAGAGAGATTGAAGAGAGACAGACAGAGAGAATGGATCAGGGCCTCCAGCACTGCAAAAGAACTCCAGGTGCATGTGCCACTTTGTGCATCTGACTTTACATGGGTACTGGGGAACTGAACCTGGATAATTAGGTTTACAGGGAAGTGGCATAACTGCTGAGCCATCTTTCCAGTCCCAATATTTTTTTTCCAATAGTTTTTTTTTTTTGTTTTGTTTTTCAAGGTAGGGTCTCACTCTAGCCCAGGCTGACCTGGAATTCACTCTGTATTCTCAGAGTGAGAATACTTATGACGATCTTCCTACCTCTGCCTCCCGAGTGCTGGGATTAAAGGCATGCAGCACCACACCTGGCAATAGTTTGGTTTTAATTATCCTCTTAGTGAGCTTCATTCTTGAAAACAGTTGCTCACAAATGTAGGTGCTGCCAAAAGGCCATGATGTGCATAAGGCATGAATATTTGTCTCTGGGAAGGTAGGATCTGTAGAAGCCCAGTTAAGAGACATGATCATTTTTTCTTTAAGTTGAATGGCAGAGTGCTGCTCTATGTATTTTATTTGAAAATTGACAGGTAACATATTTCTGCAGTCTGAAAATGGAATCACCAGTATACCAAAATTTTTCTGGATGTCTTGAATATGTCTTTGACTTCTTGTATCAACTTGCATTTATATTTTTCACTGCTCACAGGACTGTGTTTAGCTAATTTGTCAAAATGCATAAAATTGTCTTAATTTGAGTTTGCCATAATTTCAGTTTCATGTGGGATGATGTTATGATTTGAAACATTTAATTGGTAACTTGGTTTTCACCTTGAAGATGTATGTTTAATGCATATAAATGAGTGGTTAAATCTACGAACAATGCTAAGTTTGGTTTTAATTATCCTCTTAGTGAGCTTCATTCTTGAAAACAGTTGCTCACAAATGTAGGTGCTGCCAAAAGGCCATGATGTGCATAAGGCATGAATATTTGTCTCGGGAAGGTAGGATCTGTAGAAGCCCAGTTAAGAGACATGATCATTTTTCTTTAAGTTGAATGGCAGAGTGCTGCTCTATGTATTTTATTTGAAAATTGACAGGTAACATATTTCTGCAGTCTGAAAATGGAATCACCAGTATACCAAAATTTTTCTGGATGTCTTGAATATGTCTTTGACTTCTTGTATCAACTTGCATTTATATTTTCACTGCTCACAGGACTGTGTTTAGCTAATTTGTCAAAATGCATAAAATTGTCTTAATTTGAGTTTGCCATAATTTCAGTTTCATGTGGGATGATGTTATGATTTGAAACATTTAATTGGTAACTTGGTTTTCACCTTGAAGATGTATGTTTAATGCATATAAATGAGTGGTTAAATCTACGAACAATGCTAAATCTCTAAGCCAGTTTTTTTTTTTTTTTTTTTTTTTTTTTTGCAAGGCAGGGTCTTTGGCAGGCTGACCAGGGTCTCAGGGTGGCCTCGAACTCACAGTAATCCTCCTACCTCTGGCCCAGGCTGGGATTACCTGGAATTAATTAGTTTTTAAAAAACATAGTCATTTATTTCAGAGGAGGAGAATAGGTGTGCCAGGGAACTCACAGTAAGCCTCACCACCTCTGCCATGGGTCCTGGGAATTGTGGGGTCCTTTGGGATTAAAGGCAAGTGGCTTAACTGCTAAGCTATATCCAGCCTAAGCCAGTTTTGATCATCAAGTTTTGGCACAAATTTTTGTGTTTTTTTATAAAATCATAACATCTTTTAAACATTTCCTAAGCCAGTTTTTTTTAAAAAACATATTCATTCCTTCATTTATTTGAGAGAGAGAGAAAGAGAATAGGTGTGCCAGGGCCCCCAGCCCCTGAAAATGAGCTCCAGATGCACGCACCACCTTGTGTATTTGGCTTACATGGGTCCTGGGGAATTGAACTGGGGTCCTTTGGCTTTGCAGGCAAGTGGCTTAACTGCTAAGCTATATCTCCAGCCCTAAGCCAGTTTTGATCATCAAGTTTTGGCACAAATTTTGTGTTTGATAACATAAACTTGATAACATATCACAAATCATAACATCTTTTAAACATTTGGTCTTGACTTAGCCATGTTACATCCTAAAAGTAAATGATATTGCCATAGTTAGCATCAACTCTTGTGTGTGTGCACATGCAGGTGCACATGTGTGGAGACCAAAGGACAAACTCAGGTGTTGTTCTTCAGATGCCATCTACCTTTTGTGGGATAGGGTCTCTCAGAAGCCTGGAACTTGCCAAGTAGGATACACCTGCTGGCCACTGATCCCCAAGGGTCCACCTGCTTCTGCTTCCCCAGCACTAGAAATTACAAGCTCTTGTCACCATGCCCTGCTTTTTATAAAAAAATATTTTTATGAGAGGGAGAGACAGAGAAAGAGAGAGAGAGAACTGGCATACCAGGGCCTCTAGCCACTGCAATAGAACTTCAGATGTGTGTGCCACCTTGTGTGCATGCATGGTCTTGTATGCGTGTGTCACCTTGTGTGTCTGGCTTACATGGGTTCTGAGGAGTTGAATGTGGGTCCTTAGGCATCACAAGCAAGTGCCTTTATTGCTAAGCCATCTCTCCAGCTGGAGGGATTGCTCCAGTATTTAAAGGCGCTTACTTGCAAAGCCTAATGGTTCAGATTCAATTCCTCAGTACACATGTAAAGCCAGATGCACAAAATGGTGCATGTACCTGGAGTTCATTTGCAGCAGTTGGAGGCCTTGGCATGTCCATTCTTTCTCTTTGTGTCTCTCTCTGATTGTAAATAATAAATAAATAAATAAATAAATAAATAAATAAATAGTTAAATGTGGGTTCTGGTGATCAAACCCAGGTTTTCATACAAGGCAAGCACTTTACTAACTGAGCTACCTCCCAAGACCAGCATCAATATTTTTAAGGAATTCCAAACATTGGCAATGACTTAATCCTTTGGCTCTTAATGAAATTCATAATCTTGATGATTTGTGTGACATTACCCATTTTAATGCTTTTGTGCATGAGTCTTATTGAATGTACTATACAATGATACTACATTACATGTGAATTCTGGGCAGCAACTACAATGTTTGCTATGAATTTTACAAATCCTCTTCTTTGTCATTTCTTGAACACTATAGTTAAGTATTAGCAGATATGTTGACAATAGATGATGAAAATTGTTTTCAACCTTCTTTTGCTGCTTAGTATAAATCTCTAGATTTAGTTACATCATTTTTTTCAAGGTATGGTCTTACTGTAGTTCAGGTTAACTTGGAACTTACTCTGTAGTCCCAGGCTGGCCATGTACTCACAGTGATCCTCCTGCTTTTGCCTCCCAAGTGCTAGAATTAATGGCATGTACCACCGTGTCTTTAGTTACATTTTTTAGTGGCACTAAAAAAGCCATTTCTTCAGTCACATTATGCTTATCATCAACACTTCTAGTAAAAATGGCAAGTTGAGCCATGCTTGTAGTGAAATACTTGTCATTATTGCCAAAGTTGAAAATCAGTGGCTCTGTTCTACAAACTTCTTCCAATAGATTTTCCAGTTTCTTTAAATTGCCTGGCTGGGCTGGAGAAATGGCTTAGTGGTTAAGGTGTTCGCCTTTGAAGTCAAAGGACCCAGGTTTGATTCCTCAGGACCCACATAAGCCAGATGCACAAGGGGCACATGCATCTGGAGTTCATTTGCAGAGGCTGGAGGCTCTAGTGTGCCCATTCTCTCTCTGTCTGTCTCTCTTCTATCTCTCTTTCTCTCTGCTTGCAAATAAAAAAATTGCCTGGCTGTAGTCTGGGGAGGCATTTTATTTTATTTAAAAATATTTTTATTTATTTATTTACAAGTAGAATTAGATAGATAGATAGATAGATAGATAGATAGATAGATAGATAGTTAGATAGATAGAGATAACGGGTGTGCCAGGGGCTCCAGCTGCTACAAATGAACTCTAGATGCACGCACCACTTTGTACATCTGGCTTTTCATGGGTAAGTGCATTAACCAAAAGTGAGAGTAGCAATATTATATGAGAATGAACATTAAGAGAAATGCTTACTGGACAGTTTGGTGAGCATAGTATATACATTTTGCCAGATATCAGCAGACGTTACATCCCATGACTTCCCCATCATAGATTTTCAGTATCAGGGATGAATTCTTTCCTGTGGAGTGGGTCTCCAGTCCAATTAGAGAGTGGTTGATTTCCCCCATAACAGATAGGCCACTATTGCACCCGTTGGCTCATTTGGCCTGGCTGGCCAAACTTAAGGCTTGAAGTGTCCACTGTTATTTATCTTCACTGGGGATTTCTCTCTCTCATGGAACTGCATGTAGTGTAGCTTGTTCTAGCTTTCTATCAGCTGATCTACACAGAGGAGGTTTTTAGCTCAGCTACAGCAGGATTTCTCAGTGACTTTGTAGCCCAAGCATGTGGAGTTTTCAGCAAAAGGGTCTTACCATCTATTCCTGGTGGGAAACCAAGAGCCTCAGCAATGGCTTGTAATATTTTGGGGGCACCAGGGACCTCCCTGGCCAACAACTCACTGGAAGGTATTCTATCCCTAGAACTGGGAATTTTCTAGTGCATATTATTGGCTAGTTGTACTGAAAGAGTCTCTCTTGGATGTTCCACAGGTTCCTCAACTCAAGTATGAAACTGATCACTTTCTGCTGCCTGTCAACATACGTGGTCTGAAAACACATGCAGGGAAGACACCAAAACTCACCCAGTTAACCAAGATAAGAGACTTAGGAAACACTCTCAACACATGCAGCATCTTCATGCCCAACTGATCTTGTCTATGTAATTACTTAAACATATTTCCTAGTACAACATCTCTCAAATCTGCTTCATTTTTTTTGTACACCAGCTGGTATCACTATTATCATTTGTTAGTCTCACTTAAATCACTGCCACCTTCTAACTGGTTTTCTGCCTCCTTCTATCCATTCTGCAAAAGCAATGCCTGACAAGCAGTTATTGAAGTTCAGAGGAAAGTACTTTTTTAAATTGATAACATCTATACTTACAGACAATAAACCATGATATTTCCCTCTCCTCCCCCTTTCTTCTTCAGAACTCCACTCTCCATCATATCTCCTCGCTCGCTCCATTAGTCTCTCTTTAAATTTGATGTCATCATCTTTTTCTCCTATTATGAGAGTCTTGTGAAGGTATTGCTAGGCACTGCAAGATCATGGATATTGAGGCCAATTTCTGTCTGGACAGTTGCATTGTAAGGAGTCGTATCCTTCCTTTGGCTCTTACATTCTATCCGCCCCCTCTTCTGCAATGGACCCTGAGCCTTGGAGGGTGTGACAGAGGTGTTTCAGTGCTGGGCACTCCTCCATCACTTCTTCTCAGCACTATGTTGCCTTTTGGGTCATCCCAGTGGTCATTGTCATCTGAAAAGAGAAGCTTCTCTAACCAGAAGTGAGAGTAGCATTAATATATGAATATGAACATTAAGTGTAGTGCTTTCAGGGCAGTTTGGTGGGAATAATATATACATTTAGCCAGACAAGAGCAGGCTTTATACCCCTAAGGCTCATGACCTCCCCTGCCATAGGCTTTTAGTTAGGATTTTCAGTACCAGGCATGTATTCCCTCCCATACAGTGTGCCTTCAGTCCAATTAGGGAGCAGTTGGTTTCTTCAAGAGCAGACATACCACTATTGCACTGGTTCAGTTATTTGGTCTGTCTGGCCAAACTTGAGGTTTATAGTGTCAGGGGAAAGTGTGAGTGACCTTGCCTCAAAGTGTCTTGATCTTAATGCCCATGAGATTCAGGTCTGCTTTATTTTCTGTTTGGCCATCTTCAAGATGGCTTTTTAAGTGCTAAGATGGTATGCAGGTTATGTATGTTATCTACTGATGGAGAAAAAATATTGCTGAACACTTTATTTAAAATATTTTAAAAATATTTTTATTTATTTGAGAGAGGGAGGGGAGGGAGGAGGGAGGGAGAGAGAGAGAGAGAGAGAGAGAGAGAGAGAGAGAGAGAAGCAGATAGAAAGAGAGAGAGAATGGGCACACCAGGCTCTCCCAGATGCATGTGCCACCTTGTGCATCTTGCTTATGTTGGTACTGGGGAATCAAACCTGGGTCTGTAGGCTACACAAGCAAATGCCTTACCTGCTAAGCCATTATTCCAGCCTGCGGAGATCAAACTAATTGGAAAAAGGATGATCTTTGCACAAGCTAAGCCTGAGGACATGGAAAACTATGTGCCTTGGGTGGAACTTCTTGAAGATGGGGAAACTCACAGCTTCTCCAAAGACTTCCTGATAAACATAAACAAATCTTGTCTGATGCAAATTTGTGATCTGTCTTATGCTCAGACTCCCCCTAACTTTGATTGCCTGAATCTAAATAAAAGCTGTGAGTGCAATCAGTTTGGGGAACAGTGGAGTGCGTCCTACTGATCATCCATTAAATCATATTTTGCAAGTTATGTGTTTGTTTCACCTGCATCCAAACACTGCTGGATGGTGTACAACACAGCCTATTGAACACTTTTAAATGAATTTTTAAATTAAAAGCTTCATATTATAGATATTAAGCCTGTGTATAAAACATTAATTATTCCTATAGATTACATCTTTGCATCTTGGGAATAGACACCTATTATATTATATGTAATATTTATTAAGTTTTCTTCATGAACTTGTGGCTTAAATGATGAAATCACTGTTCTGGAGAATGTTCCCCCTTGGTAAGGCAACACCCAGCCTTTCTGTGGTCAGTGATATTGTGAGAGCATTCTTCCAACAGTGCCCTGAGGATTGCACTGATCATAAGTGGGTTACCATCCATAAAATTCAGTTAATTGGCCTAAAATTTTTTTCCTAGCTTATTCTTTTGCTCTTCTTTAATAAATATTCTCAGTTTTCATCATGTTGCAGATGCTTATTGTAGGATATGCATAAATACTCCCTCTGTACCTTGGTTCCTTTTATTAGCAATGCATTCATTCTTTTTTAAAAATTATTTTTATTAGATATGGACATATTTAGTATATAAACAACACATGTTGGTACCATCCTTTCCCTCCTCCCTGTGATTGTATGAGTTTGCTTAGAATGATCTGTTCCAAGTTTGACCGTTTCTCTACATATTTCATTGTGTCCTTTTTCTTACTGCTGAGTAGAATTCCATTGTGTAGATATATCACATCTTGGTTATCCATTCATTCAATGATGGTCACCTGGGTTGATTCCAGTTCTTAGCTATTATGAATTGAGCAGCTATAAACATGGTTGAACAAATATCTCTGTACCAAGATATGGAGATTTTAGAGTAAATGCCCAGTAAGAGAATAACAGGGTCTGTTGGTAGCTCTCTATTCATACTTTTCAGGAGTCTCCATATTGATTTCCATAGTGGTTGTACCAGCTTATATTCCCACTAACAGTGAACGAGTGTTCCTATTTCTATAATCCTCACCAACATTTGTTTGCTATTCTTATTGGGGTAAGATAGAATCTCACAGTTGTTTTAATTTGCATTTCCCTAATGGTTAGGGATGTTGAACATTTTCTCAAGTGTTAGCCATTTGTAATTCTTCCTCTGAGAACTCCCTATTTAGTTCTCTGTCCCACTTTTGGACTGGGTTGTTTGATGTTTTATTGTTTAGTTTTTTGAGTTCTTTGTAGATTCTGGATATCAGGCTTCTATCAGTGGTATAGCTGGTGAAGATTTTCTCCCATTCAGTGGATAATCTATCAGCTCTGCTTATGGGATGTACGTCTGTGCAAAAGTTTTTTAGCTTCATGAGATCCCATTGGTTGAGTGCTTGTTTCATTTCCTGGGCTAGTGAGGTTTTGTTCAGGAAGTCTTTTCCCAGTTCTATATTGTGGAACATGCCTCCTATTTTTTCTTCCAGTAGTTGAAGGGTTTCAGGTCTTATATTGAGGTCTTTAATCCATTTGGACTTGATTTTTGTGTATGGTGAAATGAGTGGGTCTAATTTCATTTTTCTACATATGGTCATCCAATTTGTCCAACACCATTTGTTGAAGATGCTGTCTTTTCTCCAGTCTACATTATTGGCACCTTTGTCAAAGATCAAGTAGCTGTAGTTACTTGACCTAAGGTCCGGGTCTTCAATTCTGTTACATTAGTCTATGTTTTTGTTTTTATTCTGTATTTATACCAGGCTGTTTTTGTCACTATAGCTTTGTAATATAGCTTTAGATTGAGTATAGCGATACTGCCAGAGGTGTTCCCCCCCACCCCAAGGATATGTTTGGATATCCAAGGCCTTCTGCCATTCCATTTGAATTTTGAGATCATTTTTTTTTCAATTTCTGTGAAGAATGATGCTGGTATTTTTATTGGTATTGCATTAAATCTGTATATTGCTTTTGGTGGAATTACCATTTTCATAATATTAATTCTACCTATCCAGGAGCATGGGAGGTCTTTCCATTTGTTCAAGTTCTCCTTGATTTCTTTCTTGAGTTTTTAAATTTTATTTTTATTTATTTATGTGCAAGGACACACACACACACACACACACACACACACACACACACACACAGAGAGAGAGAGAGAGAGAGAGAGAGAGAGGAGAAGAGAGACAGACAGAGAATGGGCATGCCAGGGTCTGTAGCCACTGCAAATGAACTACAGATGCATGTGCCCCTTGTGCATCTGGCTTGTATGGGTCCTGGGGAATCGAATCTGGGTCTCTTGGCTTCGTAGGCAAAAGCATTAACTGCTGAGCCATCTCTCCAGCCCCTTCTTGAGTTTTTTTAATGTTTTCATTATTTAGATCTTTTCACAATCTTTCCTTGGTTAGTGTTATTCCAAGGTATTTAATTTTTTTGTTGCTATTGAAAATAGGACAGCCTCACTGATTTTTCTGTATATTTGTCCTTTGCAAATAGAAAAGCTACTGATTTTTGTGCATTTATTTTGTATCCTGCCACTTTGCTGAAGGCACTTTGCTTACCTTTAGAAGTTTTGAGATGGAGACTTTTGGGTCACTTATATATAGGGTCATGTCATCTGCAAATAGGGCTAACTTCCCAATGTTGAATCCCTTTTATTTCTTTTTCCTGTCTTATTGCTTGGGCTAGTACTTCTAGTACTATGTTGAAGAGCAGTGGTGAGAGTGGGCACTCCTGTCTTGCTCCTAATCTCAGTGGGAACTCCTTGAGTTTTCCCTCATTAAGTATTATTTGGGCTTTAGGAGCTTTATATATAGCCTCTTTTTGGGTTGAGATATAAACCTTCTAGGCCTATTATTTCCAGTGTTTTGATCATGAAGTGGTGTTGTATTTTGTCAAAGGCCTTCTCTGCATAAATTGAGATGATAATTTGGTTCTTAAGTTTATTTATGTGGTGTATTATGTTGACTGGTTTCCATATGTTAAACCATCCCTACATCCCTAGGATGAAGCCTACTTGATCAAGATGGATAATACTTTTGATGTGTTGTTGAATTCAATTTGCAAGGGTTTTGTTCAGGATCTTTGCATCTAAGTTTATTAGGGATATAGGCCTATAGTTTTCCTTCCTTATTGCATTTCTGTCTGGTTTTGGTATTAGGGTGAAGCTTGCTTCATAAAAGGAATCAGGGAAAATTCCCTAGTCTCCAATTATGTGAAACAGTTTGAGAAAAATTAGTTTCAGTTCTTCTCTGAAGGTTTGATAAAATTCAGTTGAGAAGCCATCCAGTCTTGGATTTTTCTTTTTGAGGAGGTTTTTGATTACCTTTTCAATCTCCATGAATGTGATAGGTTTGTTTAGGAGATTAATCTGCTCTGAGTTTAGTTTTGGTAGGTGGTATGTGTCTGGGAATTCATTCATTTCTTCCAGATTATTCAATTTTGTGGAGTAGAGGACTTGGAAGTATGCCCTGATGAGTCTCCCAATTTTGTTGATATCTGTTGTGATCTCTCCTTTTTCATTTCTGATCTTGTTAGTTTGAGACTTCTCTCCTAGAGTGAGACCCTACTTCATTCTCACTCTAGCTCAGGCTGACCTGGAATTCACTATGCAGTTTCAGGGTGGCCTTGAACTCACAGTGATCCTCCTACCTCTGCCTCCCAAGTGCTGGGATTAAAGGAGTGAGCCACCACGCTCGGCTTCTTTTTTTTTTTTTTTTTTTTTTTTTTGCTTGATTAAATTGGCCAGGGGTTTGTCAATCTTGTTTATTTTTTCAAAGAACTAGTTCTTCATTTCATCAATTTTAAAAATTGTTTTCTTAGTTTCCAATTCATTAATTTCTGCTCTCATTTTCATTATTTCTTTCTGTCTGGAGCTCTTGGGGTTGGATTTTTAAAATTTGTGATCTCTCTGTCTTTGTAATGAAGGCATTTAGGGTTATGAGTTTTCCCCATAGGACTGCCTTCATTGTGTCCCATAAGTTTTGGTAGGTTGTTTTTACACACACACACACACACACACACACACACACACACACACAAACACTTGAGAGAGAAAAAGGGAGAGAGAGAAAGAGAGAGAGAGAAAAAGAGAGAGAAAGAGAGAGAGAGAGAATGGGCCTCTAGTTACTGCAAACTAACTCCAGTTGTATGCACCCCCCTTGTGCATCTGGCTTACGTGGGTCCTGGAGAGTCAAACCAGGATCCTTTGGCTTTGCAGGCAAATGCCTTAACTGCTAAGCCATCTCTCCAGCCCTGTGGATTGTGTTTTCATTATCATCCAATTCTAGGAATTTTACAATTCCTCTCACAACCTATTCATTGTTTAAAAGTGTGCTGTTAGTCTCCAGGAGCTGGTGGAGTTCATGATGTGTTTCTTCTTAATTTATAGCTTTAAAGCATTGTGATTTGACATGATTTAGGGAGTTACTTCAATTTTCCTGACTTTATGGAGGCATGCTTTATGGCCTAATATATGGTCAATTTTGGAGAAGGTTCTATGGGCTGCTGAGAAGAATGTGTATTCTGTAGAGTTGTGGTGGAAAGTTCTGTAGATATCTGTTAGGTCTAGTTGATCTATTATGTTGTTGAGATCTATTATTTCCCTGTTGATTTTCTGCTTGGACGTTCTGTCTATTGATGCTAGTGTAGTATTGAAGTCTCTGACTATGATGGTGTTGGTGTTTATTTCTGTTTTATTGTCAAGTAGTTTTGTTTTATAAACTGTGGTGTACCTATGTTTGGCACACATATATTTATGATTGTGATGTTCTCATGTTGGATCATTCCCTTGATGAGTAAGAAGTGGCCTTCTTTGTCCTTTTTGATTACTTTTGGTTTGAAGTCTATGTTATCAGATATTAATATAGCAATACCTGCTTGTTTTTTAAAATATATTTTATTTTGTTTATTTATTTATTTGAGAGAGAGGGAGATACAGAAATAGGCAGGTAAAGAGAGAGAGAGAGAGAGAGAGAGAGAGAGAGAGAGAGGGAGAGAATGGGTGCGCCAGGGCCTCCAGCCACTGCAAACAAACTCCAGATGCGTGCACCCCCTTGTGCACCTGGCTGACGTGGGTCCTGGAGAATCGAGCCTCGAACCAGGGTCCTTAGGCTCCACAGGCAAGCGTTTAACCGCTAAGCCATCTCTCCAGCCCTACCTGCTTGTTTTTTATTTCCATTTGTTTGGAATTCCATTTTCTAACCTTTCACCCTAAGGAGGTGTCTATCTTTAGTGGTAAGGTGAGTTTCTTGAAGATAGCACATAGAAAGGTCCAGTTTTTTGATCCACCCTGATAACCTGTGTCTTTTGATGGGTGAGTTAAGTCCATTAATATTTAAAGTTATTAGTGTGAGGTTTGAGTTAATCCCTGCTGTGATGAGGTGTTTTATGGGGTTTGGTGCTTTCTTATGTTTTATACTGTTTTGAGCCTGTCTATTTTGGTTATTGTGATCTTCTTGTTGGCTCTTGATATTGGTTGTTTGACTGTTCTGTGTGTATTCCCTCAAGTATTCTCTGAAGGTTCGGCTTTGTGTTCATATAATCATAGAGTTGGCTTTTTTCATGGAAAGCTTTTCTTTCACCATCTGTTATGAGGGATATTTTTGCTGGGTAGAGTAGCCTGGGTTGGAAGCCATAGTTTTTTAGACTTTGAAGTGTTCCATTCCAGGCCCTTCTGGCCTTCAGGGTTTCCATTGAGAAATTTGAGGTAATTCTGATGGAATGGCCTTTGTATGTTGTGAGTTGTTTCTCTCTTATGGCTTTTAACACTCTCTGTTTTCGTTGTTGAGAGTTTTAACTATGATGTGTGTCTTCTTTGGTCCTGTCTGTTTGGTGTTCTGTGGGCTTCTTGTATCTGGATGGGCCTCCCTTTGGAGAGATTTGGAAAATTTTCTTCAATAATTTTGTTGAATATGTTCTCTATGCCTCTGGTCTGGATTTCCTCTCCTTCTGGTATACCCATAATCCATATGTTTGGTCATTTTAGGGTATCCCACAGTTCCCATGTATTCTGTTCACTTGATTTTTTGAACTTAGCAAAGTTTTTGGCCTCTAGATCATTTTTTTTTCTGTCTTGTCTTCCAGGTCAGAGGTTTCATCTTCCACATGAGTAACTCTGTTGGTGAGTAGTCTAGAGAAGTTTTTATAATTTCTATTTGATTTTGTTTTCTGTTGTGTTATTTTGCATTGTGTACATCTCTTTTTTTGAGGTATAATTTCAATTTGAGTTCTGATTTTCTTGATGCTTCTTGGAATTCATTTTTGCATTTGATCAAGTCTTCATTAAGTTTAATCAACCAGTTGTTGAGATCTTCCAGTTCTTGACTCACATTCAATTTATTCATATCTCTTTGGAGGGTTCTAACATTTTCTTTTTCTTTTTTTAAACTTGTGGACACATGAGTTTAATGGCCTGCTAGATCAGCATATGGAAATATGTGATAAGCAGCTGTTCATAAACTCAGAAAGAGGCAGTTACTTTATAGACTTTTTTTTTTTTTTTTTTTTGGTTTTTCGAGGTAGGGTCTCACTCTGGCCCAGGCTGACCTGGAATTCACTATGTAGTCTCAGGGTGGCCTTGAACTCACGGCAATCCTCTTACCTCTGCCTCCCGAGTGCTGGGATTAAAGGCGTGAGCCACCATGCCCGGCTACTTTATAGACTTTTTAACATTGAAAATAAAACCTGCCACAAGATGAAAAAAAGTGTTAAGCCTGGTTTCCAGTATTGTCTAAATTGCCTTTAAATATAACTTGTTCATATTTAAATGTTTCCTTTGGCAAATCTATCCAAAATACTAAAGTTTATTTTAGAACTTAGGTTTATATATTAAAGTAGCCTAAATTGTTGATCAAGATACCTTCCTCTCTACCCTACCTAACAGCTTACATCTTTCCTTTAAAGTGAAATGTGTGTATTACAGAGCTGACCCAGAAGGTATAGGTCCTGCCTTCTGCCCTCACTCCATGCATGATTGACTTCTATTAGCAATCATGATCTATGGGTCTCCAGCCTTCCTTTGAAGACTTCAGGGTATTTTAAATGGGTAATTAAGCCTTGAGCCTTGGTTGGTCTTGGGCATATCATTCAGCTCAAAAAATATTATATTCATTGATATTTACCATATAGAACTAAGAAAAGGAATTCATCCCTTAATGATTAAATGCCACATGTTACAAATTAAAGTCAATATATCCACTAACATATTTAGGTAATATATTTACAAATTCTTTGCTCACTTATGCCCATATTTCTTCTTTGAAATCAGATTAGCTATCTCTTGACTACTATATTACCTATTCATTTTTAATTTTTTTTTTAATTTTTGGAGAGAGACACAGAGAGAGACAGATAGAGGGAGAGGGAGACAGATAGAGAATGGGTGCGCCAGCAGTGTCTCAGCTCCTGCAAATGAAATCCAGATGCGTGCGCCCTCTTGTGGGCAAGTGCAGCATTGCACCTTTGCATCACTTTGCATCTGGCTAAACGTGGGACCTGGAGATTGGAACCGGGTTCTTAGGCTTAGCAGGCAGGTGCCTTAACCGCTAAGCCCCCTCTTCATTTTTTTTTAAAGTTCCTTACAATAGAAAAGGTCAACAATGTCTTAAGCCCTTGAAATGAAAGTTTTTGTATTATGTAAGGTAGAACAAAGTGATTTCAGATTTTAAAAGGTTTATTTTAAAGAGAATTAAACAGATCAACAGTGTTGATATAAACAACAAAACAGAATCTTTGGCATTGGCTTAAATAAGGAAAAGATACATTTATAAGTATTATATTTAATAATTTAAAACACATATCTAAAGTACCTTCCTCTAATGCAAAAATATAGTCATTTTAAAATTGAGAAGAACATGAAAGGAACATTTTCATTGTCCATTGATGAAATGTTTATAGAACATGAACTCAGGCATGCTTTGAATTTGATGTTCTTGGAAACCATTCAGTGTTTCTGCTTTTATGGTAATTTTAGGATAAATTATGAGCCTTCACCTATGTGAAAAGTCGTAACTGAACAACTGGTTGTATTTCAATGTGATCTTCAGGTTTCTTCCCAGAATTAAGAAAGGAAAAAAAAATGTGTATTTTTTAATATTAAGTTGTCTTTCCCAAAGTTATTCTGGAGAGGAGCTGAGACTGTCTCAGCAGTGGAGCACATTTTAGGCCTCTGTGTTTGAGCCTCAGCACCACAAAAAAGAGGGAGGAAAAAAATCATAGTATGGAAGGAAAAAATAATTAAACATCTATAAATTCTTCTTCACTTCTTTTATAGTGTAACAGTTTATCATCTAACTCATAGTGGTCTATCAACTGAGGCTTAGTTTATTGTTCTCTTCAGACACAGCAGACTGCAAATCACATAGCACCAGCTGGCTACAGTTCCTCCACTTCTCTATTAATACCTGTAACTGAGATAGGTCATTCTTTGATCTATACATTTTGACTAGCTTTAGCCTACGAGGGAGGTCCTCTTTTTCTTGGACTTGGTTCAATAATTTTGTCTTCTGTTCATTTAATTCGTGTTTAGAATTCTTACATCATTTTGGAGTGCACTGTGTGACCTGGTATCAAGTGACTTAGAATCACATGCATTTATTTTCTTGCAGCTATTTTTCAAAAATGTATCATTTTCTTCAGATTCAGTGTCTATGTGTTTAAAATTTTCTTGAAATTTCAGTTTTCTTCTGAAGATGCTGTTTTTATTTTTCTGAAAAGCTCTGATCATTTTCTTCATTCTCCACTTTAAGACGTTTTACCACATTACAAAAAGAATTAAATGAAGATCTTGTTTTCCTTAATCTTTCTCTAAGTGTTGCACTCATAGGTTGTTTTCCTGAACTATTTGTATAGGGAGACAGTGGACTCTGGGAGGCCTGAGGAGTGCTGGGCAAAATCACCGCTGAGTCTGATGGACTTTCCATCTTGGAAATTCAGTCTTGATTTCTCTCCACCCGGGACGACCAGCTGTTTTTTTTCGGACTAACTGGCTTGCATCACTGTCTTTTGTTCCTCTTATACAGTGTCTTTCAAAACCTGCAAGGAGAGGGAAATGGTTTGGCCAGGGAGCATGCCTAATGTCAAAGCTTGGCTGATGACCTCTAGCTTGCTTGGGCCAGGGCAGGTGCAGGTGCCCACAGAAGTCAGCTCGGGGACCCACCGCCCCACCCAAGCTGAGGGGGGACTCTTCCAGCTTTTCTGCGCAGCCCTGAACACAATGCAGGCCAGACAGCCCCTCGCCCACAGCACCCTGGCTCCCTCGGTCACGCCTATAGCGCAGACCCCCTCACAATACGCGGCAGGGGTGAACAGACCCGGTTCTAACATTTTCTTCTATCAAGTTAAGCCTACTGTCAAAAGCTGAACACTCTAGGAGATGATTCTGTTCAATTTCATTGAAATAATTGTTGGTTCTTTGAAGGTCTCATTGGTTGTTGTGTTTTCATTTTGAGAATGATTTCTGTTGATTTCTATATGATTTCATTGGAGGCTTCCATTGTAGGGTTAGGTTTTTTTTTTTTTTGAGGTAGGGTCTCACTCTAGCCCAGGCTGACCTGGAATTCACTCTGTATTCTCAGGGTGGCCTCAGACTCATGCTGATCCTCCTACCTCTGCCTCCTGAGTGCTGGGATTAAAGGCGAGTGCCACTACACCTGGCAGGTTTATTTTTATTTATTTATTTAAGGGGGGAGAGAGGGAGAGAATGGGCACACCAGGTCCTCTAGCCACTGCAAACGAACTCCAGATGAATGCACCACCTTGTGCATCTGGCTTACATGGGTCCTGGGGAATTGTACCTGGATCCTTTGGCTTTGCAGGCAAGTGCCTTAACTGCTAAGACACCTCTCCAGTCTGTATTCATTCTTTCACATTTTTTGATTTTTTTTTTAGGTAGGGTCAGGCTGTGGGTTGGACACCCATGACTTTCAGTATTCTAGGGCTTTTATAAACTTTTTTTTTTTTTTAAGGTAGGGTCTCTCTCTAGCTCAGGTTGACCTGGAATTCACTATGTAGTCTCAGGCTGGCTTTGAACTCACAGTGATCCTCCTACCTCTGCTTCCCAAGTGCTGGCATTAAAAGCATGTGCCATGATGCCTGGCTTATTCTTTCACATTTTAATCCACTGACACTCTCCCTACTTTTCTTTCTTTCTCTTTTCTTTTCTTTTCTTTTCTTTTCTTTTCTTTTCTTTTTCTTTCTTTCTCTTTCTTTCTTTCTTTCTTTCTTTCTTTCTTTCTTTCTCTCTCTCTTTCTCTTTCTTTCTCTTTCTTTCCCTTCCTTCCTTCCTTCCTTCCTTCCTTCCTTCCTTCCTTCCTTCCTTCCTTTCTTTCTTTCTTTCTTTCTTTCTTTCTTTCTTTCTTTCTTTCTTTCTTTCTTCTCATTTAGTCCAGGCTGGCTTTTCATCTGCTATGTAGCTGAGGATGAACTGGGACTTCTGATGCTCCTGTCTTTAACTCTTGAGTGCTGGGATTATAGATGTGAGCCACACCACACAGCAAACACTGGGTTTCATGCATGCTAGGTGTATTGGTTGCTTTCTCACTGCTGGTACAAAATACTTGACCAGATGCAACTTATGAAAGCAAAAGGGTTTAATTTGGCTAACAGTTTAGAGGCGAGAGTCCATCATAGTGGGGAAGATATGGCCGACTTGAGTGACAAGTTCTGCAGTACCTTGTTACATCCACAAGAAGGCAGCAGAGAGGTGATAGAGAGACTAGCCAGTGAGAATGAATTATAAAACCTCAAGGTTAGTGCCCAGTGACATACTTCCTCTAGCAAGCCTCCACCTCTTAAAGGTTCCACAGTCTTCCAGAACTGCACCACTGCCTGAGAAATAAATATTCAAATACATGAGCCTATGGAACATTAAATTTTTTTGATTTATTATATATTTTTTAATTTTGGGGGGGGGTAGGGCCTCACTCTAGCCCAGGCTGACCTTATATTTACACTGTCTGTAGTCCCTGGCTGCCTCTGAACTCATAGTCATCCTCCTATCTCCAAAGTGCTGGGATTAAAGGCATGTGCCACCACACTCAGCCTTATGGGAGCATTTTGTATTTAAACTATCATACTAGGCACGTACTCACCAACTGAGCTATGTCCCCATTCCCTGACATTTTAATTCAACTGCAGCCATAGACTTGTCTTAATCTGTTTTGTGCTGCTCTGACAGAACACTGCATGCTATGTAATTTACAAAGAATAAATTAATTTCTCACAGTCTAGAAATCTCAGATCAAAGCCCTGGCAGGTTTGTTGTCTGGGAGGGCTTGGTCTCTGCTCCCACAATGGTTGCCTTGAATACTGTATCCTCCAGAGGGGATTAGCACTGTTCCTCACATGCAGAAGAGCCAAGGAGTCATGGGATGAAAGAGGGCTCAACTCACCATTTTAAAGCAGCAGTAACATCATCTATGAGGCAGAGTCTTTTAAGGCTAATCATCTTCTCAAAGGTCCCACCTCTCACCATGGTTATAATGACAGCTAAATTTCCACCTGTGTTGTTTTAGAGGGAACATTCAAACCACAGCTAAACTCTTCTAGGAGCCTTTTGTAGTTAGTATACCATATTTGTTTCCTCTGAAACAATTGAGTTTTCTAGTTTCTTCATTTCTTCTCCTACCAACATTTTTTAGGAGTCTACTATGTCTACTATGTACCATGGGGAGTATGAACACAAATTAGTCTGTTTCCTACAAGCTTCTACTGTCTTTTAGAGAGAAACTTCACACACATTGTTACAGTTAGAGACACAGTACTATCTCCTGTTAGACCATAGGGATCTTAATATCATAAATCATATTTTAATCATGTTTGTGTCCTTCCTCAACATTGAATAAATCAAGTAGCTTACAGTAAGACTTCAAATATTCTACAAATGGATTAATAGAGTCTCTAACACTATATACTTACTAAGTAAGGTGAGATATGGGGTGGAGATTATAAAGAAGAATAAGATGTGGGCTTTATGCTTGGGCTGCAAAGTCATTGGGAAATAAAGCTGGAGCTGAGCTGAAAACCTTTTCCCTGTAGACTGGCTGACAGAAAGCTGGAAAAAGCTACACTGCATGCAGACCTGTGGGAGAGAAGTCATCAGTGGAAATAAACAACAGTGGACGCTACAAGTCTTATGTTTGGCTAACTAGGCCAAATGAGCCAATGGGTGCAATAGTGGCATATCTGTTATGAGGAAAACCAACCACTCTCTAATTGGACTGGAGGCCCACTCCACAGGAGGGAATACATGCCTGGTACTGAAATCCTAGTCAAAAGCCTATGGCAGGGAAGGTCATGAGACCTAAGGGTGTAAAGCTTGCTGGTGTCTGGCTAAATTCATATATTATGCTCATCAAACTGGTCTGTAACCACTTACCCTAATGTTCATATCCATATATTAACGCTACTCTCACTTTTGGTCAGAGAAGCTTCTTTTGCTAGATGGCAGTGACTTCTGGGATTACTCAAAAGGCACCAAAGTGCTGAGAAGAAGTGACAGAAGAGTTCTAAGCACTGAAACGTCTCTATCACATCTTCTAAGGCTCAGGGTCCATTGTGGAAGAGGTGGCAGAAAGAATGTGAGAGCCAAAGGAAGGGTAGGACTCCTTACAACGTGTTCCTCCAGACACAAAATGGCCTGGATATACATGACCTTGCAATGCCTGTTTCTACCTTCACAAGACCCTCATAATAGGAGGAAAAGATGATGACATAATAATAGACTAATTGAAAGGGGGAGGGGATATGATAGAGAATGGATTTGTGAAGGGAAAAGTGGGGGAGGTTTAACATGGTTTATTGTCTATAATTATGGAAATTGTCAATAAAAAGTTAAAGAAAAGATGTGGTTTTTAGTGTTAAGCAGCACCTATTTTATGTTGGTGCATATTGTTCCAAACATACATTAAAATAACATTACAAATCTGCATTGTTCCCTACATGAATGCATGCATAGGATGGGGATGGGGGTACAAAGAGGTGGATTGTAAAACTTTACAAGGTGACTACATTAAAAGTAGTCAGTTCTGGCCTGTTTGCTGCATTTCTAAGAGTGGTATGCCACAATGTAATAGTATTTGTGTGGTGCAGGATAGGGGTTAATTGGGGACAGTGGTTATACACATAGTGAATCTCCAGTGCTTCAGAAAAATCATGCTAAATACAGTCTGAGAAACAAAGCAGAAGGTTTGAATAAGGTGAACACATGCTTGAAGCACAGTCAGAGTTTGAGAAATATGAAGAAGGAAGAAAAATAAGACAAAAGCAATTATTGTGTGTCCGAATAAACAGAAAGCTTCAGGATAGGATCAAGTCCAAAGGAGAGTCCACAAATGTGAGCCAAAGTTGGAGACCAGCAAGGCAATGAGATATTCCTTTTATAATTATTATTTTATTAACAATACTATAACAACTTAATGTGTTTTTCTTCTTGCACCAGGCACCTCACATATATTAACACATGTATTATTTAGAAGAGCACTTAATTATAGCCACCATTATAATTACTTTATGGATAAAGAAATTAGGGTTCAGTGGGAAAAGAAGTTTGCCAAAGCTCATCCAGCTAGCTAGTGGGTAGTAAATCTCTACAGGGCCAGGCTTCCTTTAATTGTTCAGGGTTGCAATCTCCCTGAAAGTCATAGACTCATGCCCAGCCATATTCCCTTGATACCTTTCCGACTCAACTGGGATGGACAATTCTTGTTCCTGTCCACACCCTATTTTAATAGGAAAATTCTTTTTTACCCCTATTTTTTGAGGTAGGGTCTCACTCTAGCCCAGGTGAATTGGATTTCATTATGTAGCCTCAGGCTGGCCTCAACCTCATGGTGATCCTTCTACCTCTGCCTTCCCAGTGCTGGCATTAAAGGTTTGTGCCACCATGACAGGCTGCAATACAGAGATAGAATGGGCATGCCAGGGCCTCCTGCCACTGAATATGAATTCCAGATGCATGCCCCATTTTGTGCATCTGGCTTTATGTGGGTACTGGGGAATCCAACCCAGGCTGATAGGCTTTGCAAGCAAGCACTTTTATCTGCTGAGCTATTTCCCCAGCCTCCCTCCCCTTTTTTTGATGCAGGGTCTCACTCTATCCCAGGCTGACCTGGAACTCTCCTTGTAGCCCAGGCTGACCTTGAAACCAGTGTTCCACCTATCTCAGCCTCCCACGAGCTGGAATTAGAGGTGTGTGCCACCAGGCCAGGCTCTCCTTGCCATTTTACTCTTGTTCATTTTGGTTCCTTCCCCTTGCTCCATTCTCCTAACTCCTTCCCTTTTTCTTTCCCCTTCCCTCCCACCTATTATTCATATATATATATATTTGGACATAAGATCTCCCTATCTCTCTGTGTATCCCAGGCTGACCTGGAATTCACTGTATACCCCAGGATAGCCTCCAACCTATGACTTTCCTGACTCAGCCTCCCCAAGTGCTGGGATTGCAGGTATGTTCCTTGCCTGCCATTCTCCTACATTCTGACATGATCTGCATTCAACTCCTTGCCCAGGTTCTGCTTTCAGGGGAAACCACATTAGGACCCAAGCAAGGCTCTTCAGGTCCATAGGACCACACTCCTAAACCAGGTGTGGTGGCCCATACCTTTAATCCCACCACTTAGGAGGGAGGATGAAGTAAGAGGATCACCATGAATTAAGGCCAGCCTGGGTTTACAGAGTTCCAGGTTAGCCTTGACTAGAGTGAAACCCTACCTCAAAAAAATGAGGGGATGGAGAGATGACTCAGTGGTTAGGGCGCTTACCTGCAAAGCCTAAGGACCCTGGTTCGATTCCCCAGTATCCATATAAAGCCAGATGCACAAAGTGGCACATGCGTCTGCAATTTGCAGTAACTGGAGGCCCTGGCGTGCCCATTCTCCCTCTGTTTGCCTCTTTCTTCTCCCTTCTCTCTTTTTTTTTTTTTTTTTTTTTGGTTTTGCAAGGTAGGGTCTAACTGGTCCAGGCCCTGGAATTAACTATGTAGTCTCAGGGTGGCCATTCGGTGATCCTCCTACCCTCTGTTGGGATTGCCTCTTTCTTCTCCCTTCTCTCTTAAATAAATAAATAACAAATAAATGAGAGAGAAAAAAGAGTATACTCTTTAGTGCCTCTTAAGAAACACAGGTATCTGTCAATGTTAACTTTGAGAAATATACTATGGGTGGTAAGGTTATTTTTTTCCAGCATTATCAGAAACTTATTTTTACTACAAATATATGAGATAAACCTGAAAAAGCAATAGACACATTTTATCATTAGTAATGCTATGCATAAAACACAACAAAACAAACACATGAACAAAAACAAGCAAACCAACAAAAGACTTAATTTTTTTGTTGTTGTTGAGACAGGGTGTCACTATGGCACTCAGGCTGGCCTTGAACTCATGATCCTCCTGTCTCTGCCTCCTGAGCTGCTGGGATTATAAATGTGCTCTATCATACCCTGTGAAAGTGGCTTAAAAAGCCCCCCCTTTTGTGTGTGTGTGTGTGTAAAGTAGTTAAAGTTATCTAGAAATTTCTCCTTGTTTTTCTATATTTCTGTAATGGGGACCTGTGGGATTGAGTTCTAGAAAATTGTGCTTATTTAGTGAAAAAAATAGTTATGAGAAAAGAGGCAGCTATGCGTTGCAACTTAAAAAGAATTGATGTTGGCTCGCCTCAGGGTCATAAACAACAGAGGCTGTGAGGGGGCAGCCTCGGCCTGGGCTGGAGGCTGGCGTGCCTTGGATCCATGGCTTTTTCTGGTCCTTCTGTGCGCAGGAAGCGGCTGCTGCTCCCTGTGCTCTTTACGAAGGACCAGGGCTGGCTCATGCCACATATTACTGGAAGCTTGTGTTTTGGCATCTCAACTTGGAGGGTATTCTGATGACAGGAAAGAAGCTCCAACTCCAAACAGCTATTGGCAAGGGCTGAGTGGCCTGGCTTGAAGCACTGCCACAGAACTGCTGTGTGAGAGCAGGAGGTTGAGCCCCTCTGCCATGGGAGCCCCTTTGGGATCATCCCTCCTGTGCCTAGGTACCCTCATCCAATGCCAGGGTTTTAAATAACCTCTAGGGGGTAACTCCCAAGTTGATGGAATCTCAGGTTTGAGTATTTCTGTATGGAATATTTCTGTGAGGCGAACGTGATAACCACTATACTACAGAAACCTGCTTATTTCTGTATTTATCAATTTAGTTGATTAGACATCAAATGGATATCTAATCAACTTCCTTCTTTCCTTTCTTCCTACATTTCTTTACTTCCCTTCCCTTTTTTCCTCCCTCCCTCCCTCCCTCCCTCCCTCTCTCCTTTCCTTCCTGCTGTGTAGCCCAGGCTGGCCTCAACCTTCCAAGTGCTGGGATTAAAGGCCTGTACCACCATGCCCAGAAAACAACTGTTTTTCGTCCGTGCAGTAGCTTCTTGTTCAAAGTCTGTTTTTGTCATCCAATAACACACATTACTAACCCTGATGCTCCAGCCAACCCCACCTTGAGCCTTTCCTCTCTCTTTTCTTACCTCCTCCCACATTTAATTAGTTCATATGCAAGTTCAGTTGACTCTGCTTCCAAAGCATGTCTTCCTTTTCACTGATCCTGTAGTGGGAGAGTAAAGACCAACTCTGACTAAGGCTGGCTAAGACTCCCAAAGCACCCTAGCCCACATCCAAAATTTTCCACACTTAAAAAAAAAAAGTTTTTTTTTTTTTTGCTTATTTATTTATTTGAGAGTGACAGAAAGAGAAAGAGGCAGATAGATAGAGAATGGGTGAGCCAAGGGCCTCCAGCCACTGCAAATGAACTCCAGATGCATGCGCCACTTTGTGCATCTGGCCTGGGTTTTCCACACTTTTTATGGTAAAGAATAACATGTGGTAATGTTGATCATATTTGGCAGTGCATGATTGGTTACTACTATCTCTAGGCAGAACAGGGTTATGGGGAAGGAGGGAGCGAGGCTCAAGGATGCTGGCCAGCCTGCTGCAGATGATTTTTGCCTCCCTTTCCTGCAGTTTCTCCTTGTCACCTGGACACATACGGACACTCCTCTGTTCCGTGAGGTCGCTTACCATCCCCACCCCCATCATGTTTGCCTCCCCCTCTTAATGTTTGAAACTCCCACTTAGGGCCAAAGACTGTTATCAAACATAGTTTCAGAACTCTTACTCATGGGTAGGGCCTTTGGGCTATAGAAAATGCCATCTGTTCACTGGCCTGTAATTCCCTGTACCAGGATGTGGTTTACATCCACAATGAGCTGTTGATCAGAGAGACCTACCAGATCTCCTTTGGCTTTGCAGGCAAGTGCCTTAACCTCTAATCCATCTCTCCAGCCCTAAAAATATATTTTTATTTATTTTAAAATATTTTATTTACTTGAGAGAGAGAGGAAACACACACACACACACACACACACGGAGGAGGGAGGGAGGGAGAGAGAGAGAAAGAGGAAGAGGAAGGTACTGGAGTCCCATGGTAATAACCTAATGACCTTCCTGTAAATTCCATCCCTTGAAGTTTCTATCATTTCTCAGTAGTAACAAGTCAAGTTGGGCATGGTGGCACATGCCTTTAATCCCAGCACATGGGAGGCAGAAAGGTAGGAGGATCGCTGTGAATTCAAGGCTACCCTGAGACTACATAGTAAGTTCTTGGTCACCCTGGGCTAGAGTGAAACCCTACCTTGAACACCCCTCCTGCCAAAAAAAGTAGCAAGCCAACAACATAGGACAGTCCAGATCTAAAGTGCTATCTTTCTGTTGTAATTCTTTGTAAATGGTGATACTTGTTGCATTTTTAAAAAGATATTTATTTATTTTTTAATTTGAGAGAGAGAGAGAGAGAGAGAGAGAGAGAGAGAGAGAAGAGGCAGAGAATGGGCACACCAGGGCCTCTCAGCTACTGTGAACAAACTCCAGATGTGTGTGGCCCCTTGTGCACATGTGCAACAATGCACACTTGTGTCACTTTTGTGTCTGGCTAAATGTTGGACCTGGGGATTTGAACAAGTGTTCTTAGGCTTTGCAGGCAGGCACCTTAACCGCTAAGCCATCTCTCCAGTCTGAGATTATTATTTTTATTTATTTATTTATTTATTTGACAGAGAGAAAGAGGGAGAGAGAGAGAAAAAAAAGAGGGAGAGAATAGGCATGCTAGATCCTCCAGCCATTGTAAATGAACTCCAGATGCATGCACTACCTTGTGCATCTGGCTAACAAGGGTCCTGGGGAATCAAACCTGGGTCCTTTGGCTTTGCAGGCAAATGCCTTACTTGCTAAGCCATCCCTCCAGCTCATTGCATTTTTTTTTTTCCTTCGAGGTAGGATCTCACTCTGGCCCAGGCTGACCTGGAATTAACTATGTAGTTTCAAGGTGGCCTCGAACTCATGGCAATCCTCCTACCTCTGCCTCTTGAGTGCTGGGATTAAAGGCGTGTGCCACCACACCTGGCTCCTTTTTTTTTTTTTGTTTATGCATTAGTTGGTTTGTTGTCTAAGTTCCTCCACTAGAATGAGAGACCTGTGAGGGGAAAGATCATGTCTGTTTGGATGTTCAATCACATCTTACTGACTAAACAGGTTCAACACATGCAAGGTGCTCAATAAAGTTTAGTTTTAAAAATTAATTTTGACAATTTCATAATGTATATATTGTATTGTCATCATGTATGTTTCCATTACCCTCTCTTGTACCCCTGCTACTCTAACTGAAACCCCTTTTCCCACCACTTTCCAGTGGTTACACCACTGAATAGAAAGACTCCACATCCCTTAGCTACTATTCACTGCCGTTAGCTCCTTGGGGAAGGTAGGGCCTCATGAGCTCCCCCTCCCTCCTTGGAAGAATGTTGACTGGCCCTATCGTGCACAGGTCTCAATAGAGTGATTAAATGAGTCTCACCTCTGAGAGTGGGCTGCACATTTCTCTTTGTCTTTGAGTGAGTCATTTTGTGTGGCTGGGTATAAGCTCCTCTTTCAGGTTAGTCCTGCTACTTGATTTTTTTCTTTTCTTTTCTTTTTTTAAATTAATAACATGCTTTGTATGGATGCATCATGTGTTAGTACCATCTTTCCCCCTCCCTGCTCCCATTTTACAGGGGCCCTCCTCACTGGGGTTTCTTGTATTGCTTATGGGGTTGTGGGTGATGCGTTGTGGGAGCAGCAGTCAGTTGTTGGGGGAACTTGATTGTTTATTTTAACCCTTGAGCAGGCTTCTTGGTTAAAAGCATCAAGAGTTTTTTTTGAGGCATTATGAGTTGGAAAAGTCTCTGGCTGATAAATGTTTTGAACACCCCTGAAAATGGAGAGAAATACTAAGATTTAATACCTTTTATCATTCCATCCACTCACTTTTATGTAATGAATCAAAACCTGAACTTGTTGCTGGTTTTGAAGTCCTCTGTGAAACTGGTCCTAGGTCAAGGAACAGATGGAGCTAGCCCTCCCAAGATGGTGGCTCCCTGAGTGGATGAGCTGCAGGTCAGCTGCTTCTTCCCTCAGCCTTCGAGGGTGAGTCCTGCTTTGAGACCCTGGCCCTGCTATTTCGGAAACCATTTAAGCACAGCATATCCATTCTGTGCCCATGGACTTTAGGTTTTTATCTAAATGAGGCAACAATTATAGACCCAGACTCTCCAGGATGTTACAGTGCTATTCATAACTAGCCAAGAAAGGTCACCAACTAGGTACTTTGACATCTGCTAAGAAGGAAGATTAGTGAAAGTCTTGAGCCTGTGTTCACCCAGATCCCAGGATGGGGGAGCACTTTCATTCCCTCTCCATTTCTTTGTTGCTCTGGGATTCTGATGAGCTACTGAGCTTTAATTTCTTGAAAAGCCCTTTCATCAACCCTGTTGACTCTACTCCCAGACTACCTCCTCCCCTACATTTGGGTCAGCCTGTACCAAAGAATAAGGTTATCTGGGCTGTTAAACTTATGACTTAGTGTCTGTTGAAGAGCGTATTTTGCATTTTGTTATGTCAGGATTGTAATTAGATACGTTAATTAAGGGAAGAATGAACTTTTCCCAAACTCTGTACCCCTTTGAATCTTTGATAAGTTTGCTTAGGTTGCTACTGACCTTTGCTAAGGGGTGTGACACTGCTCATTAATTGGCAAATTTTAATGAGGAAAGTTGATGCATGTGCTGGCCTTGACAATAAATAAAGCTGGCTACTGGGTCTCACCTTCAGAATTGATTCAAAGTGTCTAGTGTTGCATGACTAGTGACCATTAAATATGGGACTCTTAGTCAACCTTTTACCATGTGATTGAGTCAGAGCCTCCTTACCCAGGCATTGGCCTGAATGACTTTTCATCCACTATCTCCTTCTGGTCTTATAATAATCTCACTGACTTATTTTATGGAAGGATAAACTGAGGCAAGGGACAGAGGTAAGTTGAATTAGTACATTGTAAAATGCTGATGATGAAATGGTAATAAATATCCAATATTGAATGGAGCTTTAGTTATGTGCTAATCATTCTCTCAAGCTCTCTAATATGTATCATTTAATGTGTTGTGGTAGTTTGAATGTATGGCCCCATAGACTCAGGCTTGAAACTTGAGCCCTATCAGTCAGATCCCTCTACAGGGGCGTGTCACTGGGGTTGGATCTTCAGTCCAGCCTTAAGGTGTGTGGAGAACAGTTGGAGCTCTGGCTATTGAGGTTACTGCTGCTGGAAACTGTTTCTTTCTGCTAAGGATGCTGAAGTAGCCAGTTTCTTCCACTGGTGATGGTATTCCCCTGGGATTTGTAAATAAACCATTTCCTCCTATGAGCTGCTTTTGGTCAGGTGTTTGTCCAGCAATTCAAAGCTGACTGTGACAGTAAATTGGAACCACAGAAGCAGGGTTGTTGCTGCAATGAATCGGACCATGTGGATTTTGGTCTTTTGGAATTTGTGTGCCTGGGAAATGTGGAAGGACTTGGTACTTTGGAATGGAGAAGGCTTACAATGGTGTGGTAAGCAGAGCTTGATGGGTTGGACTGGTGAGAAATTGAAAATGCTAAATGCAGAAAGAATTGTGGAGTGTGAGGGCTTGGCTTGTGAACTTCTAAAGGGGAAAGAGTGAACTCTGTTGAAACTGGGCTACTAGTGTAAAGGATGGCTGAGTCCTTCTGCCCATACCCAGAGAGTTTGATCAAGGTTGAATTTAAAAATAATGGACTGGTGTACTTGGTGGAAGGTATAGATCAGAAAGACATGAAAGATGTATGGCTTATTACAGGAAAAATTCAAGCAAGTTTAAAGTTACTAGCAGAGACTGGTTTTAGGTTTCTGAAGCTGCAATTGTTAAACAGATTACCCCTATTTAGGGTGGGCCAACTGCTTTGCATTCAGACAATGGAAAAGATGCCTGAGGAGTGAAATTCACCCAGGAAATGCTCAATGAGTAAGAATGCAAATTATTATACAAGGAAGAGAGTTAAAGGAAGAATTCCAAAGGTGTATGCTGCTCTTCAAGGTCAAGATTTATTTTCCCCACCCCTATATTTACAATTTGGCTATGCCACATACCTGGTAATGGTTTTGGAAGCATGAAAAAGCAGGGAGTGGGACCTGAAATGCACAGGGCTGCTGTCACTGCTATGATGTGGCATGTGAAACAGGGTTAAATCTCTGTGTAGAGGCCTAGTAAGGCCATTGTATGAAGAGAGCTACTTTTAAAAATCAGCTATAGAGATGCAGAACTGTGAAGCAGGGTGAGGTCCCTGAATTGGAAGTCAAGAAAAGGCCATTATTTGGAGCTGTGAGGATGGTCCATGGTTTTGTTAGGGTCTGAAAATCGCTGAAGGGAGACTCAGACTCATATAGCATGTAAAAACATAGAGCGTTTATTGTGTAGAGAAGTCCAGCATGCAGGGGTCAACCATTTGCACTAAATGGCGACCCCGGGAAGAGCTCGCTGGCTCTTTTTAAAGACAGCTAAACAAAGACCTCTAACATAATTGGCTAATTTGAATGATATAGTACTTGTGCACTCCTGACTAGTTATAATTCCATGCGCACTGGCTAAGAGAGGCTAAGGGAGGGGGGCTCTAGAGAAGGTAAAGTTTCCTAATGTGGCCAGTTAAGCAGCTAGAAAGCATATCTCACATTCTTTTACTTCTGATTGGCTGGGGCCAAGAAAGGGGGCATGGCCTTAGACATCCCTGAAACCTTCCAGGAAATGACTTGGTTCTGTTCTCCCAGAATTTAGTTCAGGCTTTTTGAGAAATTGAAACTGAGGCCTAGCTAGGAAATATTTCATTGAAGCCTGTCATGGTGTTGGTTTGACTCTTTCAGCTTGTAGTGTAGACCCTATGCCAGGAGTGTGCAATGGCTACCATGGAGTGCTGTTGGCTTGGGAAGAAAGTTATTTTTTTTCTGGGCTACTCAGACCAGTAGGAGGGGTGGATAAAGAAAATCCATAGACTAGCTGGGCATGGTGGTGCATACCTTTAATCTCAGCCCTTGGGAGGTAGAAATAGGAGGATCACTGTGAGTTTGAGGCCAGTCTGAGACTACATAGGAAATTCCAGGTCAGCCTGGCAAAAAAAAAAAGACAATCCATAGATTGTCATCATTGGCTATGGACACTGGGATTTGAACTATAGATGAGTGATATTTACCTGATGGTTCTTAATTTTCCATTGGAGCAGTATTTCCATGCTATGTCTTTTTGCAAAGGAAATATTTACTCTGCCATTATGCATTGAAAATATGTAACTTCTTTTGATTTTTAGGAGTTACAGTTAAGAGACAATCTTGAATTGCAGATTAGACTTGGGATTTTGGAACAGTCTTAAAGTTAGTAAAGTTTATGGGGACCTTTGAAGTTGGACTGAATGTAATCTGCATTGTGATATGGTTATGAGTCTTTGGGGGCCAGTGTTGGAATGCTATAGTTTGAATGCATGCCCCCCCCCGCATAGACTCAGGCTTGAAACTTGAGCCCCCTAATAGGCAGATCCCTGATACAGGAGGCATGTCAGTAGGGGCAGATCTTGGAGTCCAGCCTTAAGGTGTATGGAGAACAGTTGGAGCTCTGGCTGCCGAGTTTGGGGCTGCTGGCAGCTGTTTCTCTCTGCTTAGTATGCTGAAGTGAGCCGGCTTCTTCTGGCATTGATGATGTTCCCCTGGAATTTAAAATAAACCCTTTCCTCCTTCAAGCTGCTTTTGGTTGGGTGTTTTTTCCAGCAATGTGAAGCTGACTTCAACTTTTGTGTAATTGCCTGTGGTAGTTTGAATGTATGTCCCCCAATAGACATAGAAGTTTTGTATTTTTTTTTTTTTTTTGGTTTTGCAAGGTAGGGTCTTACTCTGGTCCAGGCTGACCTGAAATTAACTATGTAGTCTCAGGGTGGCCTCTAACTCACAGCGATCCTGCTACCTCTGCCTCCCGAGTGCTGGGATTAAAGGCGTACACCACCATGCCCGGCTTTTTTTTTTTTTTTTGGTTAGTTTTGTATTTTTTTATGAGAGAGAGAGACACACACACAGAGAATGACAGCAAGAGAATGAGAGACAGAGAGACACACAGAGAGAATAGAGAGGGAATTGGTACACCAGGGCCTCCAGCCACTGCAATCAAATTCCAGATGCATGCACCATCTTGTGCACATGTGTGAGTATGTGCACTTGTGTCACATTGTGCATCTGGCTTATGTGGGATCTGAAAAGTAGAACATGGCTTCTTAGGCTTTACAGGAAAGCACCTTAACCACTAAGCCATCTCTCCAGCCCCAAACAGATGTTTTATAAAAGTGTATATTTTGGATTTCCAGCTGTTTGACTGGAAGAGGTGTCACTGCGGGTGGATCTTGGGGTCTAGCCCTAAGGTGTTGGGGATGGATCTGATTTTTAGCCTAAAGTTATGCAGAGTAGTCTGACTTCTGCCTGGTTCCCTTTTTAATTGATGCAAGTTCATGTTTGATTGTTTGTGGTGCTGGCTGTTTTGGTGGTGTTTCTCTCTGCTTAGATCGGTGAAAGGGAGCCAGCTTCTTCCACCATTATTTCCTCTGGATCTGTAAGTTTCAAATAAACCCCTTCCTTCCTCTAAAATTGGAAGTTCATCCCAGCAATGTAGAGCTGACTACAACATTGCCCTATGAGATAAGCACTGATTTTTCTCCACTTTGGAATGAAGTAATGGAAACCAAAAATGTCCAAAGTCAGGCAGCTTACAGATGGCAGAATCAGTGTTTAAACATAGGCAGCAGGAGATTGGTTATAGGATGCTGGGATCTGAAATGTCTCCCAAAGGCCGTGTGGCTTGTTTGCCAGCCTGTGATGCTGTTCAGAAGTGGTGCAACCTGTAGGAGGTGGGGCATTGGCGAAAGTAGGTCACTGTGGAGGTGCCCTGGAAGAGGATTCTATCCCTTCCTTTCTCTCTCTCTCTCTCTCTGTTTCCTTTCCTTTCCTTTTCTTTTCCTTTTCTTTTCTTTTCTTTTCTTTTCTTTTCTTTTCTTTTCTTTTCTTTTCTTTTCTTTTCTTTCTTTGTGTGTGTGTGTGTGTGTGTGTGTGTGTGTGTGTGTGTGTGTGTGTGTTAGGATCTTGTTTGAGCCCAGGTTGACCTGGAATTCATGATGTAGTCTCAGGCTGGCCTTAAACTCACACTGATCCTCCTACCTCATCCTCCTGAGTACTGAGATTAAAGATGTGCATCACCATGCTTGGCTCTTCTGTTTGTTGGTCACCATGAAGTGAATAGTTCTGTATCACCATATCCCTCCACCATGGTGTTATGTCTAACCACAAGCCCATAAACAAAGGAGACAAGTGACTTGATACTGAGCTAAAATAAAACTTTCCTTCTTTTATTTTTTTTCCTCAGGTTTTTTTTTTTGAGATAGGGTCTTGTTCTAGCCCAAGCTGACCTGAAATTTACTATGCAGTCTCAAGTATGCCTCAAATTCATAGTGATCCTCCTACCTTGGCCTTCTGAGTGCTGGAATTAAAGCTGTGTGCCACTATGCCTGGTTTTCTCAGGTATTTTATCACAGTGAAGAAAAGCTGACTAATGCAATACTAGAAACAAAACTCTTAACTATCCTAAATGGGTGGCAGGCCTGAGTTCCAATTAAGGTCCGTTTCATGTTAAATCTTTTGCTAACCAAAAAAAAAAAAAAAAAAAAAAAAAAAAAAAGGGTGTGGTGGCACACACTTTTAATTCCAGCACTTGGGAGGCAGAGGTACGAGGATCACCATGAGTTCAAGGCCACCCTGAGACTACATAGTGAATTCCAGGTCAGCCTGAGCTAGAGTGAGACCCTACTTCGAAAAACCAAAAAAAAAAAAAAAAAAAAAAGCTATTCCCCCTCATTCCACTTGCTTTAATGATTTAGATTTATGTGGATCTATGTGTGTTTCTACTTGGATTGTTTTAATTCCCTTGGCATAATCAACTCTTTTGTGTTACAACATCTAGAGTATATTTGATGATTCTAGGCATTTAGAGTGCAGACTAAGAGTCAGCTTTCATTCTTCTTCCAATATGCACCTAGATCTCTCTCCTCAAACATAAGTGTGTTCATTGACCCTTGGCTTTATAACCATACTCACTGTGATTCCTTGGATTGAAATGACTGAGAACAACTTACTGTTTGGAGACATTGGCAGGAAAGTAGCTTAAGACTGAGGAGCAGTCCTGGATAACTCTTCACTACTCCTTTTAAAAGGCCTCCCAAATTCTAGGGCTTGAGAGATGGCTTAGTGGTTAAGGCACTTGCCTGCAAAGCCCAAGAACTCATGTTCAAATCTCCAGGTTCCACTTAGCCAGATGCACAGTGATTCAAGCATGCAATTTTGCTCATAAGCACAATGGAGTGCATGTGTCTGGAGTTCATTTGCAGCAGCTGAAGGCCCTGGCACACCCATTCTCTCTCTCTTTTTTTTCTCTCTCTCTTTCTCTGCCTCTCTCTTTCTCTCTCAAAATAAATAATAATAAAAAGATCCTCCCAAATCCTAGAACTTTTTGCAGCTATATGGTGCTGATTTCCTTTTGCTCTTTGTTTACCACTGTACTCTTAATAGTGTCTAACAATAACCCTTAAAAATAGTAGCTATACAAAAGTTCAAAATGCACCAGCACCCAGTAACCTTACTTGATTTTTTTCTTGCTAAAGACATCCTCTCACAGCATGTCACCAATTTTAGAATTTACATTTTTCAACATTGCCCCAAGTGACTTCTCAGAAATTTCTTCCAAGTGTTGGAGAAGATAATTTGGCATCGTTGGACAGCTGGTTCATTTGGGGGAATGCTGGTCACATTTCATCCTCATCATGTTCTATTGTGTGTCTTTACAGAGGGGAGACAATGAGGCAGAGAGGTTGCTGGCATCTTGCCCAGGGTGTATTTAGCAAATATTTTTAAAAGTGTATTGATTGAATATCCCAAAATCAACTTGTGTATTTGAATGCATGCTCTATGAGCTATTAGTACACCAAGAGCCTCTGTTACCTTCAGCACCATGTACAGAGACTGTTGGATCTGGAAAGGGAACATTTCAAATACTGAGAGGAGGAATAACTTGCTCAAAGACATTCTTTAAGCTAACATCAGAGACCTATCTGGAACTTAGGCATCTGAATCTAGCATTTTTTAAATTTTATATTAAAAATATTTTATTTATTTATTTATTTATTTATTTATTTATTTATTTAAAGAGAGAGAGAGAGAGAGAGAGAGAGAGAGAGAGAGAGAGAGAATGGGTGTGCCAGGGCTTCTAGCCACTTCAAACGAACTCCAGATGCATGCACCATCTTGTGCATCTGGCTTTACATGGTCCTGGGAAATTGAGCCCAGGTCATTTGGCTTTTCAAGCAAATGCCACAAATGTTAAGCCATCTTTCCAGCCCCTGAACTTTTTTTTTCTTTTTTAAATTTATTGATAACTTCTATACTTACAGACAATAAACCATGATATTTCCCTCCCCTCCCCCATTTCCCTTCAGGATGCCACTCTTCATCATATCCCCTCCCTCTCTCCATTAGTCTCTCTTTCAATTTGATGTCATCATCTTTTTCTCCTATTATGAAGGTTTTGTGAAGGCATTGCTAGGCACTGTAAGGCCATGGATATCGAGGCCAATTTCTGTCTGGAGTTGTATCCTTCTTTTGGCTCTTACATTCTTTCTGCCCCCTCTTCTGCAATGGACCCTGAGCCTTGGAGGGTGTGACAGAGATGTTTCAGTGCTGGACATTCCTCCATCCCTTCTTCTCAGCACTATGTTGCCTTTTGGGTCATCCCAGTGGTCATTTCCATCTGAAAAGAGAAGCTTCTCTAACCAGAAGTGAGAGTAGCATGAATATGTGAATATGAACATTAAGTGTAGTGCTTTCAGGGTAGTTTGGTGGGAATAATATATACATTTAGCCAGACAAGAGCAGGCTTTATACCCCTAAGGCTCATGACCTCCCCTGCCATAGACTTTTATTAGTTTTTTCAGTACCAGGCATGTATTCCCTCCCATAGAACGGGCATTCAGTCCAATTAGGGAGCAGTTGGTTTCCCCAAGAGCAGACATGCCACTATTGCACCCATTTGGTCATTGAGCCTGTCTGGCCAAACTTGAGGTTTCCAGTGTCTACTGTTTTCACCACTGATGATTTCTGTCTCCCATACAGCTGCATGCAGTACAGCTTTTTCCAGCTTTCAGCTGGCTGGTCTATAGGGAGGAGGTTTTCTGCTCAGCACCAGCTTGCTTTCTCAGTGACCTTGCCACTCAGACAAGTGAGGTTTTCAGCAATGGGGTTACAATCTGTTTCTCAAGGGAAACCAAGGGCCTTGGCAATAGACTTTAATGTTTTGGAGGCTACAGGGACCTCCCTGGACTCACTGGAAGGTATCCCATCCCAGGCACTGAAAATTTTCTAGTAGCAATCTGTAGCTTCTGGAAAGTACCATTATTCAAAAAAGTAGATTTACATAAGTCTTATTCAGAATATCTTGAATTTTGATTGACCCTCCCCTACACCCTTCTTTTACTCATTCTCTTCCCTGGCCTCGCTTAGGCCTTTTCCCTGCCTGTAATCTGTTCTTCTACTTACATATATACAATATCATCCCTTTAAGTCCTTCCCTCTCCTCCCTCTTATAGCCTTTTTCCAGCTTACTCAGCCCCTGAACTTTTTATGAGTACCAATCAAGAGATAAGAGCCAACTATTTTTATTTTTTGGTTTTTCAAGGTAGGGTCTTGCTAAAGCCCAGGCTGACCTGGAATTTACCATGCAGTCTCAGGGTGGCCTCAGACTCACCCCCCTCCCCAGCAAGAGCCAACTTTTTTCATTTATTTTAATTTATTTATTTGAGATTGACAGACAGAGAAAGAAAGAGGCAGAGAGAGAGAGAGAGAGAGAGAGAGAGAGAGAGAAAGGGAGAGAATGGGCACATCAGGGCCTCCAGCCACTGCAAACAAACTCCAGATGCATGTGCCACTTTGTGCATGTGGCTTATGTGGGTCCTGGGGAATCCAGCCTCAAACCATGGTCCTTAGGCTTCACAGGCAAGCACTTAACCACCAAGCCATCTCTCCAGCCCCAAGAGCCAACTTTTTAAGTAGCTGCAATGGTGCTTATTAAAGTTTATTAAAAACAGAGAAATAAAATCCTTGTTTTTTTAATTCCATATTCACCTTTTCAAATTCTTCTCCAGAGTCATCATCCAGACCTAAAATCCTTTTTTTTAAAATCCTATCCAGCATTTTAACTGAACTATTGAGACAGTAACATTGTCTCTTGGAGACACATGCCATTTCTTAGAGCCATGTCTGGAATTTTCCAGAAGCCATTCAATTTGGATTCTCCCCAGAGAGGACCAGACATGAACTTAGGTGGGTAGCTAATTTGGAAGTGACATCAGGAAGCAAGATGTAAGAAATGAGGAAAGGCTGGGAGTGGTGGTGCATATCTTTAATCCCAGCACTCAGTCGGCTGAGGCAGAATTATCGCTATGAGTTTGAGGCCAGCCTGAGACTAGTTCCAGGTCAGCCTGGACTAGAGAAAGACCCTACCTCGAAAAACCAAAAGGAAAAAAAAAGGGAGCAAAGTCTAATCCAAATATTGCCAATGTCAGTGCATTGAGTGGTGGAGGTTCAGTTCTGCTTGCAATCTGTGAGAAGATGACATACTGTCTCTCAGAAGTTCTCATCTGAAAGGAGGGATCCCATGTTTGCCTTGGTTGTTAAGATGCCTCTGGGTCTGTCTCCAAAAATTGGTTTGTGATGACATTGCCAAAGGCATAAAGATTGCTGTTGAACTGGCCATTAGGAACAGACGGGTCCAGATTGAAATGATGCTTTCTGCCTCTGCTCTGGCCATAGAAGCCCTTGAAAAGGACTGAGGATGTAGCTCAATAGCAGAACTTGTCTGTAGCATGCTCAAGGCTCTGGGTAGCTACTGATGATTGCAAACAACCAACTAACCAGCCGACCCACTATAAAGTCCAAAATGCAACAAGTACCACCTCCTCTCAATTCCAAAGCCCTCAAAGAAACCTCAAGAGAATGAATAAAACAGAAAGACCCTAAGCGAGTGAATATATCACTTTTGATGAGACTATCAACATCGTTGGACAGATGTAGCAGTGATATTTGGTTGAGAACTCTCTGGAAGCATTAAGAACTCTGGGGCCTGTGGAGACTGCTGCCATGTTGATGGCTACTATCGTGCTGACATCCTGGGTGAAATATACAGCGAGAAGGTGGAACACAGACAACTAAGTAAAAACCACAAAAGGAAAATATTTTAATAAAGAATCATTTGACTATGAGGGTAACAACAACAACAAAAAAGCAAATAAACAGACACACACACACACACACACACACAAAGTATTAGAGGTTGTTGGCTAGGGATCATCAGAGAAAGGGTGGAAAATTTGGGTATTATGGAAGTGTTTACTATTTGATTGTAATTATTGATTCATATATGTATATGCCAACAGTGGTCAAACTGTACTCTTTAATATGTGCACTTTATTCTATTATCTTTATCTCAATAATATAAAATTATGTAGTGAAATTTAAAAAATATTTTATTTACTTGCAAGGAGAGAGAGAAAGAATGAATGAATGCAGGGCCTGTAGCCACTGCAAATAAACTCTGATGCATAAGTCACTCTGTGCATCTGTCTTTACGTGGGTACTGAGAAGTCAAACCTAGGTTGTTAGGCTTTGTAATCAAGTGCCTTAATTGCTGAGGCATCTCTTCATCCTTTTAATGAATTTAATTGAAATAGTGGTTTGTCTGAGATGCATTACAGTTTAGCTCCTTTAAATAAGTTCTAAATCACAACTATGTAGTTTCCTTTATTTTTGTTTGTCTTTTAGAACTATATATTTTCCAAAATCACATTTAAATCAGAACTTTTTTTGAGTATGTATGTGTGTATGAACATAGTTTGCAAGGTGCGGTATATACATATGTATGTGCAGATATACGAGATCTGTGTACATGCCAGCAGAGGCCAGAGGACATGTCAGGTGTCTTCCTCTATTGCTCATCTGTGTTTCTTCGAGGAGTCTCTCACTCATCCTGGGGCTACTGTTTTTCAGTCAGTCTGGCTGACCTGTGAGCCCCAGCAATTCTATCTCTGCTCCCCACAAGACTATGGTTACAGGCCTGTGTGGCCATGCCTAACTGTTTGCCATAGGGCAAACTTGGTGAATCAGGCCCTCTCAGATACTCTTACATGCTAAGCCATCACCCCAGCCCTGCAAATTAGAACATTTTTTTTTTTTTGGAGGTAGGGTCTAACCCAAGCTGACCTGGAATTCACTATATCATCTCAGACTAACCTCAAACTCACAGCAATCCTACCTTAGGCTCCTGAGTGCTGGAGCTAAAGGTGTGTGCCACTATGTCCAGGAGAGAGAAAGAGAGACAGGGGTGGGGGGTTGGAAGAGAGAGAGAGAATGAGTGCATCAGGGTCTCTAGATTCTGCAAATAAACTCCAGAGACATGTACCCTTGGTGAATGTGGCTTTTTATAGGACTGGGGAATTGAACTCAGGTAGTTAGGCTTTATGGGCAAGCACCTTAACTACTGAGCAATCTTTCCAGTCTATGTGAGAACATTTTAAAAGACAAAAAAATGACAATTAAACTTATTAAACTTTATCTTTTTTTTCCCCCTAGTATGGTCAAATGTCTTCAGATGGGAAAAGAGCACCATGAATTCATTTTATGGATTCACTGTAGTATGCTATTTTTTTTTTTTTTGAAATTGATACCTTTTATATCTGCAATTAGCTGGAACTACAACTCCAAGAAGAAATCCTACAGAGAAACATGTTGGTGCTTATTCCTGCGCTAGCCATGGGCAGCAGCTAAATCCAGACCAATCAGATGGGATTGTCAGAAATATGTATACGCTGAGGTCAGACAGAAAGCTTACATCTGCTTAAAAGTTTGGCCAATCCCTGAAAAGTAGGATTTTATTATCCTGAAAGAAATAAGTCCACTTTCAACTTCTCAAAAGTAGCCCGATATCCAGCTGAAAGAAATGGCAGATCAAAATCTTCTTTGAGGGCCGGGCGTGGTGGTGCATGCCTTTAATCCCAGCACTCGGGAGGCAGAGGTAGGAGGATGGCCATGAGTTCAAGGCCACCCTGAGACTACATAGTTAATTCCAGGTCAGCCTGGACCAGAGTGAGACCCTACCTCGAAAAACCAAAAAAAAAAAAAAAAAAAAAAAAAAAAAAAAAAAAAGAAAATCTTCTTTGAGCCTGGTGTGGTGGCACACACCTTTAATCCCAGTACTCGGGAGGCAGAGTTAGGATGATTACTGTGAGTTTGAGGCCACCCTGAGATTATGCAGTGAATTCCAGGTCAGCCTGAGCTAGAGTGAGCCCTATCTTGAAAAAAAAAATATTGTCTTTGATAACCTGACACATATCAACAGATGTCTTGGGCCTCAGTTTTCCAGCCTAAAATACTGGTTTATTGGGTTACATCATATTCAATAGTATCTTATACTACACTTATAGAGTTGGATCCTAGAAGTCATTTTGCAGCTCACTGTTAACTTACCAAATGCTGCTGTATATTGGTTCCGAATGTTAAATATTTAATCAACTCTAGGTGAAACCCAAATGTAATTCATTAAGCAACTTGGTGTTGAGTCAGATGTAACGGACATGAAAAATGCCTTTTCATTAGAGTCCATTGGCTTCATTGGTTCAAGAATTCTGGCTGATGGAATGAATAGCAAAATTCTTCTTTATTCAAACTGAGTGTGTCTGAGTAAAAATAAAATAATAAAAAAAAGGCCAGGAGGCTTTCCAATTGTTTTTTTAAAAACTAATTGTGATGTATTGATTTTCTAAGCCACATTAAAATCCACATAGCTCTCCTTTGGTTAATCCAAATGATGAATGAATTTAATGAAAGTTTCAATTTCAAATGTGCATAAAAGTAAAGACTGGAGAAAGGCACACAGGAGTGTGCACATACACATGCATGCATTCATGCACACACATAGAATATGGAGAAAAAGATACATGTAGTATAGCTGCTGGTATGTTACCCATGTTCCAGTAAATAGTACCCCCATGCTCATGCAAACAACCTTAATTAAACAGAGGGTGACCTCCCCCCCAAAGAACATGAAAATAGTAGGGGAATAGGTAGTTGGGAAGGAGAAAGGGTTTAGTGGGAATGGGAGGGAGACAAAAGGTAATGGGATAAATATCATCAAAATACATTATATATGTGTTATGAATTCATCAAGAAGTAAATAAATTAAAAAAGATATACAGAGTATAATTTATATATAAACAGAGGGAGTGGCAGAGACCATGATCAAAGAACCTTCTGAATATTTACATTTTATTTTTGTCCCTTGCTTATAGGTTCTGGTAAAGTTAATCTCTACAAATGTAATGATAACTTTTTGAAAAATAATTGTATGCTTTAAGTAATAACAATTTCTTTTTTTTCTATTTTTTTCCAGTAACTAGATTCAGGAAAGAAATGCAATGGTTATGGGGGAAATGAGCAAGAGTGCTGCTTTCTTGGTGAACCTGGTACCAACACAAGGGTGAAGGAGATAGACACAGAGAACATTAAACTCCTACTAAACCAGATATCCAGAGACATAGAGGCTCCCAAGACTTCATCACTGAAGTAGAACTAAAACAAATCCAACATGGCTCAGGGAAATTCTTGGCAGAGGGGGTGGAAAGATTGTTATAGCCACAAGTTGGGACATTATTCACAGAGATATTGCCTCTTCCCCATAAACCATGGCTACCCACACAATGCACAACCTACATTCCCCATGAGGAGGGTCCCTTTGGAGGGGGGAGGACAGGGAGGAGGCTAACAATGATACCGGTATGACTGTATACACACTACCTACATAACTAATTAAAAAAAAAGAAATGCAATGGTTCAGATATAAATTAAGCACAACCACACTGACTTTATAAAGCTACTATTAACCAAAAGGAAGGAAAGAAAGAAGGAATAAAAAAGAACTACATATTGTCAAAGCGTATTCCATGTACCTGGTACATTCCAGGAAGACATGTTGTGGTGGTTTGAGGATAAGGTGTCCTCCATAGACGCATGTGTTTTGGATGCTTGGCCTCAGCTGTTGGTAATTTAGGTTGATAATTTGCTGGAGGAGGTGTGTTGCTGGTGTGGGCTTGGGGGTGTTACAGCCAGATCCCCATTGCCAGAACTCAGCTCAATCTTTTGCTACTATTTTCCACCTGCCATGGGAAGACATGATAGCCAACTTCTGCTCTTCTATCCTTTCCCTGCCATGAGGGAGCATTGCCTGGAGACTGTGGCCACAATAAACTTTCCCCACTCATCAGCTGCTTTTGGTCAGATGTTTTATTCTAGCAAAGAGAAGGAAACTACAGCACATGCTCTCCTCCTCCATTACCTTGAGTAGGGGTTGGAAGCCTTAGGTCCATTGTTCAGATCTGGTCCACTGACTCCTTTCAAATGAATATATTTTATATTTTCAAATACCTTAGCAAAACAAGAACATATCATGTAAAAATTATACTAAGTTAAAATCCCAATAGTATATAAATAAAATTTTATTGGGATATAGCCACACTCATTTGTTTGTGTCCTAGAATGGCAGAGCTAAGTGCTTGTGACAGATAGCACAGCCACAAAGCTTAAAATATTTATAGCAAATATTTGCTGATCTTTGTCCCAGATGACAGCAGAGTTTTAAAAAAAATTTATATATTATAACAAGTTACACTCTTTTTAATTTAATTTTTTATTTATTTATTAGAGATGGAGAGAGAGAGAGAGAGAGAGAGAGAGAGAGAGAGAGAATGAATTGGTGTGCCAGGGCCTTTAGCCACTGCAAACAAACTGCAGGTGCATGTACCACCATGTGCATCTGGCTAATGTGGGACCTGGAGAATTGAACCTGGGTCCTTAGGCTTTGCAGGAAAGTGTCTTAACCACTAAGCAATCTCTCCAGTCCCAGGTTATACTCTTTTATCCCCTCACCTCTGCTTCCATTTCTCTTGGGGTCATGCTCAGTGGGTTATGGTATTCACTGTGTTATGAAAGCCTCAGTCAGTCCCTGTGGGATAGTGGGGATGGGGGGGCGTGCCTCAGGGTATGCCTACCCACTCTTTGGCTCTTGCAATCTTTCTGCCCCTCTTCTTCAATGTTACCTGAGCCATGGCAGGCCTGTTAGCAGTCTGAGTGCTGAGTTCTCTGTAGTCTTTGTATTTCTGCTTTGATGGGTTTTGATTGATCACTGTTGTTTTGTTGGTCACTGTGTCTGTCACCCTTGCCCTGGATCTGGTTGTCAGGCTAGCAGTGAGAGCAGAGAGTATTCATGTTGCCACTTTCTCTATAATTTTTCCTGGGGCCCAGCAGATGTGTAGAGGTGGCAAGTCTCATGGTGGGCAGTTGGCTATCTTCTTGTCTTATTTATGGATCTTGGTTCTCCTACATTTTCTCTGTCATCTGTAAAACAAAATAGACTCTCCAACCAAGAGTGACAGTAGCTTCAGTAAAATGGGATATGCTTAGTTATTTGAGAAGATTTTTGGTGTATCAGTCCACTCTTATTCTCCAGAGTGCAGTGGGGGACTTCTCTTTAAAGTCTATGAGTTTCCTGACCATGGGATTATGACTTGGTTCCCAGTACCAGAAAAACTCCTTGCATCCTTAGGCTTAAAGGAGAGGGCACAATCCCTCCTGTCTAATGGTGCTCTCTGAGTCCTTTTTCATTGCCCCAGCAGTATCTCTTCCTAGGGTAGCTGACAGTGAAAGTATCCATTTATTAAAAGAATACCCTGGGCACGCTAGGCATGGTGGCAGATGCCTTTAATCCTAGCATTTGGGAGGCTGAGGTAGAAGCACTGCTGTGAGTTCAAGGCTAGCCTTGAGCTACAGATTGAGTTCCAGGTCAGCCTCAATAAGAATGAGACTCTACTTTGAAAACAACAACAAAAGAACACCGTAAGGTGAAGCCTTGACCTGGGATTCCTCCAACTCTAAGACTAATTCCATAATAAACTCATATCCCCAAATTTGGTCTTCCAATTTTATGATGTAGGTTAGATGCAATGAAATTTAGCACCACATTTTTAAGTCTCTTTAGATAAAGGAACAAAAATTCTGGGATATACACATATGTAATGTTGCTTTTTTTCTCTTTGACATGCACTCACATGCATGTGTGTATATGTGTGTTTGTAGTATGTGTGGTGTGGTGTGAGAATTGTTTGTGCCTGTGTGTGAAGATGCTGAGTTCAGAGGAGAATCGTCTACCGCTCATCCATGTGTTTCTTTGAGATGGAGTGTCTCACTCAACTAGGAGCTGCTGTTTTAGGTCAGCAAGCCCCAGCGATCCTGCCCCCAGCAGGATTGGGGTTACAGCTTTTTTTTTTTAAAGTTTATTTTATTTTATTTTTAAAAATTTATTAGAGAAAGAGAGAGGGAGAGAGAGAGACAGAGTAAGAATGGGTGCTCCAGGGCCTCTAGCCACTACAAACGAACTCCAGACATGGGCGCCCCCTTGTGCATCTGGCTTACGTGGGACCTGGAGAATCGAACCGGGATCCTTAGCCTTCGCAGGCAAATGCCTTAACCACTAAGCCATCTCTCCAGCCCACAGCCAGCTTTTTTTTTTTTTTTTTTTTTTTTTTTTTTTTTTGAGGTAGGGTCTCACTCTGGTCCAGGCTGACCTGGAATTAACTATGTAGTCTCAGGGTGGCCTCGAACTCTCAGCGATCCTCCTACCTCTGCCTCCCGAGTGCTGGGATTAAAGGCGTGCGCCACCACGCCCGGCTTCCACAGCCAGCTTTTTAACTAGGCGCAGGAGAGTTGAAATCTGGAGGTCTTGGCTGGTCTCAGGTCCTCATGCTTGTGCAGCAAGTCTCTTACTTGCTGAGTCTTCTTCTCGGTCCTTACCAGATTGCTCATGAAGCAGTGTGTTCATGTGAAAGATGAGGATCACACCATTCACTTGACTGAGTGTATCAGAAACACAGTGGCATGTGAACTAACTTGTCCATGGTTACCCAGGGCATCAGTGACACCTGGAGTGAGAATTTGAGCCAACTCCAAGCTTCTTTGCTAGAGATTTCTTTATGAATAAGTGTATGGTTTCTGAAAACTTTTCCAGATCCACAGATTTTCATATGGGGGCTTTGGAAAATGATATGCTCATACTTTGGAACCAGAAGGACTTGGGTTTGAATCATCACTTTTTTGCTAAGACATGTTCAGAATATCTATTAGCATCTGAGGTAGTTTGATTCAGGTGTCCTCCATAAACTTAGGTGTTCTGAATGCTAGGTTCCCAGCAGATGGAGATTTGGGAATTAATGCCTCCTGGAGGCAGTGTATTGTTGGGGGTGGGCTTATGGGTATTACAGACAGTTTTCCCTTGCCAATGTTTGGCACACTGTCCTGTTCCTGTTGACCAAGTTATGTTGGCCAGGGGGTGATGTCCACTCTCTGCACATGCCATCATTTTCCCCTGCCATTATGGAGCTTCCCTTTGAGTCTGTAAGCCAAAATAAACATTTTTTCCCCCGCAAGCTACTCTTGGTTGGGTGATTTCTGCCAGCAATGTGAACCTGACTGCAACAGCATCTTCCGTGACTTCATCTATAGAATAACATAAATAATGGTACTTATAGGCATGTTGCTAAAATTAAAAGATAAAAAACATTTGTTATTATTTCACACTTACCAAGTACTCTTTCAGTATTGACTATTATTTTACTCTAACTGGCTAAAAGTGGAACTCTGAAACAGCAATTGTACACTCTTTCCATAATGAAACACCACTTCTCTAATATTATTTCAGGTTTATTTTTTTAAAAGCTCAGATGTATACTATTGATTTCCCTTTGAATTTTGCTACATTTCTGAAAGCTTCCAAATGCATTTAAAGGTTTCACTGAGGGAGGGGACACTGGGGAATATCACTGTGACAAAGTCCTGGGAGTCGATGATGTTCACGGTGTGGGGGGGAGGAGGCTTCAAAAAGCTCTTCATGATCCATTAGGCATGAATCATTAGTGCAGCTCAGAAGTACAATGAGACATTTGTAGGAGTCTGTACTATCAGTGCCCGGGATGAGCCCATTCTTGTCACCACAGACTCTTAATATCTCAGCTCTAAGAACGGCCAAGATGGATGACACTTTGCTTCAAAGAACAGGCTGAGCACGCTGCACTCTATGAAGGCATTAGCAAATGTAGTTTTAAACTTTTTCACTGTTTCCATGTGGGATAGATGTGTTAAAAAGGCAGTGTGGCATTAATGTGCTGTGTGCAGTATTAAATTATGAAACATGTTCTGTGAATTTTTATAATGTCAACTTTTTATTTCCACAGTGCTCTGACAAACATCTACATCCCTGTACGGAAGTGCCTAATCTATCAACAGTGTTTGTTTACTCTATGGGACCACCAACATAGACAGAATTCACATTAATGTATCCTGGTACTATTTTTTTAACTTTTCCCCCCTCTCCAATGGAATCATTTGCATATGGCTCCCTTCTTGTTGAATAATTACCTGTGATAAACTCTAGATGGGGTTATCATTCTACCTTAAGATACATGTTAAGGAAACAATATAAGAAAGTTTAACTCCTTTCTCAAAATTTACTAGGCATCATAAGATGAAGTTTGTGACTATAAAATAATATTTACATTTATGTATATGCATATGTCATACAGTTAATTTGATGTGAGATGCTGAGAATATGATTTTTAAGAAAGTCATTACTTTTTAAAATATTTATTTACTTATTTGAGAGAAAGAGGCAGAGAGAGAGAGAGAGAGGGAGAATGGGTATGCCAGGGCCTCCAGCCACTGCAAACGAATTCCATATGCATGCATCCCCTTGTGCATCTGGCTTACGTGAGTCCTGGAGAATCGAACTGGGATCCTTTGGCTTTGCAGGCAAACTCCTTAACCACTAAACCATCTCTCTGGCCCCAGAAAGTCATTACCTTTTAAATTAATGGTTTCAGACAGTCAGCCAGATTACTGGTCACTGAATTTTTTTCTTTTTGTGTGTAGGCTTTTTGAAACAAGATCTCACTCTGATTCTCATGTCTCAGTCTCCTGTGTACTGGCATCACTAGCATGTGCCATCACCCTCACTTGATTACTATTCTCCTATTTATTTATTTCAATTTCAGTTTTTAAAAAGGTTATACTCTTGGGGCTGGAGAGGTGGCTTAGCAGTTAAGGCATTTGCCAGTGAACTTTCTAAATCCTGTTACATGATTCAGGTGGAATATGAGTTAGATTAACAATCAGTACTTTTTGAATCTTAATTAAATTTGAATTTCATATAAAAAGTATGTATTTTTAAAAAATATTTTATTTATTTACTTATGAGAGAGATTTCATGTGTGTAAAAGACTATATATATATATATATATATATATATATATAGAGAGAGAGAGAGAGAGAGAGAGAGAGAGAGAGAGAATGGACATGCCAGGTTCTCTTGCCACTACACACAAACTCCAGATACATGTGTCACTTTGAGTGTCTGGCTTTACATGGGTACTGGGGAATCAAACCTGGGCCAGTAGGCTTTGCGAACAAGCACCTTTAATCACTGAGCAATCTCCCCAGCCTATAAACAATTTATCTATAAGTATTTTTTGTTTATTTTTACTTATTTATTTGAGAGTGACAGACCAAGAAAGAGGCAAGATAGAGAGAGAGAGAGAGAGCATGGGCATGCCAGGGCGTCTAGACACTGCAAATGAACTCCAGATAGATGCACCTTTTTGTGCACCTGGCTTTACATGGGTACTGGGGAATTGAATCCAGTTTGTTAGGCTTTGCAGGAAAATGCCTTAACTGCTGAGCCATCTTTCCAGCCCATAAGCATTTTTTTTGAGGGAGGGTTTCACTGTCCAGCCCAGGCTAACCTGAAATTCACTATGTAGTCTCAGGGTGGCCTTGAACTCATGACTATCTACCTACCTCTGCCTCCCGAGTACAGGGATTAAAGATGTGCACCACCATGCCCAGCAAGTATTTCAGAAACACATGCCCTGACATGATGTACACCCAAGTGCAATAGTGGCACACAGCCTTGGTGGGTAACCAATACCTTTCTGATTGACTAGGATATCTGCTCAGTGGAAAAGAACCCATATTTGGAACTGAAAAACAGGTCAAAATCATATTCAGACAATGATTTTGCTCTCCAATATCAAGCTCCCACTAATCTTAGGCCCAAAGAGGGACTATACCCAACAAATTTTCTCTAACTTAATATTGCTTATCACATTTAACTTGTGCTGACTTCACTCTTGGTTGGAGAATCTGTTTCTCTTTTTCCGATGGGAGCAAGACCCAAGGAGACAAACTACCCATTGCATTTCAGCCAAGCCCCAGCTTGAGATGAGCAAGAGTGCTGCTTCCATGGGGAACCTGATAATCATCAAGGTGAAGGAGACAGACACTGAGAATTCTCAATGCCTACCAAAGCAGAGATCCAGAGGCTCCTAAGAGCCCATCACTGAAGTAGACTTAAAACATACCCAACACAGCTCAGGGAATTTTGTGGAAGAAGGGGCAGAAAGATTGTTAGAGCCACAAGTTGGGACATTATGCTCAGAAGCATTACCTCTCTCCAATAACTGACTGCTGCTATCACAATGTGTAACCCACAATCCCCACGGGGATAACCTGCAATCCCAATGAGGAGGGCCCTTCGGAAAGGGGGCAGGGATAAGGGAAAGGATGGTACCAACAAGTGATGTTTCCATACTAAGTATGTCCATAACTAATAAAAATAAAATAAAAAAGAATAAAATGTTGATGCTCAACAATATGATTAAATTGGTAAACAGTGTATAAAATATTTATTTATTTGAGAGAGAGAGAGACAGATAGATAAATTGAGAGAGAGGGCCTCTAGCCACTGCAAATGAACTGCAGATGCATGCGTCCCTTTGTGCATTTGGCTTATGTGGGTCCTGGGGAATCAAACCTGGGTCTTTAGGCTTCACAGGTGAGTGCCTTGACCACTAAGTCATCGCTCCAGCCCCATAAGTATTTTTTTTTTAATGGTGGCATATCTCATGCAATATTCAGGATGTACTTTTCTGTGTGTGTGTATATGTGTAGTATGTGTGGTGCATGCATGTGTGAATATGCAGATGCATGTGCCTTTTTGTTGGGGGTCAGACTGGCTGACCAGTGAACCCCAGAAAATCTCCAATCTCTGCTCCCTACAGGACTGGGGTTACAGGCCTACATGGCCACGCCCAGCTGTTTACATGGAGAATCAAACTAAGAGTGAATCAGGCCTTCTCAGACTCTCATGCTTGTGTGGCTAGTGCTCTTACCCACTGAGGTATCTCGTTAGTCCAGGATGGACTTATATGGAGCAGATTTTTGTTGTTTATCTTAAATATAGATTTAAATGAACATTCTGTAGTTTTGTTTGCTAAATATAGTAACTCAATTACAAGGAAAGCATCATTTAAATTTTTTCAGACAGTCTAATTTGTTGAAGTTTACAGACATACCAATAAAGAGCCACAGATGATAACGAAATCTTGGAGTCTTTGTGATGGGAATATTAATCCAGCCTTCAGTTCACTGCTGTTGTATGAGAGCATTAGGACAATTAAGCAGAGGGGAGATGCTTTGTTAGTGATACAGGGGCAGCTGAAGGGTACTGGAAAACTGATCATTCAAATCCTCAAATTGGGGCAGAGACCTGTAATCCCAGAAGTTTGGGAGCCTGAGGCAGGAAGTTCCCAAATTCAAGGCCTGCTTGGGATACAAATAGAATTCAAGGCTAGTCTTGGCAGTTGAACAAGATTCTGTTTTAAAACAAATAACTTAATCAGTCTCTCTTTTATTTTGATGTCCTGATCTTTTCCTCCTATTATGATGGTCTTGTGAAGGTAGTGTTAGGCACTGCCAGATCATGGATATCCAGGCCATTTTGTGTCTGGAGGAGCACGTTGTAAGGAACCCTATTCTTCCTTTGGCTCTTACATTCTTTTTTTTTTTTTTTAATTTTTATTTTTTGGTTTGTTGAGGTAGGGTCTCTAGCTCAGGCTGACCTGGAATTCGCTCTGTAGTCTCAGGGTAGCTTTGAACTCAGGGTGATCCTCCTACCTCGGCCTCCCCAGTGCTGGGATTAAAGGCGTGTGCCACCATGCCTGGCTTGGCTCTTACATTCTTTCTGCTACCTCTTCTGCAATGGACCCTGAGCCTTGGAAGGTGTGTTAGAGATGTTTCAGTGCTAAGCATTCCTGTGTCCCTTCTTCTTAGCACCATGGTGCCTTCTGAGTCATCCCAAGGTCACTGCCATCTGAAAAGAGAAGCTTTTCTAACCAAAAGTGAGAGTAGCATTAATATATGGGTATGAACATTAAAAGAAGTGCTTACTGGGCAGTTTGGTGAGCATAGTATATACATTTAGCCAGACACCAGCAGACGTTACACCCCTAGGGCTCATGACTAACCCTGTTGTAGGTTTTCAGTATCAGGGATGTATTCCCTCCCATGGAGTGGGTCTCCAGTCCAATTAGAGAGAGGTTGTTTTCCCCCATAACAGGCATGCCACTTTTGCACGCTTTGGCTCATTTGGTCTGGCTGGCCAAATTTAAAGCTTGCAGTGTCCACTGTTGAGTGTCTCCAGTGGTGATTTCTCTATGACCCATCGAACTGCATGCAGCATAGCTTTTTCCAGCTTTCTGTCAGCTGGTCCACATGGAGGAGGCTTTCAGCTCAGCTCCAGCAGGATTTCTCAGTGACCTTGTAGCCCAAGTATGTGGAGTCTTCAGTAATAAGGTTTTACTATCTATTTCTGGTAGGAAACCAAGGGCCTTGGCAATGGCCTGTAATGTTTTGGGGGTATCAGGGACCTCCCTGGCCAACAACTCACTGGAAGGTATCCCATCCCTGGCACTGAAAATTTTCTAGTAACAATCTATGGCTTCAGAGTGTTCCTTTGTCCAGAAAAGTAGGTTTCCATATGACTTTTTTTTATATCCTCTTAGATTTTGATTAGCCCTCCCTCCACCTTTCCTTTACTCAACCTCTTCTCCTTACCTCACTTAGGCCTTTTCACCTCCATTAATCTGTTCTTTTACTTACATATATACAATACCATCCTATTAAGCCCCCCTCCCTCCCTTTCTATTCCCTTTCTAGCTTACTGGCTTCTGCTACTGAATTTTATTCCTACTCACATAGAAGTTCAATCATTTGTAGCTAGGATCCACATATGAGAGAGAACATGTGATATCTGGCTTTCTGGGCCTGGGTTACCTCACTGAGTATAATCCTTTCCAGATCCATCCATTTTCCTGCAAATTTCATAACTTCATTTTTCTTTACCGCTGAGTAGAACTCCATTGTGTAAATGTGTCACATCTTTATTATCCATTCATCAGTTGAGGAACATCTAGGCTGGTTCCATTTCCTAGCTATTGTAAGTAGAGTGGCAATAAACATGGTTGAGCAAGTATCTCTAAGGTAGTGAGAAGAGTTCTTTGGATATCTATCTATTTATCATCTATCTATCTATCTATCTATCTATCTATCTATCTATCTATCTATCTATCTATCTATCTATCTTTGAAGAGTCCTAGGAGTGGTATAGCTGGGTCATATGGTAAATCTATTTTTAGCTGTTTCGAATCTCAACACTGATTTCCACAATGGCTGGACCAGATTGCCATTCCCACCAACAGTGTAGAAAGGTTCCTCTTTTCCCACATCCTCTCCAGCATTTATGGTCATTTGTTATCATGATGGTAGCCAATCTGACAGGAGTGTAATGGAATCTGAAAACAGTTTTAATCTGCATTTCCCTGATGACTAGGGATGTAGAACATTTTTTAGATGTTTATATGCCATCTGTATTACTTCTTTTGAGAACTCCCTATTTAGTTCCATAGCCCATTTTTAATTGGGTTGTTTGTTTTCTTATTATTTAAATTTTGAATTCTTTGTATATCCTGGATATTAATCCTCTGTCAGATGCATAGCTGGCAAAGATTTTCTCCCATTCTGTAGGTTGTCTCTTTGCTCTACTCACAGCGTCCTTTGCTGTACAAAAGCTTTGTAATTTCATGAGGTCCCAGTGGTTGATCTGTGGTTTTATTTCCTGATCAATTGGGGTTTATACTCAGAAAGTCATTGCCTGTGCCAATATGTTGAAGGGTTTCCTCTACTTTTTCCTCTAGAAATTTCAGAGTTTCAGGTCTGATATTAAGGTTTTTGATCCATCTGGATTTAATTCTTGTGCATAGAGAGAGATAAGGATCTATTTTTCATTCTTCTACAGATACATATCCAGTTTCCCCAGCACCATTTGCTGAAGAGGCTGTTTTTTCTCCAATGAGTATTTTGGGCATTTTTGTCAAAGATCAGGTGGCTATAGCTACCTAGATTTACATCTAGGTCCTCTATTCTGTTCCATCGATCTACACATCTGTTTTTGTGCCAGTACAATGCTGTTTTTGTTACTATGGCTCTGTAATATAGCTTAAAATCAGGTATGGTGATACCACCAGCCTTATTTTTGTTGCTCAAAACTGTTTTAGATATTTGAAATTTTTTGTGTTTCCAAATGAATTTTTGGATTATTTTTTTTTTCTATTTCTGTGAAGAATGCCATTGGAATTTTGATGGGGATTGCATTAAATGTGTAGATTGCTTTTGGTAAGATTGCCATTTTCACAATATTGATTTTTCCAATCCAAGAACAAGGATTTTCCTACTGTCTTCTGCAACTTTTTTCACTTGAGTGTTATAAAGTTTTCATTGTAGAGAGCCCTCACTTGCTTGGTTAGGTTTATTTCAAGGAACTTTATTATTTTTTTTGAGGCAATTGTTAATTGGCGAGATTCCCTAATTTCATCCTCTGCATGTTTGTTGTTATCATATAGGAAAGCTACTGATTTCTGCGTGTTTATTTTGTATCCTGCTACATGGCTATAGGTGTTTATCAGCTCTAACAGTTTGAGAGAAACAGAAAGAATGGGCATGGCCGGGCCTCCAGCTGCTGAAAATAAACTCCAGATGCATGAGCCACTTTGTGCATCTGGCTTATGTGGGTCCTGGGGAATTGAACCTATGTCCTTTGGCTTTGCAGGCAGGTGTCTTAAGTGCTAAGCCATCTCTCCAGCCCAGGACTTCATTTTATACATTGGAAGTATCTGCATGGACAGGCTGCATGACTTCCATAGAGCATATCATACCAGCATTTTTCTGGGAGTAGACCCAGTATGACAGTAGTGTGTTCTTAGCTAGAATTAAATTGATGCTTGTCTGGTAGTGGAATCTTTTGTCAGTGTACACTTGACAAGTTGGAGGTGTGTCCAGAAGCCCTTCTTCTTCCTCTTCTTCTCTCTCTCCCTCTCCCCCCTCCTTTTTCTTCTTCTTTTTTTTTGAGAGCTGGTGATTAACCCAGGGCTTTGAACTAAAGACAAGTTCTCTACCACTGAGTTTTATATATCAGCCCTCCTAGATTTATTTATTTGACAAAGAGAGAGAGGGAGAGAGAGAATGGGTGCGCCAGGGCCTCCAGCCACTGCAAACAAACTCCAGATGTGGGTGCCCCCTTGTGCATGTTGGCTAATGTGGGTCCTGGGGAATCGAACCTTGGTCCCTTGGCTTTGCAGGCAAATGCCTTAACTGCTAAGCCATCCTTCCAGCCCTAGATTCATTTTATAATCATGTGTTTTTGTGCACATGTGAATTCTTTTTTTCATTCATGTTCACGTGTGTACTTGTATATATACATGCAGCTCATATTTGTGCAGGCATGTGTGGAGGCCAGAGCACAACCTAGGGTGTTTTTCCTTAGGTGCCATCCACCTGACTTTGAGATAAGGTCTCTTATTTGGCCTGGAGCTCACCAGTTAGACTACATTGGTAGGCAAGGTGCCCCAGGGGCCTCCCTGTCTCTGCCTCCTCAGTGCTGGGATTACATGTTTCACCACACATGGCATTTTTATGGGGGTCATGAAAATTGGATTTAGGTCCTTTTGACTGACTTAGCTATTGCCACAGCCCCCTCCCATGTGAATTTTTAGCGATATAAACACATGTGACAATTGGTTTCAGAATGTTAATGAGGTTCTGGAGTGTATGTCAGCAGTAAAGTGCTGCATGACAGACTGGGAATGAAAACAAAACAAAGATATTGAGAAAGATTCAGGATGATTATTTAGATAGGAAAGAATCTCGATTCAAATAAAAATCACTTGGAGGAGCACTGAAACATCTCTATCACATCCTCCAAGGCTCAGGGTCCATTGCGGAAGAGGAGGGAAGAATATAAGAGCCAAAGGAAGGGTATGACTCCTTACAATGCAACTGTCCAGACAGAAATTGGCCTCAATATCCATGACCTCACAGTGCCTTAGCGATACCTTCACAGGACCCTCATAATAGTAGAAAAAAGATGATGACATCAAATTAGAAGAGAGACTAATGGAGAGAGGGAGGGTATATGGAGAGTGGAGTTCTGAAGGGGAATGGGGGAGGGGAGGGAAATATCATGGTTTATTGTCTGTAAGTATAGAGGTTGTCAATAAAAAATAATAATAATAAAAAGGCTGGCGTGGTGGCACACCTTTAATCCCAGCACTCGGGAGGCAGAGGTATGAGGATTGCTGTGAGTTTGAGGCCACCCTGAGACTACATAGTGAATTCCAGGTCAGTCTGAGCTAGAGTGAGACCTTAATTTGAAACACCAAAAAAAAAAAAAAAAAAAAAGAAATTCAAAATATGAGGGTCAGCGAAGATGTGGGGAAAGAGAAATGTAAGTGGCAAAGAAATGTAAATTGATGCAGGACAGCTAAGAGAAGCCTTGCTGCCTATTAAACACAGGCCTCCCTTATGACATAGAAATCTGTCTTCTGGGTGTGTACTCATGGCAAGTGTTATCTCTCCTCACACAAATATCTGGATACAGAGTTCACATTTTAGCAGGAAATTCCGATACCTAAATGATTTTTAACAACTTGATATTTTCATCAAATTATTTAATAAATTAGAAATATTCAAACTGCAAAATCAGTATGTTTTTATGATCTAAATCTAAGATGCTATAATAGAATTCATTCCTGTCACATACATATTACTCCTGTTCCTCTCCAATTTAGGGCATGAATAATAGTTTTGAAGGCTAAAAAAAATTGTAAAATCTGTTTTTTTTTCTCTTCAAAATTTCAATCCTTCTCCTTCCTCCTTTCTTAGCTTATGATCTCCCTTTTATGTCACAGAAACAAAGTGATGCAATCAAGAGAAAATTGTTCCAGCTTCTCCCTGACAATCTTGAAAAATGAACACATTGTCTGCTGTTCTCATTTTCAAAAAGGAAATATGGAGATCTTATCTAATTTCCCTCCCTGCATCCTTTGTATTCTAGACCTCAGAGCTGTGTCTTGTGCAGGAACTTTAAGTCTGCTTCTATTCCTTTCTCCCCCAAATCATCCATTTTCCTCTTTTTGCTAAATTATTCTCATCTGCATAAACATATGGCCTGACATAGCTTACTTTTAAAACAGTCACGTTCCACCTCACCTCAGCTCAGTGCATGTTTCTTTATGGCAAATTCTCATCTTTGTGTGTCTTCACATTTTTTTTTTTTTTTGAGGTAGGATCTTGCTCTAGTCCAGGCTGACTTGGAATTCACTATGCAGTCTCAGGGTGGCCTCAGACTCATGGTGATCTTCCTACTTCTGCCTCCCAAGTGCTGGGATTAAAGGCATGAGCCACCATGCCTGGCTTTTCCTCCCTCCCTCCCTCCCTCCCTCCCTCCCTCCCTCCCTCCCTCCCTTCTTTCTTTCTTTCTTTCTTTCTTTCTTTCTTTCTTTCTTTTGGTGAGAAAGGGTCTCTGTATTAGTTATTTTCATGTAGCTTTGCCCAACATACCTGAAAGAACAGTTTAAGGGAGGCAGCATTTATTTGAGCTCATGGTTTCAGAAGGTTCAATCTCTGGTTTGTTGGTCCCACGTGTTTGGGCAGAACGTTGCGGCAGCAGGAGTGGGTGGAGGAGGAGAGCTTTTCACTTCACAGAAGACAGGATGCAGAGAGAAAGGATTGAGAACCCAATAAAAACTTCAAAATCACATGTCCAGTGATCTGCTTCCTCCTTAGGCTCTACTTGCCAAAGTCTTCACAACTACACTGAACTGCGACATCAGAGCCTGTCTGAGACATTTTATGTTCAAATCATAAGCATCTTTATTAGCTCAGGCTGGTCCAGAACTCATGATCCTAGTGATAATGCCTTCCAAGTACTGGGATTACAGGCATGTCCCATCATACCCAGCTTCCTCAGACAACTTTAGAAAACTCCACAGTCCTGTTTTTCCTCCTACATTATAGGTTACTTAAAAAAAAAAAAAGAAGAAAAAAAGAGATTCCCTTCCAGCCTTCCCTCCTCTTCCTTGCTTTGATGTTGGGTCAGGCCAGAGCTACATCGTTACCTGAGAGGATATTATTTGACCCCAAGGCTTTCATTCCATCTGTATTCCAAGGGATCCTCATTGTACACACCCTTGGACAGACCGTGAGCTCCAGAAGGTGTGTATCCATGCACACAAAACAGAATTGTTCAAATAAGAGAGTGCAAACAGGTCTCACACTTAGTTCTGACTGTCTTGTGTCTCTTTCAGCACTTGTAGCAGACAGCTTCACGTCACTGGGGGCACCTATTCAAACTACCACAGCACTGTTCTTCTTTGTGGTTAGAAAAATTTCCTTTTACCAGGACTTAAAGTCCACAGACTGTTTGGGTTGATATGCAGACTACATTTTACATATAAATGTCCCTTCCCAAAGGGCCCCTTATAAGCTACATTGGAATGGCACTACTTGTGCCAAGACTTCAAACAATTTCATAAAGATTTGAATTAAAAGTGGGAAATGAAAGCTGCTCATTGCAAATTGGCTTCTCTGCCTTCCCAGGAGTCAATTTCTACTTTCAAACAGGAAAAATCAGGAGTATTACTTTTTGGTTATTAAACATATGAGTGACATTGGAATTTCAGGTTGTTTTAGAAAGGCTTGTGATTTAAGCCTCAGATACTTAATATGATATGCATGGTTGTTTAAAATGAATAAAATATCTGAAGAATCATTTACCTCCTGGGAAAGTAGATGAAATCAATTAGTATATATCAAAACACAATATGGCCAGGTTTCTGTGGATCATCTGCAAGATTGATAGAGATGCCTCATCTTTTATTACATGGTAAAATTTTATAGGTTACTCTAAGTTTGTTCTTTTCCAACTTTGGTGGTAGGTGATACCTGTAGTAGTTTACTGTATTAACAGTTTATAAGGGTGCTAAAATTCAAGTGTCAAACAGGGTACAATGTCCAGGGTACAATTATGAGTGGAAATGTTTTTAATGTGAAAACGGGCTTGATTATATTATGCAGCATGTCTTTACTGACATTGTGGTGGTTTGAATCTGTTGCCCAACCCCATAAACTCATGTATTTTGATGGTTTGTCCCCAGCGGATGATAATTTGGGAGGTGGAGCTTTGATGGGGAGGTGTGTTGCTGGTGGGTATTATGGCCAGCTCCCCTTTGCCAGAGCTTGGCTCACTCTCCTGTTGCTGTTTTCCACTTGCTTTGGCAGAGGTGATGTGGAGCCTCTGCTCATGCCATGCTTTCCCCTGTCATCATGAAGCTTCCCTTGAGACCGTAAACCACAATCAAAATTTTCTTCCCACCAACAGATTTTGGTCAGGTGCTTTATCCCAGCAATGAGAAGGTAACTTCAACAGACACACAGTATCTAAAGGACATTCAATACCTGGGCTGGCCATTGGCAGATTTTCTAGATATACCTCCAGCCCTTGGGAGTGGTGAGTTTACTTTTCCCTGGATGGGGCAGCATTGGGGAGAAATCTGAACTTCTGGTGGGTGTCTCATAAGTAGCATCATACTTATTAGATTATTTTTTGAGGTAGGGTCTCACTCTAGCCCAAGTTGACCTGGAATTCACTCTGTAGTGCTGGGATTAAAGGCATGGGCCACCGTGTCTGAATTATTAGATTTTTTTTTGGTGGTGTGTTTTGAGATAGGGTCTCACTCTAGCCCAAGCTGACTTGGAACTAACTTACTCTGTAGTCCCAGGCTGACCTTGAACTCACAGTGATCCTCCTACTTCTGCCTCTCAAGTGCTGGGATTAAAGATGTGCCACCACATCCTGCCTAGATTTTTTTTTTTTTTGATTAACATGTAATGATTATCTTGTGAATGCAGCTCAGTGTGATGTTTCAATATTTGTACACAGCATATATGGGGCACAGTGAGGGTCTTACTACCCCTCTCCTTATCTTTTTAAAAAGATTTTATTTATTTATTTGCAAGGAGAGAGAGAGAGAGAGAGAGAGAGAGAGAGAGAGAGAGAGAGAGAGAGAGAAAGAGAGAGAGAAAGAAGAGAGACAGTCACAGAGAGAATGGGCATGCCAGGGCCTCTAGCCACAGCAAATGAACTCCAGATGCACGTGCCACTTGTGCATCTGGCTTACGTGGGTCCTGGGCAATCAAACCTGGGTCTTTTGGCTTTGCAGGCAAATAACCGCTAAACCATCTCCCCAGCCCTCTCCTTATCTTTTTATAAATTAATTTTTAGGTGAGTATACAAAGTAAGGGGTTTCATTACAGTATCTTCACACATATGTGCCACTATAGTTCATTCTTATTTGTTTTCCTTCTGTTCTGCCCTTCCCATAATTCCTGCCCCCTTTTGGCTGGTCAGATAGTCCTTGCTTCTGCTTTCTTCTCACATGTATGCCATTTTCTATTTATTCCCTCCCTTAAGCTCCCTTCTTCATCCTTTTTCTAGTCTCACAATCCTGATCATTAGCTGTGTTGGGTAGCCTTTGAGCTCTTCTACTCTAGACCCAAGATATTATGACATGTAGTCATCCCACTAAGTTCTACAGCATGAGAGCTTATTCTTGATCTCTAATTATGTTTTAGTACCTCTTATCCAACCTTTATCTTCTCTTCCCCTACCATTCCAAGACTCTAGTAATTACAATTCTATGTTCTGATTGATTCTTTTTGCTTCCACATATGAGATAAAACATGTAGTTACCTTCTTGCATTTGCATTATTTAATTCAACATCAAGTCCTCTAGTTCCACTCATTTTGCTACAAGAGACAGAATTTCACTTTTCTATGATTTAGTTATATTCTATTGCATATGTATACATTATCTTTGTCTATACATCTGTCTGTAGGCATCTAAGTTGAGTCATATTTTAGCTACTATGAATAGTGCTTCAATAAACATGAGTGTGCAGGTATGTTTTTGGTATGCTGATTTTATTCCTTTTTAGTATATAGTCAGAAGTGGGATAGCTGATCAGATATTATGCTATTTTTTTTAGATTTATTTGTGTGAGAGAGAGGGAGAGAGAGAGAGAGAGAGAGAGAGAGAGAGAGAGAGAGAGAGAGAAAGTATGGGTGATCCAGGGCCTCCTGCCACTGCAAACAAACTCCAAATGCACGTGTCACTTTCTGTGTCTGGTTTTACATGGGCACTGGGAAATTAAACTTGGGCTATCATGCTTTATAAGTAAGTACCTTCAGCCACTGAGCAATCTATCTAGTCTCTCATGTTTATTTCTAATAAAATTTAAGTTCTTTCAAACTAAGGACTAGATCTTTATTTATTATATAGATAAGACAGGGACTAGATTTTTATTTAGTTTACACACAGTATTTGGTACATAGACAGAATAACTCTAATAAAGCTCATTGAGTGGAACTGAACCAGATAGAATGTACAAAATTTCAAGAGTAACTTCTAATGCAGTGAAAATTTCTGCAAACATAGAAAGGACATATTGTTCTCAGTAAAAATGAGTTTACATGGAGCTATAGTTGGTTCAGAGATGGAATTTGGAAATTGCTGGTCAGGAAAAGGGATGGTGAAGCATCTCTATCGCTGTTGTCAGAATATCCTTAGAGTACTGCTGGAAAGTTAAAGTGTAATGATGTGGCTTATATTCCAAGTACGATGGGCTAATCGCAAGTAAGGAACTTAGTAAAACTGGCAATGGATGGTGTATTCACATAATGTATTTATATCAGCAAGGGGAGAGACAAATTACAGTTATACAGCATATAGAAAAAACTCATGAAGCAGGGCATGGTGGTGCACACCTTAGTCCCAATACTGAAGAGGGTGAGGTAGGAGGATGACCATGAGTTCAAGGCCAATCTGGGACTATAGAGTAACTTCCAGCTCAGGCTGGGCTCGAGTGAGACCCTGCCTCAAGAATGGGGGTGCTGGAGAGATGGCTTAGTGGGTAAGGCACTTGCCTGAAAAACCTAACAACTCAAGTTTGATTCCCCAGTACCCATGTAAAGCCAGATGCACAAAATGGTGCACGCATCTGGAGTTCATTTGCAGTGGCTAGACGCCCTGGTGCACTCATTCTCTCTCTCTCTTTCTCTTCTCTATCTCTCTGTCTTTCTCTAAGTGAAAATAAATAAAATATTTCTAAAAAAGGATTCATTAATTTGGATTTTATTCTGTGATTCCACTTACACAAAGTTTTAAAAAGATAAGAAAAATGAATGTGTGATGTAAGAAGTCATTGGATTTGTATTATAGATTCCTTTGGTGGAAAAGCTGAAAGAAGCACAAAGATGCTCTGGGAGCTGTGGCACCACCAGGTTTCTCTGATCAGGTATTGGATTGCGAAACTCCATCCCTCTGCGTAATCATGATCTGCTTGCTTTTCTGGATGTGTGTTATCTATCAGTAACCAGTCAAGACAGCTAAGTGAAATAAACTGTGATGGGCTGATAGAATCTACCTGTAAGTAGAGAGATGACGTCCTAGGGGAGACTGATGGGGAAGAGGACACGGCCCATGGGTCAGGGGATGCCATTATTTCAATTCATTTATACCTGCATTTTGTCCCTTTCCATCAAGCTCTAAGGATTCTGGTGTCAGGCAAATCCTAAGGGCGAGGCTGTGAGAGGGACACACTAATGAGGAGGACCTGAAAGTAATTTGGAATTTCCAACCTGAGAAAGCAGGGCAGACTTTGATTTTTCCTACCAGCCAGTGCGTTCAGCAGCAAGGGACAAAGTAAGGCGTTGACCTCAGGACTGCTTCCTGTCCTCAGCTTTCAGGGGTGTCAGGAAAACTGCTAGGGGTGGTTGAGACATCATTTCAAGAATCATGTGAAGCCTGATGGTAGTCAGAAGGGTTCAGGATTATTTATACTGGGGCCTCACCTGAGGTTCTGCTCAAGTTACTCCAGGCAGAAGATGAAAGTAGAACCCCTTAATCCTTTTATTTCTAGCATATGAGTTAAAATCAAGGCCTCCTTTTATATATGAAGTGACACTCACAGGGGTAAAAAATGTACTTATTCTCACCCTTAACATGAACTCAAAATAATTCAGGTTTTTGTGATATTGATGTGGGACAAAGTATTTCATAGATTATTAGATGAGAGTCTAATTAGATATGTGTGAGTGTGTATGACTGAGAGCTGACTCACTTATGTGTGTGTCAGTTGCTTGCTATACAGATGCCAGAAGAAGCTTAAGAGATAAGGAATTTCTTCTCATTAAAGGTTTATTTATTTATTCCTTTAGGGAGAGAGAGATAGGGAAGGAGGAAAGGGAGGGAGGGAGAGAGAGAGAGAAAAAGAGAGAGAGAAGGAGAATATGGGCAGGCTAGGGCCTCTGGACACTGAAAATGAACTTCTCTGGCTTTATGTGGGTATTAGGGAATCAAACTCAGGTCATAAGGCTTTGCAAGCAAATACCTTAAGTACCTTTAACTGCTGAGCCATCTTTCTAGCCCCTTTTTTTTTTTTTAAAGCAATGTGTGTGTGTGTGTGTGTGTGTGTGTGTGTGTGTGTGTTTAAATCCTGGGCATTGAACCCTGGGCCTTGTAAATGCTAGGCAAGTACTTTACTACTGAGTTACACTGCCCATTCTTAAACCATTTTTAGTTCAGGTAAAATACATGTAACATATAAAACTTGGCATCTTAACTATTTTAAAGTGTGCAGTTTGGTAGTATTAAATATATCCACACTGTTGGATATCCAGTCTCCAGAATGTTTTCATCTTGCAAAACTGAAGCTTTTTATATCCATTAGACAACTCCTTTCTTTCCCTTTTTTGAAGCCTCAGGAAAGTAGCATTCGACTTTCTCTTTCTGTAGGTTTTATAATTTTTTTTTTTGTGTGTGTGTGTGTGTGTGTGTGTGTGTGTGTGGACACCATGTACATGTGGAGGCCAGAGGAGGACTTTGGGTGTCCTTCTCGATTGTTCAGCTACATACTTTATTTGAGACAAGGCCTCGTCTTCAAAGTGAGTGAGCTCTGGAGAGTCTATGGTCTCTTCCCCCAGAGGACTGGGGTCACAGCCATGTGGGGCCATGCCCAGCTTTTTTCATGGGTTCTGGGAGTTGAACTTGGGTAGTCTCAGGCCCTCCCAGTTCCTCATGCTCTTAACTGCTGGGCCATCTTTCTAGTCCCAGTTTTATAATTTTAGATGCTTCATATATTTTATTTTTATTTATTTATTTATTTGACAGAGAAAGAGGGAGGAGAGAGAGGGAGAATGGGCGTGGCAGGGCTTCAGCCACTGCAAATGAACTCCAGATGCATGCGCCCCCTTGTGCGTCTGGCTAGTGTGGGTCCTGGGGAATCGAACCTGGGTCCTTTGGCTTTGCAGGCAAATGCCTTAACTGATAAGCTATCCCTCTAGCCCTAGATGCCTCATATAGATGGAAGAGGTGAGACTTTTCCGAGTGTGTATGGTGCACTGGGTATCTTCCATGTCATATGATTTTAATCTCCACAGTGGCTGGTTGTTAATATACTTGTTTTACAAGTGAGGAACCTGGAACTAGGAGAGTGAACTGCCTTGTTCAAGATCCATGAGAAATAACTGCAATGTTAGTTGACTTTGGTTTTGTTTTACCCTTCTTTACTTTGTGTTATGCAGAAGTGGCTGTCGTAATATACTTATACATTATCCTTAAAATAGTTAAGTTAGGGCTGGTGTAGTGGTTAAGGTGTTTGTGAAGCCTAAGGACCCAGGTTCAATTCCCCAGTACCCATGTACAAGGGGGTGCATGCATCTGGAGTTGATTTGCAGTGGCTAGAGGCCCTGATGCGCCCATTCTCTTTCTCTCTGCCTCTTCCTGTCTCTCTCAAATAAATAAATAAAATATTTAAAAAGTTAAGTTAGGTTAATTGGTGATTAGATTATAATTACATGTTTATTGTGTGGTAGAAATAGGACTTAAAATATGGGTGTGGTGGTTCTGACCTATAATCCCAGCACTTGAGAATCTAAAGTAGGAGGATCACTGTGAGTTTGAGGCCAGCCTGGGCTACAGAGTGAGTTCCAGATCAGCCTAGAATAGAGTGAGATCCTGCCTCAAAAAATACAGAAAAACAAAACAAGAAGTCCTCTCAAACACGCACGCAAGCAAGCAAGCAAACAAATAAAAACAGCAAGGTGCTGAGAAGATTGCTCAGTGGTTAAAGACACTTGCTTTCAAAGCCCTTCTGGCCTGGGTTTGGTTCCCCAGCATCCATGTGAAGTGTGCCAGAAGCATCTAGCTAATATTTTCAGATTTTCAATAAAACCTAAAAAAAAAAAAAAAACAAAAGAAATAATACAATTAAAATCAGGAGATTAGAAATAAGTGTCAAGGTCTTCCCAGGCTTGGAGATGTCTCACACAAAGGCTTAAAAATTAGCAGCAGTTAAAAAAGATATTGGGAGGTGGTATGTCTGCACATGGGGTACAAGCGTTGTGTGACATGTTGTTATAATACCTTCCTCCCAGGAAATGAAGGTTGGGGGGTCATTTTATGGAAGCCCTTGAATGGCCCAACTAAGGGTTTGCTCTTAATTTGGTAGGCAATCCGGGGATTTTGAAGAACCTTGATTGAAGGTGATCAGAGCAATGCTTTTAGAAAAATCAATGCACACATTAGAAGGTGAAGCAACTGAATGTAAGCACTCTCTATCAACAGTACTAAAATTGGAATGACTTTATTGCCTCTCTGCATCCCCTTGACCTTCCCCCAGTAGCAATTGAGAAACCTACTGTTCTTTAACATTTAAAACCAGGCATTCTTTTCTTTCAAAGGCATATGAATGGTAAGGTTAAGATTTGATACTTTTGCATGTACTCTACAAAGAAGACATTTTAATTCTGTGTTTCTAAATAAGAAGAGAGTTTCACTGAAGGCTGAAATGTAAAATCCTACATACTGTTTCTTGGCCCCCACCTTAGGTGACTTTTAAGCAGATGGGAATTAGAACTATGTTGCAATGCAATATATATATATGATTCTGGACCCAGGAACAATTTTCTTTCTCTTGCTTCATATTCTGTTTGCTAACACTAGAGGTCACTCAGATCCTGTCTTTAATTTAGTTTTTCCATTGTTCATCTTCATTTAAGTGACATCTGAATTCCTGTTGTGGACTTGTGTTTTTCTTTATGAATTATACAGTTTTCCGCTCTTAACCTGCTAATGTTAGTTTGTAACATTCCCCCTTACACTGATTGTTTAATTGACAAATTAACTTGTGTCAGTTTGCCAGATACTGGCTTGAAGGAGATTTTTCTTCATCACCTCAATGGTTGATGTCAGCAACAGAGAAGGCAGGTTGATTGGATGCAGAATGGTTCTAATTTCAGAAAAATCAATGTTATAACCACAATGTTCACACTGAATTTTTCCAAATGTTATATGTTCAGCTATTTGAAGGCGGTTTGGTTTTTGCTCTGTCTATTTTTAAAAAACATTTTCATTAGTCTGCATGCACTCAAATATTAATTTACTCTTTGCATTAGCTAGGTTGTCCATTTAGTCATTCATTTTTATTTTGGTGTTCTTGCAAGAGGATCTCAGTATGTACTGCAGGACAGATTAGAACTGATTATGTAGCCAGGCTGACCTTGATCTCGTGATCCTCCTCCTTCAGCCTTTTGAATACTGGGGCCATAGCTGAGCATCACCACACTTAGTCCAGTTTTTAATATTTCATTAAATATACAAAGGGAACACAGAGGTAAATGATACTAAAATGGATTTTTTTTTTTTTGAGGCAGGGTCTTGCTTTAGCCCAGGCTGACCTGAATTCACTATGTAGTCTCAGGGTGGCCTCGAACTCACAGCGATCCTCCTACCTCTGCCTTCTAAGTGCTGGGACTAAAGGCCTGACTAAAATGGATTTTTTAAAAAGTTTTTATTTTTTATTATTTTTTTGGAGAGAGACAAAGAGATCGAGACAGAGAGAGAGAGAGAGAGAGAGAGAGAGAGAGAGAGAGAGAGAGATGGGCGCGCCAGCAGTGTCTCAGCTGCTGCGAACAAAATCCAGATGTGTGCGCCCCCTTGTGGTCAAGTGCGGCATTGCACCCTTGCATCTCTGCATCTGGCTAAACGTGGGCTTAGGCTTAGGAGGCAGGCGCCTTAACCCCTAAGCCATCTCTCCAGCCCTAAAATGGATTTTTTAAAAAAAATTTGAGTGAGGCAGAGAGAGAGAGAGAGAGAGAGAGAGAGAGAGAGAGAGAGAGAGAGAGAGAGACAGAGAGAATGGGTGCGCCAGAGCCTCTCAGCCACTACAAATGAACTCCAGATGTGTGCGCCCCCTTGTGTGCATGTGCGACATTGTGCACTTGTGGCAATTTTGTGTCTGGCTAAACGTGGGACCTGGAGATTTGGCATTCTTAGGCTTTGCAGGCAGATGCCTTAACTGCTAAGCCATCTCTCCAGCCCTAAAATGGATTTTTTAACTCACATTTCCCCAAGCTTTAACATGCTGTGGTAGAGATGAGTTTACTCAGTTGTACATGGTTGTGCATGCCTATAATTCCAGTAATTGAAAGGCCGAGGCAAAAGGATCACAAGTTTAAGGGCAACCAAGGCTATATTGTGAGATTATGTCTCAGAAAAAAAAAAGAGCAAAGGAAAAGAAGTGTTATTTAATGGATGTATTAAAATGTGTTAAGTTCTTTAAGTTAAGAAAGCCTAAGGAAAGCAGGGTGACCATTTTCTTCCATTTTAAAAAATAATTTGCTTCCTTACTAATTCCAGGAAGAACACTGGAAAATGTCTGTTCTTGGGTTTCCATGTAGCTAGCACTTAAATGATATGGAGCTAAATGAGATTTCTAGCCACTGGAACCTGTGTGTCTGCTAAGGAACTGGCCATTGAACTGCTTGCCAACATGGAACATATTTATAAAGTTTCCACAAAGTACTCCTTTGATAAAATTTTGTCCTGAACATATAATTTTATAGCAAGCTTTCTGAATGTTATTAGAAAGAAACAATTTCAACCTTCTTTTAGTTTTCTCCATAGTCAAGAACAGCAAATTTTAGCAATACTGAAAACAAACTGGAGGCCTTTTAAACATACATTTCTGCTCCATATCTTCAGATATTCTAACTCAGGAAGTCTGGGATAAAAACTGGCAAATTATGACAGGAGTGGTGGCACACGCCTTTAATCCCAGCATTCAGGAGGCAAAGGTAGGAGGATCGCTGTGAGTTTGAGGCCACCCTGAGATTACATAGTGAATTCCAGGTCAGCCTGGGCTAGAGTGAGACCCTACCTTGAAAAACCGAAAAATGAAAAAAACCAAACAACAACAACAAAAAAAAAAACCCAAAAAAACAAAACCAAACCTGGCAAATTAAAAAAATTGACTCATTTATTTATTAGAGAGGGAAAGAGGCAGATAGAGTAAGAGAGAGAATGGGCATGCCAGGGATTTCAGCCACTGAAAACAAACTCTAGATGCATGCTCCACCTTGTGCATCTGGTTTACATAGGTCCTGGGTAAGCGAACCTGGGTTCTTAGGCTTGGTAGACAAGCACCTTAAGTGCTAAGCCATCTCTCTAGCCCAAACCCAGGCAGATTTTATTCTTAGTAACTTCCTAGGAAATGCTTAGGCTGGGATCCTACTTTATGAACTACTGGCCTAGATGAAGCACTATATTTGGAGTTAGGAGACTTGGCTACTGGTTTTAGTTTTACCACAGACTTGTTACATAACAATGGACAAGCATATTCACCACATAGATGTCTACATTTCATAGGTTTGTTCATACTCCATCATGTTCATTTCAAAATGACTGTAATCTGTCATTTGTGAGAATTATTTTCCTCTATCCCTCTTCCTTTTTTTCTAATCTAACTATTTGCAGGTCCCAGAAGACACTATTTTCTTCCTGGATTTTCTCGCTTTTGTATGTGTTGTGTTCCAGAATGTCTTTCTCCATTGATTAACTTGTTAATGTCCATTCATCCATTACATACTGCTATAACAGTCATAATTGAGAAGCTATAGCTAACCTGACACTGTCTCCAACACCTCCTCATTGAGCTGGTTCTTTCTTTCTTTCTTTCTTTCTTTCTTTCTTTCTTTCTTTCTTTCTTTCTTTCTTTCTTTCTTTCTTTCTTTCTTTTTGGTTTTTCAATAGGGTTTCACTCTAGCCTAGGCTGATCTGGAATTCACTATGTAGTTTCAGGCTGACCTCGAGCTCATGGCAATCCTCCTGCCTCTGCCTCCCTAGTGCTGGGATTAAAGGCGTGCGCTACCATGCCCAGCTCTGAGCTGGTTATTTCTTTTAAGGTCTTCTCACATTACCTTAAGCACAATGTTTTTCATGCCATTATGGGACTCTTCTTATTATTCAATTAATTAATTTAATTTTTTTATTTGAGAGAGAGTAGAGTAGAGAGAAAGAGGAAGAGAAAGAGAAAGAGAGAGAGAAAGAATGGGCATACCAAGGCCTCTAGCTGCTGCACATGAACTCCAGACACATGTGCCACTCTGTGTATCTGGATTTTCGTGGGTACTGGGCAATTGAACCTGGGTCCTTAGGCTTCACAGGCAAGTACCTCAACTGCTAAGCCATCTTTCAAGCCCCTTATTGGTACTTTAAGCAGCTGTTTCCCTCAGAGGAGATAGAGTCTTGCTGACCATTGTGTCCCTATCACCTAGTGCATTTTTAGAACACAGCCAAAACTCAATGATGTTTAGTACATAATTAATATGTATATATATTTCCTTTATAATGTGATTTCCTAATGGATATTTTGATAATTTTTGCTTTTATGAAAAGTTCATCTTTCCTACATTATAGATACATTTTAATAAATGTTAATTTGCATAAACACAAGAGGATTTGAATTAGAAAAGCTTACATGTTTTCTAAAGTGTCTCCAGATTCTAAGTTCAACATTGCTTTTGTATTTTGTATTGTGCAGTTTTTACAATAGGGTATGACTTTAATAATACTTTCTAACATAGAGAAGTACTTTTGTGCCATGGACACATTTTATAGATTTCGAGGGTTTTGCAGTGACTTACAATGTGCTTTTATTTTATCTTTATTTTACAGAACAAAATTCTGGGTTTTACTAAGCAAGGTTATATATTTAGTGATGAATCTAGGATTCATACTTATTACATTAATATATTATAAGCAATATCAAGAAGACAACAGCCTTTACCCATGAAATTAAGTTGCCCAACACAGTAGATTATTCAGAGAAGTCAATGAAAGCAGGATACAATAACTGTCCTTGTCCCAGATATAAGATGGAAACAAGTTGTCTCAGATTGTCCTAAAATAGACTGACTTCATGAAGTTTTGATAACATGTTGCAGCTTTATGGCAGGGAGAGCAGACACCCACATTACATGTCCTTGGTTCTGTGGCAGAGCTCAAGCCAACATATTCCTTGTTCTGTGCATAGGCTGTCAAAAATGTAGGCTAAGGATCGGGGGAGATGGCTTAGCAGTTAAAGGCACTTGTGTGCAAAGCCTAACAGTTTGGATTCAATTCCCCAGTACACATATAAAGCTAGATACACAAAGTAGTGCATGTGTCTGGAGTTTGTTTGCAGTGGCCCATTCTCTCATTTTCTCTCTCACAAATAAATAAAATATATTTTTTAAAAAATGAAGGCTAAAAGCCGGGCATAGTGGTGCACACCTTTAATCCTAGCACTTGGGAAGCAGAGGTAGGAGGATCACTGTGAGTTCGAGGCTAGCCTGAGAACACAGAGTGAATTCCAGGTCAGCCTGGGCTAGAGTGAGACTCTGCCGCAAAAACAAACAAACAAACAAACAAACAAACAAACAAACAAACAAACAAACAAACAGGCTAAAAGGAGGTAGTTCCTATTGATGAGTTGAGTCCCTCCATGCTCTTTATGCTCCTAGAACCCTGGTTCTTCAAATTCCAGAGTTTGGAAAAAGCGAATTGTATCCATGGACTGGTGGGACACTGTCTTACTTTGCCTCAGTGCCTGCTGAAATCTGGGTGCTAACAGCACATCCAGACAGCAAGGAACATTGTTCCAGTTCATTCTATCTGAAGATTGCTTACATAGTCAGTTTAATGTGGTCACTAGAGTTTGATAAATAAAATTCAGCTTCCAGTTGTCATTAGTGACTTTATTATCAGTTAATAGTCTGGTTATTTATAATTATGATGTCCAAATATATGGCACCCCTCCCATTTAAACTTGACTCTGAGACAGACACTTGCTATTGGGTGTTATCAACTGAATATGTGTTCAGCTACTGAGCATTAATCTCCAATGTGATACTAATTGGAGGTGGAGCCTTTGAGAGGGAAGAAACCAACCTGCTGGTACTCTGATTTCAGACTTCTGCCCTACAGCAGTGTATATTATTATTATTGAATATTAATATTGCATACATACATGCATGTGTGCATAGCATATGCATGTGCAGCTGTACATGTGTGTGTACACACACATGTGTGCATGGGCATGGACAGGCCAGAGGGTCAATATCAGGTGTTATTCTTCAGGTGCCATCTGCCATTGATTTTGGAGACAGTCTCTCACTGTCCTGGAATTTGCAAGGTAGGATAGTCTGGCTTGCCAGTGAGCCCTAGGGGTCTTCTTGTCTCCTCCCCTCATCTCCAATGCTGGGATGACAAGTGTGTATACCACCATGCCTAGTTTTTTACTCATGACTTTTAGGGATTAAACTCATATCCTCATGCTTGCAAGGCAACTTTACTGACTAAGCCATTTCCCCAGCCTTCACTGGTCATTATTTAAGCCAGTCTTTTCATTCTAACAGCCTGAACTGGCTAAGAAAAGAGTTTCTTTTGGAGGTAAAAGTAAGAAGATTCAAGAAAGGGAGAAAATAAGTCAGGTGTTAATGAGCTGATTATGGCTTAGACTTGTCCCACTGTGCTGGGAAGTGTCTCACTAGTACAGTTCTTACCTTGTCTGTGTTCACCTTGAATGTATGAGGCTCTGGGTTTGAGCCCAGCAGGGCAGAAAAAAACCCACAGTCCCTCCCCCCAAAATCATCCCCATAGCGTTTCATCCATTCTAGGGCGAGAATTACCTTGGGGGGCACAGAGACTCCCATATTTCTGTGTTGTATCTTCTTGTGATTCATCTGCTTTTTTCAGTTTTTGGGAACACAGTACACAGAGGCACCGCAGGACAATTGACAAGGACGACTGGAGCTGTCTACCATTCCAGTGCTGACACTTGTTGAACTGAGGGGATTTGGTTTAGTTTAGTCACAGTTGTTAGCTCTCAACATCAGAAAGGTGTTTCTTAGGAACAGTGACCAAAATGACGACATAGTTTATGCTCTACTAATTCTTTTCTGTTTCTATATGCTTTTTGGTATAGCCACATCAGTTGGCATTAAGTTTGTTACTAGTGCCAACCTTTCTTTAAAAAAAATTAGCTAGTTGCATGTTCTAAAAGTACCACAAACGTGAACTAAAACCTCTGTTTTTAATTTTTTGACAGGTATTGTGTTGCCCAAGCTAATCTCAAACTAGTAGGTTTAAATGATCTTTCTGCTTCAGCTGAAACTTCAGGTGTGCATCACCATGTCTGGCTAAAACCTTAATTTATTTTTTAATTTGAGCCATTCTTAGTCTCAACAGAGATTATAGAACAAACCAAAAATGCACCTGGAGGAGAGTTATATTTCCTTATAGTTCTTAAATATAGTAGTAAAAGGCTCACTCATCTACACAATCGATAAAAAATATGAACAAAGATAAACAGGCAATTCTACTTAAAGGACAAGATAAATTGTCCCATAAGGCAGGAAGGACCCAATGAAAACAGCCTGTGAAAGACATTTGGCTTAGCTACTGGATATACTCCCCATGGCATCACACTTTCACATGTGTACTCCCCATGTAAAACCTTAATTTTTAACAAATTAACAAATGCCTATTACTAGGTTGACTATTTGATGGAAATTGATGAGTATAAGAGCAGACAATGATACATATTTAATATAAAAGCTTATGAATATTTGATGGAAGAATTATCCTACTTTCTATTTCTCATTGCATAGAATTAGAAAGAAAAACACTTAAAAATGTAAAGAAGAAAATTATACCAACTATATCCTCCCACCCCAAAATAGTTACTCTTATTATGGTTATATAACTTTTCCCAGTCAAAAATTCTTTCTAGAGATGTAAATGATCTTTTTCTTTTTGCTAACATCAGCGGGTTCCCTACTGAGTGGCAGGCAAGAAAACATATTTGCGAGATATTGACTTGGATGTTCTGCGGACTTTCACTAATCCATCAGCCTGTGCATTGTTTGTTTGTAGGAAGTTCCTCCCAGCCCCAGAGGTCAGACTCCATGATTGGGTGCTGCACAGTCCCTGTCTCCAGTCATTGAGAGAGTGCTTTGTCTTCTATAGGCCCCAAGTGAGAAGTTAGAAAGGTTAAGGGAGGCCTGGGAAATGCTGAGGAGCGTGTTTTCTAATGGAAATGAAAATGGAACAGAGAGAGGCAGGAGGAAAGAGGGAGCTGTATTAGAGTAAAGCAATGGAAGCGACATTTTCTTAAGCTTGTTTTTCTCTCAGAACTATGTTCTGTGTTTGATTTGCTTGTTCAAATGACTAGGCAGATTTCCCCAATTAAACCATCACTTACAATGCTGCTCATCTCAAACATGTAGATAAGCTGCCTTTGGGTTTGTCTGACAGCATTTGTTTTGCATCATCATTGGTGTTTTGACAGTATTATCAAAAAATGAAAACTATTCTGCCTTTCTCCCAATTCCTCCAAAATACTTCTTTTCTTTCCTGTATCTTTGACATTGGGCCAAATAAAACTTGCCCTACCATGTCCTGCTTCTCCTTCCCCTTTTCCTGTCCAATTCAGGATTTTAATTTGAGAGTGGTTATTTTTAGTCTTGTTCTCAACTGTGCCTATCTTCTGTCCTCACCATGCTGCTGATTGCTATAATGCAGCTGGCTACGGGTGGCCAGCACAATCTGCAAACACTGCAGATAAGATTGACTGAAAAGTGGGCTTCAGACCCCTCTGAGGCTAGGAAGCAGGGACTTCCCAATGAGTTTGCTGTGTAGGAGTGAGGCTTTCCAACTACAACTCACCATGGGGTGAGGGAAAAGGCAGATTACAAAGCAGTATGTTAATGGTCATGGATCTGGAGTCAGGAAAAGGACGATTTTTGAAATGTTGTAGCAAAGTATTCAGAAGAATGCCAGATCCAGAGGTGGTTCAAGATGAAGAATGCAGTTAAAATATAAGCAGACATCCCCATGTTGATAATGTGTAGGCCACAAATAATATGCTTTGCTTGGTTTGCATAGTGCTAGCATGGTGCATGTAGCAGTGAACAGGAGACAAGGTGGAAGGTGAGGACTGGTGCCTGAAGTTATTGCCTGACTTCCACATGTACACCATGTCACACGAGTGCTCACACGGAAACACACACAATATAAAAAAAATTTCATTATTCTTTTAAAAACTTATTTATTTATTCTATTTTATTTGTGAGAGAAAGAGAGAGAGAGAGAGAGAGAGAGAGAGAGAGAGAGAGAGAGAGAGGCAGAAAGAGAATGTGATGTCAGGGCATCCAGCCACTGCAAATAAACTCCAGATGCATGCGCCACCATGTGCATCTGGCTTTATGTAAGGTACTGGGGGAATTAAACCTGGGTCCTTAAGCTTTATGGGTAAGCACATTAACCCCTGAGCCATCTCCTATTTTTTTATTATTATTCAATTATATACTCAACATTCAATGATATGTTCAACCTGAGCTTGTGTATTATTTATATAATTACAAGGTGCATATTCAGAAAAGTTCATGTTTACACTATATATTAAAGAACAAATAGTGCTAAGGACTATAAAAAATACAATATGAAAGAACACAAATGTCCAAGTAACATTTCTCAGAGCTGCTATTGGAGTTTGGTTCCTCCTGTTTTTAGATGTAGAAACAGTGGGATAAATAACTTGCTTAATGTCATATTTCCTTTACATGATGGTAAAATAATTAAATATTATATAAAAAAGAGTCAATGTTTCTGATTTCTCTTGGATATTTGGAACTTCTAATGAGTTGGGCTTTCAATTCTCAGGGCCCAAATAGCCCCATTAGATAAAATATGCAGCTATAATTTTGTCAGATTATTCACATATCCCTATTTTCTATAACTGGCTTACTTTTAAATTTTCTATTATTTTCTCTATTCCTTTATGTAGTTGAGAAAAATCAAACCTGGGATAGATTAATAGTTTTCAAATCAAGGGGAAAATCTTCAGCAAAAGGAGGGGTTGACCTCCAAGGCATAGAGAATATTGTGGAAGAGGAGGCAGAAAGAATGTAAAGGCCAGAAGATGGGGAGGAGTGCTGTGGAATGCTGTTTTCCTGTCATGACATTGCACTCATCAAGTCTTAGTTGCCATGGTTACCTGCACAAGACTGTGCAAAATTGGGTGTGTCAATATTTTCTCAAGGGTGGTAGAGGAGCTCATGAGGACCCCACCTGTCCCTGAGGAGCTACTGGCAGCTAATGGTTGCTGGGGGAGACAGAGTCATTTTCTTCAGTGGGGTAGCCCCTGGCGAGTTGCCCATGCTCTGGTAAGTAACCCCTTAACCCCATGTTCATGGGAATGAGAGCATAGGGAAGGCCAGAGACTTCTTTTTTAAACATATTGTTTACTTATTTAAGACAGAGAGAGGGATAGAGAGTGGTTGAGAATGGGCGCCCCAGGGCCTCTAACCACTGCTACCGAACTCCAGACGCATGTGCCACCATGTGCATCTGGCTTATGTGGGACCTGGAAAATTGAACCTGGGTCCTTAGGCTTCGTAGGCATGCATCTTAACCGCTAGGCCATCTCTCCAGCCCTGGCCAGAGACTTCTAAAAGTGCCTTAGCATGCCAATTTCAAGTGTTCTGTCTCTCTCTTGGGTGGTGAGTATAATCATTTCTCTTTCAGAAAAATATAGATGGCTAAAGCTCAGCTAAAAGCTAAGGGTGCAACTCTAGGTGGGTAGGGAAACAGAACTGAAGCTTTAAGATGCTCAAGAGGATGCAGACAATCAGCAACCACTTTTTACACATTACAAACAGCCCTGAACCCAGTGCCTGGCTCAGGCTAAGCATGTGCTTGCCCACTGTCTGTCATCCTCAGGCCTGAGGCATTCGTTTCTGGATCTTTTCTTTACCTTGAAATTGAGCTTGAAAAAAAGTTGCTTCCTATAAAAACAATTGGAGAGGGAGACAGATTTTAGTCCGAATAAGTGATGGATAGTTTCTCTTATATCCAAAGTCAAGCGAGAACCTGAAGTTCAAATCCCAATTATAAACTCTTTTATGGCACTGGTAATTCAGATACAAGTGATTTCTTTGTGCAGATAGCCCAGCTCTAAGGGAAAACAACGTAAGCGCCTCCTCCTAGGACAGCCCCACACCCGCATCAGTAATTCAGAGGGATATGTCTTGTTTTGTCTCTGTGAACATATGACTTCATTGATCTCACCAAAGACTGAGAACAGATCAGCGTCCTTGTCTGGAATTCATTTTCTCTCAGTTCTTCCCTCTAGAGGACAGAAGGGGGCGATGTGCTAAAAGGAACCGGGCTCAGAGGCTTTTCTTTTCAGCGTTCTCTCTCAATACTTGTAAGCCACAGTCTCCACAGGACGATATGTTCAAATGTGAGAAATAAGGAGACATTTCTAGTTTTAGTGTTTTCTTCTCAGTATTTATTGGTCTCCCTGTCCTTCATGGCTTCTGGAGAGTCACTTGGGAAGTACATCTCCTTTTGCAGATAATGAGCCTGCCTACTCTCAACTCCAGGGTAGGGTGAGTGACCAACCTGGGCTATCAGTGCATCTGACCCCCTGGTACCATAGCTTCTCTTTCAGGAACAGGCACACCCACCAGTGAGTTCAACCAGGACAAAGACTGGAATTCGCTGGGGAGATTGGGAGACAGTTTTCTTGTCTATGTTGGCCTTGGTATAAGAGGCTGGGGCTGTTCACAGAGCAAGGCATGGGAAAAGGAGCATGGGAAGGAGGGAGAGGGGAAAGAAAGGAGGGAGGGAGGGAGCGAGACAGAGCTGTGTGTTACCAGCCTTTTAAGTTATACGATTTAATAATTTCCCTGGTTTACTTAAGCCAGTCGAATTGAATCTTCATTAGTTTGTAATTCTAAGAGTCATGACTAATGGATGTTTGTTTACAGCTGTGGGTACCAAGTCGAGCCAAGCTTCTGAGGCCAGTTTATTAATTCAGGGGGAAGACAAGACAGAAAGCCATGAAGTCAAGCGACCCAGAAATACTGTATAAAAACACATGAATGGCTAAGTGGGAGGACTGTGCTACTTGGAGTTGGTTCTGAGCTGCTGGGTATGACAAGTGGTGTGATATGTGAAGGGAAAGGGGGAAGTAAAAAGTCACAACTCATGACAATGGCACTTTGTGGTCTCAAAGTCTCGTAGGGCAACTGGTCACACTTCCGGAGGCTGTGAGAAAGATTATCAACTTCAAGTTTTGATTTCTTCAGGTGGTATATCCTATTATTCATATACTGTATTATTCTATGCTATCAGTAACAGCATTGATACTTTTTTTTACAGGCCAGATGTTTTTGTTTATTTTAGGTGTGAGCCACTATACCTGGTGGAGTGAGGTTTTGATAATTATTGTGGCTGGGAATTATAAGCACACTGCTCTGCTTTTGGTTTGGAGAGAAGGAGCAAGAAAATTGCAACAGTTGTACTTAAGTACTGCTGTGTCATTGCCTCGCAGGTGTGCTGTGATTTTAGGTGGTTTCAAGGGCTAACCTATGACACTTCCAGTTATAATAATGTTGCGAGTCATTAGCAAAGCAGGCAATAGACAATGGAGAGTTTTGCAAAGCAATTCTAAGGAGCTTAGAGGAAGCTTACTCTTAGATTCCCAACATAGATTTTCTTTTCTTTTTTTCTTTTTCTTTTTTCCGAGGTAGGTTCTCACTCTAGCCCAGGCTGATCTGGAACTCACTTTGTAGTCCCAGGCTGGCCTCACATTTACAGTGATCCTCCTACCTCTGCCTTTCAAGTGTTGGGATTAAAGGTGTGTGCCACCAGGCGTGGCTTCCAACTTATATTTTAAGACAAGATTTATGCTATGTTTTTCTTTCCCAGATAAAAAAAAATCTTACGCCAAATAATCATAATATATGAATTTCCCCAAAAGTCCTTGGGCATAGCAACCAGTCTCACTGAAAGTGTGCCCTCAGATTCTAGACAGTTCCTGGCATGTAGCACATGCTCAATACATTTTTGGTGCTGGAATTAATTTTCTCATCATATCATCTTTGTTTATACATAGTGAGTATCCCTTATCTCAAAAGCTTGGGATAAGAAGTTTTTCTGATTTTGAAATATTTGCATATGTTAGGGATGGGAACCAAGCATAAACATAAAATTTATTTGTTTCATAAACACATAATACAGATAGCCTGACAGTAATTTTACATAGCATTTTTAATGCACCCCATTTTTTGCATATATATGTGTGTGTGGTACACATGAATGTGTGTTCATATGTGAGTGAGTGCATGGGTGTGTGAGTGCATGTATAGAGGCCAGAGGTTGGTATCAGGTGCCTTCCTAAAATAGTTTGAAAAGTTTTGGATTTTTGGGGCTGGAGAGATGGCTTAATGGTTAAGGCATTTGCCTGCGAAGCCTAAGGATCCCCTTTCTATTCTCCAGGTCCCATGTAAGCCAGATGCACAAAGGGGTGCATGCGTCTGGAGTTTGTTTACAGTGGCTAGAGGCCCTGGCTCGCCCATTCTCCCTCTCTCTGTCTCTAATAAATAAATAAAAATAAAATATTAAAAAAAGTTTTGGATTTTGAATTAGGATTATGATGGTCAATTTATATGCACTTTTCATCACTCTGCTCCTGCAGAACGCTGTTTTTTCCCTTAAACTCCATTCAGGTGAGAGAGAAAGAGAGAGAGAAAGAGAGAGAGAGAGAGAGAGAGAAGAAGAAGAAGAAGGAGGGAGGGATGGAGGGAGGGAGGGAGAGAGAGAGAGAGAGGGAGAGAGATGCTAGTTCTGGGTTTCTTTAAAAAGAGAAACTCAGTTATGGCGACAAGAGCTAATTGATTCTCAATTAAATGAAGCTAGGCTTGGGCCGGGACGCCTTTGTTCTGATTCAAAAGCCGTCTCTGGTCCTGCCTCGTGAGGGTGTGCTTTCTGTGTGGGCACAATGTGGGCAGGGAGGAACTCCGCTCCGCTCTGCTCCACACTGGGATGAAGGGACGCGCGAGCCTCGGATGCTTTGTGATGAAGCGGAAGCCACTTGTTAGAGACGGGAGCGTCGACAATAATAGGAGACTGTCCAAATGGAAAGGATGGGATCACAGGCAGTTCTTTGAGTGGCAGAAACTTTTCACTCTCCAAGAAGCAGGAAAGAAGCCCGCAGAGGTGATTAAAGCGGCGATTGGGAGGCAGATCAGTCTGGAATGTCCCTGAGCAGACAGCACTCAGCAGGCTCGCCGAGCTGGGCTGGAACCTGTGGCTTCGTGAACCATCCTAAACACTTCATCACCTGAGGTCTGCCAAGAACCAGGGCTTTAAATGATTTGTGGTAGTGGACACTGACCCTCAGGTATACAGTTTCTACCCATTCCTTCACGCGCCCAGCAGCTGTGTGTAGAGCTCCCTCGACATGCAGAGCAGTCTCTCACCAGAAGAGCTCCCAGTTCACTGGGGGGATTTGTTAAATGATATGTAGTAGACCCTCCACAGCAGTAACTATTATTTTCAGTTGTCGGTAACCTAAGCAAATACCTGTTAGTGAATACTTCATGCACCAACTGTGGGAAAGTATTTCTGTTTTTTATTTTTCTGCTTTACAATTAGAAACCAACAGGGCAACATGATTTAAAAATCCTTCACAGATTAATTCACCTTTCCTGGGGGACAGTGAGAGAAGTGTTGCCAAATTATGAGCTCTTTGGTTTGGGTCTTAAAATGCCATTCAGAGTTTGCCTGACACACAAAGGTTGACAAGAGGCCAGATCAGCATTTGGAATATGTGAGTGGCACTGACTGTAAGAAATATTATTGGATTATTTTTGTGAAGCTTTCATTGAACATTCTATTTTGACAATCTGATTTAGGTTTACTTTTGAGGCTTTAAGCAGTGTAATTTTGGCTCCAGTGTGCCACTTAATGCATCTGGCTTTACTAGGTACTGGGGAATCATATTCAGGTCAAGCACCTTTAACAGAAACCTTGTAGATCTCACTGATCAACAGCTCATTGTGGATGTAAACCACATGCTGGTACTGGGAATTACAGGCCAATGCCAAAGGAAAAGAAGGAAGAAAAATATAGGTAATATGAAAGAAAGAGAGATAGATAGATAGATAGATAGATAGATAGATAGAGGGAGAGAGAGGAAGAGAAAAAAGAGGGAGTGTGTGAGAGAGAAACAGGAGAAGATTAAGGCTAGTCTTCATCATACCCTCTCCAGGGCCCTTTGATTCAGGTGTTCCTTCTAAGGGCCTGATGAAGGTTCAACCTTTTAGTCTGTCTTCAAGATTTTATGGTGCCAGTTACATTTGGGTCCAGCTTTGTGTTCCCCCACTCTTACCCTCCCCTCTTACCCCACCCTCCCTATTGTATGGTCCTCAAGATGCCTATTTGGTTTGTCAGCATCTTAGGCACATACAGATTAGGAGCCACAGATAAGTGAGACCATGTGGTGATTGTCTTCCTGTGTTTGGGTGAATTTGCTGAGAATGATCTGTTCCAAGTTTGACCATTTTCCTTCAAATTCATTGTGTCATTTTTCCTTAGTGCTGTGTAGAATTCCATCATGTAGATATGCCACATCTTGGCTTACTGATTTTTGAAGCAAGAAGTGGAGGGTTAAGAGGTTAGGAAGGAGGATGGGCTTGCAAAGGATTATGTATCAGCTCTCAGAATCAGACTCAGGGTTTTGAGCAAGAGTAGACAAACTGTAATGGAAATTAACTCCATGGCAATTGTTGTAAATGAGATCACAGTGTGAGCACCTGGCTTTATCATCCCATCATCACCCCTGCTGTTGAGTGTGTGAGAACCTCCACTTGACTTCAAAGGGCTGGGTTCCAGAAGGCAGATATGATGGAAGCAACTTCATCTTCACTGGTCCATACAACCCTGATGTTGCCTTAGCACTGATTATCTCATTTCCACCAAAATGATCTTCCAGGCTCCATTCTACACTCTCTCAGATCAATAGTTTGGCTACTAACTAAACTCAAATGCTTTTTCATGTCAGTCCTTTGCTTAAAAATTCTGAAGTCTACAGAATAAAATCCCAAACCATCAGTGTGTTGATGGTTTTCCATCACTGTGACAACATATGTGACATTAACAACTAATAAGGAAAGAAGATTATTTTGGCTCATTGCTTCAGAGATTTTAGTTCATGGTTGGTTAGCAACAATGTTCCTGGACCTGTGGCAAGTCTGTAGATCATGCGGGGCGGGGGGCATATATAGGTGGAGTAAATTGCATAACTTATAGCTGGAAGGCCAAGAGAGTGAGGAAGGGGTTGGAGTACCTATATCTTCTTTAAAGGCATGTCCTTTTTTTTTTTTTTTTTTTTTTTCGAGGTAGGGTGTCACTCGGGCTGAGACTGACCTGGAATTCCCCATCTAGTCTCAGGGTGGCCTCGAACTCATGGCGATCCTCCTACCTCCCGAGTGCTGGGATTAAAGGCGTGCGCCACCATGCCTAGCAAGGCATGTCCTTTAACGTAACGTCTCCCCACTATATTGCATCTCCTAAAGGAATCACCACCTCCTCATAGTGCCACAAATGGTGGGACAACTGTTCAATTCACGGGTCTTTAGGGCGCACTTACCCAAGCTGTAGCAGCCACTAAAGCATATAAGATTTCTGTTTAACTCTTCAGTTTGTAATTTAGAGTCTGCCTTCTTTTCTACACCCCAAATGCTAAGCTTCAAAATTTAGCATATTTTGGGATATTCTTGCCATCTTCCAATATTACATACCTCCCTCATTAGACTGCTTTCTTTTCTTGTGGATATCATTTTAAACACCCTGTCTTTAGGAAAGCCCCTCAAACACCTGTAAAGACTGGGTAATGGTCACCTTTCCTCTGTGTTCCCATAGCACCTGCTTTAGTGCTTACCACCCAGGCCTGGAAATGGCTGTCTGTGGGTGTCCTCCACAGGCTTGTGAGCACCAGAGCCTCAATGGTCATTTAAAATGGGAGGCACAGGCTGGTGAGATGGCTCAGTGGTTAAAGGCACTTTGGTTCCTCAGTACCCATATAAAGCCAGATGCACAAAGTAGTGCATGTGTCTGAAGTTTTTTTGCAGTGGCAAGAGAACCTGGCATGCTCATACCCTTTTCCTCTGCTTTCAAACAAATAAATGAAAATATTAAAAAATAAAATGGTAGGCACCCAATAAATATGAATGAATGAGTATGAATAACAAGAATGTTATGGAAAAATTAGACTAGATTTCTAGAATCTTAAAAATTTTTATTATATATACATATATATATCATAACAGGTTATGCATTATACTCTTTTGTCCTTTTGTCCCAGCTCTTATTACTCTGGGGCCCTCCTTAGTAAGGTTATGATTTTCACTGTGGGGTCATGAAGGCCTCAGTCAGTCCTTATGGGATAGTGGGGGGACTGTGCCTCAGCATATTCCTTACCCACTCTGTGGCTCTTACAATCTTTCTTCCCCCTCTTCCAAATGTTCCCTGAGCCATGGCAGGTCTGTTGACAATCTGATTTAGTGTTGAGTCTTTGTAGCCTCTGGATTTCTGCTTTGATAGGTTTTGATTGATCATTGTGCCTGTCACTATCACCCTGAAGCTGGTTGTCAGGTTAGCAGTGAGAGCAGTATTCATGACATTGCTTCCTCTGTATTTTCTCCTGGGCCCTGGCAGATGTGGTAAAGTCTCATGGTGGGCAGTTGACGATCTTCTTGTCTTGCGTCTCCTCTGTTTTCTCTGCCATTTATAAAATAAAACAGATTCTCCAACCAAGAGTGAGAGCAGCTTGGTTAAAGGGGGTATGCAAAGTTATTTGAGAGATTTTTGGTGTACAAGTCCACTATAGAATATGTTTTTGATTGTGAGATTTGAGTTGAGTCAGGATATAGTTTTTTGTTTTCTTAAAAAATTTTTTTTGAAAATTTATTTATTTGATAGTGACAGACAGAGAGAGAACAAGGGAGAGGGAGAGAGAGAGAGAGTAAGAGAATGGGCACACCAGGACCTCTAGCCACTGAAAATGAACTCCAGATGCATATGCCATCTTATACATCTGGCTTATGTGTGTACTGGGGAACTGAGCCTCAAATTGGGGTCCTTAGGCTTCACAGGCAAGTGCTTAACCACTAAGCCATCTCTCCAGGCCCTCTTTTTAAAGTGTTTATGTATGTATGTCACACAGGGGCCTCTTACAACTGCAAATGAACACCAGATGCTTTTGCCAATTTTTGTGTCTGGTTTTCGTGGGTGGCTAAGGAATTGAACTTAGGCCAGCTTGTTTTGTGACCAAGTGGCTTTAACCACTAAGCCATTTTTCCAGCTAGGTTATTTATTTATTTATTTATTTATTTATTTATTTATTTATTTATTTGAGTTAGGGTCTTTCACTAGCCCAGACTGACCTGGAATTCACTACGTTGTCTCAGGCTGGCCTCAAACTCACAGCAATCCTCCGACCTCTGCCTCCCAAGTGCTGGAATTACAGGTGTGCACCACCATGCCCGGCTTTTTATTTTTTTTCGAGGTAGGGCCTCACTCTAGCTCAGGCTGGCCTGGAATTCACTATGTAGTCTCAGGCTGGCCTTGAACTCACGTTGATCCTCCTAACTCTGCCTCCCAAGTGCTGGGATTAAAGGCGTGCGCCACCACACCCAGCTCCCGGCTTTTTTTTTTATTATCCTTCCCAATGGAATATTTATGAAAGAAGATATTCACTGTGACCATAAATAAAACCATACATTTCTTTTATGTTACCTTTTATTATATAATAATCCTATTTAATTTAATTTATTTTCAAATCATTTCAAAATAACAGAAAATTTATGAGACTAGTACAAAGAACATTTTCACTCAGGTATCTTGAATGTTAATGTTGTCATATTTTTTTTATTCTCTATGTATTTTTCTTCCCCAGATTAGAAAAAACTAGAACTATGATATTTCTAAAACCCAAAATATTTTAGTGCATTTGGGGGTTTGGGGTAGGGTCTCACGCTAGCTCAGGCTGACCTGGAATTCACTATGTTATCTCAGGGTGGCCTTGAACTCACAGTGATCCTTCTACCTCTGCTTCCCAAGTGCTGGGATTAAAGGCGTGCACCACCATGCCCAGCCTTAGTGCATTTTTGAAGAAATTCTCTTACATAAATACAGTCCAATGACTCAAACCAGGAAGTTGCTATTGATATAATACTAATATCATTGTAGATCTTATTCAAGTCTAAGCTATATTTAGGAAGCATTCAGTACTTTAAAAAATTGGATTTACCATGAAGAGATGGCTCTGCAGTTAAGGCATTTGCCTGCGAAGTCTAGGTGCCTAGGTTTGATTCCCCAGAACCCATGTAAGCCAGATGCACATTGTGGTGCATGTGTCTGGAGTTCATTTGCAGTGGCTGGAGGCCCTGGTGTGCCCATTCTCTCTCTCTCTTTCCTTCTCTCTCTAATAAATAAATGAAATTAAATAAAAAATGGATTTAGAGCTGGAGAGATGGCTCAGCAGTTGAGGCAATTGCCTACAGAGCCTGGTTACTAAGGTCCAATTCCCTCGTACCCATGTAAAGTCAGATACACAAAGTGGCACATGCACCTGGAATTTGTTTTCAGTGGCTAGAGGCCCTGGCATGCCCATTCTCTCCCTCCCTCTCTCTCTCTGCTTGCAAATAAATAAATAAGATATTAAAATAAAAATAATTCTTTAAAACAATTGGATTTATCCTGTATCTTTATGCTTACTGAATTGGGCCATTAATCCCTAAAATCCCTTGAGGTTGTCCTCTGACTTCCAAATGCTCTCGGTAGCAGGCATGCCCTCCCCCACAAATAAATAAATACAGATTAAAAAAAGAGTTCAGGACTCTTTCTGGAGACAGGAAAGGAACGAACTAAAAATGAAGGGGAATGGAAAGAAAGACAGAAAGGAAGGGACGGGGTGGGGGGGAGAAGAGAGAGAGACAAAGAGGGCTAGCGGAAGAAGGAGGAGAGAAGAGAGCCAGAAAGAGGAAGGAGGAGGGGCAAGAGAGGAGAATGATAATGACAGAATGAAAGGAGACATTAGATCTCCATGTGAGGACAGACACTTATTCCCACTTAACCTCTGTTCAGCTTCAAAGCCCTCAGTTCCTATTTCTTGTACTTTGAGGAAAGTCTGCTACATGTGAGACTGTACTGGTGAATAAGCAAGTATGCCTTTCCAGCCACAGTGGTTTATAGAACGCACAAACATACTTCATACGCTCGCTGACCTTTAAATGACATTCTCTTTTAGAAACTGAGCAGGGTTGTACTTTCTCCTGTTAAACCAACTTGACTTTTCATGTAATTCTCCTTCCTGTACTTTTTTCTTTTGGTTTTTCGAGGTAGGGTCTCGCTCTAGTCCAGGCTGACCTGGAATTCACTGTGTAGTCTCAGGGTGGCCTCAAACTCACAGTGATCCTCCTACCTCAGCCTCTGGAGTGCTAGTACTAAAGGTGTAACCTACCACATCCAGCTCAATATTTTATTTATTTGTGTGTGTGTGTGTGTGTGTGTGTGTGTGAGAGAGAGAGAGAGAGAGAGAGAGAGAGAGAGAGAGAAAGAGAATGGGCACATCAGGGCCTCTAGCCACTGCAAATGAACTCCAGACGCATGTGCCACCTTGTGCATTTGGCTTTATGTGGGTAGTGGGGAATTGAACTCAGGTCCTTAGGCTTTGCAGGCAGGTGCCTTAAACACTGAGACATCTCTCCAGCTGCCCCCATACTATTCTTTTGATGTGTGTATGTGTTCATATATGTGGTGTGGGTGTGCACATGCCAAGCCAAAATGTGGAGATCAAGTGTGGAAAACACCTTTTAGGTGTTTAAGGCAGGGTCTCCTGTGGTCCTTTCACAAGGGAAGCTGGTTTGAGAGCTTACTGGACGTTTTCCTGTCTCTGTTTCTCCCCTCACCACAGGCATGCTAGGATTGCAGAAGCCTACCCCAGCTTCTGGCTTTCATGAGGTATCTGGGGATCTGAGCTCCGACACTCACATTTGCATGGCAGGTGCTATCCACTGAACCATCTCCCCAGCTTCTTTCCATGCTTCTGTTTCATCTCCCTTTCATAAATGACAATGCAATGCGAGTCAATGTGTCATCCTCCTAAACCTGAGTGAGCACTCCTTTCACAAAATACACACATAAAAAGAAAAAGGTTGAAAACATCTAATGAATGAAAGCTGTTCCTTCCACACTGATGTCTAGGAATGGCTGACAGCTCTCCAGGGCAAAGGTGTCAGGGGCTGCTGGGATCTGGATGCTCTTCAGTTCTCATTGTCCATCACAGTGGTCATGCCATCTGCTTTGCCACTTGTTCTTATCAGACACACCACCACAGGCCTCACTGGATGTGACAGGAAGGCATCACTGTCTGGTTTGACTCAGACATCTCTGAGAGTCGAACCCACCTGTTCCTAACAATACAAATGAAAGACTCCCTGTTTTTTGGCATTATTGATTTCCAGAGTTGGAATATGAGAATGACACATTGAGAAACAGGGAAAGAGGGCCAAATTTGTGCCTTTGTTCATAGCAATAGTTTGTCTATGCCTCCAGCTGTTGCTCACAATTCCCAGCTATGTGAGCTTGATCTCTCTGGGCACACAAAACATTTTGCCATAACCTATATCTAATATGTCCAGCTTCTCAAAAAACAAAACAAAACAAAACAAAACAACAACAACAAAAACACCAATCAACCAAACAATAACAACAACAAAAAAACCCTGAAACCATAAGAATTTACCATTTAAATGCAGCAATTGAATCAGGCCCAGCATTTTGGCATTTGATAATATTCTCTGGCTCAATGATTATATTTTTGGGTCAGTAGATAATATTATTCTTTGGCAACTGATTTGATCAGACAAATTTTTAACTTAGAAAGATCATACTTGGGCTGGATGTATGGCTTATTGGTTAAGGCGCTGTGATAGTTTAAATAGATGGTCCCCAATATATTAGGTGTTGTATTAGTTTGTAGTTTGGATCTGCAGCCACCTGGGTGGAGGAGGTGTCACTAGGCAGATATTAGGATCCACCCCTAAGGTGTGGTGGTGGATTTGAAATTCCAATATAAAGATATGCAAAGGGCTTAGCTCTGCCCGAGTTACTGAAGTGTGCTGCTTGGTGTGGCTTTTTTCTGTGTTTGGTCCTGTAAGTCAGGCCAGCTTCTTCCCCTGGATATGTAAACCTCAATAAATATCCCTTCCTCCATAATTGTGCCTTGTCTGGAAGTTCATCTCAGTGATGTGAAACTATCTACTACAGGTGCTTTCCTGCAAAGCCAAAGGACACAGGTTCGATTCTCCAGGAGCCACATAAGCCAGATATGCAAGGTGGTGCGTGCATCAAGTTTATTTGCAGTGGCTGGAAGTCCTGGCATGCCCATTCTTTCCCTTTCTAGCTGTCTCTCTGCCTCTTTTTCTCTGTCAAATAAATGAAAATAAAAAATATTTTTATTTTAGGAAAAGAAAGATCATACTCCAGTTCTTTCCTGGTCATCACATGAATGTGGCTCCTTTGACTCATTTGTGTCACCCTTCCTCTCAGGGGCTTCATATGATAGGGAGTATATGTCCCTGACCCAGATCGGAGAAGGAATTTGCTGTTTAGCAAAAGCTGTCAACTTTATTCTACTTATAGGAATTATTTCCCCATGACTTTCTAATCACAGAGGAGGTTCTAAATGCAGGATGTGCTTCTCTGAGCTAGGGAGCACGGAATCCGGAAGTGGACTGGGACGTGGTCCCCAATGTCCGACTGCTGTCTCTGACTGTGGGAGTCATTGCTGGAATGACCTAGAGATGCTGAAATTCTTCTTTGTTCAGAGACTAAGACTACAAGGAGAGTTTTTATTGTAACTCTTCTCTTCTGGTAATAATGAAAATGAAATATTAAGAGCTCTTCATTATAGGCCTTAGGGAAATACGCAAATATGTTACAACTTTCTAAAATATGTCTTGATTAAATATCTCATTTCTCCACTTCCATAATCGGGAGATAATAGACCAACTGATTGTGCTAAATGGATTCTAGCAAACCTCACTGTCATGCTCCATCAGGAGGGAATACTTATTTCTTCACTGTGCCATTTTTGTCTACAAAGGACAACTCATTCCCACTATCAAAGTGTAATTCTTTTTAAAAAAGAAAAAAAATCCCTCTAACAATCAAAGTTTTATTTCTGAATTATATGAGAATATTTACATATGTATCTATAGGTATAGTAATGAATGCAGATATGCCTTGACTTATAATTTTGAATGCTGTTTTTCTAGCAAGGAAGATGAAAGGAATTCTTTTGCCCTCTCTCATTATCTTTTAGTATAGAATAACACATTTTATCTGCAATTATACATATATATATATATATATATATATATATATATATATATAAGCTCCAATAGTCTCTTTGTCTATAGTCTCAAACTTGTGATCCTCTTAATTCAGCTTCTTGAGTGCTGGAATATCAGGTGTGTATCACCATGGCAGTATACGAATTTTGGTTTTCATCCTTCATAATGTCCTACAATAAATTTCTTTTTTAATTTAATGAGCAAAACTAAATGAACATTATAAAAAATAGCACTGATTTTTTTTTCAATTTTTGTTATACTCCCAGCTACCTACAATACCATGCACATGTGAAGAAGAATTCAGTTAAATCCAGAAAGCAAGATGTACCATACCATCCTTATATGCCAAATATTGTGCTGAGATCAGGATACATAAAGAGGCAAGACTTACAGCCAAGACTTTAGTGTGTCTGTATGACATGTAATAATGGTAAAGGCTCGATGAGGTTCTGGGGACGGACAAATGATCTGTATTTGGAACAAGTGGAAGAGCTGTCAGCATAGCCTGAGCAGGGTTTTGAAGATGAGTACATGGTTAGTGAAGGTGATCATTCCAGGTAGTGGGACTAGTACGTACACAGCAAGAAAGCTGAATATTGCAGGATATGTAAGGAAACAGGAGTCCTTGTGGATTGCTGGAGTATTATAAAAGGACAACATAAAGGCATGCAAAATAATTATGGCTTATGTTGTGAAGATCAGTGAAGAAACTTACCTTTAATAGTAAATGGGAGACTGAGGAAAGAATGTGAGAAGAATAAAAGAGACACAGTCACTCCCAAGACCTTAACTTCACTCCTGTCCAGAGCATTGCCACTTAGCCATGGAACACTGTGATCATACCTCAGAAGCAGTCTGCCAGCATTCATTAAGACCCATGCTTAATCTCAACTGACAACATCAATGTCAAAATCAGAGCTTGTGGCTGGCAGTATTTCAGCAGAGGAGTCTTTGGAGCTTCCATGAGCTGGTTCAATAAACAATCTTGCTGTGAAACACAGAGTCTGATATTTAGAAGGGGTTTAGCTGGTACATCCACAAAGCTGCAGCCTCCTGTCCAGTGATTAATTCCACAGTGAAACGTTGAAATACAGCTCTTAGCTCCAAGAAAGCATGTAGGCTTTTATTTGCATGCAAATTGTTGCCATTCGTGTGTGAACTACAGCAGGTAATGGCTCTGCCAGATGGAATAATTGGGGTAGGGCCATCCTCCTTGATAAAGGCCACAGGTATCCACACATGCTGTCCTCAGCTTAGTCCCATTTTCACATCACCCCCCCACCCCAGGGGAATAATTATTTTAATAATGGGCCTCGAGGAGAGGAAACTCCAATCAACCCTGTCATCATCTAGTAAACAAAATGGTGCTAATTAGTATAATGCTGAGCTAGTGTAATATTTGATGCAATTAGTAAATTCAGTCATAGATACTGAGAGGGATAACAGGGCATGTGGCAATTGATAGATCAAAAATGTCCCTTGGATTTTTGAAAAGGTACAGATTGCAGCAGTTTTTTATGAAAACCACTGTGGTCTCAACTCAGACAATAGTCCCTTGGGGTGGCTGGAAGTTGTGTCAGTTACTTTCTTGTTGTTGGGACAAAGTATCCAACCAGAAACAGATGAAGGAAAAAGAAAATGTTCATTTTTGATTTGCAGTTTCAAGAGGAAGTGCACCATGGAGGGAAAAGCACGACAGGAGCTGGACTGGGCATCTGGCTGTCACATCAGCAGGGAGGAAGTACAGACCGCATGAGAGCTGAAGGCTCAGCTAGTTTTCTTCTTTTTGTATAGTCCAACCCATGGAATGGTGCCACCCAGAGTTAGAGTGGGTCCTCCCGCCTCAATTAACCTAATCTCATAAAAGATACATGAAGAGATTATTTCCTTGGTGATTCTAAATCATGTCAAATTGACCACCAGAGAATACCACAGCCACCCTGTGTCTGATTCCTGCCACCTCTTCTGCAATGGTCCCTGAATGTTAAATCAGATTTAATTAAATTAAATTAATTAATTAATTAATTAATTTTTTGGAGAGAGAGACAGAGAGAGACAGAGAGAGAGAGAGGAAGAGGAAGACAGATAGAGATGGGCGTGCCAGCGCCTCTCAGGGGCTGTGAACGAAATCCAGATGCGTGCGCCCCCTTGTGCTCAAGTGTGGCATTGCGCCCTTGCGTCACTTTGCATCTGGCTAAACATGGGACCTGGAGATTGGAACCAGCGTTCTTAGGCTTAGCAGGCAGGTGCCTTAACCTCTAAGCCATCTCTCCAGCCCAAGGCAGATTTTAACAGTTCATGCTTCCTCTTTTCTTAAGGATTGTTTCCTGGAAAGATATTCCATTGTTCAGAACTCTGAAATTCATAGTAACACCTCCTGTCTGCTGCTTTGAGATATTTTTACTTTCACTACCACATTAATCCTTAAGAACAGAAAAGGACTCCTAGGCTTGGAGTCTACGGTATGATCCACTGTGGTGGAATACTAGACTTCAGGGTCAGAAATTTGGAGCATAAAGCCTTTTCTGTTTATTTCTCTCTGCCTTTGATTTAGGACTCCAAGTGGTATCTAGGACCTGTTTTGGACATGGGCATAGAGAAGGCCACTCAACCCACATCTTGTAACTTACAAATAGCATTTCAGCATATATTGTAAAGAAATACTTTATCGAATACCTGTAGCAAAATCTGCTTGTTATTTATAAAGAACTACATATCAACAGAGTCACAAATTCTTGTCTAAAAGTTTGGTAAGGGAAGCACCACCGAGAACTTCAAAATAATGTGCAGAGATCCCCATGACTTCAGTCTGAGACAATGTTCATTTAAAAGTACCAGGGTTTTATGCCATAAATTATATTTATTTGGGGACTTATCCTTGCAAGAGAAACCTTGAACTTTGAAACGGATAAATTTTTATGTTCAGATTATCAATGGAGTGAAAAATAATATTAAACTGGAATATCAGGAACAGTCTGAGCTCCTAAGTATATCTTCTTACATCACAGTTAGGAAATAATTTAATGAGTAAAGTGTAATGATACAAAAGCAATTCACTCCACTTGAGATTCACAAAGAAGATGAGGGTTCATGTGAATCCTCCGTAGGTGAACAGTTGTTCATGATAGCAACCATCACATGACAGTGTGTCACATGACACAGCTAGAACTGTTCTGCATGCCCGTTTTAGGGCATGATGTATTCTAGGAAGGGTGGGCATCCCAGTGTGGCTGGACTGGAGTGTGTATGACTGGGGAGTGTCTGGGAGGAGGACAAAATGAGACTAGCTGAACCTATATTAAGAAGTTAGGAATACTCTATATCAGTGCTTTGAAGTTTCTTGTCTCCTTTTCTTCCTTTCTCTCTCCATTCCTCCCTCTGTCCCTCTCTCTTCTTCTCCCCTGTCCTTCCTCCATCTGTCCCTTCCTCCCCTTTATCCTTGACAGCCTTTACTGAAAAAAAATCTCATTTAGAAGGAAAACATATAAGTAACTAATAAAAGGGAAATTTCCTCCAGTGAAGCTGGGGAGCTGGGCCATAGCTTCCTAGGGGTTGAGCAGCAAAATTTGAAACTGTCCTAGGTGATGGCAAGTACCAGGTCTGTGTTTAGGAACAGTCACTTGCAGCTTGTTGGAGAAAGAAGGAAGGACAATGAGTCTCAGGCAGTAACCGAAGCCATGGTAATGAAAACATAAGAGGGACTGATGCTTGCTTAGGCCTGGGGTAGGCCAGTGTTACGGTATGGATTCCTAACTATAGGCTGTGAGTGAAGTTGGCATACTTTCCCCTTGTACCCTTCTGTCCCCCCAAAACTTTCTTTTCAACTATATATATGTATATATATGATATTTTATTCATCTTTTTGCAAGCAGACAGAGAGAGGAGAGAAAGGAAGGGAGAGAGAGAGAGGGAGGGAGGGAGGGAGGGAAAGAGATTTTTAACTGCTGAGCCATCTCTCTAGCCCCTTTATTGCTGGAATTTCATATTCATTTCTTCTTGTTGGATGATGGTAAAGATGGTAGGCTGGCATTTACTCAGCCCCACCCTGCTCAACCTGGAACTGACAGATTTTTCAGCTGGTGGATCGGCTGCTTTTGTCTGTTTGCCATCTTGTGGTTTAGGGTTCTCTGGACGTCTGCATTGTCATTGAAGTTGCAGCAGATATGAACCTACGTTGATGAGGCCGCTGACCTTGATTTTCCTTGTCTCTTCATTGCCATCCTCTCTGGGCTGTCTTTAGTGAGGAGTGCCCTGCAGAATCGTGGTCTATCACCCCCATGCATATTCTGTCTCACTGGTCCACCTTGCTCTCCTGCACCCTGGTTGTTGGCACCGTCCCATCCCTTCTCCCTTACCTGAGGATTGGGATCCTGTGGCAGATGCCCATAGGGTCTGCTGATGTAGTAATGTGGGAACCTTCACCTGCGGTAGGGCCTGGCCTTCAGGAACGCTCTCTGACCCTTCCTTCCTTTCCCAACTATTCTGGCAAGTCTGCTGGTCATTACGTGGAGGAGAGGACCCCTGCCCGAGGATAGCGTCTATCATGGTTATGGTCTGCTGCATATTTTTACTGCCTTGAGCTGGAAGTCCACCAGGGCCTGTAATCATTTTTCCATCAACAACATCAAACCCCTCAGTCTCTCCATCCTCTCTTATGCTGCCAAGGTACTTCCCGGGGTGTGCAAATACATTTGCCTTGGTGTCATTCCTCTTGATGACACCTTACTTTCAACCATTTTGTTGTTCCCAAAACTTTCCTTGCGATGTTGTCCCAGCTAAGGTCACAGCTGACAACCTTGACCTTGCTTTTCAGGGTGGTGGTGATGGTGACTCCTGGGTGTGGTGACTAGGCTAGAGGTGGCGGTGGGGCTGCTCAGGGTTCTCTCCATCCCCCTGTTCTATAACGGCTGTCGCTAGTTTACATTCGCACCACCAGTGAAATAAGGGTTCCTCTTTCCCTAAACTCTCATCACCATTTGTTGTTATTTGTTTTCCTGATGATAGCCATCCTGACAGGGGTGAAATGGAATCTCAATGTAGTTTTTTTTTTAAGATTTATTTTTATTTATTTATTGATTAGAGACACAGAGAGGGAGCGAGAGATAGAGAGTGAGAATGGGTGTACCAGGGCCTCCAGCCACTGCAAATGAACTCCAGACACATGCACCACCATGTGCATCTGGCTTACGTGGGACCTGGAGTTTCGAATCCCGGTCCTTAGGCTTTGCAGGCATGCACCTTAACAGCTAAGCCATCTCTCCAGCCCCTTAAAGTAGTTTTAATTTGCATTTTCCTGATTACACATGTCAAACCCTTTCTTAGTGTTCAATTTATTGAACATCTGTGTTTCTTCTTTTGAGAACATTCTTTTATGCCATTAGGTAACTTGTTGATTGGTAGGATATTTTAATAGTACGCTCCGGAAGGAGTTGTCATTCCTCTCATAGGTGACATTAGCAAAATCTCCTGGCTTTATCTTCAAAATGTCCCCCGAGTCTACAGGGCCATTGCTATTCCTGCAGTCCTCATGTCCATCTTTTTCTGGCTTCCATATACTTTCACTCTTGCTTTTCCTCACCTGCACCCTGATAAAATCTATTTCTGAAGAGCAGACTGACACTTTTTAAATATGCAGCAGTTCCCGTGGCTCGTCTTACAACCTTCAATGTCTTTCCTTTCCTTGTCCTGACCTTCAAGGCTCTGTATGACTTGGGCCCTGCTATGCTCACTCCCACTCACAACTATCCTCGTGTATTTGACCACTCCTTTACAGCTACACTGGCCTTTCTGCTGCTTCTGAAGTAAATAGGAGTAGAGGGCTTGATTGCGTTTTTTTCTTCTTCCTAGAATATGATTTTTTCCTATCTAATTGCTTCCTTTTCACTTCTTTTCATCTTCCCTGAAATGTTATCTATTGAGAGAAAATTGCTCGATCTCCTCTTCCCATCCCCAAGCCATTTCTTAATTTTATTGTTTCTTCATAGTTCTTAAGGCTCTTATTTGCTTTCATTTATATCTTGAATGAGTGTCTTCACATTAAAATGTAAATCTTCAAGGTTAGGAACTTTAGTTTGTATTGGACATTGCTAATGACCAGCATCTCATATAGTATGGTCACACAATAGACAATGGATGTTTTTTATTTTAAAAAATGGTATTTGATACATGACTCAGATGCCTGCCTTTTCCCTTGGATGTTCTTGATTGTGATCTGCTGGTTAACTAATCTTCAGAGGACCAGAAACCTTTCACGTTAGGTATAATTTTTCCAGTGCAGAGAACCTCACACTTGTTTAGGAGTTGGAACATCTGAAAAGAATGATTTATTTTGGAAAACATCACGAAATCTAGAAGAATTATCTGTGAAATGATAGCCACATCGTATAGCTGTTTTCTCTGAATCTCCTGGTGGGAGACTCATAGGACTCAGGAAGTGAATGGCACTTACTGGGCCCAGGAGCCTCACTGTGATGGTTTATATTGATCATCAACTTGCCAGGACCTAGAATCACCTGTGAGGGGTTATGTGGCTCAGGTTAGCTTCTGTGCATATCAGTGAGTGGTGAGCTTGATTAGGTTAATCTAAGTGAGAAGACCCACCTTAACTGTGGGCTGCACCATTCCATGGGCTGGCGTCCTGGACTGTGTGAAAACCAGGGAGCTGGCTGAGCAGCAACCTTCTTCACCAGACTTCCTGATTTGATGATGTGACACCATGCTATCCCTGCCACAATGGACACTACTCTCTGGAACTGTAAGCCCAAATACACACTTTCCTTACCTATTGCTTGAGTTCGGTATTTTTTTTTCCCAGAAACTAACAAGTAACTGATACAATTATGAAAGTTACAAGAATCACAGGGTCCCTCCACAAGGTTGCACAAGCAATGAACCATTGCTGGGGGGACAGCAGACTCTCTTTGTCTCTTCTACCTGCCAGTTAGGCAGGTAGCTCTAGGGATGCAGTTTCATGGGGGGGGCAGGCCTTTCACTGACAGAGCAGCCTCTGAGTCACCCATGCACCTGTAAACAACTCCGATAAACTCATTGGTTCACTAAGCTAGACTTGGGTGTAAATATTTCTTTGGTCTTTCTTGGTGCCCTATCTGGAGTGAATAGATGTTAATTCAGAGCTCCCCAGGAAATGTATATGTAATTTTGTGAAAAATCAGAGACAATCATACACAGTAGTAGCAAATATAAGTGTTTAGAAATAATTTATGGGAGAAAAGGACATTCAAATTTGTAAAAAATTCTGTTTAATGACTTATTAGGGATTTTTAGGACTTAAGAAAAAGGCCACTTATTCTATTACAGTTTTAGAACCTCTTGGACAATTTTGAAACATAGCAGTATGAAAATTATTATTAAAGGCATTATGGCTCCAAAGAAGTCAGTAGGACTTTTTTTTCTTAATGATAAACTTTTTGAACTATTATTCACTTAATTTGAAATACTTAAATGATTCACTTACTATTCCCCTGTATGAATATTCTGCTAACCTAATTGAAATGTCATGGAAACTTTTTTCCCCCTTGATCTAAAGCCTGCTCTTTCCTTTTCTTAATTTCATCCCATTACTCTTACTTACATCTTGGTCGTGTTAAATATACACTCTCCATTTTCAGCCTCACACGTGTCAGCTGTGTTTCTGGAGTTAGTGAACTGGATTAAATTCATTCTGGTCTTTTTCTTGGGGCTTTTTTCTAGTTTCACTCTGCAGCCAGTCTCCTGTGGGGACATAGGAGTCGGCTTCATTGCAGGTGTCTCCAGGATTCGCTGGACTTCCAGTTCTGCTAGGCTCACACCTGGGTGTTTTTGGTAATAATTTAGTATTTAGATGTAATTTATTTTTTTATTCATAATTTTTATACAAGTATATAATATATTTTAAACATAGTCCCCTCCTATTATCTTCTTTCCTCTCCTCTCCACATCCTCCTTCTTCCCAACTAGTCCCTCTTCTATTTCTTCCACTTGATGTGTTTTTTTTTTTTTTGTCTGTGAAATGTTTATTACACAGAAACAACTCATTAGCTATTTGGAAGAAAGTAATGCTCCATAATTTATTTCTTATTTAAAACTCCTTTTTTATTGACTATATATATATATATATATATATATATATATATATATATATATATATATATAATAATCCCTTTCCATTATTTTTTATTGTCCCTCCTTCCTTCTATTCCTTGTACTGAACTCCTCCTTTCCAGTTGGTCCCTCTTCATCTTTGATGCCTTTCTCCCGCCCCCCCCCACGTCTTCCACCATCTGTGATGGAATGTTGATAGGTCCAATAATGTGAAGGTCTTGTGCAGGTAATGACAGTCACTACGAGGTCACTATGAGGTCATGAATGCAATGTCCATGGCACGTCTGAAGACAGGGTTTCAAAGCACTCCTCCATTCTCTGGCTCTTACATTCTTTCTGTCTCTTCTTTCCTTTAGCACTGAACATTCAATGGTCATTTATTCCCAGCATTTTGATGGATTTTGTGTCTCCTCAGTAGCCACTGCCAACTGCAAAAAAGGTGCTTTTCGGGCTGGGGAGATTTCTCAGTAGTTAAAGGCACTTACTTGAATCCCCAATACCCATGTAAAGCCAGATATACAAAGAGTTACATGCATCTGGAATTCATTTGCAGGTGTCAGGGGGACCTGGTGTGCCCATTTTCTCTCTGTCTCTGCTTTTCTCTGTGTCTCAAATAAATAAGTAAATAAATAAATAAATAAATAAAAAGTAAGATCCCTGGAATTAAGAAAAAGTGTTTCTCCAAGCAAAGGTGAAAGGAGTCCTAATCTATGGACAGGACATAAACATAAATATTTAGAAGGCAATTTGATGGACTTGACATATCTATTTAGCCAAACAACAGTAGTTGCTTCCCTCTTCAGGCCAGGATCTCCTTACCCACAGGTTTTTGACTAGGTTTTCAGTGCCAGGCATGAATTCCCTTCTGTGGAGTGGTCCTCAAACCCAGTCAGAGAACACTTGGTTGCCCCCATAGTAGTCATGCCAGTATTGTACCAGTGGGCAGGTACATCTTGCCTTCACTTGTTGCTTTTTGCATATACTCTTTCTTTTTCACTTTTTTTTTTTTGAGGTAGGGTCTCCCTCTAGTTGAGGCTGACCTAGAATTCACTATGTAGTCTCAGGCTGGCCTCTAACTCACAGTGATCCTCCTACCTTGGACTCCCAACAGCTGGAATTAAAGGCATGTGCCACCATACCCAGCTGCACGCACTATTTCATCTTACCCCTTAATGATCTGGTGAAGTGGGTATTGATTATTACTCTGATTTTAGAGGCAGATGGATCAGATGGGAGACCTGAATCAGGTGGGAGATTTGACTCTTAGATGTGTGTCTTAGTGATTCCAAATGTGCCTTTCATGTATAGTACTGTTGCAGTCAGGTTTGCCTTGCTGGCAGAAAACACCTGACCAAGAACAGCTTGTGGGAAAAAGGTTTATTTTGGCTTACAGACTCAAGGGGAAGCTCCATGATGGCAGGGGGAAATGATGGCATGAGCAGAGGGTGGACATCACCTTCTTGCCAACATCGGGTGGACAACAACAGGAGAGTGTGCCAAACACTGGCAAGGGGAAACTGGCTATAATACCCATAATCCCACCCCCAACAATACACTGCCTCCATGAGGTGTTAATTCCCAAATCTCTATCAGCTGGGAACCCAGCATTCAGGCCATCTAAGTTTATTGGGGACAACTGAGTCAAACTACCACAGGCATTAAGCTAGAGAAACTTTTTTGGTTGACATTTCACATCTAAGCTCAAAGTGTCTTTTCATTCTAAATCCTACTTTGCTTTTAGAAATAATGGTTTATATGCTTTTTAGTAGATGACATCATAAAATAGTCCCTCCCTTCCCATCAACTTATTTTCTAGGGTCTCACTGTAGCCCAGGCTGACCTGGAATTCACTATGTAATCTCTGGGTGGCCCTGAACTCATGGCCAGCCTCCTACCCCTGCCTCCCCAGTGCTGGGATTAAAGGTGTGCACCACCATGCCCAGCTCAATCCTCACTTTTTTGTGTTGCATTTTTGGCTGCTTCTTTGTGCTTTAATATCTTCTCTCTGTGACTTATTTTTGATAGTTTAGCAATCTTTAACAGTGTTTGCAGTGTGTGCCCCACACATTACCATTTGTAAAGTTCATGAACATGCTATTGGCTCCGTCTTTCAGTTTATTAATGAATATGCTAAATGAAACACAATCCACCAATCCCTATGTTGCCCCACTAGAAAATGAGGTATTCAGAGGTTTATGATTACTCCTTGTTCGTGACTCTTGAGCCAGTTCCCAAATCAACTGAGAGTACTCACAGCCAAGCCAATTTCAATTAATTCTGCAGGGAGAGCTTCCTGAGCAAAGGCAGCACCAACTTCTTGAAAAGTGAATGGATCACTTGTATTCACTTAACCTACAAAAATTAAAATTGTGTCCAAGTAGCAATTATGGGACATTTCTCTGGTGATAGTCCATCTTTTTTTGAATTTCCATTTGCCTCATATTTTCCGTGACCAAGAGTCGTTTCTTAAATATATCCAATTTTCAGTTCCACACTTGAAAATCGGTATGAATATATATTTTCTTTATTTTTGTAATTTAGAAGGTGGAGGTTTTAATTTTATGTGCTTTCTACTCTATTAGCACCTTTTCTGCACATAGTGGATGCAGGAATAGAAAAAAATCTATTTGTCTGAATTTGGACAAGAGTTAACATCTCCATGTTTATATAAACTTCATAATTATGTCTATTGTATGATAAAAATTATAAAACAACCAAGAGGGCTGGAGAGATTGCTCAGTGGCTAAAGGGATTTGTTTGCAAAGCCTGATGGCCTGAGTTTGATTGCCCAGCACCCACATAAAGCAGATGCATAAAGAGGCACATTCGTCTGGAGTTTGTTTACAGTGGCAAGAGGCTCTGGAGTGCCCATACTCTCTTTCTTAAATAAATAAATACTTAGATATTTAAAAAATAACAAAGATATAGGACTAGTAATTCCTTTTAAAATATTTTATTTATTTTCTTGAGAGAGAGAGTGAGTATTGGCATGCCATGGCCTCCTGTCTTTGCAAACAAACTCCAAACTTATGCCCCATTTTGTGAATCAGAATTTATGTGGGTACTGGGGAACTGAACCCAGGCATCCAGACTTTTTAAGCAAACACCTTTAATCGCTCCAACCCAGGGTTAGTAATTGTTATCTTATTATCTGTCAGAATTTCCGTGAGGGTTAGCATTGATGAGATGGATATAGTAAGTACAAAACAAAAAGTTTATTATTACAGAGTTAGATTATTCTTCTTTGTTTCCAAAGACATTAGGATCTACTTATATACTCATATAATTATTCCATGAATTAATTTAAAAGGAGTCACAAGTACAATAAGAAAAAAATTCAAATCCCTACTGTGGAAAAAAAAGATCAACTTCATTAGGATTATAGTCTAAGCTACTTGGGAGGCTGAGACAGGAGGATTACTTGAGTGCAGGAGTTTAAGCTGGACAACATAATGATAGTCTATCTCAAAATTATAAGAATTAAAGTGCAAAAATGACCCTCCAGTCCAAAAAATCAGCCAAAGAGATTCTAGTTTATACTCACCAGACAAGTATTTCATTGTCAGGGAATATTATCACATTTGACAAAGGTGTGTGGGAACAAGAATTTACACACTGTTTTTGGGAATGTAAAGAACCCTGAATTTCCTAGAAGTTTTAAGTTCTTTTCCAGAGTTGAGTAGTTACATGGTTTTATGATCTTCTAATACATAATAGCCCTAGAGAATCTCAGATGTTTACAAAGAGAAGTTTCCTGTACATGGATGTCATTGTCATGCTAATTGTGCCTGCAAAGGAGTGAAGTTTCTGATTTCCTGGAGTAGATAAATGGATGTGGAAACTATGGTATATTCATTGTATTATATTCTTAGGGATAAAAAAAATAATAATAGAAAATAATAGAAAACCTACTACTGTGCCTTAGCCAAAATGTGAACTATTATTTTCTCACTTAATGTGAAATCCAGAGGCAGGGATGCTTATAATAATAACTTTACATGACCATCAAGAATCCAGGATTCTTGGTTCTAAGTCAGCACAACACAGACACTTGCACATCAATGTTTACTGCTGCAATCTTCACAATAGCAAGGAAATGAAACCAGCTCAGATATGGATGAATGGATATAAAAAATGTGGTACATGTATACAATGACATTTTATATAGTTGTAAAGAATGGAGTTATGACATTCACAGGAAAATGGGTAGAACTGAAGATGATTAACTTAGCTAGTTAAGTAAGCCAGAATCAGACAGATATCACATGTTTTCTCTCACATGCAGAATCAAAACCTCTATCAATTAACCAAACTACCGTGTAGTTATACAGGACATGAAAATAGAAAGAAGACTATGAGAGAGGAGGGGGAGATCTAAAGGGAAGGGCAGGGGGGAGACAAGAGAGAGTAATGGAATGTATATGTCATGGAATTAGAAGTGGGAACTATTGAGGTGAGGAAGAGAACCAGCAAGAGCAATGGGGGGAGGGAGCAAGGCAGTGGGGGTGGTGAATGAGAATCACCATATATATGTGTGAAAATGTCACAATAGCTGAGTGTGGTGGCACACACCTTTAATCCCAGCACTAGGGGAGGCAGAAGTAGGAAGATTGCTATGAGTTCAAAGCCAGCCTGGGACTACAGAGTGAGTTCCACATCAGCATGGGCTAGAGTGAAACCTTACATTGGAAGAACAAAACAAAACAAAAAAAGGAATGAAAATGTCACAATAAAATGCATTTCTTTGTTTTCTAACACCTCCAAAAAAAAAAGATTTATAAAATAATTTACATGCCAGGCTATCATAGCTGTCATGTATCTCTTCTTATGGTCACGAAATGGCTACAATATCAACACAAATTATAACTTCATTCTAGGCAGGGAATAATAAAAAATGAGAATTTTTGTTTTTTTGGAGAGAGACAGAGAATGAGTGTGTCAGCAGCATCTCAGCTGCTGTGAACGAATTCCAGACATATGTGCCCCCTTGTGGGCAAGTGTGGCATTGCGCTCTTGCGTCACTTTGTGTCTGGCTAAACATGGGACCTGGAGAATCGAACGGCGTTCTTAGGCTTAGCAGGCAGGCGCCTTAACCACCAAGCCATCTCTCCAGCCCAAGAAATGAAAAGTTTAATGAAAAGTTAAGTTCTAAGTTCAGAGCAATTCTAAGCAGACTGCTCACATCTCACTACCTAAAACTGTGCTATAGAACTAAATGTGGAGGCTAGGCACCTGGAAAACATTGTCAAACCTTGCAGGGCATGTGACTGCATTGAAAACATATGATGCTTCTCTTAGAACAAAAGGAAGGTATGGTATTAGGTGGGCAACTAGCATTTTCCACCTATTCTGCAGAAGCAGAAAAGAATGAACTTCACACAGTTCATTAATAGAGGTAGTAAGTCTATTATTATTATTATTATTATTATTATTATTATTTTATTATTATTATTATTATCATCATCATGTTTGTATGTATGTGTGCATGTCACAGTGCACATATGGAGGTCTGAGGACATCCTCTATGTTTCTATCTTTTTTCACTTTGTTTTCTTTCTGCTGTCATGTGTGCAACAGTCTAGCTAGTCCATGAGCTTTTGGAATCTCCTGGCTTTACCTGCCATTGCCATAGGTGTGTTGAGATTATAGACTTGTGTACCACTTCATGTCTGACAATACATGGGTGCTGGCAAATAGAACTCTGGGCAGAAGTCTTACAAGCAAATGCTTTTAATCACTGAGCCATCTCCCCAGCCTGAGATAAAATGTTTTTTTCTTTATTAGTTATGTACATAGTGTGTAAACAGCCATGTTGGTACCATTGTTAGCCTCCTCCCTGTCCTCCCCACTCTGAAGGGACCCTCCTCATTGGGGATTATGGGTCATGGGTTGTGGGGGTAGCCATCAGTTATGAGGAAGAGGCAATGTCTCTGTGCATAATGTCCCTACTTGTAGCTCTAACAATCTTTCTGCCCCCTCTTCTGTGAATTTCTCTGAGCCATGTTGGGTTTGTTTTAGGTCTACTTCAGTGATGAGGTCTTGGGAGCCTCTATGTCTCTGGATATCTGGTTTGGTAGGAGTTGAGTGTTCTCTGTGTCTATCTCCTTTACCTTGGTGCTGATACCAGGTTCACCCAGAAAGCAGCACTCTTGCTCATTTCCCCAATTACTCTATGGTTTCAGCTGGGGCTCTGGTGAGGTGTGATAGGTTGATTTCCTCCTGAGGTTCTGCATCCATCTGAAAAAGAAAAGCAGATTCGCCAACAGAGAGGTCATCAGCAGATAAATGGGATAACCATTATTATTTTAGAGAGAATTTAATAGGTGTAAGCCCTCTTGTAGCCCAAGATTGGTGGGAGCTTGATATTGGAGAGTGGACTGATTTTTTTGAACATGGTTCTGACTTGTTTCCCAGTTCTAGCTATGGGTTCCATTCCACTGAGTGGATCGTTAGCCAATTCAAGAGCAGTTGGTTACCCACCATGGCTGTGTGCCACTATTACACTTGGGTGAGCATCACATCAGGTTGTTTGTTGCTGAGTTGCTTGGACAGATGTTGGTCATTCCCCCCAGTCACTCATGTAGCACCTTCTGACACTAGACAAGCTAACTGTCTGGGGACTAACCTGAGAAGTCTTGAAACACAATTTTGGTGCAAATCCAAATAGTAGAACAATCTATGTATGGTATACAATTTATCTAAGTTTTAAAAAGTCACACACAAAATAATAATGTTATTTATGAATACTAATATACATATTAAAAAAGCAAAAACAGCCGGGCGTGGTGGCGCACACCTTTAATCCCATCACTAGGGGGCAGAGGTGGGAGGAGTGCCATGAGTTCGAGGCCACCCTGAGACTACATAGTGAATTCCAGGTCAGCCTGAGCCAGAGTGACACCCTACCACGAAAAGCCAAACCAAACCAAACCAAACCAAAACAAAAAAACAGCTGGGTGTGGTTGCACATGACTTTAATTTCTGCACTTGGGAGGCAGAGGTAGGAGTATCACTGAGAGTTTGAGGGCTAGCCTGGGCTAGAATGAAATCCTATCTTGAAAAACAAAAATAAAAACAAACAAAAAAAGCAAAAACATTTGTGACAGCTATATGACTTGGGAGATTAAAAGCTAGCTACAAAGGGAATTTCAACTGTTTCTTTAATGAATACTTGCTAAGCAAAAGCTCTAAGATTAAATAAAAGAGAAATAGTCATGAACATATTTAAATATTTTTATTATCTATTTGAAAGAAAAGAGAGAGCAAGAGAAGAGAATAATATAGGCACACTAGGGTCTCTGGCCACTACAAACAAATTCTAGCTGCATGTGTCACTTGGTGCATCTGGCTCTAAGGGGCACTGGGGAATTGAATTCAGGCCATGAGGCCTTGCAAGTAAGGGTTCTTAACCATTGAGCAATCTCTCCAGCTGTAGTTATGAACATATTTTATAAAGCAGTTACACTGAGGCACAATGCCAGGTGTGTAGTTGATTTGAGATTTTCTGTTTTCAGAATCTTTTCTGTTCCAAACTTAAATATAAAAGAATGACCCCTGAGGTTACAATCTAATTAAGTTGATATAATCATTTCTCTAAGAATGAAATCAGTCATTTAAAATCCATAAATATTTTGAAGAGTAAAATAATAAGAAAATATAAATAGAAATTTGCTTTTGGCAAGCTATTAAAATATTTAATTTTGAGTAAAAGTGAAATTGTTTGTTCCTTATGTGATCAAGTGCCCCCGAACTCTGAGATTCTTGTGGAGGAAATTACAAAGATGAAAAGTAAATGCTATTTGATACAGGAGACAATTGCATATTTTTCAGCAATATGTGTTGTGTCATAAAACCATGTTATGAAAATACATTGTTGCCCAGAGGTGATAAAGTCCATAAAATTCATCCCTAGTTCCTAAATCAAGGTTAAAATCAAGTTTGGGGCTCTAGCTAGTTACTTGAGGCAATACTGCAACAATAAGGGCCAATGTAACTGAATAAAACATGTATTTATGTTGAGAATCACCCCTGTAATTTCTAGCATTTGTTTATATATTTATTCAATAAACTATTATTAAACACCTTTTATATATGAGGATTTGCCAGGTACTGGGAATTCAGATGTATAATTACTGTTGTGGCATTTGAGGACCCAGTGCAGAAACAGATAGGTAAATAAGAAAAGATATTAGGGGACTGGGGAGATGACTCAGTTTGATTCCCCAGCACCCACTTAAAGTTGGATGCAAAGTATCATTTATGTCTGTTATCCCAACACACCTATGGGAATGGGAAGTGGAGCCAGGAGACTCAAGATGCTTCAGGGCTAGCTAGACTGATGCTTGCAGCAGTGAAACAATGAGAGAGCCTGTCTCAAAAAAGGAAGGAGAGGAAAAACATCATGCGTTTGTCCTTAGACACACACACACACACACACACACACACACACACACACACACGAAAAAAAAGACAATAAAAGTAAACAAAATATAAGAATGAGATGCTCCTGGTGTGGTGGTGCATGCCTTTAATCCCAGCACCTGGGAGGCAGAGGTAGGAGGATCACTGTGAGTTCGAGGCCACCCTGAGACTACATAGTTAATTCCAGGTCAGCATGGGCCAAAGTGAGACCCTATCTCGAAAAACCAAAAAAAAAAAAAAAAAAAAAGAGATAGGATGACAGGAGACTTAAGTTATTGAATGAATGACTCAATTCAAGTCTCAGTGGGAAATGAGAGTGGTACCCAGCCAAGCAGACAATTTGAGGTTGGTTGAATGCAAGACTGTAAAGTGAAAGCAAAGGCATAGCAGTTCTGGCAGCCTTAGGTTCAAATTGAACAGGGGGTGGGTGGGGGGGAGGATAAGGTATACATGGTATCTGGAAGTGCAGTTTTTTTTTTTTTTTTGAGGTAGGGTCTCACTCTGGCCCAGACAGACCTGGAATTCACTATGTAGTCTCAGGGTGGCCTCGAACTCACGCTGATTCTCCTACTTCTGCCTCCCGAGTGCTGGGATTAAAGGCATGCACCATCATGCCTGGCTTGGAAGTGCAGTTTTAGCTGGACCTGGAAGAATAAGAAGCAATTTAAGGGAGAAAACGTCACAGGGTAAGGGAAAGGATGGGATGGGGAGTTGTCAGGGGCAGAGTGAGTCAAGAAATGGAGAATTTTAGGAGAATTTTAGGGAATATTGGGAGGTGCTAAATACATGAAGAGATGACTTGCTTTTTCTAGTTTGGGTGAAGTCCTTAGACGTTGAAATGGCCACATTCCCTGAGGGACTGTAAAGGTTACCTTCACTTTACGGTGTGACACTGCTGAATATATGTTGACCTACACTCTCCTTCTGTTCCTTCTTCTGTATTTTATCTCTCTCTCTGTGTCAGTCTCTCTATTGAGGCAAAATTGCCTTACCCTTTGCATGGGAATTTAACATTGTGTGGGTGTATGTGCATATTAGCATATGCTTTGGACCTGTTTAATGGCTAAAGATTATAGATTCTTTCCTAAAATAATCTTTTCAAATATCTAAAGTATAACACAAAGAGTTGCAAACATTTATGCTGCAAATGTTGGGCTAAATCTAAAAATTATTATGCAATAAAAATGAACTTCTAAAAAACGAACTTCTTTATTAATGCATTAAGTCACTTGCTCTTCTGGTGGGTCTGTTAACTAGCATAATCTCAGTGAAATAATGTGGTGATGCACATAGTATGTTGACATGATGATTGTACTGTTAAATGGGAACATCTGTGTTTTCTAACAATGACAAAGTGATGATTGAAGAAATGTCAAAATTCACTTAGAGGCTAATGACAATCAAGACACATACATATATAATATGTATAGTATAGGTATACATACATATATAATACCTATACTTGCATCTATCTATCTATCTATCTATCTATCTATCTATCTATCTATCTATCTATCTATCTATATTTGTCATGCAACACGAGGGCCTGAGATCACCTGAGTTCAGTTCCCCACCTAGGCATGGCTATGCATGGCTGTAATCATAGACCTGTGGGGAATGAAGACAGGATAATCAATGGTACTTGCTGCTTAGCCATTCTGACTGAAAAAAAAAAAATGGCAGCTTCAGGTTCAGTGAGAATCTTTGTCTCCAGGGGACAACACTGAAAAGAGATGGAGGACATACATACCTACACTGCACATACACTCACCATACACACCACACAATAAACATCACAGATATACCAAAAGAGACAATTTAAAAGTCCCCTTAACTTCAAAGTATATTTACAATATGTACCTTTAAGCAAGTAAAGAGAAATCTGTAACCACTAAATATACCAACATAGGTAGATGATAAGCATTGGAGATATATAAGAGAAAAATTTAAAACATTCAAAATTCTGTAGAAAATATAATAATCCCCAAATGGCTAGTCATAAAATATTAGCATGTAATAACTGAAGATTTCATCTACTATTTAGTGGATACAATTCATAGCACAGTGAAATTCATGGGATAATACTGAATTTAATGTAATAAAAACCCTATGACTGCTAAATTGCTATGCTGAAAAATGTAACCTCTTTTTATGACAGAGCTTAAGCCAATTATAGTCATTGTTAATTCCTACAATTGAACGCAAGTCATGCCTTACTTCAGGGCACAGTCTGCAAAGATGCTATCTTCTATTACATGTTGGTACAGATGTACTGCTTCTAAAGCTTTTTGTTGAAGCAAAATGTAAATAAGGACAAGTTCATATATCATTGAATTAGTAGGGGTTCTCTGAGCACCAGAAATGATCCCCATGATTCATGGCGGCTAACAACAGCTTTGAAATTTGCAGAAAGGTGGGGATGGGAGGGCTAGAAGGCTGGATATGCATGGATGAAGACTGGATGCTCTTCCAGCCTCAAGGCTGACTGCTGGGGAATTCCTTCTTGCTTGGCAGAGGTCATATTTTTGGATCATCTAGTCTTTGAACTGAATGGGACTCATCCACACTATGGAGAACTACCTTCTTTATCTAGTTCATTGTTTCAAATGTTAACCATATCAGAAAGCAGCTTAACAGACACCTAGAATAATGTTGGACCAGATATTTGAGCATCATGGCCTAGCCAAGTTGACATAAAATTAATTATCACAGTCATAAATAAAGTTCTATCATCAGAAGACACCAGGACCAGCATGTTGACAACTCCCTCATGCTCTCTGCCAGGCAGTGTGCCCTTGCTGGTGCCACTGATGTTTGCAGATACTTAGTTTTACCACTTTGTATTCTATGTAAATGAAATCACATGATATGTTCCCCTTTATTTCTTCCCCACCTCAGCATAAAGCTTATGTGCTCTATCTCCTTTGCTATGTATTTCTGTACGTGATTTATTTTTCATAGTTGCTAAGACCTCATTGAATGAACATAGAACAACTTCTTTGTTTGTCCTGATAGGCATTTGGAAATATAAATAGAAGTGAGTGTCCTTGTACTGATCTTTTGGTGAGTAGATGTGAACATGTGCATTAAGTGTACACCCTCAAGAAGAATTGCTCAGTTATCTAAAGTTGGTATGTTTATCTTAAAAGATATTGACAAGTATTTTTTCAAGCTGATGGCAAAAATTTACACTTACATTTTTTGTTTATTATTTATTTATTTGAGCATGACAGAGAGAAAGAGGCAGATAGATATAGAGAATGTATGCACCAGGGCCTCCAGCCACTGCAAATGAACTCCGAATGCATGCGCCACTGTGTGCATCTGGCTTACATGGTTCTTGGGGAATTGAGCCTCAAACTGGGTCCTTAGGCTTCATAGGCAAGTACTTAATCACTAAACCATCTCTCCAGGCCACCCATTTACTCTTTTACCTGAAATGAGTTCTACTGTCTCCAAATCCTGGTCAGTATCTAATACTTCTATCATTGTATTTTAACCATTCTGGGTAACACATTCTGGTGTATGTGCAAGTCATAGGTTGTTTTGAGGTTCTTGATTTCTTCTGATGATCAATGATCATTCAATAATCTTCCCATATTACTTAATTGTAAATAAAAAAAAACTCATTACACACTTAGGGCTTGGGAGATGGCATAACAGTTAAAGGTACTCACTCCACAAGCCCGCTGACATGGGTGCAGTCCCCAGCAAGTACCCGCATAAAAGCTGGGTGCAAAGTAGTGCATGCATCTGTAATCCCAGTGTGCCTACTGCAATGGGAAATGGATTCAGGAGATGTGTTAAGCCTGTGGGCCAGCTAGACTTGCCCTCTCAGCAGCAAACGAGAGAGATATGGCTGCCTCAAGCAAGGTGGAAGGAGAGGACCCACATACCAAAGTTGTCCTCTGACCTCCACACATGTGCTGTGGCTCATCTCCCCACACAAAATTAAAAAAATGTGCACGCTTTGAATGTCCTGTACAAGAAACACATTTATTTTCTATAATATTTTATCATTATTTTAAGAGAACTGTGTATTCTCTCCTTTTGGGTATACATTTTCACTTTGTTGATGGGGGTCTTCTGACAGACACATATTGTTTTTTTTTTAATTTTTATTAGTTATCTATATAATGTGCATAGTGCCATGATGGTACCATCGTTAGCCTTCTCCCTGCCCTCCCCCTCGGGGATTGTGGGTCTTGCATTGTGGGGATAGCCATCAGTTATGGGGGAGAGGCAATGTCTCTGTGCATAATGACCCAACTTATGGCTCTAACAATCTTTCCACCCCCTCTTCCGCGAATTTCCCTAAGCCATGTTGGGTTCATTTTAGGTCTATTTCAGTGACAAGGTCATGGGAATCTCTGTGTCTCTGGATCTCTGGTTTGGTAGGGGTTGAGTGTTCTCTGCAGACACATATTCTTAATTATATGAGAGTCCAATTTACCTTTAAAATTTTCATAGTTAATGCTCTTTGTGTCTTGTTAGGAAATATTCTTTTCCTGCTTCAGGATTGTTAAGATGGTCTATATTTTTTCTCTAAAAGTGTAACTTTTTATGTCTGGGTCTGTATTGCACTTGGATTTTATTTTTGTATTTATTGCAAAAATATTACTGTTTATACATAACTTTGATATGTCAAGATATCACTTTTTCCGTTAGATGGGTAGCTAATCGATACAGAACCTGCAGAGAGAACCTTTCCCATTGTATCTTTTGTGACCATGGAGGCTTACTTTGGAATTTTCTATTTTGTTCCATTGATCATGTTGTCTGCCACTGCCATACTAATACCACATTGTCTTAATTTCTATAGTTTTACCCTTGGCCTTTACAGACAGTAGCATAAGTCCTTAAGCTTTGTTCTTTTTCTTTGAGATGACTTACATTTACTACTTTAAAACTATTTTTTTTAATTTTAGAGAGAGAGAGAGAGAGAGAGAGAGAGAGAGAGAGAGAGAGAATTGGCACACCAGTGCCTCAGCCATTACAATTGAACTCGACACTTGTGCCACCTAGTGGGCATGTGTGACTTTGCACTTGCCTCACCTTTGTGTCTGGCTTACATGGGATCTGGAGAGTTGAACATGGGTCCTTAGGCTTCTCAGGCAAGCTCCTTAACTGCTAAGCAATCTCTCCATCCCTAGACACACTACTTTTAAAAAAAAATTAATTATTATTTTTTATTGACAACTTCTATACTTACATATAAAAAACACATGATATTTCCCTCCCCTCCCCTATTCCACTTTAGAACTCCAATCTCCATCATATCCTCTCCCTCTCTCCATTAGTCTCTCTTTTAATTTGAAGTCATCATCTTTTTCTTCTATTTTGAGGGTCTTGCGAAGGTATTGTTAGGCACTGCAAGGTCATGGATATCGAGGCCAATTTCTGTCTGGGCAGTTGCATTGTAAGAAGTCATACCCTTCCTTTGGCTCTTCCATTCTATCCTCCTCCTCTTCTGCAATGGTCCCTGAGCCTTGGAGGGTGTGACGGAGGGACACACTACTTTTTAAATCAGATAAAATTTAAATAGCTTTGCCAAAACACACTGAACTATGGGTACATCTTATTGAATGCAAATTATACTTCAATAAACTGATTTGAAAATACTGCTCAGAAACCTGAACCAGTCCAGTCTACACAGTATTCAGCATTTGACCACGATCCTGTGTCTTCTTTCACCTTTTGCTTTCTTCACAGACTGAGGGCAATAGGAGAGGCTGAGGTGCACAGCTCTTGGCTGATTTCTATTGCCACATCACCGTTCATCTTCCAAAGCTTTGTTAAACCCAGATAAACTTCTATTCACAGTGCTCCATATCTGAACATCTGAATGCATAAGAAATCCTGAGACACAACACCTTCCTTTACTCATTGTCTCAGGTTCTTTCTGGTCTGGCCCTTACTTATTAATGTTTCTATTCATGTCTGCTGCATCATATTAAATGTCTTGGGGCCCTACCATTTCTCCCTAATTTTAGTCTTGTTTTTATTCAATTTAAAATCATCCACTGTATTTTGAATGGAAGCTGTTGCAGGAAACTTTTCCCCTGGGGAGATGGGAACGCATGTCTATTCACCCCAGCTAGGGCTCAAATGACAGACCAAAGTATAATTACATTCAAATCCAAACTTGGTAAACCTATGAGTTTATTTGGGTTATTTACAGGGCATGGTGAAGGGTTGCTTGCAGGAGATTGCTTATAGGAGCACAGATGACTCAAGGCAGCTGCACCACTAGGGCCCACTGCATGACCTGCAGGTAGCTCTGCTGGTCTGAGTCTTCCAAGCAGTTCTTTTCCCTTTATATATCTTTAGGCCCGACTCTTGCAATCCTTTCCCCCAGACCTTTTGAGACCTCCAGAATCTCCTGAAACAGGAGGGAGAGAATGTTTCAATTCATAGGAAATTTCTATAGAACAGAAGTTATTTGGGAGGAGCTAAGGCAGAAACAGAAGAAAGTGAATCTCCCAGGACTGAGGAACCTAACTGGCTTTGTAACTGAGCATGGTTCCCAAGTCACCGAGCCATAAATAAATACTAGAAATTTGAACTTCCTCCCAACTATCTTCTGGGTGGTGTGTTTGCTGAGAGAGCATTGGTGAGGTGTTTCATGTTAGCTTGGCTTGTACTTGGGATTTCCTGTGGGTTCTTTTGCCTTCTCAAATGTCTTTGTGGAATTGTGATAGCACTTTTGGAGATGGTGAAATGTGGCTTGCTTACCAGATGCCATTTTACACTGTCAAATCCACTTCCATTTACTGGTAAGATTCTCTTTAAAGTGGCTGTGTTCATTGGCAAGATTTTTTTTCTAACCTAAATGTATGCCATTCAGTTCAGATTTTGTCAAAATCTGTACTTGAGTTTGCCAACTCTCGCTGTCATTTCTTACCAACCTGGCATTTTCTTACACACCTGCATCTGGATACTTACATTAATAGGACAGTGTCCTAGGGATTTCATCTGTATCCCACTTTGAAAGTGAAACATTGAGAATTTTCTCAGTCCCAATTTCTCATGAAACCACCTTCAAAGGACCGAACACTGCATATTTTCTCAGATTTTTTGGGTGTATAAAGAGGGCTGTGATGAAGCTGATACTAATTTCACTTTGCAGAACAACAGTTGGCTTTCTTTCAAACATTTAACCTAATTCTTTCCAACTTATTTTAGATAAAAGGGAAGTATATTTAGAAAATGTATTTACAGGTGAAATTTACAAAGATTGGGTAAAATGAGTTTGAATATATGTCATGCAGTTTGTTAAAAATCAGCTTTAAAAAATAATAAAGGGGGGCTGGAGAGATGGCTTAGTCATTAAGGCGCCTGCCTTCTAAGCCTAAGAATGCTGGTTCCAATCTCCAGGTCCCACATTTAGCCAGATGCAAAGTGACACAAGGGCGCAATGCCGCACTTAGCCACAAGAGGGCGCACACATCTGGATTTTGTTCACAGCAGCTGACAGACTGCTGGCGTGCCCATTCTCTGTCTGTCTCCCTCTCCCTCTCTGTCTGTCTCTCTCTCCAAAAAGAAATAAAATAATAAAAAAAAATTAAAAAAAAATAATAAAGGGGCCGGGCATGGTGGTGCATGCCTTTAATCCCAGCACTTGGGAGGCAGAGGTAGGAGGATTGCAGTGAGTTCAAAGCCACCGTGAGAATACAGAGTGAATTCCAGGTCAGCCTGGGCTAGAGTGAGACCCTACCTCGAAAAACCAAAAAAAAAAAAAAAAAAAAAAAAAAAAAAAAAAAAAAAAAAAAAAGATGGAGAAATGGCTTAGTGGTTAAGTAGCTTGCCTGCAAAGCCAAAGGACCCAGGTTTGATTCTCCAAGACCCATGTAAGCCAGATGCACAAGGTGGCACATGTGTCTGAAATATGTTTGCAGTGGCTGGAGGCTCTGGAGTGTGCATTCTCTTTCTCTCTTAAATAAATAAATAAGCGTTTGACCAAATACTTTAATCTCTAGAGAAATGTTCACAAATTTTAAGTTAGTAGGTTTGATCCTAGGCTTATAGGACCAATTCCCACTCCACCCAATCCAGATGTGTGTAGGTTGCTTTCCTGGAGCCAGAAGGACCAGACCATTTAGCATAGGCTCCTACCCCTGACTTGAATAGAACACCAGAAGCAGTCCAGGCCAGGCCCAGTGAGTTCATGGTACAGATGTGTGTATGTTACTAGAACAGTCCTGGCCTCAGCCCACCTGTGTCCCCCAGTGGAGCTGTTGTTGCTACATCCTCAGCAACATAAAGAGATTATCTCTAGATAGATAAGCACCAATGTGAAACAAGTAACCAACCAACCAACAAAACAAAACAAAACAAGGCAAGATATCCTCACCAAGAATGCCTACTTCCATAGTGGAAGCCTCCAACAAGACCACTTAGAGGAAACTCCAGACAAATAATTCCCAAACACAATTACGTTAAGCATATACAACACACTTAAAGAGGACATGAAAAAAATGCATGATTAAAATGTGAGAGAATAACTAAAAGAATGCAGTAGGTGGGCTCTAGAGAGGGTTTAGTGGTTAAAGGTGCTTGCTTGCAAAGCCTGATGGTTTAGGTTCAATTCCCCTGTACCCACATGGAGCCAGATGCACAAAGTGGCTCATGCTTCTGGAATTTTGTTTGCAGAGGCAGGACACCCTGGCATTCCCATTCTCTCTTTCTGCTTGTAAATAAGCAATAAATTAAAAAAAAAAAACAAAAAAGAATACAATAGACACCTAAATGAATTCTAAGGGGACACAAACAAATGCCTTAATGATTTCCAGTGGAACATAACCAACTAAATGTAATGAGAAAGCCAAACCAAGAAATGAAAATGGAACTAAATAAAGAGATAGATATGCTGAAGAAATACCAAATGGAAAACAAAATGAAATATCTCACTTAAAAAGCTCCCAGGAAGAGGGGGTGGAACAAATGTAAGAGCCATGGGGTACAAAGGTATGCTTTGTTGCACTTCCTGCAAACATGAACCAACTGGTGCATGCATTCAGGACCCCATAGTGGTTGCCAATACCACTAAAAGAGCAACATGGTTCTGAGCCCATTAGCATTTTGACATGGAGGATGAAGGAGGACAAAAGGAATGAGACAACAAAACAGAGGAAGGACTACCTTGAAAGAGGAGGCTCCTTAATGGAATGGAGGTGGGGGAGAAGGGACAAAAGAGAATATCAGGACAGGAACATCATCAAATTACTGCATATTCATACATTAAAGTTCACAATGAAACAAACAAATAAAAAGCTTCCAGGAAAGCCACACCAATAGAGTAGATCATGTGGAGGACAGAATATCAGGATATGAGGACAAGGCAGAGGAAATTGATCAGGAGGCCAAAATCAAATAACAAGTTCAAACAAATGAGCAAAACATCAGAGAAATGTGTGACACCTTAAAAAGAGCATATGTTTGAATCATAGGCAAACAAGGAGAACTTCAGGTCAATAAAAATATGGAAAAAAATTTCCCAGTCTTATGAAAGAGAGGTCTATCCAGGCACAAGAGGCGTACAGAATGCCTAATAGATAGGACCAGAAAAGAAATTTCCAACATCACATTGTAGTTAAAACATTAATCACAGAAAACAAAGAAAGAGTACTAAAAGTTACGAGAGAGAGAGAGAGAGAGAGAGAGAGAGAGAGAGAGAGAGAGAGAGAGAGAAAGCTCATCACTTATAAAGGTAAACCCATCAGAATAATGTCTGAGTTTTCAACAGAAATTCTAAAAGTCAGAGGGCTTAGAATGGAGTATTTTAAAATATCAAAAGACCTTAGCTGACAATCCAAGCTACTAAATCTAGCAAAATTATCCCTCATAATAGAAGTAGAAAGAAAGCCAGCTCTGTGACTATATGAGCACTAAGCCAGCTCTGCAGAGGACTCTGGATGGAAGACTTTGCACTGAAGAGAATAGGCATATTCAAAAAGCTACAGGAGGGGGAAATAATCAAAACTAGAACAACTGTTAAAGTGAATGAAGACTAAGAAAATGCCAAATTCCACAAAATCATCAACATCAAAATAATCAGTGACAGTGGTTAATTCATATCTTTCAATAACTATGAGTATCAATAGACTCAATTCCCCAACCAAAAGACACATGTTGACATACTTGATCAGAAAACTGGATCCATCGATTTGGTGTCTTCAAGAAACCCACCTTACCATTGAAGATAGACACCTCCTTAGGGTGAAAAGATGGAAAAAGATATTACATGGAAATGGAAATAGGAAACAACCAGGTGTGGCTATATTAATATCTGACAAAATGGACTTTAAACCAAAAGTAATCAAAAGAGAGAAGGAAGGACACTTTATATTCATTAAAGGATCAATTTACCAAGAGGATGTTTCAATCCTAAACAGATATGCACCAAACACAGGTGCACTGGATTTTATAAAGCAAAACATTTAGCAAACCCAGAAATGAAAGAAGAAGATCCTTAGTGGAACAGAATTGGGTGAGAGGGACAAAAAGATGAAAACATTATGGGAACATGACCAAATTGCAATATGTTCATAAAGTTCCCAATAAAATTTTAGAAATCTGCTGGGTATAGTGGCTCATTCTTACAGTCTCAGCACTTGGGAGTTTGAGGCAAGCTGATTACCAAGAGTTCAAGACAGCCTGGGATAGAGTGAAACCCTGTCTCCAGCAAAATAAAAACAAAAACAAAACAAACAAACAAACAAAAAATCCCCCAAAACCAAATGAAATCAAGGCAATTAAAAATTTGCATGCATGTATGATGTGTGTGTGTGTGTGTGTGTGTGTACATGCATGTGTGAGTGTGTGTGTGTGTGTGTGTGTGTGTGTGTGTACGTATGAACCAGAGGTCAATCTTGGCTGTTATCATCAGGAACACTGTCCACCTCTTTTTTTTTTCTTCCCAAGATAGGGTCTCACTCTAGCCCAGGCTGATCTGGAACTCACTTTGTAGTCCCAGGCTAGCCTTGAATTCACAGCAACCCTCCTACCTTTGCCTCCCAAGTGCTGGGATTAAGGGTTGTGTGCCACTATACCTGACCTGTCCACCTTTTTTTTTTTTGAGATAGAGTCTTTATTGATCAGGAGCTCTCCAATTAAGCTAGTCTACCTGGCCAGTGATCTTCAGAGATCCTCCTGTCTATCTTTCCAGTACTGTGATTACATGTGCATGATGTCACACCTGGCAGTTTTACTAAGTCAGGTCATCATACTTGTGAGCCAGCACTTTGCTCATTGTGCTGTCTCCTCAGCCCAGTATCAGAGCGTTTGTGGGTGGCCACTGGGAATCCAAGCTGTTAAGAAACAACCCAGCTCATGCGGCAGCCCTCAGTCTTGTGATCCTGATTTACCCTCTTGAGTACTGGGATTACAGACCTGTATCACCAGTCACGGCTACCAATACATGAATTAAAAGACTGATTTTTTTTTTATAATTTCACACATATAGTATATTTTGATAAGATTCACTCCCATGATCCTCTCATTCCCCATGAACCATTTCTTTCCAACAAGTCACTCTTCTACTACATGCCAATTTTCTTTTATTTATTTATTTTTTGTGACCCACTGAGTTAAATTAGGGTTGCTTACATGAGCATAGGTCAGGAGTTAGTTACAGGAGTGTGGTCAAAATGTTTCCCTTTCCTCCAGCAAACATGGATAGTCAATAACTCCCCAGTGGTCAATGGGGCCTCATGGGGGTCCCTCACTCATCTATAATGGGATGTTGACAGGCCCAAATTGGTTCAGGTCCTGTATAAGTAATAACAAATGCTATGTAACACATGATTTTTTTTTTTTGCTTGTGTCTGTGTGTATGTGGTGGAATAGGCATAGTACAGTGTTCTATGCTCTTACTTATGGCAGGGTGTGCTTACCTGCAGTGGTTGGAGCAGAATTTTGAGTGACCTGTTCCATCATTCTTCCACCTGTTCTTAATGAATTGGAGTCTCTTACTAACTGTGGTGGTTTGATTCAGGTGTCCTCCCTAAATTTAGGTGTTCTGAATGCTAGGTTCCCAGTTGATAGAGATTTGGAGGCATTGTATTGTTGGGGGTGGGTTTATGGGTGTTATAGCCAGTGTCCCCTTGCCAGTATTTGGCACACTCTCCTGTTGCTATTGTCCACCTTATGTTGGCCAGGGGGGCGATGTCCACCCTCTGCTCATGCCATCATTTTCCCCTGCAATTGAGGAGCTTCCCTTCAAGTCTGTAAGCCAAAATAAACCTTTTTTTCCTCATAAGCTGCTCTTGGTCAGGTGATTTCTGCCAGCAATGCGAACCTGACTGCAACAGTAAAGTTGGTACCAAGGAGTGGTGTCATTTGATGCTAGATACCTGACTGTGTGGCTTTGGCCTTTTGGAGCTGATCTTCAAGAGGAATGTGGAAGGATTTGAAATCCTGGCCTAAGAGACACCTTGCAGTGCTGTAAGTACAGCTTGATGTACTATTCTGGTCAGAGCTGAAAGACCTGAATGCACTAAGAACTAAGGACTGTAAGGTTTGGCTTATGAGGGTGAGAAACAGCTTTGCCTGGACTAGGCTAGAAGCAGTCTGTGTGAGAGTCTTGCTGTTATGCCTGGGTCCTGAGAATTTGTGCAGGGTTGCATTGCATAGAAATGGACTGGTATTGAGTACAAGGATATGGCATAGAAATGAAATCTTTAGGCTGAAACTTCTGCCTGTTCAGCTGCAATTATATGAGAGATTACAACCTTTGAGATTGGGGCAACAGGAAGAATGCAGTTTTTTTTCAAACTGGAGGTTTTTAAAAATTGAATAATTAACATAACCCAAATAATTTTATTGAATAACTAACATAACCCAATAATTTATCCTATATTATATTATATTATATTATTTATTTATTTATTTATTTATTTATTTATTTATTTATTTATAGTGGGGAATGTGGGTCATGTATTATGGAGGTAGTCAACAGTTATGGGGGATAGGCAAAGTCTCTGTGTGTAATGACCCAACTTGTGGCTCTAACACTCTTTCTGCCCCCTCTTCTGTGAATTTCCCTGAGCCACATTGGGAACCTTTTAGTTCTACTTCAGTGATGAGGTCGTGGGAGCCTGTGTCTCTGGATATCTGGCTTAGTAGGAGTTAAATGTTCTCTGTGTTTATCTCCTTCAGCCTTATTCTGGTGTCAGGTTCATAAGAAAGCTGTACTCTTGCCCTTTTCCCCCGTTACTCTATGGTTTCAGCTGGGGCCCTGGAGGTGTGATAGGCTGATCCTCCCTTCAGGTTTGTCGTCCATCTGAAAAAGAGAAGCAAATTCTCCAATGGAAAGAGAAGCTAGTACTAAATCGATGGAATGGCCATAGTTGTTTTCGAGAGAATTTTATGTGTGTCAGCCCTCTTCTAGCCCATATTTGGTGGGGGCTTGATATTGGAGAATGGGCTCAATTTTTGTACATGGTTTTGACTTATTTCCCAGTTCCAGCAATGAGTTCCATTCCACTGAGTGGATATGTTAGCCAAATGAAGAGCAGTTGGTTACCCACCATGGCTGTGTGCCACTATTACACTTGTTTGAACATCACATCAAGTTGTTTCCTGCTGGGTAGCTTAGACTGCAAATTGTTTGGGCAGATGTCAGTCATTTTCCCCCAGTCTCTTGTGTAGCACCCTCTGGCACTAAACTAGCTAATTGTCTGGGGACTGACCCTCTTCCAGATTCTGACCAGGTCACTCCATGTTTCGTCTCAACAACGTATGATGTCTTTAGCAGTAGGGTATTACCATTAACCTTTGGTGGTTCATCAAGAACTCTGACAGAAATCTGTCTTTTTTTTTTGGGAAACCTTGTAGGTCTCTCTGATCAACAGCTCATCATGAAAGTTAACCCCATGCTGGTACCGGGAGTTACAAGTCAGCACCACGGATGGTGAAGAAAGGTGAAGGAAGAAAAAGGTAGGTAATAAGTAATATAAAAGAGAAAGTAAGTATAGAGAGAGTGGGAGACACACACACACACACACACACACACACACACACACACACAGAAACAGGGAAAGATTAAGGTTGGTCTTCATGATGTTTTCCAGGTCCTTGTGGTTTAGGCGTTCCCTCTGTAGGCCTGCTGAATGATCACTGTTTTAGCCTGTTGTTCAGACTATAGGATTTTATGGTACCATTTCCATTTGTGTTCCTATTTGTGTCCCCCCACCTTACCCTCCCTCTCACCCTTTCTCTCCCTCCCCACCTTTACCCTTCCCTATCCTACCTTCCCTATTGTCTGATCCTCAGGGTATTTATTAGGTATGACAACATTTCAGGCAGATTCAGGTTAGGAGCCACAGATGAATGAGACCATGCGACAATTATCTTTTTGTGATTGGGTGAGCTTACTGAGAATGATCTGTTCCATGTTCAACCATTTTTTTTTTCAAATTTCATTGTTCCATTTTTCCTTACTGCTGTGTAGAAGTCCATAGTGTAGATATGCCACATCTTTGTTATCCATTCATCTAATGATGGTCATCAGGGTTGATTCCAGCTCTTAGCTATTATGAATTGAGCAGCTATAAACATGGTTGAGGCTTGGAGCCTTTAGGGTAAATGCCCAGTAAAGGAATAACTGGATCTGTTGGTGGTCTATAGTCATCCTTTTCAAGAGTCTCCATATTGCTTTCCATAGTGGTTGTACCATTTTACATTCCCACCAACAGTGAAAAAGGGTTCCTATTTCTCCACAGCCTTGCCAGCATTTGTTCTCATTAGTTTTTTTAATGTTAGCCATCCTTACTGGGGTAAGGTGGAATCTCATAGTTGTTTTAATTAGAATGCAGTTTTTTTAAAGGTGCATGAATGCTGAAGGAGTGTCCTGTTCTTTAAAGTCTGCTTTATTCCTCCTGATTAACAAATTGGCACCCTACCTGGTATTGTGGAGTATAAAAAATGCAGGAAACAGAGGGTCATTGAATATGCAACACAGTCTTGTATTTTGGAAATGGCCATGGGCAGTGTGAAGCAGGTTTGCTGGATGCCTGCATGGAGACCAGATGGAGCCATGAGGATGGAGCATGGGTTGCAGTGGAGACCCAGTGGAGATGCTGGGACCACGAGATGGCTGCTAAGGAGAGCTTCCATCCCCAGATGAAGTTTTCCAGGACTGTGAGTAGCCTAGCTGGAGGGGTGGAATTGGAACACTTGTTGCTCCAGAGACTTGTTGGACTTGGAGACTTGTTACTGGCTAGAGTTGTTGGAGTTGGAGCTACAGAGTTTGATGTTTGCCCTGTTTAAATCTTGTATTTCTTGAATATTTCTTTGCTATGCCCAATGCCATCTTTTGCAGTGTGAGTGTTTATTCTGTGCCATTATGGGTTTTTTTTGGACTTTTTTTTGGTATTATGGTGCAGTTAAAAGACCTTGGATTATGGGGATGTTTGAACATCATTAGTATTGATAAAAAAGTATAGGGACCTTTAAAGATGGACTGAATGCATTGCATTTTACATCATGGGTGGTTATCAGTTTATGAGGGCCAGGGGCGGAATGTGTTGGTTTGATTCAGATGTCTCCCATAAACTTAGGTGTTCAGAATGCTAGGTTCCCAGCTGCTGGATATTTGAGAATTAATGCCTCTTGGAGGTGGTTTATTTTTGGGGGCTGGCTTATGGATATTATAGCCAGTTTCCCCATGCCAGTGTTTGGGCACACTCTCCTGTTGCTTGTCCACCTTATGTTGGCCAGGGGGTGATGTCTGCCCTCTGCTCATGTCATCGTTTTCCCTTGCTATTATGGAGCTTCCCCTCAAGTCTATAAGCCAAAATAACTCCCTCCCTCCACCCCCAAAAGCTGCTCTTGGTCAGGTGATTTCTGACAGCAATGTGAACCTGACTGCAACAGTGACCCTGAAGCTTGCAAATATTTCACAAGCTCTGACAATTCTCAGTTCTCTGTATCCAACAGGCCTGGGGTTGCAGGTGTGTGTGGCCACATCCAGCTGTTCATATGGGTCCTGGGGGTTGATCTTGAGTGGTCATTCAGGTCTCCTCAGGCCCTCGTGCTTGCACAGGGAGTGCTCTTAACTACTGAATATTACTAACACATTTTTGATGCACAGTTGTCTAGTCTACAAGTTGAATTTTATGCCATAGTTAAGTGACTCAAATTTGGCCATTTTTAATGTATAAAAAGTAGAAAAAGTATTTTTTTGTACTTGATTGCAGAAATTCTATCTTTGTATTATATAACAAAATAACCTTATATTTTTCTAGTAAGCAAACTTAGAAGTTTCAAGAATTAAAAGTAGTAAAAGAGGACTCTATTATTTAAAAATTTAATTGGCATAGACTAATTGTACATATTTATGGGTACAGTGTGATAGTTCAGTGTATGTAAACAATGAATAATGCTTAAATCCAAGTGATTAGTATTTCCAGCTCCTTAAGCATTTATTATCTGGGCACTTTGAAACTAAGAAGACCTTATACAATTAGAGGAGTTATTTATCACAAATTCTATGCTATTTTTTGTTTGTTTTTGAGACAAGATCTTACTGGCACTATATATCCCAGGCTAACTTTGAACTCTCAATCCTCCTGCCTTGGTCTCTCTACTGCTTTAAGTAGGGGTGTGTACCACCATACACAGCTAAATGAATTATATTCATTTTAAAGTGGGAAATGGGGGTGCAGATCAGTGATGGAGCATTTATCTAGCATGCCCAAGGCTCTGTTTTCAATACTGAGCACCCTATAAAAGTAAATGGAAAAAAAAAAGAAAAAAAATGGAAAAAAACAGTAAATGGCAGGGCTGGAGAGATGGCTTAGTGATTAAGGCACCTGTCTCCTAAGCCTAAGAATGCTGGTTCCAATCTCCAGGTCCCACATTTAGCCAGATGCAAAGTGATGCAAGGGCACAATGTTGCACTTGACCACAAGGGGGTGCACACATCTGGATTTCGTTCGCAGCAGCTGAGAGACTGCTGGCGCACCCATCTCTATCTGTCTTCCTCTCCCTCTCTCTCTGTCTCTCTCAAAAAAAAAAAAAAAAAAAGTAAATGGCAGGAGGGAGAGATATTTCTATTAGCCTTTTATTTTTATTTCAACTTTCATATTTAGTAGGGCTATTTTTTTCTTAGAAAGTCTTTTTATCTGAAAGTATAATGTATTAGAAAAGTATGTGTGCTGGTGAAAAGTAAGTATGAGGTCCAGGGACAGGAAGATGAGACCTAGAAATCAGAAAACTAAGAAATGATATGTGGGCTGGAGAGAGAGCCCAGCAGCTAAGCCATTTGCCTGCACAACCTAATGACCTGAGTTCAATTCCCCAGTACCACATAAGGCCAGATGCACAAAGTGATGCATCTGGAGTTCTTTGCAGTGGCTAGAGGCCCTGAAGAATCCATTTTTTCTCTCTCTCTCCTGGGTGTGGTAGTGCACACCTTTAATCCTAGCACTCAGGAGGCTGAGGTAGGAGGGTTGCTGTGATTTTGAGGTCATCCTGAGGCTACATAGTGAATTCCAGGTCAGCCTGGGCTAGAGTGAGACCCTAACTCAAAAAAAAAAGAGATATGCTTAGAAGCATCACACACACTAGAATAACAACATTGGACATTTACAGTTATATTGCTTAGGAAAAATAACATGACAGAAGTCCCTAAGAACATAAACTGATAATAACAAAATAAAAATTGGTTTGCTTAAAGATGGTCCAAAACAAATTTATATAGTACAAATTATGTTTCAGGATATCTGGTAAAGATATTTTCATTTGTTTTATTGCATTTCAGAAAAAATGATTTTTCCTAGATAGATATTGTTAAGGCCTAGGTCTAAATAAAGAGAAGACGACAGGCTGAACAGAAGAGAAAAACATATCTATGCCAAAGCAATGGGAGTTTTTGTTTTTCCTTACACAAGAATAAAGGTATTACATGGCAGTGACTTACTCTGGGAAATCAAGTGAAGCATTTAAACATGGGTGTTTCTTGGAGGCCTGCACTCCTGTCAATATTTCTTATTAAACTTTAGAAACAAAATTTATGTGGAAATTTAGGATAGAAATACCCCCAGTGACTGCAACGGATGCTTTTGGGCAATTGACCAACATGATTGACAGCTGGGGAAGTGGCTCAGTGGGGTCAAGGGCTTGTTGCTCAAGGCTGAACATCTTAGTTTGGATCATTAGAACCCATGTAAAGCTGCACATGGTAGCAAGAGTGTCCGTCATCCCAGTGCTCTGAAGGTAAGATGGGAGGCAGAGGCAGGAGAACCCATGGAAGCCCACAGGTCAGCTAGGCTGGTGAATGGAGCAGACAACTGCAAAGATGCTCAAGGTGGAAACAAAACAAACAAGGTGGAAGGCAAGGACTAACACCCAGCGTTGTCCTCTGAGCGCCACACATACTCTGGGACATGCATGTGCTCACACACACATTAAAGAAGCAAAAACAAAACAAATAGCAACAACAACCAAACAAGCAAAAACCACAGAGAAAGTATGAATGAGACTTTGCTGATGGGATTCTAGTTTTCATTGGTGGTATTGAAGGAGAAATAGGAGTAAGATAGAATTTTACAGGCAGTTGGGCAGGGAGGGACAGAGCCCAAAGAGGGAACAAAAACATGCCTGTCCTCATGTCTCATTCAAGATGCCTGCCAGTGACACTTTCCAGCAGGAACTTCTGGCTTCTTCCTCACTGCAGCCCTCCTGAGTCCACGAACCAGTCTGGTCTCTTCTTACACACCTGAATCTGATCACAGGGCTCACTCTAATTGAATGTCTAATCATATAAAGGAGGTTAAGCCAGGCCTCTCTTTTTTCTTTCCTGTGCTCTTACCTGAACAAGTGTGTAAGTCTGTCTCTTCCCTTCCTGGCCTGGGAAGGAGAGAGCATACATTCTGGCCTGGGTATTTTCCTGCTTGCCTTCTACATGTGTCTTGCATTGGGGTGCTTTCTCACTTTGATTACATGTATGAATTATTTTGATCTCAGAGTCCTTCACTATTTCTCAACTCTCTCTGGTCTTTCTGTGAAGGGGATCTTTTGGCTTTTAAGCTTTGCCTTCCACATGTGGGTGTGTGTGCCTCCTCCAGAGCCCTTTTACTCCTGGAGAGTTCTCTGTGATGGAGGTTCTCTCTTCTCTGTGGGGCAAGGAGGAGAATTCTCTGGCTTGAGTCTTTCAGCTAGCCTTTCCCCTGGTTCTTAATTCCCCCTTCAATAAAACTCACTATTTGTTATTTCTCTCTAAATAAACTCAATAATTCATAATTTACCCTTCTTGGAATCTGGTTTTGTTCTTTGCTAAAGTGGGCAAAAGGTTGGGGGTTCACAGGCCTAGGGGACCCTCCTGAACCTCAAATCCTGCATTGGTATGTAGAATCAACGGAGTAATGACTATTAGATATGAACCTGGTGCCAGTTGCTACTCACAGCTACTGGTTGCAATGGTTTTATTAAACATGTACTGTGTCTCCAACATGACAGATGAGAACCCAGAGATTGAAAGAGATCAGTAAATTTATCCAACTGATAGAGCTAGTTAAGTGACAGGTTTGAGCCCAGAGCATGTGCTTTTGAACTTTAATTTCCATTTTTTTTCACGAATGTGTGTGTACATGCCTATTTGTCTCTGTGTAGTGCACATATATGTATGTGTATGCATGGGGAGGTCAGAGGTGGATGACTGGTGTTTTTCTCAGTCACTCTCCACCATTTTATTTTATTTTATTTTATTTTATTTTTTTATTTTATTTTATTTTATTTTATTTTATTTTATTTTATTTTATTTTATTTTATTTTATTTTATTTTATTTTATTTTATTTTATTTTATTTTATTTTATTTTATTTTATTTTATTTTATTTTATTTTATTTTATTTTATTTTATTTTATTTTATTTTATTTTATTTTATTTTATTTTATTTTATTTTATTTTATTTTGAGATAGGCTTTCTCACCAAATCTGGAACTCACAGATTTAGTGAGGCTGGCTAGCCAGCAAGCCCCAGGGATCCCCTTCCTGCCTCCACAGTGCTGGGGGTTACAGGCATGTGCTGCATCTGGCCTTTACAAGGGTGCTGGGAATGTGAACTCAGGTTCTCATACTTGGACAGCAAACACTCTACTAACTGAATCATCTTCCGAGTTCCCAAATTTTACCTTGTAATTGTTCCACTACATTCCTATACTGTGTTTTCATGCCTGTATGGATGCTAATATTTATACCTCTAGTTATATGTTGGCTTTTAGAGGTACCCATGGATATGAATTTCATCCCTTTCTACAGTCTTCAGTTATCTGTGCTAACCAAGTGTCAGAAAATGTTGCTTGCTTTTTTCCCTTCCAGAAATGTAGATATTCATGTTGGCGACAATACAAAATTCTGAAAGGAATTTCCTGAAACATTTATCTGTGAGTCTTCATGCCATCTATCCCAAGTTACTTTCATGTCAGCATCAATATGAAATGAAACATAATGGTAGAAGCTTGGTGTTCTCTCCCCCCTTTATCTGTTCTCTCATTGCTACAGTCTGTATATAGAGCAGTCTGTGTACAAAATAGATATTTTATTTTGAGTGAATGAGCAAATTGACATCATTTTTTTCTGTCTTAGAGATGAATCTCTTTAGACATGATGAATGGAAATGATTCTGATTTTTGATGTTTTAAAGGCCATGGGATATTCGGAGCTCAGAGTTGAGTAGTCAGTCTTTCTGAAAGACTAGCATATGGGCCAGGATTTTTATTAAGTTTCTAGAATAAAAAAGGAAAAATGATAAACAAAAGAAAATCATCCAAGTGATGTTTGACTGCCTGGTATTTACAACAGGTGCTGTTGAGAATTGAATGAGTTAATGAAATCCTGGGAAATAATAATAGGGTTAGGATATTGGAAATATCATTTTTTTCTAAATGACTTCACTCTGTATGGATTGACACCAAATTTGGAACCACTTACTTATGTTTTTTTAAAAATATTTTATTTATTTATGAGAGACACACAGAGAGAAAGAGACAGAGACAGAGAGGGTGGCGGGGAGAAAGGGCATACAAGGGCCTCTAGCCATTGCAAATGAACTGCAGACACATGCACCATCTTATGCATCTGGCTTATGTGGGTATAGGGGAATTGAACCTGGGTCCTTTGGCTTCACAAGAAAGCACCTTAACCACCAAGCAATCTCTCCAGCCCTACTTAATTACTTTTAAGACTAAGTGACACTAGACCTAGTAGACCAGCTACTCAGGAGACTGTGGCAAGAGGATTGAAAGTTTAAGACCTCCCTGGGCTATAGAGTTCAGGGACAGCCTACGTATCTTACTGAGATCCTGCTTCAAAATTACAAGTTAAAAAAGAAGATCTGGGACATAGCCCAGTGGTAGCTAACTTGCCTAGCATATGTGAATCCCTGGGTACAGCCCATGTTACCACAATGAACAAAACAAAGGAGACAAAAACTGTCAATGTATGCTCAATTTCTTTTTTTTACTTTATTTATTTTTATTAGTTATGTATATAGTATATATACAGCCATGATGGTACCATTGTTAGCCTTCTCCCTGTCCTCCCCCCATGTGTAATGTGGATCTTGCCTTATTGTGTAGCCATCCGTTATGCGGGAGAGGTAATAACTCTGTGTATAATGAATGACCCAACTCCTGGCTCTAAAAATCTTTCTGCCCCCTCTTCTGCGAATTTCCCTGAGCCATGTTTGGTTCATTTTAGGTCTATTTCAGTGATGTGGTTTTGTGACTCTCTGGATATCTGATTTGGTAGGGGTTGAGTGTTCTTTGTGTCTATCTTCTTCGCCCTTGTGCTGGTACCAGGTTCACCGATAAAGAAGCACTCTTGCTCATTTCCCCTATAATTCTATGGCTTCAGCTAGTGCCCTGTTGAGGTGCGACAGGCTGATTCTCTCCTCAGGTTCTACATTCATCTGAAAGAGAGAAGCAGATTCTCCAATGGAGAGTGAGGTCAGTGCAAGATACATGGATAACCATTATTGTTTTAGAGAGAATATAATAGGTGTAGGCCTTCTTGTATCCCACTATTGGTGGGAACTTGATATTGGAGAGTGGGCTTGTTTTTGGATATAGTTCTGACTTGTTTCCAGTTTCCAGGTATGGGTCCATTCCACTGAGCAGATCTGTTAGCCAAATCTAGAGCAGTTGGTAACCCACCATGGCTGTGTGCCACTAGTGCACTTGTGTGAGCATCATGTCAGGTTGCTTGCTGCTGAGTAGCTTAGACCATGAGTTGCTTAGACAGATGTTGGTCATTTTCCCCCAGTCACTTATGTAGCGCCTTCTGGCACTAGACAAGCTAACTGTCTGGGGACTGACTCTCTTCCAGATTCCAGCCAGGTCTCTCCATGTTCTGTCTGAACAACATATGGTGTTTTCAGCAGGAGGTTCTTACCAATAACTTTTGGTGGGTCATCAAGTACTCTAACAGAAATCTGTCTTCTTTTGGGAAACCTTGTAAGTCTCACTGATCAACAGCTCATTGTGGATGTTAACCACATGCTGGTATTGGGAGTTACAGGTCAGTGCCAAGGGAAAAGAAGGAAGAAAAAATATAGGTAATATGAAAGAGAGAGAGAGAAGAGAGAGAAGAGGGAGTGATATAGAGAGAAACAGGAGAAGATTGAGGTTAGTCTTCATCATACCCTCTCCAGGCCCCTGTGATTCAGGTGTTCTCTCTAAGCACCTGATACAGGTTTGACCTTTGAGTATGTCTTTCAGGATGTAGGATTTTATGATACCATTTCCATTTGGGTCCAGTTTTTTGTCCCCTCCCCCACCCTTTCCCTGTCCTCCCACCCCACCATCCTTATTGTCCAGTCCTCGAGATGTTTATTAGGTGTGTCATCATCTCAGGAATATACAAATTAGGAGCCACAGATGAGTGAGACCATGAGATGCTTATCTTTCTGTGATTGGGTGAATGATCTGTTCCAAGTTTGACCATTTTTCTTCAAATTCCTTTGTGTCATTTTTCCTTACTGCTGTGTAGATTTCCATTGTGTAGATATACCACACCTTAGTTATCCATTCATCTAATGATGGACATCTGGGTTGATTCCAGCTCTTAGCTATTATGAATTGAGCAGCTATAGACATAGTTTAGCAAATATCTCTGAACTGAGGCTTGGGGCTTTTAGGCTAAATGCCCAGTAAGGAGGTAACTGGGTCTGTTGGTACCTCTATAGCCATCCTTTTTAGGAGTCTCCATATTGCTTCCCATAGTGGTTGTACCAGCTTACATTCCCACCAATAGTGAATGAGGGTTCCTATTTCTCCATACCTTCGCCAGCATTTGTTGTCATTAGATTTTTTAATGTTTGCTATCCTTACTGGGATAAGGTGCTCAATTTCTTTAAACAAATGTTTTGATCTTCATAGGAAGGGAAACCAAAAGCAATTGCATCATGAGCTACTTAAAACCAGTTCCTGTTGTTTGGAATTACCTGTGGTGGCTCACATCATACATACCATAGTCACAAGCTAAAGGGGCAAAAAGAATAGTTGGAGATATTATTAATTTAGGTACATACCTGCTGCTAATTCTTAGTGAAGGAGTGCCACATTTGTCTTTACTTGTTCTCTGAAAGGGGAGTTTGGCACTAATGAAAACCAGTCTTTCAGATCTCCTGAGTCTCATTCAGATAGTTTGAAACTCCAATGCAGAGACAGGGATCAGGCAGGTGCCTTTCAAAAATCTTCTCTACCATGTGGCTAGGCACTTAAAATACTAGGCAGAGTTTGAAGAGAGAACACAAATATTTGCTTATTTAATAAAAGTTAAAAAATATACAACCTTATTGGGTTGTCACACACTGTAATCCCAGCACATGAGAAGCAGTGTCAGGAAGATCAGAAGTTTGAGGCTAGCTTGGGCTACATAGTGAGTTCCTTTCTCAAAAAAGTATATTTATGTATGTAACTTGATATTAACAAGGATTGCAACACATAGATTAAGACTTGGAATGAATTCAGGTTTTTCTGAAAATATTCTCATTTTATATGTTTTCATTAAAAATATTTATGAAGGGGCTGGAGACATGGCTTAGTGGTTAAGTGCTTGCCTGTGAAGCCTAAGGACTCCAGTTCTAGGCTCAATTCCCCAGTACCCACATAAGCCAGATGCACAAGGTGGTGCAAGCATCTGGAGTTTATAGTGGCTGGAGACCCTGGTGCACCCATTCTCTCTCTCTGTGCCTCATTCTCTCTTTGTCACTCTGAAATAAATAAATAAAAATAAACAAAAATTAAAAAAATATTTATGAAGACATCCATCTGACAAATAATTTATGTTTCTAAAGAGGAACAGAAATGACACAAACAGATGTCATCTTCAAGGAGATTCATTGTTGTTTTGCCAAGATGTGGTCCTCCCTCAGCATCAATTGATAAGATTATTCCAAATCCTTTTTTATACTTCTCACAAGCCCCAATAAATGCTGTAAACTCTACGTTCAAACTGTGTCTACATTATGGTCATGCCCTACTGCTTTTGTTCCCACCATCTGGTCCAAGCCACAATGTTACACCTGAACCATGGCACAGCTATATAGACAGCTGTGTCTCATTCTCCTTTCCTGTTCCTCCTCCTCCAAGGTGTGTCCAGAACTACGAAGACAGTGAAGCCACATGTATAACAGCAATGCCTTGAATTCATTATGTGCTTGATTTGGAATTAATTTTAGGTCCTTGCTTGTTTAGAAACCTTTTATGTTGCTAGTTACCTTTGTACTTAGTTACATAATCGCCATATGGAGCAATGACACATAGTTTCAGAAGCTGGGCTACACACCATGATATTTCCACTTCTAACTCAATGAGCAACTGTTTCCCCTCACTATTGCTCCTCATGATATATCTCAGAGGGATAGAAGTGCATTTTGGTGACAGATAAACTCAAGTTCATTTCCATCGCTGCACCTTTTTTGAACAAATATCTGTAAAATGCTCAAGGTAGTTCAGCATGCATTGTCTGTCTGTCTAATGGGAGTGAATTTATGAGGATTAAATTAAATCTACATATGTGCATACACAGACACATATACAAGGCATCTATTACATGGTATATACAAACTTAATAATATTTAAATTAATACCAATAAGAGCAGTATTACAGTTTTCTGTGTCACACAGTGTTTCCTTCAGTGACAAGCAGCATCAGATTGACTAAAAAAGAAACTGAGATAATTTTTGTGATGGGGCTTGCTTTGATTATTTTTAAACCATGTCTTGTCATATTGAAGTAGCACACTGAATCATGTAATATGATCTCTGCAATTTTCCATTAAGAATAATTATTCTGGGCTGGAGAGATGGCTTAGTGGTTAAGTCACCTGCCTCCTAAGCCTAAGAATGCTGGTTCCAATCTCCAGCAGTTCCAATCTCCAGGTCCCACGTTTAGCCAGATGCAGTGATACAAGGGTGCAATGCCACACTTGACCACAAGGGGGCACACATATCTGGATTTCGTTCACAGTGGCTGAGAGGCTGCTGGTGTGCCCATTCTCTGTTTGTTTCCCTCTCCCTCTCTCTCTGTCTCTCTCCAAAAAAAAGAATAATTCTTCTGTCTGTATTTCCTCCCAGCTCCACAAAATATATAAAACTGTCACCTCTTGTAACAATTGCCTGCCACAATGACCATGACTTTCTTCAGCAAGTACCGCCACAATCACCAATCCTCTATTATTCACAATGATTTCCCTCGACTAACATCATCATAAGTCACCACTATCTTCTCAAATTGCTAACTCCGTTACCACCACCACACATAGCTGTCTCTTCTGCCACTACCATATCTGTTGGGGGCCCTCCTAGGGCCAGCCCAGGAGGGATGGCAGGGTCTCTGCCAAGTTGGGGGTGAGAGGCACCGAATCATGACACAGACTCAGGAAGTTGGGTGAAAACAGGCAGAGGGCGAGCTGCAGCAAACTCGTTTATTCAAGGAAGTGTAGGGGGTCTTAACGGGCTTGGCTGGCCAATCATTGTATGGTGTGGTCCCCTTTTTGTGACCAATGACAGCCTGTCTCTGGACAGATCATCTTGTAGCAGGTTTCTCGTGAGCATGGGACTGTAGCTGTTGTCATGCCAGGCCTGCACAGGACACCATGTTCACAGAAGCCACTTCCTGGTTTCTGACATGCGGTCTGGCTAGGGCCAGACCTGCATTGTGCCAAACATATCCTCCTTTTTGTTTTTATTATTGGCAATCCTGGGAGGTCTGGTTCTTTGCCAAGCCATTGTTGAACCCAGGCCCCAAGGGATCATCACATGTGATGGTGCCTGTCTTAAGTTGCCCCATCTCATGGATTCTTACCCATCATTGACTACCTGCCATCCTAGTGAGAAAACCTGAGGGGTGTGGCCTGGTTTCTTTTAGCATGTGGTCTGGCTAGGGCCAGACCTGTATTGTGCCATACACATATCCACAACTATCTCCTACTCATATACCACTCCAAACTATCACCATTACTACCATCATCATATCCAAATTGCCCCGACCGCCATTCATAACTATCACCATCACTATCATATCTACCACTACCTCAACTATCACTCATACCTATCAGTACAGCCATCTCCTAACTACCACCCATAACTGTCCTTACCATCAGCAGCATAGCTACAACTACTCCCAGCTATTCCTTTCAGCCATCAATACCACCATAACCACATCCACAACTGTCCCCCAGCTATTGCTCATAGCCATCAGAATCACCACCATATCTTTGGCTATAACCAACTACTAATTTCTAATATACTGGTGTCACCCACATTGTGCTGTTTAGCAGGGGACTAAATGGTGCTGACCTGCAGTGGCATGTGACGTCATCACTGTAAGCTGAAGCTGAACCCTGCCAAGCCCTGTGCTGGATGCTGGGCAGCTTAACAGTCAACACAGGCACGACTGAGCTCTCATAAAGTATCTAGTGACAATGCAGAGAAAATAGGGAATGTTTGCATGTGTTATGCAATAGCTTTGAATGTTCAAACACAGTTTTCAATATCCAATACAAGCTTTGAGAAGACAAAAAGGAAGACGTTCTCATATTATGTGACATTGTTAAAATTTAGCACAGTGTGGAGCAGAAAACCAAATCATCTGGTAATTTGATCAGAAGAATAACTTTTATTATCTTTTAATAGTCAACTCATTCATTAGCTATCAAAGTAGATGAAATTCTTCACTCATAAGCATATGCATGTAACTAATACAACTTGACTTAGAATTAGGAAGTGGGGGATTTGGTCAAAAAACAAAGTGCTTGGGCTGGAGAGATGGCTTAGGGGCTAAGGCGCCTGCCTCCTAAGCCTAAGAACACTGGTTCCAATTTCCAGGTCCCACGTTTAGCCAGATGCAAAGTGATGCAAGGGCCCAATGCTGCACTTGGCCACAAGGGGGCGCACACATCTGGATTTCGTTTGCAGCAGCTGAGACACTGCTGGCGTGCCCATCTCTGTCCTCCCTTCTCCCTCTCTCTCTCTTTCTCTCTCTCTGTCTCTGTGTGTGTCTCTCTCCAAAAAAAATAATAAAAAAATAAAAAACAAAGTGCTTATATTTAGATGGACTCTTGCTCTGCACATTTCAACCTGTATTCCATGTAAGTATGCTGTTAATGATATATATATATATATATACACCAGGGTAAAACAAAAAATAGAGTTTTTATTGGACAACCATTTGGGGAAGGAAAGGGGCTAGATGGTGTTAATAGTTGCATGTGTTAAACAAAAGTCCAGACCACTTGACATTATATTCTGCATGGTGATTTCCCTCTGGAAAAACATCCATTTTAGGATGGAACTGGAAAGGATTATACTAAGTGAGGCAACCCTGGCCCAGAAAGGCAAACGTCACATGTTCTCTCTCTTATGTGGATCCTAGCTACAAATGTACAGACTTGTGTGTGAGCTGGAACCAAAAATTGGTAGCAGAGGCCAGTAAGCTAGAAAAAGGCAATAAGGAATGGAGGAGAAGGAAGGATTTAAGGGGATGATATTGCAAATATGTAAGTAGAACAACAGATTACAGGGAGGGGAAAGGCCTAAGGGAGGCCAGGGGAGGGAGGGTAAATCAAAATTCAAGATATTCTGAATAAGACATATGAAAACATACTTTTTTGAATAATAGCACATCCAAAAGCCATAGATTGTTACTAGAAAATTTTCAGTGCCAGGGATGGGATACCTTCCAGTGAGTTGTTGGACAGGGAGGTCCCTGTTGCCTCCAAAACATTACAGGCTATTGCCAAGGCCCTTGGTTTCCCTTGAGAAACAGATGGTAAGACCCTATTGCTGAAGTCCTCACTTGCCTGAGCAGCAAGGTCACTGAGAAACCAAGCCGGTACTGAGCAGAAAACCTTCTCCCTATAGACCAGCCAACGGAAAGCTGGGAGAAGCTGCACTGCATTCAGCCCTATGGGAGATCGAAGTCATCAGTGGTGAAAACAGTGGACACTGGAAACCTCAAGTTTGGCCAGACAGGCCTAATGACCGAATGAATGCAATAGTGGCTTGTCTGCTCTTGGGGAAACCAACTGCTCCCTAATTGGACTGAAGGCTCACTCTATGGGAGGGAATACATGCCTGGTACTGAAAAACATAATCAAAAGCCTATGGCAGGGGAGGTCATGAGCCTTAGGGGTAGAAATCCTCTTGTCTGGATAAATGTATATATTATTCTCACCAAACTTCCCTGAAAGCACTACACTTAATGTTCATATTCACATATTAATGCTACTCTCACTTCTGGTTAGAGAAGCTTCTCTTTTCAAATGGAGATGACTACTGGGATGACCCGAAAGGCAACATAGTGCTGAGAAGAAGTGATGGAGGAGTGTCCAGCACTGAAACACCTCTGTCACACCCTCAAAGGCTCAGGGTATATTGCAGAAGAGGTGGTGGAAAGAATGTAAGAGCTAAAGGAAGGGTACCACTCCTTAAAATGCAACTGTCCAGACAGAAGTTGGCCTCGATATCCATGACCTTACAGTGCCTAGCAATACCTTCACAAGACCCTCATAATAGGAGAAAAAGATGATGACATCAAATTAAAAGAGAGACTTATGGAGAGACGGAGGGGATATGATAGAGAGTGGAGTTGTGAAGGGGAAAGGGGGGAGGGAAATATCATGGTTTATTATCTGTAGTATAGAAGTTATCAATAAAAAATAAAAATTAAAAAACGTACCATGAAGCTGCAAATTACAAAAATCTTAACAATAGCCTGATTAGGTTAGAAAATTCTTATATAATTGAACAAAATATATCTTAAAAAAAGAAGATATCCGTTTTAGGGCTGGGAAGATGTGTCAGCAGGTAAGAGCACTTGCCACAAGCATAAACTCTTGAGAGATCCTGAGAGCTTCAGTTTGATTCCTTAGCACCCATGAAAATAGCTGGGCATGGCCATCCATGTCTATAATCCAGTCCTGCAGGGATCAGAGACCAGAGAGAATAGCTGGGACTCTTGAAAGCTGCAAGAGAGGGAGAGAGAGACTGACTGTGTCTCAAGGAAATAGGCAGATGAGTAATAAAGAAGGACACTGGATATTCTCCTCTGGCCTCCATGTTTCTGTGAGCACATCTGCACATACATGTGTGTATATCTCTCCCCATACCACACCACAATATTACACACACACACACACACACACACACACACACACACACACACACATGATTTTAAGAGCAGATTTTATAAAAATCTTTTGGAAGTTTCTTAGCAAATATTGAGAGAAAGAGAGAGGGAGAGGTAGGGAGGGAGGGAGAGAGAGGAAGAGAGAGAAAGAAGCTTTAATTCCAATTGGCACCTGTTATGATTCAGCTTTTTGGACCCAAAATATAAGTTCTCATTAAATATATCAAAAATGATTTTTCTTAGTTTTCTTTGGGGGGGGGGACACACGGGCTATAATGAGTTTTTACTTAATTGTGAAGTTGAAATTTTCAGTATTCACATGCATAGTCTGCTATGGAATAGGTAATCTGAAATATTAGCTTTGATGGAATCCCTTTGCTGGAAAGAAAGATGAAGAAGTGCCTTTACAGTAAGGACATGTTAGCATGGCAACATTCCAATAGAGGAGCGAATCTGAGTAAAACCCAGTCTAAAGATGTGGAATGTTTTTCTAGTACCTTTTATGTATGTGGGAATTCAGCTCTTATCTATTTATATATTCCTGCTGTGTTGTTCATACCAAAGGAAATGACTTGCCCAATTTTCCACCCACTAAATTATTCTGTACGCCAAAATTGAATTAGTAAAAGAAAAATTTTATGTCTGTTTCTGTAGCCTTAAAACATAGTTTATGCACATACATTACTTTGTGAAATCATTGTCCCTCTTGTGAACAAGAATGCTGATTTCAGAGCTGAACATAGAAGAGCAAACACAATACATGATGCATGCACTTCTCCAGAAGCTTCTACAACACTAAAGAATATGACAGTGATTGCTCCTTACTTTCCACCCGTGAATATACTGGACTGCCTCCCAGATGTTTACTTGTACACATGACAGTTGTATGATCTGCCCAAGCTAAGCCATCTGCTACTTCAGCTTTCCCAGGAACTGACGAAGTTCTTTAAAAGTCTGTAATAACTAATAGGGACCTATACTTTCAGAGAATTAGTATTTGAGCATAATTTCATTACAAATGCCTGCTAGACTCCACTTTGAACAGCCAGCCTGTCACAAATAAACAGTGGTCAATGAGAAGAAAGACTCTTCTCCATATGGCCAGCTTAGGATCAGGGCCAAAAAAGGGGATTTTTCATGGGACCCAGAGTTAGTGTGGCCTCTGATTTGGTTGTGTCCTGGTCAGTTCAGTCTCCTCCCCTCCCTTCCCTGCCTTCTGTTTTCTGATCTCCCAAGGCTGTGGTAGTGGATGTCAATATCTTGAAGCATTTTCTACTTCTAACCTTTTATTACTTAAGTCCAATTTGAAGGACAAAATCAATGGATCATGTAGAGTTATTATTATTTTTTTTGGAGAGAGAGACAGACAGAGAGAGAGAGAGGGAGAGGAAGACAGATAGAGATAGGTGCTCCAGCAGCTGCTGCGAACGAAATCCAGATGCGTGCGCCCCCTTGTAGTCAAGTGCGCGTTGTACCCTTGCATCACTTTGCATCTGGCTAAACATGGGACCTGGAGATTGGAACCACTGGAGATTGGAACCAGCGTTCTTTAGGCTTAGGAGGCAGGTGCCTCAACTGCTAAGCCATCTCTTCAGCCCCCTAGAGTTATTTTTTATTGCTCCTGGGTTAGATAAATAACACTGGTGAGCTGGCTGACCCTTCTGCCTACTCCTAGCCTCAGCCCTTGTCTGACTTCATTCCTAGCTATGGTGGGCATTTCAGACTATTCTCACACTGCCAAGTGCTTGGCCTCAAGGCCGTCACTCTGTCCAGTATTCAACTCTGACCTTCTACCTCAGCATGAGTTTTCTTAGTCTGAATACAAACATGGCCCTCAAACATGAGGTTCCAAGCTTCCTGGAGGCCATATAAAGAGAGGTATTTATGTGGAATATTGCAGATTCTATACATGAAACATAGATACTCAGACATATGGATAGAGATTATATATGGTATAAGTAAGGGTCTGTGGTAGTTTGAATAGATGGCCCTCAATATATTCAGTGTTTTATTGATTTGTTGTTTGCAAATGCAGCCACCTGGCTAGAGGCAATGTCACTGGGTGGATCTTAGGGCCCAGCCCTAAGGTATGGTGGTGGGTTTGAGATTTCAATCTAAAGATATGCAAAGTGTGCTTAGCTGGAGTTCCTGAGGTGTGCTGTGCTGTGTGGTTTTTGGCTTTTGGCTTGTGGCTTTGCTCTCTGTGTTTGGTCCTGTGAAGACAGGCTAGCTTCTTCTGCCATTATGGAACTTCCCCTGGATCTGTAAGCTTCAATAAATATCCCTTCCTCCATATCTGTGCCTGGTCTGGAAGTACATCTCAGCGAACCTGAAGCTGTCTGCTACAGGATCCTAATTAATTCTTGTGTGTATTGGGTGTCTAGTTTTACTAATATAATTTACCAAAAGGCTTTTATTTTTGCCCACTGAGTCATTTTGGTGTGCTTCTTAAAAATTATTTGAGCATATATGTGAAGTTTCATTTCTGGGTTTGCTAAAAGTTTTGATGTTTCAAAACAAACCAGATATTCAGAACATCATAGTAATGATATTTTCAAGTATAAGAATCAAAATGACAAAAAGTTTAAGGCAATGAATGGCAAATCCAATTTTAGTCCATTGGGAGAGTAGCTTCTGATTTTACTTTGAAGAGAGCAGAAATGAATGTGTGTGTGTGTGTGTGTGTGTGTATGCTTGCAAAAAGTGTTCTCCACTTCTACACTGTTGGTGTGAATATAATCTGGTCCAATCATTGTGGAAATCAGTATAGAGGTTCTTGAGACAGCTAAAAATAGAGTTGCCATATGATCCAGCTATAACACTCCTAGGCATATATCCGAAGGACTCTTCTCACTACCTTAGAGATATTTGCACAACCATGTTTATAGCTGCTTGATTCACAATAGCTAGGAAATGGAACCAGCCTAGATGTCCCTCTATAGATGAATGGATAATAAAAATGTGGTACATTTACACAATGGAGTTCTATTCAGCGGTAAAGAAAAATGAAATTATGAAATTTGCGGGGAAATGGATGGATCTGGAAAGGATTATACTAAGTGAGGTAACCCAGGCTCAGAAATAAAAGCATCACATGTTCTCTCTCATATGTGGATCCTAGTTACAAATGTATAGACTTGTGTGTGAGCTGGAACCAAAAATTGGTAGCCGAGGCCAGTAAGCTAGAAAGAGCTTATAAGAGAGGGAGGAGAAGGAGGGGGATGGTATTGTATATATGTAAGTAGAAGAACAGATTACAGGGATGGGAAAGGCCTAAACAAGGCCAGGGGAAGAGAATGAGTAAAAGAAGGGTGCAGGGGAGGGTCAATAAAAATTCAAGATATTCTGAATAAGACGTATGAAAACATACTTTTTTGAATAATGGCACATCCAGAAGCTATAAATTGTTACTAGAAAATTTTCAGTGCCAGGGATGGGATATCTTCCAGTGAGTTGTTGGTCAGGAGGTCCCTGTTGCTTCCAAACATTACAGGCTATTGCTAAGATCCTTGGTTTCCCTTGAGAAACAGATAGTAAGACCCTACTGCTGAAGACCTCACTTGCCTGAGTGGCAAGATCACTGAGAAATCAAGCTGGTGATGAGCAGAAAACCTTCTCCTTGTAGACCAGCCAACTGAAAGCTGGAAAAATCTGCACTGCATGCAGCTGTATGGGAGACAGAAATAATCAGCGGTGAAAACAGTGGACACTGGAAACCTCAAATTTGGCCAGACAAGCCCAATGATCAAACAGGTGCAATAGTGGCATGTCTGCTCTTGGAGAAACCAATTGCTCCCTAATTGGACTGAAGACCCTCTCTATGGGAGGGAATACATGCCTGATACTGAAAAAAACTAATCAAAAGTCTATGGCAGGAGTGGTCATGAGCCTTAGGGGTATAAAGCCTGCTCTTGTCTGGCTAAATGTATATAGTATGAATAAATCATATGGAAATATACTTTTTTGGACAATGGAACACCTAGAAGCCATAGATTGTTACTAGAAAATTTTTAGTGCCAGGGATGGGATACCTTCCAGTGAGTTGCTAGCCAGGGAGTTCTATGATGCCCCCGAAAACATTACAGGCCATTGCTGAGGCCCTTAGTTTCCCACCAGGAATGGATGGTAAGACCTTAATGCTGAAGACTCCACATACTTGGGCTGCAAGATTACTTAGAAATCCTGCTGGAGCTGAGTTGAAAACCTCCTCCTTGTAGACCAGCTGACAGAAAGCTGAAAAAGCTATACTGGATGTAGTTCAATGGGAGAGAGAAATAACCAGTGGAGATACTCAACAGTGGACATTGCAAGTGACATTGCAAGTACTTCTGTGGAGAAGCACCAATATGGAAAACAGAGCATCTGGGTTTGACTAGAAAGGCGAAAGAAGAAGTAAAGAGAGATTCTGGTGCTGAAGAGATGGCTCAGTTGGTTAATTGCTTGCTGTGCACATGTGAGGACCTGAATTTGGAGCTCCAGCACTTGCATAAAAGCCAGGTGGGCATGGTGGCCCATCTGTAGTCCCAGAACTTGGGAGGTGAAGAAAGGGGATCCTCAAAGCAAGCTGCCTAGCTAGACTAACCAGGTTAGCAAGCTGTAAGTTCAAGGGAGAGACTCTGTTTCAATGAATAATGTGGAGAATCACTGAGGAAGATACTCAGGGCCAACCTCTGGCCTCCACATGTGCATGTGCACCCACACCTGCATACTCACTTGTAAACATGCATACACACATATACCTCACATACACAGAAAGGCAAAAGAAGAGGGGTTCTGTACTTATTTCTCTTATGCAAGGGTGAACAACTTTGAATATTATTTATGTGTCTCTTCCTAGGTCTCATTTCTAAGACCATGAGAGGGAAAAAGAGGAAAAGGAAAGTTTGGTGACAAAATGCTCCATGTCTTTACAAATACTAGTTTATTTTTCTAAAGATTATGGTAGTTTGGCTTTTATTTCAGATTGCCTTTATTTCCATAAAAATCCATAAATGCTTTAGGGTAAGAGAAAGTAGGGGACTTATTTTAGGTCGCAAAGTAAGTGAATGTGAGGATCAGAATTTAGATACATTTCTAGCACCTTTCAAAGTTTGCAAGATTATGTCATGATGACACATCATCTCTGCATGACAGTCTCCCAGTGGCTGAGATGGGCAGCCAGGTGGATGAGGGAAGGAGAAAAGATCACACTTCTCCATTAGCCCATTTAAAACAATTAATGAGATTAAAAGAAAATTAAAAAAAAAATCAAGGGGAACATAACCTTCCTGGCTTTACACTGTACTGCTACCCAAAATCCATCAATTTATGCAAATATCTGCACCCTGTAATTAGATTTTTTTCCCTTTCAATGAAGTTCCTAAAGTGTGAGCACTTAGTAAGCGATGATAATTATTATTCTGCATAATAATAATGATAATAATAATAATAATGAAAAATTTGAATAACCATAATTACTAAAAGCAGCAGTTTTTCAACTACCACCTTTGAGAACCTAAAGTGAATTTCTGAATGGTTGTATAGGAAGTTTTGAAACCTGCAAACCCTTTATGTCAACAAGTCACAAATACTTCTTTGAGGGCACCAAAAGGAGGGTGTAGCCCACAAAAGTCATATAATCTGAGATGGAAGACACCCCAGAAAGCTTCAATTTAATATTCACTTTTTTTAAAATAGTGAAACTAAGGTTAAGTATGTTATTTGAATACAGAGCCAAGACTAGAAATGAGATCTCTTCAAGTTAGTAACAAAGGTTTGTCTGTTCCAACTTTGGTATTTAAAAAATTTTTACTATATATATGTGTGTGTGTGTGTAGAAAGAGAGCGAGAGTGAGAGCGAGAGCGAGAGCGAGAGCGAGAGAGAGAGAGAGAGAGAGAGAGAGGGGACATACAGAGAGAATGGGTGCACCATGGTCTCTAGCCACTGAAAACGAACTCCAAATGCCTGTGCCACCTTGTGCATCTGGCTTACGTGGGTAGAATTGAACCTGGTCCTTCGGCTTTGCAGGCAAGTGCCTTAACTGCTAAGCCATCTCTCCAACTCCCAACTTTGATTTTTATTAGCTTTAGTGTTGACACTAGAGGTCCCAGAAGTCATAGTGACATACACCGAAAAGTTTCTGTCCACTGAGTAACTCTGCATGATTATTTTCTTCTTTCTACAGTGTATGTAGGTGTTACTATGATGCACAATGTTCATTCAACTTTTTCATGGGCTGATGAGCCCTCCCTCCTATGAACAAGGTCTGTGTTAAGTGCTAATTGCTCTAGAGATAGCAGAGAGCTGAATGCCAGAGTCTATGTTCTCACAAATTTTATTTGGACAATAAGAGACTGACAGTAAATGGCAAAGCAAGGAAAGCTGAAGTGTGACATTTGGTAAGGCATTATGTGAAAGGAAAAAAAAAATAAAGCAACATAATGATGGGAAATGTTGGCAGGTAGGGCTTGCTCTTTCCTATTGAGAAGTCCAAGTTCACTTATCTGAAATGGGAACTTTTGAGCTTAGACCTGCAGGAGGGGAGACAGCCAGCTGTGGAGCTACCAAGGAAGGGGGATGAAAGGGAAGGACCTCACAAGAATGTCAATGTGCCCAACATGAAGTGAGCAAGAGAACTATAAGCATAGACTATCTAAGACAGACAGAGCTATTGTCTTTACTGAGGCTATATTGCAGGAAATTATAATTTGTATGGAAACATTAATTCTTATTGGAAAATTTTTACTGAGTCATCTCTCCAGCCCTGTTTGTTGTTTCATATTCAGTCTAGATTTAGTGTTCAGTATCCAAAAGATTGAAAAGTTATACCTTTTTTATCTTTATTTTTTCAAGAGAAGGTCTTACTGTAGGCCAGAATGACCTGGAACTCACTGTGTAGCCCCAGTATGGCATTGAACTCACAGCAGTCCTCTTACCTCAGCCTCCTGAGTGCTGAGACTAACGGCTTGAAAAATTATCTGTTGAATGACAGAAATGTAGACCTCAGATACTTATTTCAGTATTTTTTTTTTTGAGAGAGAGCTAGAGAGGTAGAGAGAGAGAATGGGCATGCCAGTGGCCTCTCAGCTGCTATGAACGAACTCTAGATGAGTGTGCCCCCTTGTGGGCAAGTGCAGCATTGTGCCCGTGTGTCACTTTTTGCATCTGGCTAAACTTGGGACCTGGAGATTGGACCCAGCGTTCTTAGGCTTGGCAGGCAGGAGCCTTAACTGCCAAGTCATCTCTCCAGCCCCTCAGTATTTTTTTTTTTTTTTTTTTTGAGGCAAGCCCAACAGACTGATCTTTTTTGTTTTTTATGTATGTACATATATATGTAATTTTTTATTAGTTATGTAGCTAATGTGTATACAGTCATGCTAGTACCATCATTAGCCTCCTCCCTGTCCTCCCCGCTCTGAAGTGACTCTCCTCATTGGGGAATGTGGGTCATGCATTGTGAGGGTAGCCATCAGTTATGGGGAAGAGACAATATTTCTGTGCATAATGTCCCAACTTGTGGCTCTAACAATCTTTCCACCCCCTCTTCCACCAATTTCCCTGAGCCATGTTGGGTTTGTTTTAGGTCTACTTCAGTGATGAGGTCTAGGGAGCCCCTGTGTCTTGGGATATCTGGTTTGGTAGGAGCTGAGTGTTCTCTGTGTCTATCTCCTTCACCCTTGTGCTGGTACCAGGGTCACCAAGAAAGCAGAACTCTTGCTCATTCCCCCATTACTCTATTGTTTCAGCTGTGGCCCTAGTGAGGTGCAATGGACTGATTCTCTCCTCAGGTTCTGCAAGACTGACCCTTTTTTATGCATGCGTGTGTGTGTGTGTGTGTGTGTGTGTGAGAGAGAGAGAGAGAGAGAGAGAGAGAGAGAGAGAAGGAGAATTGGCACTTCAGGGTCTCCAGCCAGTGCAATTGAACTCCAGATGCATGCACCCCCTTGTGCTCATGTGCAACACTGCATGCTTGTGTCAGTGTGCATCTGGTTTACCTGGGACCTGGAGAGTCAAACATGAGTCAGGCTTTTCATACAAATGCCTTGACTACTAAGCCATCTCTCCAGCCCTCAGTATTTATTTATTTGACAGAGAAAGAGGGAGAGGGAGAGGGAGAGGGAGAGGGAGAGGGAGAGGGAGAGAGAGAGAGAGAGAGAGAGAGAGAGAGAGAGAGAGAGAGAGAGAGAGAGAATGGGCATGCCAGGGCTTCCAGCCACTGCAAATGAACTCCAGATGCGTGTGCCCTGTTGTGCATCTGGCTAACGTGGGTCCTGGGGAATCAAACCTGGATCCTTTGGCTTTTCAAGCAAATGCCTTAACCACTAAACCATTCCTTCAGCCCCCTCAGTATTTTTTTGTCAAGGTAGGGTCTCACTCTAGTTCAGGCTGACCTGGAATTCACTATGTAGTCTCAGGGTGGCCTCAAACTCACAGCGATCCTCCTGCCTCTGCCTCCCGAGTGCTGGGATTAAAGGCATGTGCCACCACTCCTGGTCCCCCTCAGTATTTTTTTTTTTAGATAATGTATCCATGTTATTTTGCATTAGTCACTTTTGCATAGTTCTAACCAAAATACCTAAGAGAATAACTTGCAGCAGGAAAGATTTATTTTGGCTCATGGTTTCAGAGGGTTCAAGCTCTGCTTGCTTGGCCCCATGCACTTGGGCAGAATGTCATGGTGGCAGGATCATGGAGCTGAGCAAGCTCTTTACCTCCTGGCATGTGGCAAGCAAAGAGAAAGCATCCCCCTAGTGACTTACTTCCTTCAACTACACCATCACTTAAATTTCTAGAACCTCTCAAAACAGGGCCACCATCTGGGTACCAAGCATTCAATACATGAGTGTATGGACAATATTTAATAGTCACATGTTGAAATGTTGAAAAGCCCTGTTCTAATGGGAGAAGGTGGGTCATACTCCTGTGAACCTGAGAAATTGCAGCTGCCATTTTCTGTTTTTATGTGTATGTCTGTGAGATGTCTCTATGGCAACCAATTGACTGAACACTTTGGGTAGTATTAGTGGATGGAGGGTGCTCAGAAGTGATTCCTAATAGATATAGTTCTGTTGCCCACCACCCCTGTCTCCCTACAGACCATGCTTGTGGAATGCATCTCTGAAATAAACAAGTAAATGTGAAATTGTTCACTCTTCTAAAATCCCAAGCACTTTCATAATACGTTGAGAACAGAATTGGATAAAACTGTGTTTAGCCACCTTATTCTAAGGTCTTGGCATGGCCTTGGGCCCTGTCCTTCCTTCTGTCACAATGTGTCAAAAATCCTGTGGAGACTTCCCCTCCAAAGGTTTTTCAGTAACCGTTAAAAGATGAGTCAAATAATTAAGACAGCTCTATTTGACATAATCAAGAACTGTTGCTCTGGGAGCTGGGGAAAAGAGAGTATAGCTTGCCTCTTCTATGTCAAATCTATTGAATTTTAAATGAATGAATGGATGGCAAAGGGAGAATTGAGAACTTAATACTGGGTGCTGAGTCCATATGAGGCACTATGCAAGATGCTGTGAGAAACACAGTAGTGAAATGGGATGTTATAATCTCATGAACAGAAGAGACAATTATAAAAACGAAAGAAGCTTGCAAGGAAATGGAATGAATGATGGGGAGGCTGAAAATGGATTGGAAAGGCGAGGGAGTCAGGGGAGCTGTCAGCGAGGAGCTGGCATATTAACTGTCTGAAGGAATGAGGAGAATTTTGCAAGGTGAATTCTAGCAAAGCAGACAGTGTAGTCTGAGGGTTAAAAGTTAAGTTGTGAGGCCAGCAGCAAATTCTAGTTCTAAACAGACTCTACAATGTTCTTGGCTGTTCGAACTCCCAGGTTTCAGTTTCCATGTCTGTTCCATGGAGGGGCATGTGAGAACAGGGGCTTGTCAAGGTTACATGATATCATAGACATAAAGAATTTGCATGTCAGACCCAGTAAGTACTCAATAAATAGTAGTCACTGTTGCTATTACTATTATTCTTTTTATTTTAATTACATGAAAATTTCTGTACCATGGCAGTGTTCTGGAAAGCCAGGCAGAATGTGCCATGGAAGGACAGGAGCTCAATGTGGATTTGAACATGATGATGTTAAATTCTACCCAGTGGGAAACTTGGAGGAGGGAGCCCTTACTTCAAACTCCCACACTGTTTTAAACACTGGGGTTCTGGGTAGGCATTGATGTAACCCTACTTCCTTGGTATTTGGCTTAGTGAGAAGCAGGACAGAATTTGTTCCTCTGAAGTCAGGAAAGACCGTGATGGGGCTCTGTAAATGGTGTACACATGTCATGAGAGAGCAGAAGTGGCAATGATCAGCTTCATTTAGAAATTCTAAAAGGAAGTGATATTATAATGCATCTTTAAAAACGTTATTAAAATATATCAAAACCTGTTTCTGATTCTAGAAATGCTACCACTCTATAGTCTATGACATGTGAGTGAATTTCTTAGCCTCTGTAAGCCTTAGCTTTCTTATCTATTAAATAAGGATAATATAGTATCTATTGCTTAGAGCTATTGTGGGGTTTATGGAAGATAATCCATGTAAAGGGGCTTATCCCACAAAATACCAGACATTTGGTTCAGTAAATGACAACTATTTATTATTATTAAAGTTTTTTTTTTTTTTTTTTTTTTGAGACAGGGTTTCACTATGTGGTCTAAGCTGGCCTTGACCTTGTGATTCTTTTGCCTCAACTCTCCAAATGCTGAGATTACATGCATGTGCCACTATGTCTGGTTCAAAGCATTTTGTTATAGATATTTCATTTGATTCACATAACATTCTTATAACAGCGGCAAGGTAAACATCTATTATTCTACTTTTTATTATGATTTTTTATTCATTTATTTATTATAGACAGAGAGGGGCATGGGGGAGAGAGAGAGAGCACGAGAATAGGCACATGAGGACCTCTTGCCACTGCAAACAAACTCCAGACACATGCGCCACCATGTGCATCTGGCTTACGTGGGACCTGGAGAATCAAACCTGGGTCCTTAGGCTTCGCAGGCATATGCCTTAACTGCTAAGCCATCTTTCTAGTCCCTATCATTCTACTTTAATTGATGAGGAAATTAAAGACTGGAGGCATGGGCTTATCCAATCATAAGCAAGTGGTATGGGTCAGAGTCAGGACGTAATTTGTGATTTCTATCATTCAAGTGGATTTTATTATTTTTAAAAAGTTTTTATTTTTTATAGAGAGCGAGAGCAAGAGAGAGAGAGAGAGAGAGAGAGAGAGAGAGAGAGAGAAAGAGATTGGGTGCACCAGGGCTTTCAGCGTCTGTAAACAAATTCCAGATGCGTGTACCACCTTGTGCATCTGGCTTATGTGGGTCCTGGGGCATTGAACCTGGGTCCTTTGGTTTTGAAGGTAAGCGCCGTAACTGCTAAGCCATCTCCCCAGCCCCATTTTCTTATTTTTTGCATGTGTATGTAGTATGCATATGTGTTTTCACTGTGTGGGTGCATGTCCACACATGTGTGTATAGGCCAGAGGTTGATGTGGAGTATGCTCCTTGATCTCTCCTCTCTTTATTTTACTGAGGCAGTGTCTCTTACTTGAGTCCAGAGCTCCCCATTCCACTTGTCTATTTAGCCAGCATACCCTGGGGATTCCCTGTCTCCACCTCCCATGTGCTGGGATTTCAGGAAGCTACCATGCCTGCCTGGCATTTACATGGGTGCTGGTCATCCCAACTTTGGTTCTCACACTTGTGAGCCAAGTGCTCTCCCAACTGCGCCATCCCCCAATACCCTCAATGCATTTTCATAAGAACCACCTAACCTATGTAACGATAAATAAAGCCCCCTCTTTTATTTTTTGGTTTTTCGAGGTGGGGGTCTCACTCTAGCCCAGGCTGACCTGGAGTTCACTATGTAGTCTCAGGGTGGCCTTGAACTCACTGCAATTCTCCTACCTCTGCCTCCCTAGTGCTGGGATTAAAGGCGTGTGCTGCCATGCCCGGTTTAAAGCCACCCTTTTTAAGGATTCAAGGCTGTACGATTCCATCTTTTCTTCTTGCCCTAATTCCTCAAGGAACCAACTTGAGAAAAAAAATAAGCAAGTCTGAAAAAAGATCTGGGATTTGGAGTCACAGAAAGATTCACAGGGAAGGGCTTGGCAATTTGGAAGTTCATGGCTTTTCCACAGCCCTTGAAGAGTCCCGCGTTTCACCTGGCTGCATGAAGTAGCAGAGGTGTGGAGGTGTGTAGGTCTGTGTCTGATGGAATGCATGCCCATGAGGTTGCTAACTGTGAAATTTTTCTTAAATTCTCTCTGGCTCATTTCCTTCATCTAACACATGCAGATAATAACACCATTTACCTATGGTTTGCTGTGAGATGTAAATTTGATAACAAGCAGAGCATTTAAAAATATGCTTGGAGTGTGCTCAGTAATCATTCACTGTAAATAATTCCATCTTTCTGGGACTTGCTTTTCTCCTCTACAGAATAAGAATAATAGGTTGCTAAGAGTTTTCTCTCTTTCTTCCTTCCCTCCCTCCCTCCCTCCCCCTCCCTCCCTCCCTCCCTCCCTCCCTCCCTCCCTCCCTCCCTCCCTTCTTTCTGTCTGTCTGTCTGTCAAATTTCAATGGTATAACGCAAAGAAAATGCCTGGCACATCACAGTAACTAAACAGAAGCGACAATCACCATCACCACCACCATGGGTGATGAAGATGACAATGGTAATTGTGGTGTTTCACTTTCTTTCTGAGCCTTAACTTTTCTCCTTAAAAGCAAGTCTCCTGCTGGGCTTCTAGTTTCTTCTTCTTTCCACTGCCATCCCTGGTCACACAAAATCTTTCCAGTCCCTGGATCCTTTTGGCAATGAAGACTCATGTCTTCCAATTAGAACAGTACCCAGGCCCATCAGCAACCCTGGTGCCTTCCACATTAGTTTGACATCCACACTTCACCTTGAAGATATGCTAATTGCAGCAGGGATCTGAAAATTGCCCCAAACACGGGTTTGCAAGTCTATGGTATGCTAGGAATAATTGCAAATTTAATTCCCTTTGAGAAGATGTACAAAACGCTGACCACTCCCATTAGTCCAGAAGAAATTAGAATTTCTGAAATCAAGTGAAATGAACCAAATGAAAGGAGGAAAGATTACATCTCAAAGGAAAAAAGCTCTCAACTTTATGACTCAAAATCTCCCTGAAAAAGTTCAGAAGCATTGATTTTAGCTCTTTCATTTATGTTAGGTAATTAATTTTTCAGGATTAATAATCTGAAAAATAACTGGTCCAATTCTATTTTTATGAGACAAGTTTAATTTTAAAAATAGAAGTAAGTAAAAAGAGAATGGTAGGTAAAAAAATCATTGTGATGTGTTATCATTGAAGAAACACTAACTTAAGCTGAGGTTGCAGTACCATTGTGTAAGAAAAAATACAATCTTTTTCTTTTCCACCATCTTGGGTCCCATGCAGGCCTGCTGGGAACAGGACTTCCAAAAGGCAAATATGTCTGGAAGGCTCTGGTGCAAGGCCATTTTTGCTGCCTATAAGCAGGGTCTTCGGAATCAAAGGGAACACACGGCTCTTAAAATTGCAGGTGTTTATGCCAGAGATGAAACTGAATTCTACTTGGGTAAGAGATGTGCTTATGTGTAGAAAGCAAAAAAACAACACAGTGGGTCCTGGTGGCAAACCTAATAAAACAAGAGTAATCTGGGGAAAGGTAACTCAGGCCCATGGAAACAGTGGCATGGTTCTAACCAAATTCCGAAGCAACCTTCCTGCCAAGGCCATTGGACACAGAATATGTGATGCTGTACCCTTCAAGGATGTAAGAAAAGTCAATAAATAAAAGTGTATTTGTGTTCTTGTAAAAAATACAATCTTAAATTTGAAAAATAAGTTTAGTGAGGTATGTTTTGTATGTATCATAAAATTCTCCTATTTCAAGATATGATTCAATGATTTTTAGTAACTTTACTGGTTAGTACAGTAATCACCTTAAAACAGATTTATATTATTGTACTTGAGCAAAATCACTCATGTTCATTTGTAATCGATCTCCCATTCCTACCCCCAGCTTCTGACCCTTCCTTCCTTCCTTCCTTCCTTCCTTCCTTCCTTCCTTCCTTCCTTCCTTCCTTCCTTCCTTCCTTCCTTCCTTCCTTCCTCCCTCCCTCCCTCCCTCCCTCCCTCCCTTTCTTCCTTTTCCCTCCCTTCCTTCCTTCCTTCCTTCCTTCCTTCCTTCCTTCCTTCCTTCCTTCCTTCCTTCCTTCCTCCTCCTCCTCCTTCCTTCCTTCCTTCCTTCCTTCCTTCCTTCCTTCCTTCCTTCCTTCCTTCCTTCCTTCCTTCCTTCCTTCCTTCCTTCCTTCCTTCCTTCCTGCCTGCCTGCCTGCCTGCCTGCCTGCCTGCCTGCCTGCCTGCCTGCCTTCCTGCCTTCCTGCCTTCCTGCCTTCCTGCCTGCCTTCCTTCCTGCCTTCCTGCCTTCCCTCCCTCCCTCCTCCCTCCTTCCTTCCTTCCTTCCTTCCTTCCTTCCTTCCTTCCTTCCTTCCTTCCTTCCTTCCTTCCTTCCTTCCTTCCTTCCTCCCTCCCTCCCTCCCTCCCTCCCTCCCTCCCTCTCTCTCTTTCTTTCTTTCTTTCTTTCTTTCTTCTTTCTTTTTTCCGAAGTAGGGTCTCACTCAAGTTCATGCTGACCTGGAATTCACTGTGCAGTCTCAGAGTGGCTTTGAACTTATGGCAGTCCTCCTACCTCTGCCTCTGAAGTGCTGGGATTAAAGGCGTGAGCCACCACGCCAGACCCCCACTTTCTTTCTCTATAAAGTTTTCCTTTTCTGCACATTTCATATACATGGACTCAGTCTCTTGTGTGTGTGTTTTTTTACTTAGGTAGTGTTTCTATTTTGTTTGTTTTGCATTTGTGTGTAGTATATGTGGTGTGTATGGTGGTGTGTGTGGTATATAGTGTGTGCAGATGTGTTTATGCATGTGCATGAAGATGCCAGAGGAGAATGCTGGATGTCCCCTATCACTGTTCTTCTGCATGTTTTCATGAGATTCTTACTGATTTCAGAGCTTTGCCATTTTCATGAGCCCCAGTGACTCTCCTCTGTTCTCTGCTCCCCACAGGACTGAGGTTACAGAAGGGTGTGGCCACACCCGGCTGTTTACTTAGGTGCTGGGGAATTTAATTCAGGCTGGTTCAGGTCCCCTCAGGCCCTTACAGCTTGCAAGGGAGGCCTTAACTACTGGGCCTCTCTCCAGACCCCAAGGGTGATGATTTTGAGGTTCATTCATCATGATCATTTTTGAGGTTCATTCAGCATGATCCTGTGCTAGAAGTCAGTTTCTTGTTATTGCTTTCTAGTGTTTCATTGTATTGAAGGAACACCTGTGAACTTATCCATGCACGTATATCCACATAGATCATGGCATTTTAGGTTGTTCTTGTTTTAAAAAAATATTTAATTAGGGCCTGTAGAGATGGCTTAGCGGTAAGTGCTTGCCTGTGAAGCCTAAGGACCCTGGTTCGAGGCTTGATTCCCCAGGACCCACGTAAGCCAGATGCACAGGGGGTGCATGCATCTGGAGTTCCTTTGCAGTGGCTGGAGGCCCTGTGCACCCGTTCTCTCTCTATCTATCTGCCTCTTTCTCTCTCTGTCACTCTCAAATAAATAAAAAAATTAAATAAATAAATAAATAATTGATTAATTTGAGAGAGAGAGAGAGAATGAGAATGAGTGTACCAAGGCCTTCAGTCACTGCAAATGAACTCCAGATGCAAATACCACCTTAAGAATCTGGCTTATGTGGGTACTGGGGAATCAAACATAGGTCATTAGGCTTTGCAGGAAAGCACCTAAATAGCTAAGCCATCTCTCCAGCCCTGTTCTTGGTTTTTGCTTGTTGTGATAAAAGTTTTTTCTTTCTTTTTTTTTTTTTTTTGGTTTTTCGAGGTAGGGTCTCAGTCTGGCCCAGGCTGACCTGGAATTAACTATGTAGTCTCAGGGTGGCCTTGAACTCATGGTGATCCTCCCACCTCTGCCTCCAGAGTGCTGGGTTTAAAGGCATACACCACCATGCCTGGCAATAATAAGGTGATCACCTTATTTTTATGACAACAAATGAGTTGACAATCACATCCTCTTTTGAGGCCCCTCTCCCAAGCCCAAAGGACCTGAGAAGTTATGGAATGGAGTGTCACTACTATTTTGAAGTGATGATTTAAAAAACATTTTACATCAGTGTGATGTTTTATATTGTTTGCTCACTTGACAGGATCTAGGATAACCTGTGAGGGATTATCTAGGCTAGATCTGCTTCTTGGCATTCCTGTGAAGAATTATCTTATGTTAACTGAAGTGGGAAGACCCACCTTCACTGTGGCAGTGCCACTTCATGGGCTGTGGCCCTGGAGTGAACAAAACAAAACAAAACAAAACAAAACAAAAACAAAACACCCAAGAGCGATGTTTGAGCAGCGGCACTCATCACTCTCTACTTCCTTAATGAATGTGAGCAGCTGCCTCAAGCTCCTGCCTCCATGCCTTCCCCACCATGATGGACTGGAACCTGGAACTATCACTGAAATAAACTCGTCCTCTCTTAAACGGATTTTTGTTAATTATTTTGTCCAAGCAACATGAAAGTAACTGACATAATTAAATATTAATTATAGAAAATAATGAGCTTCATTGTGATACTTTCACACATGCATGCAACATATTTTGATCACTGTCATCCCACTGCCCTTTTTCTCCCTTCCTTCTTGTCCCAATTCCTCTTGAAAGTCTCTGTCTTCTTCAGCTTTCTTTACTTCAGGTCAGCAGTATTTTCTGCCTAACCACATATAGTGGGCAATTGGGAAAGGAGTCAGTGTGCGTTAAGAGAATTAAACTCTCAAGTAAGATTCCTTACTCATAATTTGCCAAATTCCCCCTCTGTCAAAATTTCCTTCTCAGTCCAATTGAGGCCATATATCAAAAGCAAGTGGGCAAGGGACATCTGGTTGAAATTATTCATTTCTTCCATTCTCACCCACGTTTTGAATATAAGTGTGACGCTATCATGAAATGTATCAAAAGCTGAGTTGGTTGTACCTTTGTGGTTTATACTTTGCTGAAACAGCATTATCCGTCGAGCACAGAGTAGTATTTAGAACCTCAAGTGGCTCCTAAGGATCTAGTTAACAAAGTAAGGGAGAGATAGAGAGACGGGGAAAGAGAGAAGGCGATACATTTAAGGAAAAAAGAAAATGGAAAATAGAAATTGATTTAGTTCCAGATAGTCTCAATTGTATAGTATGCATTTGAGGAAAAATTTTTTCCATTTTCTTCTGAATAGTCACCCTTCACCAGATGATTATGACATGCTACATGCAGAAGCTTAAACTATTAGCTGGGCATGCACAAATAAAATTTATCTTCATTTGTTTGATCATTAATGGTATTTATCAAGTAACAATTTTGTACAATGTATCCCAGATACTAGGACTTAAAAGTGATGCATGCCCTGGTGGAACTAGCAGCCAATAGAGAGAGGTAAAGAAAGTAAATGAAGAAATATACAAAATAAGGACAGAGAGTGAGAAATGTGAAGGAATAAAGAAACTAGGGTATTGAGCAAGAGTTTAATGAGAGAGTATTTTAGACCCCTGAGGAGTACCATTTAAGCTGAATCATAAGGGAAAGGAGGGGAAGAAAAGGAGTGAGGTACAGAATGTTCTAGGTGGAGGCAAAAGCAAGTGTGAGGGCGCAGGGACAAAAAGCCACCTTGCTTCTTGCCCTCAGGGATGTCACATGCTACTGAGGAAGACAGACACCACACCATGTGTAAGCAATCTGTTTTTCCAAATACAGAAAACAAAATATGCACAGATGCTATTTGGATTAAAAGAAGTAGCTCTGAATGACCCTTCATATGTAATAGAAAAATAAGACTTCATGACTAAACTGATGAATAAACATCAGAATGGACAGGTGGATAGATGACTGACTGATGGAATGCACAATGGAAAGGAGCTCCTTTTTGAGAGGCGAATAGAGATGGACTTAACCACATTTTACAATGCAAAGGTTGTGAAGGAGCAAAGGCTTATAGAATGAATGGGAAGGAAAGGGGAAGAGAGTTGAGAATATTTTCCAGTCTTATGCCTTTTTTCCCCTTTAGGGGCTAACTTTGAGTTGCTCCTTGAATTCTAATTTGAAGAACCCTTCCCTACACAATTTAGGCATAAAATGAGAGCATTCTCCACTTCTATGACAGCTGCCTGGCGAGCAAAGGAAAATTAATTAACTGGCACGGATGGCCTGTAGGTCAGATTTTCCACATAAATGATGCATAAAACAGTTGTATTTTTAAAGATGGGATTCATCTTGAAAAGCAGGGGAGGTAATATATGTGAACCGTAAGTAATTCAATGAAAATTGTCTTTAGCTACCAAGTTACTGATACACACACACACACACACACACACACACACACACACACACACACACATCTTGCTTTAGAGTAAAAATTTTTCTTAGAAGCTTAACAAGAGAGACAGTGGATTTTATCTGGACTTTATCCAGGTCACAATAGTCTCCGTATTATGTCATATGACATTTCTGACAACTGTATGCATTATGTGATAGTTGTCATGGGTCAAGGCCAAGTAGATTCTCAGTATTTAAAACTACACAGTTTGATATGCAGGAAAATGAAACTCAATCCACACATTTTGCCATGCACAAAAATCAAGTCCAAATGGATCAAAGACCTCAATATAAGACCAGAAACACTGCTACTACTGGAAGAAAAAGTAGGAGGAACTTTCCATGATACAGGAGTGGGAAAAGACTTCCTGAACAAAACCCCAGTAGTTCAGGAAATTAAACAGTCACTCAGCCATTGGGATCTCAGGTAGTTGAAAAGCTTTTTCACCGACAAACATACAATAAGAAGAGCCAATAGATTACCCACAGAATGGGAGAAAATTTTTGCCGGATACACATTGGACAGAGGCCTAATTTCTAAAATCTACAAAGAACTAAAAAACCTAAAAAATAAAAAATCAAACTATCCACTCACAAAATGGGGCAGAGAACTGCATAGGGAGTTCTCAGAGGAAGAAATACAAATGACAAACACACACTTAAGAAAATGTTCAACATCCCTAATCATCAGGGAAATGTAAATTAAAACATCTATGAGATTCTACCTTACCCCAGTAAAGGTAGCAAACATTAAAAAATCTAATTACAACAAATGCTGGTAAGGGTGCGAAGAAATAGGAACCCTCATTCACTGTTGGTGGGGGTATAAGCTGGTACAACCACTATGGAAAGCAATATGGAGACTCCTAAAAAGGATGACTATAGAGGTACCAACAGACCCAGTTATCCCCTTACTGGGCATTTACCCTAAAAGCTCCAAGCCTCAGTTCAGAGATATTTGCTCAACCATGTTTATAGCTGCTCAACTCATAATAGCTAAGAGCTGGAATCAACCCAGATGTCCATCATTAGATGAATGGATAACTAAGATGTGGTATATCCACATGATGGAATTCTACACAGCAGTAAGGAAAAATGACACAAAGGAATTTGAAGAAAAATGGTGAAATTTGAAATAGATCATTCTTAGTGAACTCACCCAATCACAGAAAGATAAGCACTGCATGGTCTCACTCATCTGTGGCTCCTAATTTGTATATTCCTGAGATGGTGACACACCTAATAAACATCTTGAGGACTGGACAATAGGAATGGTGGGGTGGGGGGGGACAAAGAACTGGACCCAAATGGAAATGGCACCATAAAATCCTATATCCTGAAAGCATACTCAAAGGTCAAACTTGCATCAGGTGCTTGGAGAGAACACCTGAATCACAGGGGCCTGGAGAGGGTATGATGAAGACTAACCTCAATCTTCTCCTGTTTCTCTCTATATCACTCCCTCTTCTCTCTCTTTCTCTTTCACATCACCTATACTTTTTTCCCCTTCTTTTCCCTTGGCACTGACCTGTAACTCCCAATACCAGCATGTGGTTAACATCCACAATGAGCTGTTGATCAGTGAGACCTACAAGGTTTCCCAACATGAGACACATTTCTGTCAGAGTACTTGATGACCCACCAAAGGTTATTGGTAAGACCCTACTGCTGAAGACACCATATGCTGTTGGGACAGAACAGGGAGTGCCCTGGCTGGAATCTGGAAGAGAGTCAGTCAGTCCCCAGACAGTTAGCTTGTCTAGTGCCTCAGATGGTGCTACATGAGTGAGTGACTGGGGGAAAATGACCAACATCTGTCTAAGCTACTCATGGTCTAAGCTACTCAGCAGCAAACAACCTGACATGATGCTCACACAAGTGCAGTGGTGGCACACAGCCATGTGGGTTACCAACTGCTCTAGATTTGGCTAATGGATCTGCTCAGTGGAATGGAACCCATACCTGGAAACAGGAAACAAGTCAGAACTATATCCCAAAACGGGCCTGCTCTCCAATATCAAGTTCCCACCAATAGTGGGATACAAGAGGGCCTACACCTATTAAATTCTCTCTAAAATAATAATGGTTATCCATGTATCTTGCACTGACCTCACCTTCCATTGGAGAATCTGCTTCTCTCTTTCAGATGGACACAGAACCTGAGGAGAGAATCAGCCCATTGCACCTCAACAGGGCGCCAGCTGAAGCCATAGAGTTATAGGGGAAATGAGCAAGAGTGCTTCTTTATCGGTGAACCTGGTGCCAGCACAAGGGCAAAGGAGATAGACACAAAGAACACTCAACTCCTACCAAATCAGATATCCAGAGACACAGAGACTCACAAAACCTCGTCACTGAAATAGACCTAAAATGAACCCGACATGGCTCAGGGAAATTTGCGGGAGAGGGGGTGGAAAGATTGTTAGAGCCATGAGTTGTGTCACTATGCACAGAATCACTGCCTCTCCCGCATAACTGATGGCTACACCCATAAGGCAAGACCCACATTACCCATGGGGGGAGGACAGGGAGAAGGCTAATGATGGTACCATCATGGCTGTATATATACTATATACATAACTAATAAAAATATATTTAAAAACCTACACAGTTTGTACCACTCACAGTTGGCCAATTTTCAACCTGATGAGTACTCTGTACACCTAGAGAATAAACAAGGGTGTCCTGGAAGCCTGAACTTTTTGATTTCCTTCCAGAATTATTTACTTCTGTTCTAGGAGGAAATGAATACATTCCATCAATGCAGGAACCCCAGAGAGCAAATACAATTTCCCCACAGCACAGCAGTGACTCCAGAAAAGGCCCTTAAGCTTCCCACTCATGGCCAGTAAAGTCTTTTTGTCTCTCCCCGTGTCATTAATAAAAATGACACATGGAACATTTGCTCAAGTGGCAAAGTGGGACATTCTTGGTTCTAACCTTTGTTTAAATCATTCTCCTATTATATTTCATCCTTTCATTTCAAAGTGAAATTAACATACCTAGAGGCTATAGGAAGGCAGTTACGACAATAAGCTATAGTCCCAAATGGCTTTAATAAGCTCTCTATGGGCAGATAGCAATTGCCTTCTGCCAGGCAGAGGCTTCTGGGTAGACTGTGCTGAGGCCTGGTCCTGATGACAAAGAGGATATTGAAGTGTGAAGTGGAGCCGGGAGTGTGGAAATTGAGCTTTTACTCCTTTGAATGGCTATTGCCTTCGAAATTCAAGTTTCATTCTTTTTCTCTGGTTTCATTGCCAAACAAGGAATTTTCTTCTGAAAAATCTCCCTGGGCCATATCCTCTGTGCTGAAAGCCTGCAAGTCCTGCGCTTATCACTGTTGTGTTGCATATTGAAAATGTCCTATACGTTGAAATTACTGTGTTGACCTCTTATCTGGGCTGTGTCTTATTCTGCTGATTATTTTTCCCTTTATACTTATCTATAACCTAGGCAGCTAGTGAATAAATGAGTAAGGATATCCCCAAATTTGCTTCTGTATTAGGAATTTTCTGGCATCTAAAACCTCTTTTTGCACTTCCTTTGTTTTCATTACTACCGAGTCTACATTAATTTCACTATGTATTTGATATTTCTTCACCTAGCTTCCTGCGGGAAATTCTTATCAGATGTTTTTGGGTAGAAATTTTGTGCCCCTTGCCTGGATTCCTATAGAAGTCAGCCTGCTTGCCACGTTTATCTAGATCTGACTCTATTTTCTAGGCGTGGGCCAATGAATGTTTCAGAAACTAATCCAGCTGCTGCTTGTAATAAAATCAAAACTGTAAGTAATACTTTGTAGTTCTATTTTTTTAGAGAGAAAACTCAGTTTCCATAGATAGACAATATCAATATTGGAATCCCACTGTTAAAAGCAGACATTTTCTCTCTCTGTTTTCTGGCCACCATTATGTGAGTTTCTCTGCTCTGCCACACTCTTCCTGCCATGATGAACTGAAGCCTCTAAAGCCATAAGCAAAATTAATCATTTTTCCTTTAACTTTTTTCTCCCTTCAGTTATTTGCTCACAGCAATGTGAAAATCTAACACCAAAATGGGGTTATTGCTGTGACTCCCTCACCATGTTGTTCATAATCTTTTGGAATAAATTGGTTTTCAGAAGGAATTTGGGAGTTTGGAAGTGTGGGCTACTGAGGCCCTAAAATGCTATATGAGGCACATAACGGGTACTTCTGGTGGGAGCTCAGACCAGAATGCCCATGGAAATATGTACAATGAAGACTGTGTTCATGGGGTTTCAGATGGGAACAAGGATTCTGTTGGGAATTGGACTAGTGACTATTCATGTTACATCATGGTAAAGACTTTTGTCTAAATTTTGTCCATGTTCTCAGATGTTGTGGGAGGCTGAAGCTAAAGCGTAACTAATTCATCGCTATACTAAATAATCTGACAAGAGGGCATTTCAAGGCATCCCCGCAGGCAAGTTGTGGCATTGGTCATTGCTAGCTATTTTAAAACAGGTTTTAGACAGTGGCAATCAAGAGTAGAAAGAAGAGTAGAAAGACTTGATAAACTTGCAGCTTGGTTTGAAGAACCAACATTAGTGCTAAAGCCATTTGTCCTTTGTGAAGAGATTAGCACCCTTACAAAGAAGACAATAGCAGAGACCCTTGAGGGTTTTTGAGATCTCTTCCAGATGCTGTCTATTGTAGGCACAATGATATAAAAATGTAAATCATTTGAAAGAGTTTGCTTTCAGCACACAGATCTTAGGGTGGTGTTTCCTCAGTATTTATTTCACTGTGCTCAGTTACCCAGTCACTCGAAAGGCCAATGTGGCAGTGATTCAAGGGGGCCTGGTTGCTGCTCAGATTGGTTGCACACCTTGGCATTATCTACATTATGCTGATTTTGCAGGTATACTGAATGTGAGTTATGGGGTCATGGAGACTTCTGCCCATATGACAAAGGAAAGCCTTAGAGTCCAGGCAATGCGTGGCAAGGTTGGAATCCTGGAGGCAGTTCTCAAGAGGATGATATATGAGATGTGAGAGTGAGGCCTAAGCTACAATAGAGACACCAAGGTGTTGGAGATGTCAGGAATGTCTGTGAAGGAAATCTGTGGACAACAAACAAGTGGACTGCAAATGGCAAGATCGTACTAGGTGGGGCTTCTTAGCCTACTGAAGCTCACACCATGTGCCTTGGGTATTGGATATGGAGGTTTAGGATTTAATATTTGCCCTGCTGGGGTTTAGTGTTACTTTGGGCCAGTCTCTTCTTGCTATTCTACTTATCCCTTTGGAATTAGAATGTTTACTCTGTAATATTGTATTTTGGAAATATGTAACTTGTTTTTGACTCTATAGGGGCTCACAGCTAAGAGCTTTCTCAAGTCTCAGAGGAGACTTTTAAAAAGATATTTTTACTTATTTATTTGAAAGAGAGCAAGAGAATTTAGAGAGAGAGAGAGAGAGAGAGAGAGAGAGAGAGAGAATGAGCATACCAGGGCCTCTAGCCACTGCAAATGAACTCAAGGTGCATATGTGACACCTGCTATGAATCTGGCTTTATGTGGGAACTGGGGAATTGACCAGGGTCCTTAGACATTGCAGGCAAGTGCCTTAACTGCTGAGCCATTTCTCCAGCCCCTCAGAGGAGACTTCACTTTCAACAATGTTGTAACTGTTAAGACTATGGAGACTTTGTAAATGGATTGAATGTACTTCATGTTATGAGAAAGACATGAGCCTTTTGGGGACAAGGGTTGGAATATTATGCTTTATGGAGATGTTTTTGCCTGAAATTAATAGGGGTGCATGTATGATGATTAATGTTGATTTTCAACTAGATTGGATTGAAGAATACCTAGGATATTAGTATAACATACTTCTGGGTGTGCCTGGGCATTTTCAGAGATGACTCACAGGACAGATCTGCTCTGAATGTGGATGTCATCATCCCATTAGCTGGAGCCCAGATGGAATAAAGGAATACAAGGAGAACACCAGCTTGTATAGGCATTCTCTCTCCTTGCTTCCTGACCACAATGATGTGAACTGCTTTGCTCTGCCATACTTTTATAACCAGGGTGAATTGAAACCTCTGAAGTTTGAGCAAAATACATGCTTAAAAATCAATATCTTCCAACTTGCTTCATAATCCATAGCTGTGTGAGATACGTGTTTACCCATCTTATAGACAGGGATAATACTGGGAGCTGTTTTTCAGATCAAATGAGATAATTCATGAAATATATAAAGCTGAGTCCATGGCATTTAATAACAATTAATATGTAATTGTTTGCTCCATTGAAAAAAAATCCAGTTTTGGGCTGGAAAGAAGGCTCAGTAGTTAAAGGTGCTTGCTTGTAAACCCTGAAAGTCTGAAGGCCCTGGTTTGGTTACCCAGTACCCACATAAAGTCAGGTGCACAAAGTGGTACATGTGTCTGAAATTCGTTTGCAGTGGCAGGAAACCTGGCATATCCATACTCACTCTTTTTTTTTTTTAATTATTATTTTTATTGACTTTTAATCTTACATACCAAAAAAACCCCACCTGATATTTCCCTCCCCTCCCCCATTCCACTTTAGAACTCCGGTCTCCATCATATCCCCTCCCTTTCTCCATTAGTCTCTCTCCTAATTTGATGACATCATCTTTCTCTTCTATTTTGAGGGTCTTGCAAAGGTATTGCTAGGCACTGCAAGATCATGGATATCGAGGCCAATTTCTGTCTGGGCAGCTGCATTGTAAGAGGTCATATCCTTCCTTTGGCTCTTCCATTCTATCCGCCCCCTCTTCCGCAATGGTCCCTGAGCCACTGGAGGATGTGACAGAGGTGTTTCAGTGCTAGGCACTCCTCCATCCCTTCTTCTCAGCACTATGTTGCCTTTTGTGTCATCCCAGTGGTCATCACCATCTGAAAAGAGAAGCTTCTCTAGCCAGAAGTGAGTATACTCACTCTCTTTCTATCTGCCTCTCTCAAATAAATAAATACAGTCATTAAAAATACATTTTCCTTTCTCTCATCCTTTCTTCTTAACTCTTTCCCTTCTTTAAATTTATTTATTCATTTATCATTTCATTAAATGGGATTAGGTTAGACTGAGGATAATAATATATAAGAGAATTTTCTACCATGTAAGAAATTTAAAACATGTTTTCTTTTAGAAATTTAGCTGTTAGCAGGATCAACAATTTTTTGCTTTCACTAATTATTTCAGTACTTGTGCAAAGAAAACTTAAAAACAGCAGTAGAATGACAAGATCATGGAAGCCACAGATCTGTCTTTAGTATCAGAAAAAGACAGATGAATAGAGGCCTATGATCATACTCTCTTGAATGTGCTCTGATTTCAGAGAACCTGAGCTTTCACAGGCTGATTGAGCCTTGCCACGCTTACCATTTCTGTTTTCATACTGTGGATGTCTTCCCCAACTCAGGATGGTCCCCTTCATACAAACGATCTTGCTATCGAATTCTGGGACTCCACAAGTTTTTATTGCTTCTTATCAACAGTGCATGGTCCTCATTCCTTCTACCATTCCATGATCTCAGCACCACCTGCCTCCTGACTACTCTTCACAAAGGGCAAGTGAGACACATTGATCTCAGGGGGACATGAGGGGAAGGCTATATATAGTATGAAGAAAGTGGATACTTCATGTTATTTATTTTAGTGTGATATTTATATCAGAGTTGGTCATTTCCTCATCAGCAGGCTCCCTTGGCAAAAATTCTAGCCAGTCATGTGACAATAATTACCTCCAACAACTTAATGAAAATGAATAACATACATGTTTTGTCTTCCATGAATCAAGAGACATTACATTTTCTCTTTCTAATTTTTCATAGCAATGTCCCCCAATCTTGCCCAGATTCTGTATTTATGAACATAGTACCAACTATAGTAATAACAGGACAGATAACTATGAGATTTAGGAGCAAGTTGGATTTACGGGTAAAAGAAACATGAGTTCGGAGCACTTCCAAACAGTTCTATTGGACACGGACTTAACCTGATACGGAGCTGTAGAATGGGTCTAGATTCAGGAACCTTCAGTGTTGTGAAGAAGAATGGGATAAGGTAGTTGGGGTATTGGGCCTGGAGTTATTGCATGGTAGTTATTCAGTGGAGTTTCTCCCACTTTCTCTCTCTAAAACAAACCACACCACCATCCATGGGAGGGAGTGTCCTTGAAATTATTGGAGCTTTTGTCATGCGGTATTGCTTCTGTCACTTTGAGGCAAGAAGTGAATGCCTTTATACTTCAGCAAGCTATTTCATCTTAGGGATCTGAGTCCCAACATGCTTAGACGTAGAGTCTCAGAAAAGGCATAAAATGAGTAGAAGAGCAGGCACAGAGCAGCCTTCTCACCATTACTGTCACACAAGCTCCACATTCAGAAGTGGTGCTCAGACAGCTGTTGCATCAGACCCTTTCTAGTCTCACTCCGAGGTGTAATAAATTAAATGTGATGCACATTTCCTAGGACAGGCTTGGTTTTGCTGCGCAAAAAATAACTGATGGGCTGGAGAGATGGCTTAGTGGTTAAAGCACCTGCTGGTTCCAATCTCCAGGTCCCACGTTTAGCCAGATGCAAAGTGATGCAAGGGCGCAATGCCACACTTGACCACAAGGGGATGCATGCATCTGGATTTCGTTTGCAGAAGTGGAGAGGCTGCTGGCGCGACCATCTCTGTCTTCTTCTCTCTCTCTCAAAAAAAAAAAAAAAAAAACTGAATCATGATGGCATGGGCCTCCTTTATTTTTTTGCATGTATGTGTATGTGTGGTGTGAATGTGTGTGCTTACGTGTATTTGTACGTGTATGAGTGCATATATGTGTGTACATGTGCATGTGGAGGCCAGAGATTGATGTTGGGTATCTTCCTCAATTGATCTTCACCTTAGTTTTTGAGACAGAGTCTTGATTGAACCTAGAGCTAGACCAGCTATCCAGTAAACCCTAGGAATTCTCCTGACTCACCTTCCCCATGCTGCAGTTACAGGCCGACATTCCTGTACCTGGCTTTTATATGGGTGTTTGGGATCCAAATCCAGATCCTCATTTTTGCGCAGTTAAGCACATTATTGACTAACCCATCAACCGGCCCTGATGATTTCCTTTTCTCTCTTTCTTTTGTCTAAGACAGGATCTCTCTATGTATCCCAGGCTGGTCTTGAACTTGACATTCTCCTGCTTCAACCTCCTGAGTGCTAGGATTACAGTCACACCAAACTCTTGAGTGATTTATTTTTTTAAGTTAAAAATATTTCCCCATTATGTATCCTTTTCCTTCAGTGAAAGTAAAGTTATGTATATTTCATGACAGAAAAAAAGTAATGTGGAATTTGGGGCTAACTTGTACATTTGGTGTGACATATCTGGTCTAGCACTTATGGTGGCCATGACCGTAGGGGATGGAAATGGGTGGGGGTGTGAGACAGGTATGCAAGTGTGAATGTACACGTGTGTGCATGAGTGTAATGCTGTGAGTACTAGTAAGCCTGTGTTCTAAAGTACGTACACATTTCTGCCCTGTGTGTGTAGTTGAGATACACACATGGAGCTGTGAGTGTGGATATACATGTTAGTATCTGCTCCCACCTTTGTGCCCATTACTTTTGCATCTTCCAACAGCAAAGCTCAAATATGCTATACCTCAGAGCAGTTTTTATAAACAAAAGCTTTTGCCCTCTGTGGTTCAGCTGTATGGAAATCACAGTACATTTCCTGTCAGGGTGCCCATTGCTGGAGGTGACTTTGAGGAGATCAGCACAACCATCTGAGGTATGCTGAAACTTCCCCTTGCAGATTGGAACATTCCAGAGATCTTATTGTTCTGTGTTAAAATCACAGCCCCAACTTTGCCCTTTGACTTCATTTTTTACACCCCTCCCCAATAATAGAACCACCAGGTTCCCACTTTAGCCTTTTGTTGACTCACATGCCCCAACTTTCATAATTTTCAAGGAGAATTAGAGAGTTGGCAGCAATTAGAGATCTTTTAAAAAAATGCCTAAGCCAGCTTAGATGTATTTTCTCAGGAATAATATGTCATGTTAATTTGAGGGTCTGTTCCGCCCACAGCTTTGTATTTGGCCTACATTGAAAGTCTTTATGCCTCTGCAGGGAGGGGTTCCATTATGCACTCATTAATCTCCTTAAGAAGGCTGCTTGCTATACAGTATCACCCCCATACCTGACAGTTTCCGACTATGTTAGCCCTGAGTGATCCTTTTCTGTGAACCTCCTTTCTCACCTAAGGGATGGAGGAGTGTGGTGGTTTGAATCAGATAGCTCTCATAAATCCATGTGTTCTAAATGCTTATTCCCCAGCTGTGGTGATTTGGGAGGTAGAGCCTTGTTGGAGGTTGTTGCAGACAGCTTCAGGTTCGCTGAGATGAACTTCCAGACCAGGCACAGTTATGGAGGAAGGGATATTATTTATTGAAGCTTACAGATCCAGGGGAAGTTCCATAAAGGCAGGAGAAGCGGCCTGCTCTCCATAGGGCCAAACAGAGAGAGAGAAAGCCAACCAGCCACCACAGCACACAGAGCAAAACAAACTACAGCCAAAAGGTCACACAGCAGACTTCAGGAACTCCTGCTAGACACATTTGCATATCTTTACAATGGAATCTCAAACCCATCACCACACCTTAAGACCGGGCCCCCAGTGACCTTGCCTCTAGCAAGGTGCTGGCCCCCAATATATTTAGCTCCTGGTCCCCAATAGATTTATAACTATCACACATTGTAAATTGTACTCAGTCCAATTTCAAAGGTTCTCACAGTCTTGATCAACTTAAGATAGTGAGTCCTGTACAATCAAACAAGTTAAATACTTTCAACATGTAAAGGCACAGAGTAAACATTTTAACTGTATAAGGAATAGCAAGGAGAGACTAAAACAATGCAAACTCAATCACCATCAGCCATCATCAAACTTCTGCAGTTCAAGTTCAATATAACCAGAGACTAACAGTCTCCATGTTTACCAATTCCGCCTCCAGCTGGGCAGAGTCGCCAGGGAAAACTTTCATCCCAGTTCAACACTGCACTCCATGGTAGTCCTTTGCACAGTCCTGGTATATCCAAAACATCTTCAGGTCTCCATGCAACCCACAGTCCATCTTCCAAAGGCTCTTCCAGCCTATTCCTGAGGGTCTTCATGCCCTGCTTCATGCCGCATCTCAGCAGCGGCTCCTGGAACCGTGCAACTCATGACCATTCTATGCATTTTTCATATTTCCAAAACTAATACCAGGTGTGCAGGACACAGCCATATTCTTAATCCAGGGACAAAATAAATCAGAGCCTTGAAAAGCAGGTTCCTTCTCCAGTAAACACTCTTTCCAAAAGTTTGCATTTCTAACAGTCTTTCCTCAGGCATCCTCTCCATTGTTTTAATGTAAATCAAGTCAGGCCACCTTCCTTCCACCTTCCTTAAGATTGCTAATGTGACAGACAATAGCAGCTAAAACCAGTCTCAGTGCCTCTACTTTTAGCTTGCTTCAGGTTTTCCAACTCAAAAATCTTAAAATCTCAGTCCAATATCTTTAGCCAAGCACATCAGTCCATTACAAATTTAACCTTGATCAAACTTTCTGGGCCTGGATAGCAGAACGTAGCCATCCCTTATGCCAGTAGCCCAGTTCCAACAAAGTCCTCTGCAGTCTTTCCTTCCCCTTAGAAACCTCATAAGCCAAGCCTCGAAGTTCAATACTGTCTGCACTTAGCATTCTCAAACTCTCATCAGAATAGTCCATAAAACTTGGCTTACCACTCCAGAAGGCATCTTCAGTTGCAAGCACCAAGTCCATGCCCATTCCTCCAAAAACAAAGGTTCCAAAAGACGAATATCCACATGGTCAGGTTCATCTCACCCCACACTCCTCGGTACCACTTTACTGTTGCAGACAGCTTCAGGTTCGCTGAGATGAACTTCCAGACCAGGCACAGTTATGGAGGAAGGGATATTATTTATTGAAGCTTACAGATCCAGGGGAAGTTCCATAATGGCAGGAGAAGCGGCCTGCTCTCCACAGGGCCAAGCAGAGAGAGAGAAAAGCCAACCAGCCACCACAGCACACAGAGCAAAACAAACTACAGCCAAAAGGTCACACAGCAGACTTCAGAACTCCTGCTAGACACATTTGCATATCTTTACAATGGAATCTCAAACCCATCACCACACCTTAAGACCGGGCCCTCAGTGACCTTGCTCTAGCAAGGTGTCCATGCAACCCACAGTCCATCTTCCAAAGGCTCTTCCAGCCTATTCCTGAGGGTCTTCATGCCCTGCTTCATGCCGCATCTCAGCAGCGGCTCCTGGAACCGTGTGCAACTCATGACCATTCTATGCATTTTTCATATTTCCAAAACTAATACCAGGTGTGCAGGACACAGCCATATTCTTAATCCAGGGACAAAATAAATCAGAGCCTTGAAAAGCAGGTTCCTTCTCCAGTAAACACTCTTTCCAAAAGTTTGCATTTCTAACAGTCTTTCCTCAGGCATCCTCTCCATTGTTTTAATGTAAATCAAGTCAGGCCACCTTCCTTCCACCTTCCTTAAGATTGCTAATGTGTAGACAATAGCAGCTTAACCAGTCTCAGTGCCTCTACTTTTAGCTTGCTTCAGGTTTTCCAACTCAAAAATCTTAAAATCTCAGTCCAATATCTTTAGCCAAGCACATCCGTCCATTACAAATTTAAGCTTGATCAAACTTTCTGGGCCTGGATAGCAGAACGTAGCCATCCCTTATGCCAGTAGCCCAGTTCCAACAAAGTCCTCTGCAGTCTTTCCTTCCCCTTAGAAACCTCATAAGCCAAGCCTCGAAGTTCAATACTGTCTGCACTTAGCATTCTCAAACTCTTATCAGAATAGTCCATAAAACTTGGCTTACCACTCCAGAAGACATCTTCAGTTGCAAGCACCAAGTCCATGCCCATTCCTCCAAAACAAAGGCTCCAAAAGACGAATATCCACATGGTCAGGTTCATCTCACCCCACACTCCTCGGTACCACTTTACTGTTGCAGACAGCTTCAGGTTCGCTGAGATGAACTTCCAGACCAGGCACAGTTATGGAGGAAGGGATATTATTTATTGAAGCTTACAGATCCAGGGGAAGTTCCATAAAGGCAGGAGAAGCGGCCTGCTCTCCATAGGGCCAAACAGAGAGAGAGAAAGCCAACCAGCCACCACAGCACACAGAGCAAAACAAACTACAGCCAAAAGGTCACACAGCAGACTTCAGGAACTCCTGCTAGACACATTTGCATATCTTTACAATGGAATCTCAAACCCATCACCACACCTTAAGACCGGGCCCCCAGTGACCTTGCCTCTAGCAAGGTGATTGCAGATGCAAACTATAAACTAATAAAATACTGAATATATTGGGGGACATATATTCAAACTACCACAGAGGTGGTATGCTGCTGGGCAGGCTAAGGGGTGTTAGAGCCAGCTCTCCCTTGCCAGAATTGGGCTCACTCTCCTGCTTCTATTTTCTACCTGCTATGGCAGAGGTGATGTCCAGCCTCTGCTCTGCTTTCCCTGCCATTATGAAACTTCCCCTCAAGACTGTAAGCCAGAATAAAAACTTTCCTCCCATCTGCTGCTTTTGGTCAGGTGTTTTTTTTTTTTTTTTTTTTTCCCCAATAAGGAGAAGGTTATTGCAACAGGGAAGAATTCCTTTTGAAGTCATGTTTCTTTGTATTAGTTATTGTAACAATATCAGTCCAAACTTCCTATGCTGTGTAAAGACTCCTCAATTAGACTGCAAGATATCCGAGGGCCAGGCCCAAGAGCACTTGTCTTTGGATGCTAAACCTTATGTTCTTAGCAGAGGGAATACTGGACTTAGGGAAGGTGGAAGGAAGGAAAGATTGAAGTCTTTAGGAAATAATGGTAGCCTTTACAAACACTTTCACTCAGTACTAGTGACTCTAAGTGCTTCAGGCTATGACCTTGCCCGATCCATTTACCAACCCTATCAGATAGCTTCGATGACTCATCCCAGGTTACAGTGAGGAAACAGGCATTGCAGGGTCACATGCCTTGCCCAGCATCACTCAACTTATTAATGGGAGTAGGCTGCAGACCCAGGAAATACACTCTAGATATAGAGTTATGATTACCTCCCTCTTGCCTCTCAAGGCTTTGCATTCTGCCTCTACTGGTATGTGTTGCTGCCTGTGTGACACAGGAAGAGGTGACTTCAAATTCAATCTATGTCATTTACTGGAATATATTCCCCCTGTTTTCCATCTGCTTTGCATTCTGCCTCTACTGGTATGTGTTGCTGCCTGTGTGACACAGGAAGAGGTGACTTCAAATTCAATCTATGTCATTTACTGGAATATATTCCCCCTGTTTTCCATCTTGTATCAGTAAATACACTTTTTTGGTAGCAAATGTTGTGTATCTTCTTCTGTCTTGATTAAACTAAAAGGGAATTCATTGGCTCACAAATAGTGTAGTTCAAGTATAGGGTAAGGTGTCCTGCATGACTGAACTACGCTGGACTTCAGGATATTATCAGCCATCTGTCTTTTTCCACCATTAAATTCTGCTTTGTTCTGTGGATAATTTATTATCTGATGGGCTCTGGGTACAGAAAAGGGAAGATGGTCACAAACAAATCTTTGGAGTCAGTCCTATGGCAAGGTAAACTTTGTTTTCCCCATGATTCCTACAAAAGTCCCAGGTATTGTTCTCATAGGGCTGGCTTGATGTGTCTTGGACATGTTACTGGGAGGGTTGATGGTGTGCTCAGCTTAGTAGGGCTGGCCACATCTGTCTTCCCAAACTGCAGGGGCTGGGTATAGGGAAAGGGTGGGTCCACATGGACACACTGGGTATGACTAGCATGTGTCTGTCTTTGCCTGAACTCGTCCCTATTTTGTCTTTTTGCCTTAATCTGCACAAGTGAGGATGGATCTGAGGTTACTCTCAAATAAGTGCATTGTACTCTCTTCTACACTCTGGGGAGGATTCCACAGAGGGAACAGCATGCTCACCAGACCCAGAATTCTCACCTAACACCAGCCAGTGACTTGCTCTGGGCTAGAGATGGACACATTCCATGACATCTTTATGCTATAAACAAAGACCCATTAAAATTTGCAGTGAAAGTCAGAGTTATAGCTCTGGATACAGAGATACAGAGAAATCTTTAGCATTGAGAAGGTGACTGTATTTACAATTCAAAAAGTAGGTTTTTTTTAAAAGGAGAAATATTTTATTTACAACATCAGAGTGAAGGAGCATTGAAAGCATCCTATATTTGCAAGGGATTATTGATCAAAAAATAAAACATAATGAACAATGCTTTGGAAGCATCATTCTTCCTTCTCTGATATTTTACATATGCAACTGAGGGAGGGTCCTATCATTCAGATTTAATCACATCATTCTCTGGCTTAATGATTTCTCATTCCTTACCAGCTAAAATTCAAATAAAATTTTAGACATAATAAAAGAGCTAGACTAAAACCTTTAGAGACTATAAGCACTGAAAGTATTATGGTATGTACTTCATATGTAATAAAAGATGAAAACAACACTAAACTGAGAAAGTTATGATTTTTCCCTTGATGACTACTTATGGATTTTGCTTGTGTTTGTAATGTCAGATTTTCTTTTTCTATATCCTCTTGAGTTCCAGAACATTTGTCAAGTCTGTATAGATTGTCTGTTGCCTCCCTACCTTCAAACTTTACTGTGCACATTAATCACATGGGTCTCTTTTGAAAATGCAAATTCTGACTCAGGATTCTGGGATGAAACCTAGGAATGTTTTATTTTTGGTAGTTCTCAGATGGTTCTAAGGCTGTTTCAGCAAGCAAACAGATCATTTACTTTTTCTACCTCGTGTTTCCATCATCCTCTGCTTCATGGCACTGCTCAGTTTCTGGTTGACCATTTAACATATCAAACACTTTCGTAGGCTCTGCTCATGTCACATCCTCCCTGTGGTACCCATTGCCCCCTTTACCTGTCAAATTACTCTTTTTAGGACAAGAGTGAATGACAGCAGCTGGATCTTTGTTCCCAAAACTTGGGCTTTGCAACCCCCAAATCCTAGAGATTCCCAATTACCAAGCATCTAGGAATCTCTACTTCACAAACATTTCAGGTGAGTTTGAGGATTCAACAAACATGAAAATCAGTGCTGAGTGGATCCATTTTTTTAATAACAGCCATGATAATAAATAACCTTGATAGTGGAACACATCAGAGTTTCATTTCTTACTTTCTATCCAGTGTGGATTAGCATAAGCAGGAGAAAGGCCAATCTTTGCTCCAAGCACTTGATCAGGGACCCAGGCTTTCTCCAATGGTTCTGTTGACCATTATTGTCTACAAAATTCTAGGCATTTGGTTAGGGAACAAAAGAAAGAGTGGAGCTTGGAAGCTGGCTGATATTCATTATGGCTTCTGAGAGCTCATTGCTAAATTTTTAGGGATTTTGTGAATTGGTTTCTATTAATTTACTTTATTTTTCAGTTTTTATCCTTTGTTTGATGTGCGTATATGTATGTGAAAGTCAAAGGGTAATTTTGGGTGTTGTTCCTCAGATGTCCACCATTTTTCGAGACAGGCTCTCTCAATGACCTGAACTCAGTAAGTAGGCCAGGCTGGTTGTCCAGCGAGCCACAGGGATCCTCTACCTCTCCAGCCCAGTGATTGGCTTTTATTTACTTTTTTTGTTGTTGTTTTCTGGGACAGGCTGACCTAGAATTCACTGTGTAGTCTCAGGGTGGCCTTGAACTCATAGCGATCCTTCTACCCATGCCTTCCAAGTGCTGGAATTAAAGGTGTGCTCACCACACCCAACTACCTTTTTTTTTTTTTTTTTTTTAATGTGGATATTGGGGTTTGAACTCAGGTCCTCATGCTTGCAAGGCAAATACTTTACTGACTGTACTATCTCCCCAGGCCCATGATTAGTTTTTAAATGCAAACTAGTTTTCTAAAACTAGTCAATATAAACAATTAAATGATCATATAAAAAACAGAAAAATTCCCAATTATATATTACTTCATTTATTATCTAGACTCTGTAGGCTATATCAAATGTGTTTATGTGGTATAAATGATATGAATTAGGAGCAAGGTAGCTTTTCCTTAACAGGTAGTAAAATAGAGACTAGACAACAGAGACATGGATGCTACCTTGCCTTTCCTGGCAGGACTAGATCTCATGTCGCATTCCAAGATGGCTTTATCAGCATCCTCCTAATTCCTGAGCAACAGCAACAGCTTCCTGTTTCTTCCCCAATTTCTAAGTTTAGCACCTGTGGGCTGTCGTTTCCTGTGTCAGCCCCATGGGCAAGCATCAGCCAATCAGGTTCCTCCTTATACACCCAGCCTGGTGATGAGGCTCATTCTAGTTGGATGTCTGATTCATATGAATGGACCTAAACCATGTGAGTAAGGCTCTTCCCTTTTTCTCGAGGCTTCTGAGTCTTCTGGTTCTCATGTGAGGGAAATTCTTCCCTGGTCTTTCCCTCTCCCCTCCCAGAATTGAGGGGATCAGTTCTTATTTTGCTTTGCTATTTTTCTTCTCTCATGTTTCCACACTACCCTTAATAAATTCTCATCACTTACCCCTCTCCTTGTCTTTGTTTTCCAATTCTTTGATAACTAGTGTTGAGGACCCACAGTTGGAGTTCATGAGCCCGGAGGGTCTTCTGCACCATTATTGAGATCTAATCTCTCCCAGAGTTCTAATCCTGCACCAGACATACTGCTTCTTATACCCTAACTTAATGTTCAGTGACATTATGACACTATGTAAGTACCTCAAAATCAAAAGGGGAAGACTTGGCTGGAGAAATGACTCAGAGGGTAAGTGTACTTCCTGCTCAAGCATGAGGGCCTGAGGGGCCTGAGACTGCCCAAGTTCAAATTTCCAGAATCCATGTAAACAGCTGGGCATCATGACTACACATGTCTATACCCTAGTCCTGTGGGGAACAGAGACTAGATAATTGTTGGCATGGGGAGAGGCACCCAATGTTCTCCCGCCACCACAGGTGAGCATATGGGCACTGCAGTTGTGCACACAGGGTGCCACATCAGTACATATATGTGAATGCAACACACACACACACACACACACACACACACCCATCACCGGCACCACCATATACACTATGCACAAGAAAAGAATCAGAAGGTGAGACTGTGCACCATGGGAATTGGCAAATGCTGCATATGAAGAGCCATCTTGCTCCTGCCTCCCAAAGCAGATGTAGACCTAGATGTGGCATATATCACTTTGACACATCTTTCATCAGCCAAAACTCAGTCATATGACATCATCTTGATGTAGAAGTCTGGCTGGGAAGATACATTATTAGTAATATAAGAATGAAGCCATTTGCAACCCTGTCACAAGGTAACTCGGTCACTGCAATGACTACTGTAAAGCACAGTGCTGTGTGTAGTCACAAAAGTCTCATACAACACTGCATTAGAGAATATCTCTATAAAGACAGGCTGAGGGCAGGGCTAGTTGTTAATATATGCGTTTAGTATTCCTATTTAATCATGTACACTGCCACTGCAAAATTTTCCCTTTTCTCAAGACATGCAATTTTATATTGATCTTACATTTGTGAATCAGGGTATAGTATGTCAATGAGAACACCTGCCTTGGAGGATAAACATATTTAAATATCAACCTTTTACTCTGATTGGTTTTGAAAGTTCTACTGATTAGACACAGATATTTTAAACCATAATTTCTGAAAAAAGAAGTCATCAAAATCAGTTATATAATTAATTATTGAATATCTCATTCATCAGAATGATAAGAATTCTCACACAGTAGTAATATATGTGTACAAACTGACCTGGTCTCAAGCAGTCTCAAGTATGTAATGACCTTTTGGTATTTAATGTAGATCAGGATATTTAAGTTGTACTCATCATCTCTTTGTTGCATATACTATTTGAAGCTTTCAGGTAACATAATTTGGTCATTATCAAAATGGAATTGTAGCCAGGCATAGTGGCGCATGCCTTTAATCCCAGCACTCAGGTGGCAGAGGTAGGAGGATCACTGTGAGTTTGAGGCTACCCTGAGACTACATAGTGAATACATGAGGATATGAGTTCAGGTCCCCAGCACCCATGTGAGAAGCCAGGTATGGTGATACATTCATGTAATTCCAGCACTGGAGAGTTGGAGACAGGAGAATCCCTGGGACCCACTGGCTTACTAGATAGCTAATCTAGCAGAATCTGTGAGCTTCAGCTTCAGTGAGAGACCCTGTCTCATAAAAATAAGGTAGAAAGTAATTGAGGAAGACATGTGACATGAATCAGCCTTTGGTCTCTATATACATGCACACATATGGGCATATCCATGCCCTCCCATATGCACTCACACACATATGAATGCATATACACACATGTATGCATACCCTCTAATCATAGGTTCTTGGAGGAGACATGAACACAACGAATACTATTAGATGGGCGTTTGCAGATCTCCAAATGTAATCAGCCCAGGCAGAGCATCTGCTGCTCCACGCTGAGATCCGCAGCAGCTGTGGTCCAGGTGATGTCCCCTTTAGCTGCTTTATCATAAACGTGTGGCAGGGATACCAAGGCCAGCCCATTCCAAGGAGACAGTCCATCTCTCAGGTGCCTTTGGCTTGTTGGACTCCCTGTTGGCCTTTACACGTGATTTTGTACAGTTTAGGATGCCTCCAGCCACCATTCATCCCATACTCCTTAACCTGGGATCAGACTGATTAGTGCTCTGATGGTTTTCCTAGGCTTTTTGGCTTCTTTCTCATTTTCTCTTACATTGTCATTTCTTCTTACCACATCCTTGGAGAGCTAGTCTTGGATTAACTCATTCTTTTTCATATTCATTTAAATTTATTCTAAATGGATATATAGAACTTTATTTTCAAAATTAGTTATTTCTCAAGTGGTGCATTAAAGCATGAAGATAATACCTATTTATGGACTACCATGTGAGGTTTTAATATTGTATCATATCTAAATCAGTTTAAGCATATCTACTGTCATAATATTATGTGTGTGGTGGAAACATTCAAAATCTTTTTTTTAACCTTTTGAAATATCCAGTACATTATCATTTTCTCTCATCATCCTACTGTGCAATAGCACACCAGGACTTCCTATTCTTATCTAACTATAATTTATGATGATTTTTATGTAGACTACCTTTAACCTGAGAGTTTAAGAAGTGCTTGCATAAAAGTGATTTCAATAATTTTATTTAAAAAATACATAATTTATTATGCCTTTAAGAAAGACTAATGAAAAGTATCTAAATTTCCTCGTGGTTTTTTGCCTTATTATTTAGCTTTAATTTTCCACATTAAGGAAGCTGTTTTACCCTAAATCTGTTAAGTTTAATGAGTTGCCTTCAAGGACTGTTCAGTTTAAATTTTATTGATTGAAAGTACATTTTCTCAGAGGCTATGTTTTTAAGCGATCACAAATTTGGTGTAAACTGAAGAATGGAATTTTTCGCATTGTAGCTTAGAATCAAATAGTGGAAATTTGATCAGGCACGGTCTGTTAGCCTCTCACTCTGTTTTTCTGTCACTAATTTAGTATTTTGAAAGTTTGGTTTATATAGTCTGACAAATGTAGTACTTCGGTTGATTATCATAATTTGGGATGATGTACAAGACTACACTTTCAAGCAGGAGGCCCATAGGATCATGGGAGTGGTGGCTGCCTCAAGTTGTTAATGGTGAATGAATGAATGCTTGGCTAGGTATGCTCCTCTCTCAGGTGGTCTGTTAAAGCATGCTGTCCAAGTTCTAATGAAGCTTCAAATGAGCATGGCTCTGTTGATTCTGCTGGAGATAAGGCAAACAGTCCTGTGGATTTTAAATGAGGAGCCAGTTCATTTCTGGCAAAATCTCAGGAGAAAAATTATTAGCCCTATTAACTATCCATGTATTGTCATATTCAGCCTGAAAATTTGGAGTAAAATGAATAAAATTAATGTGTATATGTACTTGATGGCTTCTCATGTAGATACATCTCAACAGATTCTAAGTTGATGATGACCACAATAATAGTCTGCATAAGTATGTTAGTGTTCATAAACCATGTCTACATGAAATTTCAATTCAAATTGTTATTCTGAGATGTAGGTGAAATTATCTCCTCTACAGAGGAGAAACAGATGGATCAAAGAAGTCAGTGAGAGAAACGATTGTACAGTTCACAAGGGAACATAAATTGGAAGGTGTGGTGGTACTTCCATGTCACTTCTCTTTTTCAATACATTCTGGTCGTGTATTTAAATATATAATGTATTCAAATAAATATTCTATAATTTTGGATGTTCAATAATTGTCATCAAGTTTGAAATGAGTTCATTCTTTTTTCTCTTAAGAATTAAGAAGAAAAATATTCTTGTGTGTTTATAATATGCTAGGCAACGTTAATCATTTTAATGTAAATGATTTCACTTGCTCCCCATGATAATAGTATAAGAACAAATAATTTTCATTTTTACAAACAACAGGAGTTTTCTAGAGATAAACTTCTTTTCAATGTTTTCTGAGAATGTTAAGAGGAAACTATTGTGGAAGACTAAGTTCATGACAGTATGTATAATATAGGTAATTTATCCCCTTTATGCTGTTTGATCCATTTAATCCCATGAAGTAGGCAGTACAGGTCATAATAGCCTCAATTTTAGAGATGGAGAAGTGAAGTCGAAAAGAGGCAGTGTTTCCACTCACATTTTTGGGGTACAGATGGCCAGAAGCAAATCTAGTTAACTTGGGAAGAAAAGATAACTTATCTACATGACAGCAGGTGGCTAAGCATTACACTAAGACTGACAAAGGACGAGCTTCTCCAAAACAGAAATTAAAAAAGCCAGAACAACTTGGCATTGTGTTAATTTGTCAGCACATCACAAATTGAAGTGTTTTTCATGTTCAACTCTTCCTACAAATCCTCTTGACTCCTAGTGTCCCTCCCCCACCTGCCCAGGTGTCTCATACTACTACTGTATTCCTAGCCTTTATCATAGAATCTGCTTTTCTTTTGCTTTTTCTTTGTATGCGTGACATGTGTGTCTGTGCTTGTGCTGTGTGTGGTATATGTGCATATGTGTGTTATATGCATATGTATGTGCCCATGCAATGCACTGTGTACTCACCTGAAGTGGCAAGAGTGGAACATGGGATGTCCTGCTCCATAGATCTGCTCATTCTTTTTTTTTTTTTTTTTAACTTTATTTATTTTTGGAGAGAGAGACAGACAGAGAGAGGGAGAGGGAGACAGATAGAGATGGGCGCGCCAGCAGTCTCTCAGCTGCTGTGAATGAAATCCAGATGCGTACACCCCTTTTTGGGCAAGTGCAGCATTGCATCACTTTGCATCTGGCTAAACGTGGGACCTGGAGATTGGAACCGGGTTTTTCGGCTTAGCAGGCAGGTGCCTTAACCACTAAGCAATCTCTCCAGCCCATTCTTTTTTTTTTTTTTTTAATATTTATTTATTTGAGTGAGAGAGAGAGGGAGGAAGAGAGAAAGAGGCAGAGAATGAGCTTGCCAGAGCATCCTGCTACTTCAAATGAGCTCCAGACACATGTGCCACTTTGTGCATCTGGCTTTATGTGTGTATTGGGAAATCAAACCTGGGCTGTGCAAGCAAGCTCATTTAACCACTGAGCCATCTCTCAGCCCTCTTCTGTTCATTCTTATTTGAGTCCGACCCTCTTATTTGTCCTGGAGCTTGCAGTATTTTTTTCTGTGAGCTCTAGTGATCCTTGGGTCTCTGCTCCTTTATGGTATTGGACAGAAGGCCATGCCCAGATGTTTATGTGGGTTCTGGGGATTGAACTCCAGTAAGTGGTCTTTCAGGCTTCTGCAGGCTCTCGTGTTTGCACAGGAAGTACTCTAACAGTTGAGTCAACTCTCCAGCAGTCATAAATGTCTTTATGCAAAGGGCAAAGGTTAATTCATAGATGTTCAATTGGCAAAGTTACCATGAATAAGCAATTAGTGTGTGTTTAACCTTAAACATGACATCGAAGTCACCCTTCCCAAGGCTCAGGGCACCTCACAGAAGAGATGACAAAAAGAATGCAAGAATAGGAGAGTGAGGAAGGCTGTGGAAAGCTGTCTTCTGAATAGACATGGTCGTTACACTTGTGAGCTCCCAGCAGATGTGGTTTTCTGCACAAGATTGAGCCTGTTACTATGTCATCATGGATGGGAGGGTTCATGAAACCTCAGTCCTCCCAGGGCTGCTAGTGGCAGCAGATGATTGCCGGGAGGGGGCATCATGTCTTTCTAGGTGCAGCCACTGGTGGCTTGTCCACCCTCCAGCAAATAACCTCCCACCCATGATCATGCATGCCACCCTAATTTAACTCAGTGAGTAAACAAAAACAAAACCCAATAAACTAAGCAACAACAACAACAAACAACAAGGCATGAAAGTAGAATAGGCTTTAATGGGAAAAGTAAAGGTTTTAGTGGGAGAAGGAGTGGGATTAAAATGCACTATATACATGTATGAAAGTGTCAAAAATATATTAAAAAAAGAAAAAGGAAGCAAAAAATAAGAAATAAAAAAAATCCCCGAAAAACCACCTGGAACACAGCCTAACCAACAGTGGGTGTTAAGGAATGTGGATGAATGATGAAAATGCATACTTGAATGAAAGAATGTATATGATTCAATTCATTCAGCAGGTCATTTTTCAAACAAATTACACTCACATAAAAACAATCCAATTTCCAAGTGGAAACTTAAATACTTTTCTTTCACTCTTGAGGAGGAATCAGAATACTGAGGCACTTATGATTGTCTCTCTCTCTATATGCCTTGTTCTCTTTCTCAAATAAATAAATTTAAGAAAATTTAAAAATGTTTTTATTTATTTGCAAGGAGAGAGAGACAGAGAGGGAGAGGGAGAGGGAGGAAGAGAGGGAGGAAGAGAAAGAGAGAGAGGGAGGGAGGGAGGGCATGGGTGCCCCAGGGCCTCCAGTCCCCACAAAGGAACTTCAGATGCATGCGCCACTGCATCTGGCTTTATGTGGGCACTGGGGAATCAAACCCAGGATGTTAGGCTTTGCAGGCAAATGCCTTAACTGCTAAGCCATCTCTCCAGCTCCTGTCACACATCTTAATTAATAATAGACCTAATTATTTAAATTTACTGCTTTAAATTTCAAACATCAGATACTAAGCTGCTAATAAATGATTAACCAGTCTTTAAATAATAGCATTATGAACAAACATGCACGATAGACAAACTATGCTATTTCTTAACCTAATTCAAATACAACAAAATTAGAGATATTGTCAGTCCATACCACTTTGATCATATTCCTCTTTTGTCTTGTTTAGTTTCAGTACAAGATTTCATGTTGCTCAGGATGGCCTCAGACTAGTTATGTAGCTGAGACTAACAGTAAATTCCTGATCCTCCTGCCTTCATCTTTCAAATGCTATGATTGCAGGCAGGCACCCCAACACCTGGCTCTGATTTGATCTGTGGTGTGTGTGTGCATGTGTATGTGTGTGTGGCATGCATGGCCATAGTGCATGTGTAGAGGTCAGAGAACGACTTTGGATATCCATCCCTATCTTGTTTAAAGCCAGGTCTCTCGCTGTTTACTGCTGTGATTACCAGGCTATTTTGGACCATGTGCTTCTGAGTGATTCTCCTGTTGTCACCTCCCTTTTTGACATAGGCACACTGGGATTACAGATGCCTATGCTACAGCATCTGGCTTTTTACATGGGTTCTGGGTTCTGAGTTTGGATGCTCAGGTATTCACACTTGGGTGGTGTTGCATTCAAGTTCACATTGCTGGCAGAAAACACTTAACCAAAAAGCAGCTTTTGGGAAAAAAGGTTTAATTTGCTTTACAGATTCAAGGGGAAGCTCCATGATGGCAGGGGAAAACGTTGACATGAGCAAAGGGTGAACATCACCTCCTGGCCAACATCAGGTGGACAATAGGAATAGGAGAGTGTGCCAATGCTGGCAAAAGGAAGCTGTCTACAATGCCCATAAGGCCACCCCCCACAATACACTGCCTGTAGGATGCTTTAATTCCAAATTGCCATCAGCTGGGAACCTAGCATTCCAAACACCTAAGTTTATGGGGAACACCCAAATCAAACCACCACAGGTAGCAAGTGTTTTATCTACTGAACCTTCTCCCCAGCCCTTGATTGTCATATTCCTGATATAGTCTACTTTTATTCCTTCTATCCTCACTTTATCATATGGAAAGTAAAGAAATTGATAGTGACTCTGCCTGCTTGCAAAATCTCAAACTTTGACATTTCTACCTCTGTCCTCTTTTCTGGATCTTTCAACATTGATGCAATGAAAATAAAATGACAATCAACATGAAATTTATGAAATTTGCCTTAAACATAAGGTAATAAATGCAACATTGCCTTTACATGATTTTTGTGCATGTGCACATATTTATGTGTTCACCCATGGTGCACCCATGGTGCACATGTATATGTGAGTGCATGAGTACATGCCTGTGCACATATGTGGCGGCCAGAGGACAACCTATGGTGTTGTTTCTTAGACATCCTCCTTCTGTTTTGAGACAGAGCCATTCACTGGTCCAGAACTCTCTATGTAGGCTAGGCTGGCTGGTCAACAAGCCCCAGGGTCTGCCTATTTCCATCTCCCCAGCATTAGCATTACAAGCACATGCCACCTGACATCTTTTAAAAAATGAGTAATGGGGATTCAACTCAGGTTCTCATATGGAAAAACCACTTTATGGATAGCTGTCTCTCCAGCCCTTAAAAATACAAAACCCAAAACCAACCAACCAACCAACCAACCAAACAAACAAACAAACAAACAAACTAACTAACTAACAAAAACAAACTACGTTTGAGCTAGAGAGCAGGCTTGCACTTCCTGTATAAGCACGAAGGCTTGAGGGAACCTGAGACCATCTAAGTTCAAATTTCCAGAAACCACATAAAACACTGGGCCTGACCATTTATGCCTGTAACCCCAGTCATGTGGGAGCGGAGACTGGAGAATTGCTGGGGCTCTTGGATGGCATGCTCCATAATCAGCAAGAGAATCCACTGCAAGGAAAAGTAGGCATGTTAGTGATGGAGGGATCACCTGTTCTGGTGCTGCAGGCCAGTGTATAGGGTATTGCATTAGCACATCCAGACATTTGCACACACCACATGCTACAAACACACAAACACCCCTTTTATTCAACTGTAGTCTCAACTGTAAGATGGGATGGTAACATATATGGAGCTAAAATATGGGACATAAAAGTTTCCAACAGGGGCTGGAGAGATTGCTTAGTGGTTAAGGTGCTTGTCTGCTAATCCTATGGATCCAGGTTTGACTCCCCAGTACACTTGTATGCCAGATGCACATGGTGGCACATGTATCTGGAGTTTGTTGGCAGTGGCTAGAGGCCCTGGCACACTCATTCTCTCTTTCTTTCTCATTGCAAATAAATAAATAAAAATATTTAAGAAATTAAAAAAATTCCAACAAAATTATGATTCAGTGTTTTTACATAAATAAATATTCTAAATGTATAGAAATAAATATGTTATTTGATTCTGACATCAGACTGTGTATATGCTTATTGCATATGACTCATGTGTCCTGGAATGATGCTTTTGGCCTGTGTGAGTCTGTGAAAGAATTTTTCTTCTAAGTGCTACTGGTATCTATCTACTTAATGGGAGAATTATAAAGTACTTTATCCAGAGCAAACATCCTTGCATGAAAGAGGAGCAGACTATGGTAATTTATGCACACATTCTTGCCAATGATATAAATGCCTTCTCTTTTTGGATGGAAGCTCACCCTGAGCAAAATTTGTTTCATATGACACTACATACTGTACTCAGATTTGCAGCCATAATCTTGTCAGAGTAGATTATCACATGATTGGAACAGTAAAAAAAAATGAATTGGGTTTTAAAGTTTTATGAAAAAGTACTTATATTGTGGAATAAGACTTTTTAATGGAGTGTAGGCATTAAACAGACCTTGTATTAGGCTCTGAAATTAATGGGTCACTGTGTAACTTTCTAGTTTTCATAGCTTGATAAGATTAATGCTTGCTTATATAGCAAATTCAATGGCTCATTTAATTTCATATGAATGTTTAAAGTCAAATTGCTTTTGGATTAAGTCTAAACTCATTATTCATTTTAATGTCTGAAAGAACTTTCATTTTTCTTTCACTTTATTTAATCAAGTGCATCATCATTAAGTAAAGGCTAAGGACCTAGAGAGCTCAAAATCATGTGAAAAAGAAATTTATTAATTTACATTGAAAAGGGTCTTATTTGTTATAAAATTTATTTAGTCTTTTACCATGCTTATGTCTGAGAGAGAGAGAGAGAGATAATTACAGGCTTTTGGTCATGCCTTAAAATATCCCATTGAAAGTCTGCCCATGTGGTTGCCTAATATTCAAAGTGTTGTCCTTGAGCAAAGATTAGCATTGATTTTTATTTACACATTTTCATTCATTCTATTAGACTGCAAACATTTTAAGGCACTGATCAAGCACTGTGGAGGATTCACCATTGAAAAACACACCTGCCTGACCTAAAAGGGCCCAAAATTCTCTGAAGATGAAATACAGATGGCATATAAACATCTAAAAAAGTGTTCCACGTCCTTAGCCATCAGGGAAATGCAAATTAAAACCACTTTGAGATTCCATTTCACTCCTGTCAGAATGGCTACCATTAAGAAAACAAATGACAATAAGTGTTGGTGTGGGTGCGGAAAAAGAGGAACACTTCTACACCGTTGGTGGGAATGTAATCTGGTCCAGCCATTGTGGAAATCAGTGTGGATGTTCTTGAGACAGCTAAAAATAGATTTACCATATGAACCTGCTATAGAACTCCTAGGCATATATCCGAAGGACTCTTCTCACTACCTTAGAGATACTTGCACAACCATGTTTATTGCTGCACTATTCACAATAGCTAGGAAATGGAACCAGCCTAGATGTCCCTCCACAGATGAATGGATAATAAATATGTGGTACATTTACACAATGGAGTTCTATTCAGTGGTAAAGAAAAAAGAAATTATGAAATTTGCAGGGAAATGGATGGATCTGGAAAGGATTATACTAAGTGAGGTAACCCAGGCTCAGAAAGCCAAACAACACATGTTCTCTCTCATATGTGGATCCTAGCTACAAATGTATAGACTTGTGTGTGCACTGGAACCAAAAATTGGTACCAGAAACCAGAAAAGGCTATAAGGGAGGGAGGAGAGGGAAGGACTTAAGTGGATGGTATTGCACATATGTAAGAAGAAGAACAGATTACAGGGAGGGGAATGGCCTAAGCAAGGCCATGGGAAGAGAATGTGTAAAAGAAGGGCATGACCCACATTCCCCATTGATGAGGGTCCCTTTGGAAGAGGGAGGACAGGGAGGAAGATAAGGGAGTCAATATTATGAATGTAAAATTAGAATAATATAAATAAAAATAAAAAAAAGAAAAAGAAAAGAAAAAAGAGAGACCAATGGAGAGAGGGAGGGGATATGACAGAGAATGGAATTCTAAAGGGGAATGAGGGGAGGGGAGGGAAATATCATGTTTTTTTTTTTTTTTGTATGTAAGCATAGAAGCTGTCAATAAAAATAAATTAAAAAAATAATAAAATAAAAGGGCCCAAAAGTCTGCCGGAATCTGCATGATGGGGTTGAGATTCCACAGCTATGTCATCCTTTGGTTTATGGCCAGAAAAGGGAAAAAATTTATCTCAAACTTATAATATAGAGCATATTACTACATGAGTTAAAATATATAACCCACTCATTTGAATCCTGTTTTCATCTAAACAAAACATTATTGCCTTCTTTTCTATCACTTCATGTTTGGAAATCAGTCATGTTAAGCATTTATTGAACACATGTTTCAAAGACTTGGCCACGTCCTGACTGGCAGAGATGGTTTGGGCTGTTTTGGTCATGGTTTTGTTTACATGATCTATAACAGTGCTTTGCATGTGGCAGGTTATCAATAACTACTTGTCAAAATAATGAATCAGGGCAGGAGAGATGGCTTAGCAGTTAAGGCGCCTGCCTCCTAAGCCTAAGAACGCTGGTTCCAATCTCCAGCGGTTCCAATCTCCAGGTCCCACGTTTAGCCAGATGCAATGCAAGGGCGCAATGCTGCACTTGACACACATCTGGATTTCGTTTGCAGCAGCTGAGAGGCTGCTGTCACGCCTATCTCTATCTGTCTTCCTCTCCCTCTCTCTCTCTCTGTCTCTCTCTCTCAAAAAAAAAAAAAAAAGAATCAGAGCGAAAGACTGAGTGCTCTTCTAAAATAAATTTTTATTTATTTGCATGTGCATGTGTGTACTCTAGGGCCTTTTGCCACTGCAAACACCAGATACTTGCACCACTTTTTGTGTTCAGCTCAAGTGGGTGGCTTAGGAACTACACTTGGGCCAGTAGACTTTTCAAGCAAGCACCTGTAGCCACTGGGCGGCCATCTCAGACCCCTGAGTGGATGCTCCTATGTCAGTTACTCATGAATAAACAAAGGTGGTAAGGATTATCCTCATTTTTGTGGACAATGTAACTGAAATTTAGTAAGATTCAGTGATCTTCTCAATGTAATAAAAATTGAGTATCTTGTACCTAAAATATTTGGGACCAGTAGCATGTCTGATTTTAGATATTCTTTTCATATTTTGAATATATGCATAATGAGGTATTTTGGGGATCAGACCCAATTCCAACCAAAATTCATTCATTTCATATATATCTTGTGGTAGTCAGCTTTTTGTCACTGTACCAAAATATCAAAAAGGAGCAAATTAAAAAAAAAAAGAATCAAATTCTAAGAGGAAATATTTGAATTTGGCTCATAATTTTGGAGGTTCCAGTCCATGTTCACTTGGCCCTGTTGCTTTATGTTTGTGGTGAGGCAAAATGTCATGGCTGGAGCATGGGGCGCAGCAAACCACTTACCACAAGGTCATGAAGCAGAATGAGGAGGCACCTGGGGTCTCACCATTCCCTCCAGGCACATCCAATGACCTTGCGACCTCTCTAAGCCCTGTCTTTTATAGGTTTCACCACCTCGAGGTACCACTCTGTGGATAAGTCTTGAACACATGGGTCTTTGGTGAAATTCAAGGTCTATACTAGGTAGTATACCACATGACATGGCCTGGTGGTGAGTTTATGTAATATGTGAAATCATTTTGTACCTGAAACAAAGCTTTTTTATTTTAAATTTATATATATATATATATATATATATATATATATATATATATATATATATGAGAGAGAGAGAGAGAGAGAGAGAGAGGGAGAAAATGGGCATACCAGGGCCTCCAGCCACTGCAAACAAACTCCAGGCACATGTGCCACCTTGTGTATTTAGCTTATATGGGTACTGGGGAATTGAACCTGGATTCTTAGGCTTTTCAGGCAAGTATCTTAACCACTAAGTCATCTCTCTATCCCCTGAAACAAAGTTTTATGGTATGTAATTTTTCACTTGTGTCCTCATGTCAGCAGTCAAAAAGGTTTGAATTTTTCAGTATTTTTTGGAGTTTAGATTTTCAAACTAGTGATATTCAATCTTTGCAGGTCCCAAAACATGCTGCATTGGAACCTTAGCCACTGCCTGTTCTTTTATCTTGATGCAAATAGAGTCGATAACTTTGATATCATAGCAGTCTCCAACTTCGACAATTTCACTGAGAATTCCTTCTCTAATCCAATTAAACCAGAATTACACTTGAGTTGAGCCTTGGGTTACACATTTGAAAAAATTCTTTATGATTCTAATGGCAGCTAGGGACCACTATCTCAGTGGCTGTCGGAGTAGAGACAAAATTATTTGCAAATCCCTTTGCTTCCAAACACCACTGTTTGAAGAATGTAACTTGTCTCTACAGAATGCACTTGAGTTGAGATAATGTAGTATGGACACGGAGAGCCAAACATCTGTGGTACACAAATTAGTGAGAGCAAATATGAGCAAAGTACAACAATAATGTGTATGAAAATGTCATAATGGAACCAAATGGTTTGTACACTGATTAAAAAACTAAACTAAAATAAATTCATTCATGAGAATTTCCACAAAGTTACCACCTAATAATATGCTCTCTAATTTTCCCTCCCTCCCTCCCCTTACCTTCCTTCTTTGTTTCCTCTCTGCCTCCCTTCCTTCCTTCCTTCCTTCCCTCCGCTAAAGAAACACTATTCAGACACTCACTAAACATTCAATAGGGAAAACCATTCAATAGGGAAGAGAGATTAAGCTTAACTTCAAATGCAATAAGGACAAGTGGGGACTTATAGCTGATAAGCACAGCTATAGCAGATGGGTGCGTAGTAGGGGGGAGGTGAATGGAAAATTACTAAGAAGGGACCTTAATGATAGGAAGAGTGCTGTTAGATTGGCCTAGCATTGTTCTTGCTCAAGAGAAGCTAAAGACTTGGAATACCCAGGGTATGGGATGAAGAGTATTATCAGATATCGAGGATGGGAAATTCTCCCTAAACTGTCTTAGCAGGAAAAAGGCATCTTAAGGTCAAAGGATAGTTTAGAAGGGAGCTTAGCAGGGTTTAGAGGAGTTTAACTAAAATTTGATTAGATGTTATGGTTTGAATCTGGTGTCCCCCATAGGCTCATGTGTGTGTACACTTTGTACCCAGCTGGTGGTCCTATTTTTATTTTATTCTCTCTCTTCCTTTTTCATCCCTCTTTCCCTCCTTCCCTCCCTTCCTTCTATCCATAGTCTTTACTATGTAAATCTGGGTAGATAAACATAAAATCTTGCTTTTAAAGATCTTATAACTTAGTGCAAGTCGTTCTGAATAGTCAAAGCCATAATAATAAATATGAGGGACACCAGTGATGTATGGTAATAGATAGGCTTCACCTGCATTAACATCTTCCTGCAGCTCCTAATTACACTGAAGCTGTTAACTCAGGTACTCTTGGCTCTTGAGAACCCCAAACGTCGGCATGCCTGTTTATAATGAACACCTGGAAAAGCTTGTGAAAACTAAAAATGTAGTGAATGGAATCCACAGGGAAGAGAGCCACCTCCCCCACCCCACCCTGGGCGCAGGTAAAAATATAACTTGGGTTTCTTAAAAATATGATCATAACCCATCAGCATATACTTGGCACTTACTATAAATGCAGAATCAGAAAGTCGAGGGTAGGGTTCAGCAGGCTGTATTTTTTAAAAAACTTTTTGACAACTTTCATAAATATAGACAATATACCCTGATAATTTTCTCCCAATACCCTTCCTTTCCCCCTTCCAAATCCTCCCTCCACTAAATCCCACTAGTCTTCTTTCTAGTTTAATGCCATCATTTTCTTCCCTCCTATTATGCAGTTTCTTAGGTAGGTAGCATTAGCCACTGTGAGGTCATGAATATCAAGGCCACTTTGTGTCTGGATGACAGCATTGTAAGCACTCCTCCCCATCTTTTGGCTCAATGTTTTTCTCTGACATCTCTTCTGTAATGGTCCCTGAACCTTGGAGGGTGTGCAGAGATGCATTTTTACCTTAATTAATTAATTAATTCATTAATTTATTTGAGGTTGGATCTCACTCTAGCCTAGGCTGACCTGGAATTCACTATGTAGTCTCAGACTGGTCTTGAACTCATAGCAACCCTCCTACATCTGCCTCCCAAGTGCTGGGGTTAAAGGTGTGCACCACCATGCCTAGCACTTTTGCCATTTTTTAGTCACCCCAATGGTCACCACGATCTGCAAAGAGAAGCTTCTCTAACCAAAAGTGAGAGTAGCATTAATATATGAGCATAAACCTAAATATTTAAAGAGCAGTTTGGTATGTATGTTTATTTAGCCAGACAACAGTAGTAGTTTTCCCCTTAGGGATTATGATTTCCTTAGCCATAGGCTTTTGACTGAATTTTTTAGTACCACACATAAATTCCTTCCCTTGGAACAGGCAATTGGTTCACCCCCCGCCCTGAGACAGACATACCACCATTGTACCAGTTGGTACATTTTGCCTGGGTGGCCAGCTAGCTGTAAAGCTAGCACAGCCCACTGCTGGTTAAGACCTTTGATGACTTTCCTCCCTCCATAGGCTGTGTGCTCCAAAGCTCTTTCCAGCATCCTGACAGGTATTTAATAGAGAAGAGTCTTCCAGCTCAGCTCTACCTTGATTTCTCAGTGATCCAGCATGCTGTAGTTTTTAATCAAGCCCTCTGGGCATGCACTAACACTTGCAGTCAAGGGTACAACATTGGGTTGAGTTCTGGAAAGGTAAGAGCATGCCCTGTGCCTATACTTTTCTGACACCCAGTTAAACCCCAAGCAAAGCAGCCTCCCAGCTGTTGCTGAGGGTGCATGTGGGCCAGGACAGAGAAGCTGAACAGGCAGAGAATGTCAACAGTACCACCCTAGCCTTGCCTGTCTAGACCTGAGGGTCTATAAGCACAGTTAAGCATGGGGTTAGGCTGAGTGCAATAGGGAATGTGGAGTTAGAAATAGGTTGAAGTCCATGGGGAGGATTATTCTTAGAAGTATGGATGTAGTGCTCAGCAATGAATGAGGATGGCTATAAAGGGTGGCAAGGCCTATATGTCCCAAGTACAGATTCTATTCTGTTTTTTTTTTTTTTTGGTTTTTTGAGGTAGGGTTTCACTCTAGCCCAGGCTGACCTGGAATTCAGATTCTTTTCTTTCTTTCATTTTAATGACATGTTCATGCACATATATATATTTGTTTTTTTTTTTCTTTTTTGGTTTTTTTGAGGTAGGGTCTCACTCTAGCTCAGGCTAACCTGGAATTCACTCTGTAGTCTCAGAGTAGCCTTGAACTCATGGCGATCCGCCCACCTCTGCCTCCCGAGTGCTGGGATTAAAGGTGTGTGCTACCATGCCTGGCTTCATGCATATGTATTTTGAGCATATGTACCCCACACTATCTTCCCTTGTCCCCCTTAATCTCACTGTATTCCTTCTCATCATTTACCAGTGGTTGTGCCCTGCAATAGAATGACTACCACTGCCTGCTCCAGCAACTTTTAACTGTCATTAGCTCATTGAAAAAAAAAAAAAAGGAATTATGTGACATTTCTAATGAGATTTCTAAAGCCCTTCCTCATTTTCCACACTAAGAGTGGCAAAACGTGATGCTTTTACCTCAGGTAGGTTGGCTTAGAGAAGCGTATTAGGTAATGAATTATTCAGGGTGATTTCCTGGGCTGGGGAGAGGCGCACCTGCCTGAGATGCTTATGGACTTGATTAGATTACATTTGTCAGCTGCAGCAGCCGCAGGTAACTCCTGATGAGAATTGGATTTCCCTGTGGGTAGTGGAGCCAACCGATGTTCCAAATTTCATGGGGGCTGTTGAAGAGGTTTGTGAGGGTCATGCCTCAGAGCCTGTGTAGCAGTTGTCAAGATAATCAGACTATTTGTAATCACTATTTTCTGCTCTCCTCACCAACCTCAAAGTTCTTGAATGGGAATGTTGAGTAGATAAGAGGAAATGACACATTTGTGCGCTTTAAATGAATTATTTCCAGTCTAAGGGTGGTGTATCTGTAGTTTTGTTGATAGATTTCTGAGAATGCCTTTCCTCCCCCTCCATGTAGTCTATCTTTGGGTGCAGCTCTTGAATGTGGATATGTAATGAGTGAAAACTTTTCCTGCCAAAACCTTGTTTTCCGTTACCAAACTGCTTATATACAGGTGGTTGTACATTTTGCCTAAAATGCCTTTTATTTTAGAAAATTTTGCATCTTCTGTAGTAGTCTCCTTTGGAATTGTTTTAACAATGCTCTCCCAGAAAAGAACGACATTACTTGTCCTGTTGGGGTGGGGATATCTGTGCTGTTGCTTTCAGCATAGTCAGTGAGAAGGTAGCACTCAAATCATAGTGTGTGGGAAAGTGTTTGAGTGATGGAGTAATTGGATTCAAACCCAGCTCTGGGTGACCTTAGGGAGGTACCTGGTCTTTCTCAGGTAGTGCTAGTGCCCACTTACAACAAATTGTAGCAATAAATAGAATTATGTATATACAGAATGTTTTTGCTCAGTGCTAATAAGGTCTGCATAAGAGTGTAAATTTTTTCAGTGGAAATTCAGGAAAACAAGTTCCAAAATCTATATCATTACTTTTCAGTACAGTTTTGTTATCCACACTGGGAGGGGTTATTAGAAGGACCAGGACTTACTTCTTTAGACAGATAGATAAATATTAGTTCTTTTCCTCTGACTCCCCCTCTATTCTTTCCCTTTGTTTTTCTTACTCCTACTCCCTCCCTTTCTCTTTGTACCAGCACTTTCTGCCAGTTAACAATATGCCTATATGAGACTGTTGGTGACAATAATTTAGTAGGGGTCATTTCTACATGTGGAGACGTTATAAAAATTGGATGCAACACTTTCATTATGAAACTACAGCTTTGAAATGGATGGGTAGTGAGGCTGCATTTCTTGCAAAGACAGAATCAGAGATCCTAGAATCAGAGGTGCTGAACTCAACACTAGTTAAAGGAATAATTTTGCAGATGAATCTGTCTGAGTATAAAAGGATGGTTAGAAAGCAGATCTAATATTCAGTCAGAAATGGCTCCATGATGGAGAGAACTCACTCTCCCATCCCCAAGCTCCTTGCTCAGCCTCCTGACCCCCCCTTTTTTTATTCCTCCTCATTGGACCTGATTTGCTGAACACTCCACTCTGCTTTTCAGCTTTGAAAGTGAGTCAAGGAGAGAATTAAATAGCAATTCTAAGAGATAAAAACATTAAGAAATATTGCCTCAGACTAAAAAATTGCCCCCAGATTTTTCTCAAGTGCTGAGGAAATGAAAGCAGAAAATTGCTCTGTGCCATTTCTGGGGCCCACTGCTATTAGAGACAGATGATAAACTTCACCAAATTGGCACACCACGCAACCGGCTGGAACAGTTAGACATCACTTGTCCTTCTTAAAACAGAGCTAACATGGCAACAAGCTGATTGCAGCTAAATCAAACCATCCCACTGAGCTCCCTTTCTGAAGGCCAGTGGTTGAAAAGAATAAATATAAATATGTATGTGAACGTGGCGTGTATCCCTTTACTTATATCTGTCCTCATAAAAGGGGCATGGGGCACAAGTGGCTTAAGTTTCCTCCTTCCTGCTTCACTTGCATGTGAACTCAAATTACCCTGATTCTTAGGCAGACTTGGGGTTTTAGACTGTCCTTGCAAAACACAGAGTGCTCTTGGAATCAAACCCAAGCATAAATCTGACCTCTACTGTTTATTTATTATTTGCTTCCCTGGTCCTTAGTTTGAATGGCAAGAATTCTTATAGATTTATTATTGGCATTTCAGTGTGACTGTGTGTATCAGTCACTTTATCATTGCTGGGATGAAATAGTGGATTGGAAACAGCTTGTGAGAGGAAAGGGTTTATTTCCCCTTACATCAGTTTTGAGGGGAAGCTCTTATCATGGGAGGAGGCATGGGAGGAGTGGACACTGCTGGAGTCACATCTTCACATGAGCAGGAAGGAACTATGAGGCTAAAGAGCACCAATGGCTGGACTATAACACCTCAAGGCTTGCCCCTAGAGACACTCTTCCTTCTGCAAGGCTCCACAGTACCACCAACTATGGCCAAGTATTCAAAATCAGGAGTCTATGGGAGACATTTCACATCCAAACCATCACACTCTCCTTCCATTTTGACAAACTATTCTTTTTGCTTGTCTTATTTTGCTTGTGACAGTTGAATCTGCATTGGTACATGTGCATCAGGGAGTGATAGAAGGAGAGGGAGGGTGAGCCTGAGGAAGGAAAGCAGAGAACCATAAAAATAAAGTGAAACAACAGAGACAAAAGTGAAGGAGAAGGAGAAAGAGAAGAGTAATAGGGACTTTGGAATTTGAGAAAGTCCCTGGAGGGGTTGTGGAATGGTCACAAAATTTCTGAGAACAGGAAGTGGTGGTGGGGAGTTAGACTTGTGGACTTGAGCCCTCTTAGCATTTTTAAAAGCAAGGCAGACGGAGGCTAGATCTCTTTCTCATTCCTGGGTTTAATTTCATAGTTGAAGACACAGACACTGGATCACAGGGGCCATGGTTTATATTCACATTATGTACAGATGACTTCTTTTGACTTCATAGCTTTAAAACTAGGCCTTTCTCCTTGCATTTTTATATAATGCCTCTTGAAATGCTATGGGAATTTTGGGTATCTTTGAGAGTGATGGAATCTTTCTTGGCTCTTGGTTGGGCTTTTAAATTTTTTTATTTTTAAAAAGTATTTTGTTTTTATTTATTTATTTGAGAAAGAGGGAGAGAGACAGAGGGAGGGAGTAGGGAGAGAACTGGGCAAACCAGGGCCTTCAGTTGCTGTAAATGAACTGCAGATGCATGTGCCACCTTGTGCATCTGACTTACGTGGGTCCTGGGGAGTTGAACCTGAGTCCTTTGGCTTTGTATGCAAGTGCCTTAACTGTTAAACCAGCTCTCCAGCCTCCTTTTTTTTTTTTTTTCCCTAGGTAGGGTGTCACTCTAGGCCAGGAACAACCTAGAATTCACTATCTCAGGGTAGTCTCAAACTCAGGGCAATCCTTTGATCTCTGCCTCCTGAGTGCTGGGATTAAAGGTGTGTATCACCATGCCTGGATTGGTTGGGCTTTTTTTCATAATTTGTTTTTATTTATATTATTCTGATTTTACATTCATAGTGTTGGCTCCCTTATCCTCCTCCCAGTCCTCCCTCTTCCAAAGGGATCCTCATCAATGGGGAATCAGGAGTTAGGATGCCAGATACTCACAGCCACATAAAACTTCTGCTAAGTCAGTGGTCTCCATGTTCTTGTCTTGTGAATTTGATTAATATAATCTATGGACCACAGAAGGTAAGATTTAGGAAGATGGTATTATACAGCTTAGAGAGAAGGGAAGAAGGCAGGAAGCATCCCCAGAAAGTAAAAAAGAAAACAAAGCAGAAAGCTCCCCAGTTGAAAGAAATCCAAAGTGGGTAACGTCACTTGACTCAGATTGGAGTTTTTTATGGGAATAAAGCCCTACTACATGGGGGGGCAGGGATGAGCTGCTCAGTCCAGTTTCCATACAAGGTGTCCATATGCCTTGTAGTCTTACACATTACATTTTCACATCTGGTTTCTAAAAAGCGGGAACTACTTCAGGGAAAAAGATAAGGCAAAAAATTGATCCTCCATTTTGACATTTCTGGCCTTCAGTAAGGCGGAGGCTACCAGGGGAAAAAGAGATAAGAAAAAAACCAGATCCCTTCTTATAGACTCAAAGATATTTCCTGCTTTTAGGCAAGAGAGAGAGAGAAAAAAACTGTTCCCTTTTGGGGCTTTGTTACCCTCAACTTCCTAGCCAATTTCTCTCTCCTATTCTTCATCAGCAAGAGTCCTAGAGAGCTCTCTTCCTCCTTGTAACTGGCCATGCTCAGACGAGGTTTTGGATTCTGGGACTGTCTCCAGTTATGGTAGAAGATAGCTCTGGGCGGAGAAGAGGGAAACCCCACTCCCTGCTCCCAACCAACCCCTCCCTACCTCAGCATATCACCCAAGGCCTGTCCCCAGCAGGACATTGTTCCTTCTCTTCTCATGAAACCCTCTCTCTGTCCCTGTCTCACCTCTTTGGCTTTCCTGCTCCCCAGTACATGCCCCCTCTCTAGCCTCTATTTCTTTCTCTCTCACTCTCTTGGGCCTTCTTTTTATTTCCCTGACATACCATCCCCCTTTTTTCTCTCCCCTCTTTCCCTCTCTATCCCCATCTTTTCCCTTGCTCCCTGTCCCTTTTTCCTACTACTCACTTTTCTTTCACCCATTATGATAATAACAAACACACACACACAAAAAACCCACTTGTTTTGGTGCCACTATCTGGACCCCAAAATCTTACACCTCTGAGAGTTACATTTAAATGGCAGTTGTGGGGTCAGGTTTCACAATTAGATCTTTCTAAATGCCAATCCTATTCTCCATGTCATTCTTCCATCTACCTGGATTCCAAAAGAAACTATGGGAAAAACAAACAAACAAACAAACAAATGACTGTGAAGTAGCAGGAATTGCTTCATGAAGAAACTTCTTACCTTGTCAAATTGTGGAAGGTGAAGGTTTAGGTGTTCACCATGACTGAATCATTGCCATATATTCATTCACTTATCCATCAGTGTACTCATTCATTTAATCAGTGTCTAGGTGTACATGGTGCACACTGGGGAGCCATGGAAACAAGCACAAATAAAATAGAGATGCATCTAGAGGAACAGTGAAAAGCACTTGCTCTGGGTAAGATGGCAGTGTGGTAGCCATGCCAAAACAGCCTAGGTGGAGAAATAAACAGAGAAACAGCAAAAGTCTGGAGAGATGACTTAGTGGTTAATGCACTTGCCTCCAAAGCTTAAAGACCCAGGTTTGATTCTCCAGTACCCAGGTAAGCCAGATGTACAAGGTGGCACATGTATCTGGAGTTTGTTTGCAGTGGATAGAGGCCCTGGTGAACCCATTCTCTCTCTATCTGCCTCTTTCTCTGTTGTTCTCTCTCCAATAAATAAATACATACATAAATAAAAAATTTAAAAAAGTGAAAGAGCAAAATACATTCTTCGACCAAAAAGTATAGATGTATAAGGAATTATCAATCACAGCAGAGGAACAGGAGAGACCCAGAACTTCTAGCATGCAGGAAGCTCAAAAGCAGCAGAAACCAGGTGAAGGGATTTTCCACTCACATAAGACCAGGTGGCAGATCTAATACAGTTCAACAAAGAGAAAGACAAACAAATGGAAGGCATGAATGGGAATTTCAAGACATTCAGAACACTATGAAGAGATTAAACATAAGAATTCAGGATATAGTAGAAGGAGAAGAATTTCACTCCAAAGGCATAGTAGGTATTTTCAACAAAATCATAGAAGAGAATTTCCCCCAAACAGGGAAAGTGATGCCAATACAGATACAGGAAGCCTTTAGAATGCCAAACAGAGAAAACCATATTATAATTAAACTACAAAACACACAAATCAATGAAAATATATTGAAAGCAGTTAGACAGAAAAATCAAGTCACATACAAAGACAAGCCCATCAGGATAACAGCAGATTACTCAACACAAATTCTAAAAGCCAGAAGGGCTTGGAGTGATGTATTCCAAGTTCTGAAAGATAACAATTATCAACCAAGAATACTTTATCCTATAAAGCTCTCAATCCAAATTGATGGATAAATAAGGACATTCCACAACAAAACAGTCTAAAGGAATATATGAACACTAAACCAGCTCTACAGAAAATACTTGAAAGGATCCTCCATGCTCAAGAAAATAAAAAGCACACACAGGAGGAAATAGGAACTCAAATAATAGTTATAAGAAAAACAGGAAGAACTACAAAGCAAGAAGAATGGCAAGAATAAATACACACCTTTCAATAATAACTCTTAATGTCAATGACCTCAGTGCCCCAACCAAAAGACACAGGCTTGCAGACTGGGTTAAAAAACAGGATCCTTCTACTTGTTGCCTCCAAGAAATTCACCTTTCCATAAAAGATGAACACCATCTTAGGGTGAAAGGATGAAAAATGGTATTTCAAGCAATTGGGCCTAGAAAACAAGCAGGTGTTGCTATCTTAATATCTGACAGGGTAGACTTCAAACCAATATTAGTTAGGAAAGATAAAGAAGGTCACTTTATATTGATTAAAGGAACATTCCAACAGGAGGACATTACAATTCTGAACATATATACACCTAACACAGGGGCTCCCAATTTCATCAAACAAATACTATTAGAATTAAGGTCACAAATAACACCAAACACAGTTGTAGTGGGTGATGTCAATATCCCATTTTTATTGATTGACAAATCATCCCAGCAAAAAATAAACAGAAGCATCTGGATTAAATGAAGTCATAGAACAAATGGACCTAACAGATATCTACAGGACATTTCATCCAAATGCTATAGAATACAAATTCCTTTCAGCAGTACATGGAACATTCACTAAGATAGACCATATATTAGGACACAAAGCAAATCTTAGCAAATATAGGAAAATTGAAGTAATTCATTTAGGGAATGGACTGGTCTCTGCCCTCATAGTGTTTATCACCCTATGAAGATATAGGCATTTATCATATACCAAATAAATTGTAAGGTCATAGCCGAAAGAAAGGAATATGATTTTCTGAGGGCCTGGGTGATGTTTCTTAAGAATGAGGGACAGAATCAGACATCAGGATGTGTCACAGGCTTTTAGAAATCTGGTGTGCTGCTATCTCTCTTTTTCTTCCAGAATACCTATCTGTTGCAGTCAGCTCCTCAGTGCTGGGATGAACATCCAATCAGACACAGCTAATATAAGGAAGGGGATTGTGATGGTTTAATCCAGGTGTTTCCAATAAACTTATGTGTTCTGAGTGCTAGGGCCCCAGCTGGTGGCAATTTGGGAAGTGGAGCCTCCTATATTGTTGGTTGTGGGCTTATGGGGGTTATAGCCAGCTTCCTCTCACCAGTGCTTGGCACACTCTCCTGCTGCTGTTGTAAAACCTTTCCTCCCACAAGCTGCTCTTGGTCAGGTATTTTCTGCGAGCAATATGAATCTGACTTTAACAGGGATTATTTTGCCTTACTGACTCGAGGGGGAACTCCATGATGGCAGGGGAAAACATGGCATGAACAGAGGCTACACATCACTTTTTGGCCAACATCAGGTGGACAGATAACAGTGCAGGAGAGTGTGCCAAACACTGGAAAGGGGAAGCTGGCTATAATACCCGTAAGCCTGTCCCCAAGAACACACCTGTTCTAGCAGTTCTCAAGTTTCCATCAGCTGGAGATCAAGCATTCAGAACATATAAATTTATGGGAGACACCTGAATCAAACTACCACACTATTCATTGTGAATGCTGTTCAGTGTGTTCGGTATCTAGAACAATGCCTGGTACACAGTAGGGATCCTGCATTTGTATAACCTATTGGTGAGACAGACACTAAATGGTCAATCAGTACACAACAGTTTTGGGTAGTAGTGAGTGGATAAAGGAGAATAAGGCAAAGTAAGGAAAATGAGTAAGCTATGGTGTTATTTTTAAATATTTTGTTTATTTAGCTGTTAGAGAGAGAAAGGTAGATAGAGAGAATGGGTGCATCAGGGCCTCTAGCCACTGCAAATGAACTCCAGATGCATGCACCACCTTTTGCATCTGGCTTTAGTACTGGGGAATCAAACCTGGGTCTTTTGCTTTGCCAGCAAGTGCCTTAACTACTAAGCCATCTCTCCAGCCCATAGGATGTTATTTTTGATAGGGTGTTTAGGTAAATGACCCAAGAAAATGACAGGGAAGAAGACCTGCATGAAGGATGGGACTGAGCCATGAAATATGAAGTGGAGATTGGGGGGCAAATATTTCAGAAGCCAGCCGCCAAGATATGTATATTCTTAGAGCGTGCAAAGAACACCAAGGAAACAAGTGTGTGGGCAGTGTAAGTTGGGGGAAAGCTGTAGAGAATGCAGTTGGAAATGAGCCAGGGCTGCAGGGTAGACCTGGGTAAAGGTTTTAAAATCTTGCTATTGATATGATGGGAAGTAGTTGGACAAACACAAACACACATGCCGTGTATAAGTGTTTCTTCTTTTTTTTAATTTGAGAGAGACAGAGACAGAGAGAGAGAGAGAGAGAGAGAGAGAGAGAGAGACAGATAGAAAATGGGTGCACCAGGGCCTCTCAGCCATTGTGAACAAACTCCAGATGTGTGGCCCCCTTGTGTGCATGTGTGACATTGCGTGCTTACGTCACTTTTGTGTCTGGCTAAATGTGGGACCTGGAGATTCGAAAGGCCATTCTTAGGCTTCACAGGCAGGCTCCAACCACTAAGCTCTATAAGTGTTTCTTTCTTTTTCTTTTTAAAATTTGTTTATTTTTATTGACAACTTCCTTAGTTGTAGACAATATCCCATGGTACTTCCCTTTCTCCCCCGACTTTTCCCTTTGATGATGACATCAAAATTATAAGTATTTCTTTATACACAGAAACACACACACACACACACACGATTGTGACAACTACTTAATAGATTGAAGGGGAGTAGGAGAGACTGAAAACCAAGACAGTAGGAACTTAGGCCATTGGTCAATGAAAGACATTAATGGCTTTGACTTTGACCAGGTTGGTTTTAGATATTCTAAAACTCCAAAGCATAGTGTATACAATTATATCTGTCTCTGTCTATATCACCTATATTTACATACCTATCTCTATCACTTGTCTCTATCTCTGTCTTTATCTATATCATCTACTAACCTTAACTCTAACACTTTTAGCAGTTCCAAAAGAAGTGATTTGTGCATAATTAGGCTTTTCTAGGAATAAAGGGGGCTATTCCATCATGGACACACTCCACCAATTGATATAAATCAAAATCTTAGAGATCCAATTTGTACTCTGATGGCATAATACAAACCATGGAGGGAAGGAGCATCATTTTGTCATTTTCTTTTCAAATATCAAGTTGTATTAAAGAAAACATTTCTTCCATCACAGGTGCAGATGGGAAGAATGAATTACATCTGTATGTCCTTTCTTTTGATAAGTCTTCTCCCTTGGCAGCTTCCAGTGTACTTTGAGGAGCAAGCTTCAATTTATCTTTTAGAGAATGGATCTGTGTCTCAGAGCCAGCAGAGCTGCATTTAAAAATGTGCTTCTAGCCCAAGACTCTCAGAGGAGCAGAAAAGCAAAGAATAGAACACTGTCCTGAATGTTTAGAGAGCTCAGATAGGGGCTCAGCCATCCAGTGTTAACTGTTGTCATCATGATCTGTTGAGTGTCAGTTTCCAGAATATATCATATATTCACTTTTGAATGCATGATCCAATCTTGCTGGTGAGTAAAGTGAGGCTTAAAGAGGTGTAGTAAATTACTAGAAATGAAAGCAAATGTACAAGTTAGCTGGTTTAAGGTTATAAATGTAAAATGCTCAATGATAGGTACGTAGTAGGTTCTCAATGGTTTTAATCCTACCGAACACTGCATGCATCCTTTCATAAATTGTTGAGCTATTATTAGGCAATATTTAGAGACCTCACTTTCTCTTTGGTTCCTAAGATAATGTAAGCAAGACACTAACAGAGAATTGATTTATGTTCAGGACATTTTGATAGAAACTTCTTTCCTAAGACCTCTGGGTTTTCTCATTCCTGTGGATATATTCTGTGGGGCAGTTCTTGAAAGGAGAGAGTTCTTGGAAAAGACAAAAGTGATCATGGAGGAACTTGGATGGGATTTCTGGCATTGCTTTTCTTTTCTAACCTATGGATCTTTGAGATTATGATGCTGGCTCTTGAGACATTAAAAAATCCTGGAAACCTTTATAGACCAGGACACATCCAACTGAAATGAAATGTAAGATAACTTCAACTCCAGATGTGGTCTTTGGAAAAAGTTGTTTGGTCATACATAAAATCTGTATCTTGTCAGACAATTAAATAGAAGAAATACTTGTTGAAATATTTTTTTTAAGGTGGATAGGTGTTGATTTTGAAAGCTTGAGACCTCTCTGAATTAAATCATTCTATTTGGAAGCTTTCTGTTGTACATAGTAGAAGACTGCCTCTCATTTTAGAAACCTAGGATGGTTGGGAAAGGACTTATCTTTCTCTGTCTGAGCAATCAGGACAACATTTATGTGATCTATTCTTTTAAAAGACATGTTTATTTTTTATTTGCATGTGTAAGTGTGTGTGTGTGTGTATGCACCAGAGCCTCTTGCAGCTGCAAAGTTGTGCTACTTTTTTTGTATCCAGCTTACATAGGTGGCTTGGGAGTTAAACCCTGGTCAGCAGGCTTTGCAAAAAGGCACCTTTAAACACTGAGCCATCTTCCCAGCCCTGGAGTCTATTCTTAAGGAGGGCATAGTGATCCTGATTGTCCTCTATTCTTCTCCTCTTTGACTCTTCTACTCTCCCTCTTCCTCTTCATTTCTTCTCCTCTCCTTCTTCTTTTCACTCCTTCTTTCACATCTCTCTGTTTATAGTATCTTGTGAAATTGACAAATAGGGCCTGGGAAGATGGCTCAGCAGTTAAAGGTGCTTATGTATAAATCCTGGTGGCCTGGGTTCAATTCCCTATCCACCCACATAAAGCTGGATGGGCTTTTGTTTGCAGCAATAAGAGACCCTAATACAAACACACATACATGTGTGAGCACAGACATATACACACATAAATAAATAAAATTTAAAATTAACAAATAAATCATACATTTATTATGTTCAGCAGTTGTTTTGAAATATCCAAGTATATATATGCACACTGGAAAACTACTCATCAATTAAAAACAAAAGAAAATTCTGTCATTGAAACATGGGTGGAACTGGAGGATATTAGGTGTAATAAGCCATGCACAAAACAATATCACATGATCTCACTTATATGTGGAATCCTAAATTGAACTCCTAGAAGTACAGAGTAGGAGCCGGGCATGGTGGCATACATCTTTAATCCCAGCACTCGAGAGGCTCAGGTAGGAGGATCACTGTGAGTTTGAGGCCACCCTGAGACTACATAGTGAATTCCAGGTTAGCCTAGGCTAGAGCTAGGCCCTACTTTGAAAACCCAAGGGAAAAAAAGTAGAGAGTAGAAATATATTTGCCACAGGTTGGGCGTTAACTCAAGTCAACATGTACATTATGTCACATTACTTCATATGTTTGGAATTGCTCAGCAATTTTCAAAAACACAACATATTGTTATTGGCTAATATCACCAGGTTTAACAATAAATGTCTTAGAACTTCCTCCTGGCTAACTGGGAATTTTGATTCCTTTGACCGATACTTCCCCAGTGCAGCTGCCTCTTCTCCTCACCACCATTCTATTCTCTATTTCCATGAGTCTAATTTTTAAAGATTCCACATGCATGTGAGGTCATGTGGAATTCCTCTTTCTAGGTCTGGCTTGTTTTACCTAATACAATGTTCTCTGCTCACATGGCAAGTTTTCCTTCCTTTAAAAGTCTCAGTAGTCAATACCACATTTTCTTTATTGTGGACACTTAGGTTGATGATGTCTTGGCTACTGTGAGTTATGAATTATACACCATGAATGTGGGCATCTGGATTGTTCTTCAATCTACAGCTCTCATTCCCTTAGATACAGATTCAGTGGTGGTATTGCTGGAACATATGGCCATTTCATCTTTAGTTTTTAGGGAACCTCCATACTATTCTCCATATGGCTAACCCAATTTACATTCCCATAAATAGATGTATTCCTATTTCTCTACATTATCACTGGAAATTATTATCTCTTCTCTTTTTGATAATAGCCACTCTTATTTGCCTAAGGTAATATCTCGTTGTGGTTTTGATTTTTCACTTCCCTAATGATTAGTGATATTGAAAATTAAAAAATTATTTATTTATTTACAAGGGGGGGGAGGAGAGAGAATGGGTGTGCCAGGGCCTCTTGCCACTGCAAATGAACTCCAGATGCATGCACCTGTGCATCTGGCTTTGCCTGGGTACTGAGGAATTGAATCTAAGCTGTTAGGCTTTATAAGCAAGCACCTTTAACCACTGAGCAATCTCTCCAGGCCACCATTGAACGCTTTTCATTTTACTTATTTGTATGTCTTTTTGTTATTATTGCTTTGAGGCAGGGTCTTACTATAGCCCAGGCTGACTTGGAACTTACTCTGTAGTGCAGGCTGGCCTTGAACTCATGGCAATCCTCCTACCTCAGCTTCCTGATGTATGCCTTTTCTTTTATTCCTTGTTTTGAGAAATACCTATTCAGAGTATTTTCCTATTTAAAAAATGAAGTTGTTTTCTTGTTATTGAGTTGTTTGAGTTCCTTACGTATTTTGTGTATTAATCCTCATCATACATCAATACTTTTCTCTGCTCTGTAAGTTGTCTCTTTACTTGGCTGATTATTTCCTTGGAAGTGTAGTTTTGCCTTTTCAGGTTTTAATGTATTTTTAGTTAATTATGGGAGATTGTGAGAAATAAGTGTCTAATTTCATTATTTTCCATGTGTATATCAGGTTGTCCCATCCTTTGTGTTTGTGCTGAGTTATGCAAATAGTGAAGAGCAGTTTTGATGTTAACTGTTGTGATCACCAGTGTCATGAATCACTGGTGGTGGCATCAGGTAGCCTGTGGCTATGCTGGTTGCAGGTCAGTGGTGGAGACATCACTAGAGCATTCTGATCAGTGGTATTTTTCTATGGGGCCTCCCTTAGTTTCTGCCCTTTTTTTTCAGCTTTCTTCTTTACTTTTTGTTGATTCTGTGAGGTATAGTCTATCCTTCCAATTTTCAAATTGTGCATTAGGATTCATTTCTGTTGCATGTGATCAAGAGAACTGACTGGTAGACTGAATAACAGCAAGTTCTGAACTTTTTTTATCTGCTTGTCCTTATTTGATTTACCTTACAAGGACTGATTTCCACTGAAGCTCTTGCATGAAGCCCTCCTAGGCTAAATAACTTCTGTATTTGTTTTTATTCTCTCTCTGTGCATGTGGTTTTACACTACATAACACTTTGTCATGTGATAATTGGTAATTTTTTTTCTAACTGAAAATTAAGTTAAGTTATTATGAATTCCTAATTTCATTCAAAGTTCCTCAAGGGCATGCTCACTCTCCATTGTTTTCCACTCTCATTTTTCTCCTTACCCTCTCTTCCTGATACAACCTTGCATAAGACTGAATACAGAAAAAAAAACCAAAAAACACAAGGTCACTAAATCCCATCTTTTAAACAATTTCTGTCATAGTGCTTTGTTGATTAATAGAGCATTAGACCAAGCTGGTGTCATCCTGTGTTGGGGATGCCTATGCTTGAGTTTGTATTTGAACAAGGGCATGGATGGGCTTGAGTATGAACTCTAGAGTCAACAGACTGACCTTGAAAGTATTAACTTTTTTTGCTCATGATCCAGGCCAGCTTGCCATCTGTATTCATCAGTGAACAAAACAATAACAAAGCAAACTAAATGAAGAGATCTTTCATTTCCAGCCTGTCATAAGCCAATTCATGCCATACTTGTATTCTAGCTGAGAGTTCTGGGAATCTGAATGAGCCAGGGTGGCACCCACAGAGAGGCTCAGGAAGATGCTCCCTTGGATAATTTTCCTCATGAATTTGGGTTTTTGGCAGAACCTCCATATGCTATTCTAAAACTAGCTTTGCGTGGGTGAGGATTGCTATAGACTCACTGTCCTTGTGCGATGCCTGGCATTCATGGTCCCATGCTATGCTGTGGAAAATTTTCACTTTGTAAACACTTCAATAGCCTTGAACTATTGAGTTACACATCTTTCTTTATAAAAATATTTTATTTACTTACTTGCAAGCAGAGAGGAGCGTGGAGGGAGAGGGAGAGGGAGGGAGGGAGGGAGGGAGGGAGGGAGAGAGAGAGAGAGAGAGAGTGAGTATGGGTGCTTAAGGGCCTCTTGCTGCTGCAAAATCTCCAGACACATGCACAACTTTGTGCATCTGGCTTTACGAGGGTACTAGATAATTGATCTCAGATCTGCAGGTTTTGCAAGCAAGTGCCTTAAACCACTGAGCAATCTCTCTAGTCCAAGATACACATCTTTCCATCAGTGTGATAAGATGCCTGAGAAAGGTATCCTAAAGGAGGAAAGGTGTATTTTGGTTCACAGTTTCAGGGGCTTCAGACCATGGTTAGCTGACTCCATTACTTCCAGGCCTGTGGCAAGGCAGAACATCATGGAAAGGGGCCAGTGACAAACGATATCTTTCAAGGGCATTCCCTAATGATCTGCTTCCTCCAGCTAGACCCTACCTCCTAACCTTTCCTCCATCTCCAATAGCCCATTAAACTGAATTCATAAATGAATCATTCCACTGGTGAGGACAGAGCCTTCATGATACAGTCACTTCCCCAAAGTGACACTTCTGAACACTGCTGTACTAGGGACCAAGCCTTTAACATATGAGCTTTTAGGAGGCACTTAAGATCCAAAGCATACCATCTATGAAAGCCAAAATAAAATTTCCTTAATCTGGATTCAACTGCTCAGTCACATCTGTCTCAGATTTGAATGTAAAAGTAATAATCTTAAGAAATAACTAAAAAGCACACAAGGGCACACAGAATGTATTCCAGCACTGAAGACGTCCACTTTCTAATTGTTGCAGGGTCATTAGTCATCATGGAAGCCTTTTTAGCAGTAGTGCTGGGAATATCAGCAGTATCCTGATATTATTTTGACTATGCTCAATTTATTGAACTTAGATCAAGATTTTTTTGTACCCTAACTTGAAGCATTTTTGCCATTTTCAAGACATGCTCATCTTCTTCCATATTTTATTGTAGATGTTTTATTGTTTCCCTTTTATGTTTAGGTCTATAATTATCCTCAAATTAACATTATGTATTGCATAAGATGAGGGCAAAAGTCCTTTTTCCTTATTTTTATATGACTATGTCCAAAGACCATTTTCCCTCTTTGGAGTTATAGTAGCAACTTTGTCCATGTATGTATAGATTGATACTTTTATTCCTCTCCTGTTGCATTGGTCTTTTTGCCTTGAATCAATGTCACCCTAGTTGTTATAGGTCTTATTATCTGGTCATGGTTTCAAGCTCTGTTGTTCCTCCAAGTACCCAGTAATTATAATAAAGCTAAACTTGCAGCCAAACTATATTTTGCATCCATTTTGCTTGCCACTAAAAATCCTGTTATAGAAATTAAATTTTCTTTAAACTTGATTATTAGCTCAAATTCACGTTTCTTTTTTGAAATGATCAGTAGAGGTAGATGAATTTATCTTCTTATTGTAGTTTCCAAAAAAGCTTGATGGTTATTGTAGAGAAAAGAAGGTTCTCTCTCTGTCTCTCTCTCTCTGTATGTGTGCCCACGTGTATGTGTACAATTTCAAATCTGTTTCATTCTTTAACTGTTTTAGACTTAAAGCAGTTTATTAGCATGATGCAGTTTTTTCATGTGAATTAAAGATATCACACTCACTAGATGATAAAGTGACCATATATTAATGTAGTAGATACTTAAAATGCTCAATTATTGCTTCTTTATTGCATCCACCCATATGAACCTATGTATCTTATTTAAGATTACAAAGTCAATCAAGCTACAGAATTAAGATGAGATGAAATGAAAGTTAATAGTTTCATTGTTTAAAAGCAGATGGAAATTATTTTAGCCAATTGAAATTTGTTAATAATTTGCAGATTTTGGCTAGCACTGATAGAAAGTCAAGTACATTGGAGAAAGACCAGTGGACTCACTGGCCAAAGTTGATTGCTCTTCCTTTCTTGTGAAAATTAGGGCCTCTGCTCCCCTGAGAACTCATTCATGTTGCATACACCTTGAAAAGGACACTGGTGTCCCTGATGATGAGATTCAGGTACAGGTGGATATGCCAGAGGCTGATTGGCACTGTCCCTAGCTCTGGTCTTTGTGGAGTCACAAGGGAATCTTGTTCCTCCCTCCCACTTTAGCTTTCTCTCTTTCCCTCTTTCTCTACAAAGCTGGAAGTTGGAATCTCACAGGATCCTATACATTATTTTAAACTCAGATAATCAGATAGCCAAGAAGTGCTAATAGCTTACTTACACTTTTTGTATATAATTGTCTTTGTGTTTTCTTCTTATTCTCAGCTGACAGTATTTTAATTAAAAGCTAAGGTGAGAGAACATGGAAAATCTTGTGGTGGAGCGTCCTGCTTTCTGTTTAATCCTATCATACCACACAATGCTTTAAGCTGTGTGGTGAGCAAGTAGAGAATTGGAAGGGAGAAAAAGAGAAAGCCAGAAACAAGATGCTTTCTAAAAAACATAAAACAGAATGGCTTGCTGCTTATTCTTATATTTTTAGAAAAAACTCAGAATTTAAAGACTTTTGCTTTCTCTCTATCACTGCTTTAGGAAATGAACAAAATCATTGAATCCTTTCATTCTTTTGTGTGTATGTGTGTATGATGTATATGCATATATGGATGTAAGTGCATCACAGCATGTGGAGGTCAGAGTGTCAGTGTTCTCCTACCTTGTATGAGACAGAGTCCCTCTCTCGCCTCTGTAACTCTCTCCCATTGCCATAGATACATTGGGATTACATGTGTACTACTTATATCCAGCCTCATATGGGTTCTGAGGATATGAACTCCAGTCATCAGTCTTGCAGAGAAAGTGTTTTTAATTACTGAGCCACCTTCCCAGCCTAAATCCTTTCATTCTTGAATAAAGAATGAAATAAAGATATCATAATAATATTAAGATATTAAACATTAATGTAATATTTGACATGATAAAATATTAACACAACAGCTATCTACATACATGTGTATACACATACATCTATGTTATCACATAGGGATACATATATATGCATAGTTTTTAAAACTTGTTAATTCCTTATCAAATATATTTCTAAACCTGAATGCAATTGATCAAAAAAAAAAAAAAAAAACAAAGCAAACTCCACTAATTAAAGCTAAACTCTACTAATACTCATTCTTCCTCTAACTTGTGCCTCCTGAAGATGGTTTCCTGACTGGATGCTTTCACACATTAGTGCTCATAGGAGTGTAGTTGGGGAGGAACGCATCATTTCCTTCTTCCACCAGGACAGCTTCTCTGTTCAGTGCTGCAGAAAAATAGACACTACAGGATAACTAGAGAAATTTATGTCAATCTGCACCATCATAACCTAACTCATTTTGAGCTGCTCCCTCCAGGTATGAACAGTGTCTCTAGTATGGTCTTCTCTTTGACACCTTTCCCTACCCTTATTTGTAAGGATAGAAAACAACACCATCAGAAGCCGTGTGCCTTCTCCTGGAAGCCACATGCTTTCTCCTAGAAGCACACTTGGATGAGTTTTGACACCCTTTCCTTTTTTATGCTACAGAGTCTGAAGTTCATTTTCTAAAGTTGGGTCAGCTCACAAATGATCTTTGCAAATAAGCAGACAAGAGGTAGAAGAAATAAAAGCTCTTTTAAGGATTTCCCTCTTCCTCTCAGTAGAGGCTTCTCTGGCCTTTTCCTATTTTGAACACCTTATTCACATAGGAACCATGCCTCTAGCATTCCCTCACCCTTACAATTCAGATACTTGATCCTGTTAAACAACAAGAAGTTTATTTCTTTTTCTTCTGTAAAATGTTCATTGAGGAAAAGAAAAGTCAAGATTTTGAATGTGTTGTTTTGTTCAGGCCTTTGAAAATTTCAAATGCTTATGAATTTCAGGCTTGTAAACTTGCATAGCTTTACAGAAGAAGTTCTTGAACTTCTGTTACTCAGGGATGTGATGCGCAGCAGAGCTGGCCATGTGGCTCTCCTCTCAAATTGACCTTTCTGGTGGAGCAGAAGTCTCTAAATCTTAGTCACCAAAGGGTGCACAGAAGTGGATGAGGATATATAAAAGGGACTGACTGGCAGTAAAGGTGAGTGGGAGAGATTTGTCTTGTGTCTTCATCCCTTGTTTCTGGCTTGGTAATTTGTCTGTTTGTCATAGATGGATTTCCTGACCAGGTTTGCCCTCTTGGGCACTCTGCTTACCTTCATTATTTTTCATGATTCTTTTGTTCTTGGCATCTGGATAAGATTTGCAAGTGGAGTCATGGGTGTAGAGCTAGATGTCAGGAAGATGGAGAAACAAAAATGCTACCCTTCCCCTCTCTCTGTCTTAGAAGCTGTCTTTGCCACTGGGTGCAGCAGCTTCACAGTTTGACTTTCTGCAGACTGGGCTGCTACAGTTTCAGTTTCATGGGTGGCTTTGACTCCTACATCTCTTGGTCCTTCCACCTCCAGGCACTTTCCTGCTGTTATTGATGTCTGGCTTGTCTCACAGTCTTCTATTTGGATTTTTTGGCCATTACCTATTTGAACAATTTCCCATATTAAATTCCATCTGTTTGAAATACCTAGTTTCAATTTGCTGGCTTGGCGCCATCATATAGAATTTCTCTTGTGTTCACTACTCCTCTTTCATGGAGAGCACATTTGTTCTTGATTGTGATCTGCCTGTTAACATGAAATCCATAATTCACTTTGAGACTCTTTGTGGAGTTTCCAGTGACTTCTAGAACACTTCTCAAATGTAAGACAGGTAATGAGAATAGGATTTGGATTAAAATTCTAACAGGTAGATAAACAAGCCATTCACATTTGACTTCCCATTTTCTTAGCTGATAAATGTAAAAATTCCCACTAAGAATTGATGGTCCCAGCTGGTGGTATTGTTTGAGGAGGTTGTGGAACCTTTGGGAGGTGGAGCCTTGCTGGAGGAAGGCTCATTGGTGGTGGGTCTTGAGGTTTTATAGCCTGTCTTCCTTCCTATCTACCTTCCTTCCTTCCTTCCTTCCTTCCTTCCTTCCTTCCTTCCTTCCCTCCCTCCCTCCCTCCCTCCCTCCTTCCCTTCCTTCCTTCCTTCTTTCATCTCTCTCTCTCTCTTTCATTCATTCATTCATTCATTCATTCATTCATTCTTTTGTATTAAAAGGGAATTTATTGGATTAGCTTACAGCAGTCCAACAATCACAGTTTGTAATCATGAGAGTCAAGGAACATGGTAACTGCTTAGTCTACGAGGCTGGATGCCTCAGAAGTCCCAATCCAGCACTGAAGGCCTGGAGGCGTCCTGGAGAAATGCTGCTCTTCAGTCCACGCTGCTCTTTAGTTCACTCTGGTCTTCAGGCCATGTTGTTCTTCAGTCCACACTGGAAAGCAGCAAGCAGCATGGGCAGCAAGGTGGGAGGAGGGGATCCTTTCCTTCCCCAAGCTTCCTTAGATAACCACCCTCACCCCATCTGAGAGGGGATGCCTACTCTGCGGAAAGGGCTCACCCTGGGGGAAGGATTCCTCCAGTTAATCCTCCCTGGAAGCAACCTCAGAGACCTACTTGTGAGGATTGTCTGTGGATTCCTAAACAGATCAAGTCGACACAAAATTTAACCATCACAAGTCCACCCCTTGTTAACTTGACACCAAACATATCTCTTTACATCATACTTAATTTCCAAATGAAGACAGTGACAAGGACATAATTCTGCCTAACATGATATAACTATCCCATGTAAAACTGGAAATGCACAATCTTTCCCCAACACAAAACAAAGTTCCTTGAAGAATGCTTAGTCTCTAATATAATAAGTCAAATATAAATTCACCATTGATTAAATAGCAATATGATCTTTAAAAAATTTTTTTATTGACAACTTATATACTTACATACAAAAACACATATTTCCCTCCCCTCCCCCATTCCCCTTTAGAACTCCAATCTCCATATATCCCCTCCCTCTCTCCATTAATCTCTCTTTTAACTTGATGGCATCATCTTTTTCTTCTATTATGAGGGTCTTGCGAAGGTATTGCTAGGCACTACAAGGTCATGGATATCAAGGCCAATTTCTGTCTGGACAATTGCATTGTAAGGAGTCATACCCTTCCTTTGGCTCTTTAGCAATATGATCTTAATCAGTATTAATTACCTAATAGAGAAATAGAGGAACAAAAGCATCTTAATATTGGTCTAGATATGTACAAACACTCAACAAGGTAGGACAGAAACACCCATGGCAATTACAGTCCTTGTTTTTGTAACTGGTCATGTGGCCTTAGCTGGTATTTGTAACTACCTTCTACTACCCATTCTGTATTTCCTCCACCTTCAGCAGGCACCTCAGCAGGTCTTGGTTCTTTACCTGGAGTGGTGACCCATACCTTCATTCCTGAAGGATCCGGGCCATTTATCACACTGCCTTGATTAGATTATTGCAATTGTCCATTGACTTTGATAACAGGGCATGGAAGGCAGACCTGGCTATGGCTGCTGCTGAGTGCCAAATCTGCCAGCAGCAGAGACCAACTCTGAGCCCCTGATATGGTAGCATTCCTGGGGGTGACCAGCTAGCAACTTGGTGACAGATTGACTACATTGGACCACTTCCATCTTGGAAAGGGAAGCATTTTGTCCTTACTGGAATAGATACTTATTCTGTGTATGCATTTGCTTTTCCTGCATGTAGTGCTTCTGCCCAAACTACCATCCATGGGCTTACAGAAGGCCTCATCTACTGTCGTGGTATTCCACACAGCATAGCTTCTGACCAAGGAACTCACTTCACAGCTAAGGAAGTATGGCAATGGGCCCATGATCATGGAATTCACTGGTCTTACCATGTGCCCCACCACCCTGAAGCAGCTGGCTTGATAAAGCGGTGGAATGGCCTTTTAAAGAAACAGCTATAGCACCAACTAGGTGGCAATAGCTTGGAGGCTGGGGAGTGTCTTCCAGCAGGCTGTATATCTTCTGAGTCAGCATCCTACATATGGCACTGTTTCTCATATATCCCAGATTCATGGGTCCAGGAATCAAGGGGTGGAAATGGGAATGGTCCAGCTTGCTATTTCCCCAAGTGACCCATTAGCCAAATTTTTGCTTCCTGCTCCCACAACCTTACACTCTTCTGGACTAGAGGTCTTGGTGCCAGAGAGGGGAGTGCTTTTGCCATGACACACAAAGAACATTCCATTGAACTGGAAGCTAAGACTTCCCCCTGGCCACTTTGGGCTCCTGATGCCCTTGAGTGAACAGGCTGAGAAAGGAGTTACAGTGTTAGCAGGGGTGATTGATCCAGACTTTCTTTTTTTAAAAAAAAATATTTTATTTTTATTTGTTTATTTATTTGACAGAGAAAGGGCGGGGGAAGAGAATGAGAATGGGCACACCAGGAACTCCAGCCACTGCAAACAAACTCCAGACACATGCGCCCCCTTGTGCATCTGGCTAATGTGGATCCTGGGGAGTCAAACCTGGGTCCTTTGGCTTTGCAGGCAAATGCCTTAACTGCTAAGCTATCCCTCCAGCCTACCTGTCCTCCTTTCTGATTTACCCTCTTCTTCCTGACTCTAGTGTGGTGAGCTGGCCTCCCACTACTTGCTGCTGGGCTATTCCTGCCATAATGGAAAGCATTATCTGGAACTATAAGTCAAAAAAACCCCAAATCAAAAATTGTCTCCTCAGAAAAAAAAAAAAAAAAAAAAAAAAAAAAAAAAAAAAAAAAAAAAAAGGATTGCTTTAGCCATCAGTCTCTGAAATTGACCAAAACAGTGGATTTTTTTTAGGCTGGTTAATAAATATCACAAGCTTAGAACGAACTCCTTTATTTTCACTCAGTGGCAGTATTTATCATCTTAATCCAAATAGATTGTGATTACGTTTAGTGTAAACTCTAGAACAAAGGAGCTCTGGCTGTATTTCAGTTCAATATATAAGCAGACCTTCAAGTTTGTTTTCCGGTGAGTAGGGTTGCTCACAGGAGTATATGTGAGGCATTATTTACAGGAGCATGGGAAACTTATCAGTGGGTACATCACCGAATAAAGTGTCTCACTCCTCTAGCAACCATTAACTGCCTATAGATCCTTGGGAAGGGGTGGGGTCTTGTGAGCTGCTCCCCTCTAGAACCTGTTAGCTACCTCTGGACGCTCAGGGAAAGGTGGGGCCTCATGAGCCCATTCCCACTGCTTTATGGAATGTTGACAGGCTCCATCTTAAGTCTTGGGCATGTAATCACAGCTGCTGAGAGTTCAAGAGTGCAATGACCACGGCGTAGCCAGAAGACAGTATTTCAAAACACTCCACCCCTTCCCCTCTGGATCTTATGTTTTTTCTGCTTTCTAGTCCACAGTGTTCCCTGAACCTTGGCAGGGATGATATAGATATCCTGTATAGGACCGGGCATTCAACAATCACTTGTTTTTAACACTTTGTCTAGTTACTAATCTTTTCAATAAACACTGCCTACTGCAACAAGAAGTTTCTCTGGCCAAAGCTGATAGCAGCAGTAATTTATGAACATAAACATAAATACTTAAAATGCAATTTGACAGGCACATCATATCCATTTAGCAAAACAACAACAGTAGTGTCCACATTAGGGCTTATGACCTCTTTAGCCACAGACCTTTGACCAGGTTTATAGTAGCAGATGTGAAAATCCCCTGTGTAGTGGTCTCAAATCCAATAAAAGAAAGGAGTTGGTTATCTCTATAACAGTCATGCTAGTCTTACAGCAGTGGGAACATCTTGCCTGGTATATTGGTACAATAACATGCAGGGTCCACAGCTGAATAAGACTGTTGATATCTTTTCCCCCTGCCCAGAAGCCTGTATAGCACCTTCTGAAGCCTATTGAGTGGGGAGGAAGCTTCAAGCTCAATTCCAATGATTTTTCTATGTCCTACAACTGAAGCATGTATGGTCTTCAGCAGTTAAGTCTATCCATTTAGTCCTGGTGAGCAAGGAAGAGTAGTAGCAATAGCCTGCATTGTTTTGGGGGTTCAAGGATCTCAGTAACCAACAATTCATAGGGGGATAGCCCACTTACAGTACTAGGATTTTTATTTGATAACCTTATGGGTCCTGGGAGTGTGTGTGTTATCTAAAAGGAGTTTTATTGAGGTATATTTAATATGCACATAATTTATGTAATTTGGACATAGGTGAATACTCATGATACCACCACCATCACCACAGTCAAAAGGAAAAGACATAGAACACCTCCCAAAGATTTTTTCTTTTGCCTATGTAATCCTATCATTTTGTTAATATCTGTAGAAATTTCAGTGATTATTGGTGTGCTTTTGTCCATTATTGGCACTTGTAGTTTGTGTATTACTTTTTTACATGTGTATGTGTGTGTCTGTTCATATCTGTGTGTGGCATGCATGTTTGCAAATGTGTGTGGGTGCGTGCATGTGTGGAGGCTTGGCATTGATGTTGGGTGCCTTAATTGCTGTGCACATTTATCATCATCATCATCATTTGAAGTAGAGTCTCTATCTCAGGCTGATCTGGAACTCACTTTGTAGCCCAGGTTGGCCTTGAATGCACACTGATCCCTACCTCAGCCGCCTAAGTACTGGGATTATAGGTGTGAATCCCCATGCTGAGGTCCCACATTATCTTTGAGGCAGGGTCTCTCACTGAACCTCAAACTCACTGACTGGTTTAGGCTAGCTGATCAGCAAGTTCTGAGGATCCTCTTGTTTCTACCTCATTGCTGGAATTACAGGTGTGCCACCATGGCTTGCATTTTGTGTGGCTGCTGTAGATCTGAAGATGGTCCTTATGCTTGCAATGCAAACATGTTACACACTGAATCATTTCCCCATTCTCAGTTTGTGTATTCTTTTTCTCTTTTTTTTCACTGATCACTTTTGTTAGGAGACTATCAGTTTTAGTATCTCATTAAAGAAATGACTTTGATATTAGTAACTTAGTCTTTGGAATATTTTTCTCCTACACTAATTTCTGCTCCTATTTTCATCCCTTCTATTGTTTCCTTAGGGTTTGATTTTTCAGTTTTCTTTAATACATTTATTTTGAGATATGTACTTATTCATTCTTCTTGTCTAACACATTCATTTGAGATTAGGGATAGTGGCATTCAAATGCCTGTGGGCATGATGTTATGTTGTGGGTTTATATGTGTGGTATCTAGTCCATTTACAATCACTGTTGTTTCAACTGATTTTTTTATGTCACTTGTAAATGTCCTTCAAGTACTCTACCAATCTCAGAAAGATAATTGTCGCAGGGTCTCACTCATCTGAGGCTCCTAACCTGAATCTGCCTGAGATGCTGACATACCTAATACACATCTTGGGAACTGGACAACGGGGGTGGGGTGGGGCAGGAGGGGATGGTAATGGTGTGTGTGTGGGGGGACATAAAACTGGACCCAAATGGAAATGGTACCATAAAATCCTATATCCTGAAAGACAGACTAAAAGGTTGAACCTTCATCAGGTCTTTAGAGAGAATACCTGATTCACAGGGCCCTGGAGAGGGTATGATGAACATTAACCTTAATCTTCTCCTGTTTTTTTTTTCTCTCTCTCTCCCTCTTCTCTCTCTTTCTCTTTTATATTAAATATCCTTTTCTTCCTTCTTTTTCCTTGGTACTGGCCTGTACTTCCTAGTACCAGCATGTGGATAACATCCACAATCAGCTGTTGATCAGAGAGACCTACAAGGTTTCCCAAAAGAAGACAGATTTCTGTCAGAGTACTTGATGACCCACCAAAGGGTAATGATAAGACTCTACTGCCAAAGACACCATATGCTGTTGGTACAGAACATGGAGTGACCTGGCTGGAATCTGGAAGAGAGTCAGTCCCCAGACAATTAGCTCATCTAGAGCCAGAAGGTGCTAAATGAGCAACGGGGGGGGGGGGGAGCGGGGGGAATGACCAACATCTGTCCAAGCAATTCATAGTCTAAGCTTCTTAGCAGCAAACAAACTAATGTGATGCTCACACAAGTGCAATAGTGGCACACAGCCGTGGTGGGTAACCAACTGCTCTTGATTTGAGTAATGGATCCACTCAGTGGAACAGAACCCATAGCTGCAACTGAGAAACAGGTCAGAACCATATCCAAAAAGCTCCCACCAATCTTGGGTTACTAGAGGGCCCAAATAAAATAATAATGGTTATCCCATTTATTTGGTGTTGACTTCTCTCTCCATTGGAGAATTTTCTTCTTTTTTTCTGAAGGACACAGAACCCAAGGAGAGAATCAGCCCATTGCACCTCACCAGGGCCCCAGCTGAAACCATAGAGTAATGAGGGAAATGAGCAAGAGTGCTGCTTTCTTGGTGAACCTGGTACCAGCACAAGGGTGAAGGAGACTGACACAGAGAACACTCAACTCCTACCAAACCAGATACCCAGAGACACAGAGGCTCCCAAGACCTCATCATTGAAGTAGATCTAAAACGAACCTGTAGCAGACAGCTTCAGGTTCGCTGAGATGAACTTCCAGACCAGGCACAGTTATGGAGGAAGGGATATTATTTATTGAAGCTTACAGATCCAGGGGAAGTTCCATAACGGCAGAAGTAGCGGCCTGCTCTCACAAGGCCAGGCAGAGAGAGCAAAAGCCAACCAGCCACCACCACAGCACACTAAGCAAAACAAACTACAGCCAAAGGTCACACAGCAGACTTCAGGAACTCCTGCTAGACACATTTGCATATCTTTACAATGGAATCTCAAACCCATCACCACACCTTAAGACCGGGCCCCCAGTGACGTAGAAAGATTGTTAGAGCCATAAGATGGGACATTATGCACAGAGACATTGCCTCTTCCCCATAACTGATGGCTACCCTCACAATGCACGACCCACATTCTCCAATGAGGAGGGTCCCTTTGGAGAGGGGAGGACAGGGAGGAGGCTAACAATGGTACCAACATGACCATATACACATTATCTACATAACTAATAAAAAATGTCTAGGGTTTTGGACATTTTAACTCTATTTATCTTCCTTCTATGTTCCTGTTATCATATACTTTTCTACATATATTACTGTTGCAGTCAGGTTTGCATTGCTGGCAGAAATCACCCAACCAAGATCAGCTTGTGGGAAAAAGGTTTATTTGGCTTACAGGCTTGAGGAGAAGCTCCATGATGACAGGGGAAAACGATGGAATGAGCAGAGGGTGGGCATCATCTCCTGGCCTATACCAGGTAGACAAAAGTGACAGGAGAGTGTGCCAAACACTGGCAAGGGGAAACTTGCTGTAATACCCATAAGCCCACCCCAACAATACACTGCCTTCTAGAGGTGTTAATTCCCAAATCTCTATCAGCTAGGGACCTAGCATTCAGAACATCTGTTTATGGAAAAACCACCACAATCGCACTATACTGTATTGCTTTATACTAAAAATATTTGTCCGAATTTGCTTACTTAAAAAAAATTCCCCTCTTTTGTTCACTTTTGTTTTCATTATTTTTATGTTTTCATCTGATTGTCTTTCTGGCTAAATAATCCTGCACAAAGATGCTTACTGTATATAATGCAGATATTATAACTTTTAATGAGACTTTTTGAGATAATCTACTATATTTTGTAGAAGCCAAAATTAGTTATTTCTTTTTATTGGACTTACTTTCTAAGTTGTAGAATCCTGATATTGAACTAGATGAGGGATTCATAATTTTTATTCTAATATTACTTTTAGTAAAAATTAATTATTTTGAACTAACAAGCTCAATAAGACTTCAGTTATTTCCTATAGCTAGATTGTCATGTAGTGTTAATCCCTAAATTGGCAGGGAATTAATTTGTTTTAAACTTTGGGGAAAACACATGGGTAATCAAGGATGGCTAAAGCAGAGTATTCTATAATGTGTAACTTTTAATTCTCGATGAAACATACCATCTGCATTTCTCTGTAGTTATGTATTCCTTTCTTTCTAATATCCCATAATCCTTTGAATATTTGTTAACATGCTGTGGTATTTACTTTTATTATGTTTACGTCATATACTTTTTTTTTTTTTTTTGGTTTTTTGAGGTAGGGTCTCCCTTTAGTCCAAGATGAGCTGGAATTCACTATGTAGTCTCAGGGTGGCCTTGAACTCAGAGAGGTCCATCTTCCTCTGCCTCCTGAGTGCACCACCACACCTGGCTCATGGTATGCATTTTTTTGTCTGATGGCTCCAGTTGTGTTTGTTGCAGTTAGCTTCATGTTGCTGGCAGAAAGAACCTGACCAAAAGCAGTTTATGGGAGGAAAGGGTTTATTTTGGCTTACAGATACTAGGGAAGCTCCATGATGGCAGGGGAAATGTGGCATGAACAGAGGGTAGACATCACCTCCTGGACAACATCAGGGGACAACAGCAGCAGGATACTGGGTCAAATACTGACAAGGGAAGCTGGATATAACACCTATAAGTCTGTCCCCAACAATACATAACATTCATGAGGCTGCAATTCCCAAATTGCCACCTGATTAGGACCTAGCATTAAGAAGCATAAGTTTATGGCAGGGGGAACACCTGATCAAACCACCACCTCCCACCCCTGGTCCCCATAAACTGATAACCATCCATGATGTTAAATGCAATCAGTCTAATTTTAAAAGTCTCCACAGTTTTTATCAATCTCAATGTTGTTCAAACATTCCCATAGTCCAAGTCTCTTAAACTGAGGCACACCTCCTCCAAAAAAACCCCATGATGACATATAATAAACATCCACACTGCAAAAGATGGCATTAGGCACAATAAGGAAAAATTGAACCAATGCAAGATTTAAAACAAACAGGATAAATATCAAGTTCCGTAACTCCAAAGTCCAACATCTCTAACCAATGACAAGTCTCTGGAGTTCCAATTCCACCCCTCCAGCTCATCTGCCCATAGCCCAAGGTATACTGTGCCCAGTGCCTGTAGCTCTCCTTGTCAGCCATTCCATAGTCCTGGCATCTCTACTGAGTCTCCACTGCAACCCATGGTTCATCCTCATGGCTCTGTCAGGCCTCTAATCCAATAAGCTAGCTTCACACTGCTCATAGCCATTTCCACAAAACAAAACAGCATTGAGAATTCAATTACCCTCTCTTTCTTTTGTTATACTTCATAGTACCACCTGGGCTACCAATTTGTTAATCCAGGAAGGAAATAAATCAGACTTTGAAAAGCAGGACACTCCTTCAGCATTCAGGCTTCTTACTTTCAAAAAGAGTCCAAACTCTTCCTGCTTTCCCAATGCAGATCAGCTGGCTCAAACTCAGTTCCCAAATCTCTATCAGCTAGGAACCTAGCATTCAGAACATCTGTTTATGGAAAAACCACCACAATCGCACTATACTGTATTGCTTTATACTAAAAATATTTGTCCGAATTTGCTTACTTAAAAAAATTCCCTCTTTTGTTCACTTTTGTTTTCATTATTTTTATGTTTTCATCTGATTGTCTTTCTGGCTAAATAATCCTGCACAAAGATGCTTACTGTATATAATGCAGATATTATAACTTTTAATGAGACTTTTTGAGATAATCTACTATATTTTGTAGAAGCCAAAATTAGTTATTTCTTTTTATTGGACTTACTTTCTAAGTTGTAGAATCCTGATATTGAACTAGATGAGGGATTCATAATTTTTATTCTAATATTACTTTTAGTAAAAATTAATTATTTTGAACTAACAAGCTCAATAAGACTTCAGTTATTTCCTATAGCTAGATTGTCATGTAGTGTTAATCCCTAAATTGGCAGGGAATTAATTTGTTTTAAACTTTGGGGAAAACACATGGGTAATCAAGGATGGCTAAAGCAGAGTATTCTATAATGTGTAACTTTTTAATTCTCGATGAAACATACCATCTGCATTTCTCTGTAGTTATGTATTCCTTTCTTTCTAATATCCCATAATCCTTTGAATATTTGTTAACATGCTGTGGTATTTACTTTTATTATGTTTACGTCATATACTTTTTTTTTTTTTTTTGGTTTTTTGAGGTAGGGTCTCCCTTTAGTCCAAGATGAGCTGGAATTCACTATGTAGTCTCAGGGTGGCCTTGAACTCAGAGAGGTCCATCTTCCTCTGCCTCCTGAGTGCACCACCACACCTGGCTCATGGTATGCATTTTTGTCTGATGGCTCCAGTTGTGTTTGTTGCAGTTAGCTTCATGTTGCTGGCAGAAAGAACCTGACCAAAAGCAGTTTATGGGAGGAAAGGGTTTATTTTGGCTTACAGATACTAGGGGAAGCTCCATGATGGCAGGGGAAATGTGGCATGAACAGAGGGTAGACATCACCTCCTGGACAACATCAGGGGACAACAGCAGCAGGATACTGGGTCAAATACTGACAAGGGGAAGCTGGATATAACACCTATAAGTCTGTCCCCAACAATACATAACATTCATGAGGCTGCAATTCCCAAATTGCCACCTGATTAGGACCTAGCATTAAGAACGCATAAGTTTATGGCAGGGGGAACACCTGATCAAACCACCACCTCCCACCCCTGGTCCCCATAAACTGATAACCATCCATGATGTTAAATGCAATCAGTCTAATTTTAAAAGTCTCCACAGTTTTTATCAATCTCAATGTTGTTCAAACATTCCCATAGTCCAAGTCTCTTAACCAAGCCTTCACACCTCCCCTCCAAAAAAACCCCATGATGACATATAATAAACATCCACACTGCAAAAGATGGCATTAGGCACAATAAGGAAAAATTGAACCAATGCAAGATTTAAAACAAACAGGATAAATATCAAGTTCCGTAACTCCAAAGTCCAACATCTCTAACCAATGACAAGTCTCTGGAGTTCCAATTCCACCCCTCCAGCTCATCTGCCCATAGCCCAAGGTATACTGTGCCCAGTGCCTGTAGCTCTCCTTGTCAGCCATTCCATAGTCCTGGCATCTCTACTGAGTCTCCACTGCAACCCATGGTTCATCCTCATGGCTCTGTCAGGCCTCTAATCCAATAAGCTAGCTTCACACTGCTCATAGCCATTTCCACAAAACAAAACAGCATTGAGAATTCAATTACCCTCTCTTTCTTTTGTTATACTTCATAGTACCACCTGGGCTACCAATTTGTTAATCCAGGAAGGAAATAAATCAGACTTTGAAAAGCAGGACACTCCTTCAGCATTCAGGCTTCTTACTTTCAAAAGAGTCCAAACTCTTCCTGCTTTCCCAATGCAGATCAGCTGGCTCAAACTCAGTAGTTGTAATCTCTCAAACAATTGAAGCTTAAAGGCAGCAGTTCTGGTCCAAAGATTCCCTTTCTTTCTGTGTCATATCCTTATGCTCATACCAGTCCATTTCTATATAACCCTCCACAGCAAACCTGTCATACAAACTGCTTCTAGCCCCAGTCCTGAGAAAGTTCTTTCTCACCCTCATAAGCCAAACCTCACAGTCCATAGTTCTTACTGCATTCAAGTCTTTCAACTTTGACCAGAATGGTCCATGAAGCTGTACTTACAGCACTGCAAAGAGTTTTAGGCCAAGGTTTCAGTTCCAGCCACATTCCTCTTGAAAATCAATTCCAAAAGGCCAAAAGTCATGGTAGTAACCACCCCACTTCTCACTATCAATTTACTGTTGCAGTGAGCTTCTCATTGCTGGCAGACAGTATCTTACCAAAAGCAGTCTAATGGGAGGAAAGGGTTTATTTTGGCTTACAGGCTCGAGGGGAAGCTCCATGATGGCAGGGGAAAAAATGTGGCATGGGCAGAGGGTGGACATCACCTCCTGGCCAACGTCAGATGGACAATAGCAGCAGGAGAGTGTGCCAAACACTCATAAGCTTGCCTCCAATAATACACTGCCTCTATGGGGGCTCTAATTCCCAAATTGCCTCTACCTGGGGACTTAGTATTTGGAACACAAATTTATGGGGGGCACCTGAATCAAACTATCACAGTGTTATTATTATTTCCTTTTTCCTAGGTGGTGTTGCCTGATGAAACTTGTAGTTACCTTCTCATTGTCAGGATAAAGCATCTGACCAAAGACAGCTGATGGGAGGAAAAGTTTTTATTTTGGCTTATAGTCTCTAGCATAAGCTTCATAATGGCAAGGAAAAGCATGTCAAGTGCAGAGGCTGGATGTCACCTCTGCCACAGGTGGAAAACAGCAGCAAGAAAGTGAGCTAAACTATGGCAAGGATGAGCTGGCTATAAAATCCTAAGCCAAACCCCAGTAGTACACCTCCTCCAGCAAGGAGTTACCTCCCAAGTTGCCATCACCTGGTGACCAAGCATTCAGAACACATGAGTTAATAGGGGACATCTGATTCAAACCACTACAAAACCCCACTTGAATCTATAATAACATCTACCCCTTTTCTTTCTGAGGTAATATACATAGGGGTGTGGTGTGACAAACAGATAAGTCTGGTGTTAAAATCTCTGTTAGCAAAAACCTCCCCCACAACCATCATGAACTACTGTGGGGAATTGTCAGATACTTCTCCCCCTCGACTTCATGGGACAAGTGAAACCTGTAACCATTGCTGCTGCCTTAGTTCTGAATATTGGAAAACTAAATGTTTGTGATGAACAGACAGATGCACCAAAGCCAAATTCCATTTCTATTACAAAACTACGATTACAGCTATTCTATTACAAACTATTTCAATTATTAAACTATTTCTTTTACAAAACTAAGTGCTATAACCACCAGACTAGAATGTATGTGATGTAAATATAATGAAAGGAAGTAGCACAGTTCAGAGAAGTATTGTCTGTTTCAGTTTATTATATACAATTAGGAGCTGACTGGAGTCTAATGAAGACTCTGTACATCACCACTGTTGCACAAATGTATCTCTGACAATCAATATTCTGAGTGTGGAATAGAATTTAATTTTGTGTGTTACAGATATGTTGGTATTCAAGGATCCTCAGACCTTTGGTTTAAAGAAGTTTGATGGGGTTACTGTGGACTTCATTGTTCAAATGAAAAGTTCAGAATCGAGAGCATAATGGAATTTGGATTCTATTCTATCTGCTTTTGAATACAGTCCAGCTATTATATTAATACCAAGACAGATAGCACAGAGCTGGTGCTGTGTGCAATTTTTCTTACTTTGAAGCCAGCTACACGGAGAATTTTTATGTTTTGTTTTTGAAAAGTAGGTAGATTATATTCTTGGTTCATCTTTGTTTTGCAGAGGTAAAATTAGAGGCCTCAGCCTCCTGCTGGCAGAACAAGCTCTCAATTTCTCACTGTCGAAATTCAATCTGATTTCTATCTTTTTCACTAAAAAGCTGTCAACAGCAAATAAGCATGCCCCATCAAAGAGCCACACTCATTTCTGAGGTATACAAATTTCTCTCTTGGGAAAGGAATAAAGTAATTTAAATTGTTTCTGACTTTTAATTTTTTTCCTGGGAAATGGGAAATGATATTAGCATGGGCTCTAACTATAGGCTGAAATGGAAGAAGAAAAGATAGGCACACTTGCACTTTTGTGTGACATCTCAGGACCTTTAAGCCAGACTCCAGCATGTTTACAATGCTCCAAACAGAGTCTTGTGTCATCTGTAGCTAGTGAGCTAATCAGAGCTATATAGCTGCATCATCTTAAGAGGCATCAAGATAAGGCCTTTCTTTTTTGCAAAGCAGGCTTGCTGTAAGAGTATACATTGCCGGCATAAAAAGAAGAAATGTCTTAGAAATGAAATGTATTTTTCTTTCTTAGCATCCGTTTGACTTGAGTTTGGGAAATAAACTTTTCTTTGGAGAAAGATACAATTTCAGGTGCTTTACTCTGCTATAAAAAGCCAGTTGACATGGCAGCTGATTATTTCCTACTTTCTTCATTTTAATTTTCTTTGAATTTATTTATTTAAGGTAAAGGTTTAGTAGTGCATATGGTTTTATAGCTATGCTTCGTGGTGAGCATGAACATTTTCTTGGTTTCCAAACCTCTCTAGTCTTGGAAATTTGTGAGCCTTTTAAAGTGTAATTTTTTTTTTTTTTGAGGTAGGGTCTCACTCTAGCCCAGGCTGACCTGGAATTCATTCTGTATTCTCAGGGTGGCCTCAGTCTCACAGTGATCCTCCTACCTCTGCCTCCTGAGTGCTGGGATTAAAGGTGTGCACCACCATGCCCGACTTAAACTGTAAATTTTTATCTTTCATTCTCTCCTTCCAGTTCACACAAACATTCACAATCTCAAAATCTCAAGGTTTGGATAAGAAGAGATAGGCAAGGTGTACACGTGCATATGAATAAGCCACCCTTGGATGCTAAACAGAAAAACCCTCTCCTGTGCAAGTGAATTTGACAGTATTTAGAAAAAAGCAGCATGTGAGTAGGTTTGGAGTCATCTAGTGGTCTCCCACAATACTGTCAGATGACTTGCAGGCTTTTGAAAGTCCTTACACCCTCTTAGCAGTACTTTGATTAGTCAAGGTCTCCCATAAACTGAACTTAGAATTCAACTGAAAATTGCAAATAGTGTCTCATCAGCATAAGTGTCTTTCGGGATAAAATGCAACTTCACTCACTGGTTTGACTTCGTGTGGGTGTGTTTTCACGTTACAATTTCATTCTTTTACTTATTCAATATATATTTTTTGCAGGTGTATGTGTATGTGGTGTACCCGTAGGTGTGTATGTGTGTTCATATGTGTGTATGTGGGTGCATGTTTCTCTGTGTGTGAAGGTCAGAGGTTGACATCAGGTTATAATTCACCTCCTATTAAAAAAAATATATTTGTGTTTTTTGAGGCAATGTCTCACTCTAGTCCAAGCTAACCTGGAATTTACTATATAGTCTCATGGTGCCCTCCAACTCATGGCAATTCTCCTGAGTGCTGGGATTAAAGGCATATGCTACCATGCCTGATAAAATATTATATAAAAAGAAAGGCAGATAATAGAGAGAATGGGCATGTTTGGGTTTACATGGGTTCTGGGGATTGAATTTAGGTCCTCATGCTTGTGTGATAAGCACTTTACTTACTAAACCATACCCCTGGTTCCTCAATATAATTTCTTTTTTAAAAATTATTATTTTTTTATTGACAGCTTTTATACTTACATACAAAAAAACCCACCTGATATTTCCCTCCCCTCCCCCATTCCACTTTAGAACTCCAATCTCCATCATATCCCCTCCCTCTCTCCACTAGTCTCTCTTTTAATTTGATGTCATTATCTTTTTCTTCTATTTTGAGGGTCTTGTGGAGGTATTGCTAGGCACTGCAAGGTCATGGATATCGAGGCCAATTTCTGTCTGGGCAGTTGCATTGTAAGAAGTCATACCCTTCCTTTGGCTCTTCCATTCTATCCGCCCCCTCTTCCGCAATGGTCCCTGAGCCTTGGAGGGTGTGACAGAGGTGTTTCAGTGCTGGGCACTCCTCCATCCCTTCTTCTCAGCACTATGTTGCCTTTTGGGTCATCCCAGTGGTCATCACCATCTGAAAAGAGAAGCTTCTCTAACCAGAAGTGAGAATAGCGTTAATATGTGAATATGAGCATTAAGTGTAGTATTTTCAGGGCAGTTTGGTGGGAATAATATATACATTTAGTCAGACAAGAGCAGGCTTTATACCCCTAAGGCTCATGACCTCACCTACCATAGACTTTTGCTTAGGTTTTTCAGTACCAGGTATGTATTCCCTCCTGTAGAGAGGGCCTTCAGTCCAATTATGGAGCAGTTGGTTACCCCAAGAGTAGACAAGCCACTATTGCACCCATTCAGTCATTGGGCCTGTCTGGCCAAACTTGAATATTCAGCGCCCACTGTTTTCACTGCTGATGACTTCTGTCTCCCATACTCTGCATGTAGTGCAGCTTTTTCCAGCTTTCAGTTGGCTGGTCTACAGGGAGAAGGTTTTCTGCTCAGCACCAGCTTGCTTTCTCAGTGACCTTGCCTCTCAGGCAAGAGATGTCTTCAGCAATAGGGTCTTACTATCTGTTTCTCAAGGGAAACCAAGGGCTTTGGCAAAAGCCTTTAATATTTTGGAGGCTACTGGGACTTCCTTGTCCAACAACTCACTGGAAGGTATCCCATCCCAGGTTCTGAAAATTTTCTAGTAACAGTCTACAGCTTCTAGGTGTGCCATTATTCAAAAAAGTAATTTTACATAAGTCTTATTCACAATCCTCAATATAATTTCTGAAGAACTGCTTAGGAGGATCCTGGCAATGAGTTATTATTATACATGTAATAATACTGAATCTTACATTACTGGAGTAGGGGAGACTTTGGTACAGTTGTTGATAGTTTTTATTTTATTTTAAAAAGATTTTATTATTTATTTGAGAGAGAGAGTGATACAGAATTTAGTAGTGAGAGAGAGAGAGAGAGAGAGAGAGAGAGAGAGGGAGAGAGAATGGGCACACCAGGGCCTCTAGCCACTGCAAATGAACTCCAGATGCATACTCCCCCTTGTCCACCTGGCTTACTTGGGTCCTGGAGAATAGAGCCTCAAACCAGGGTCCTTAGGCTTCACAGGCAAGTGTTTAACTGCTTAGCCATCTCTCCAGCCCCACTTTTTTTTCTGTGTGTATGTAATGTGGCATGTATGTGGTATATGTAATTGTGTGTGCCCATGTGGTACTGGGTGTCCTTACTTGTGATGGAGTGTGCTCATGTACTATGGCCAGAGGGAAATGTCCAGGGTGTCCCTTCCTTAGTCTTGTACCTATTCTTACTGATCCTGGGGCGTGCCATTTTCTCTCTAGTCTGTGTTCCACACAGGATTAGGGTTACATATGCATGTGGCCACACTCAGCTGTTTATGTGGTTCAGGGAATGAAACTCAAGTGTTTTCTCAGGCCTCCTCAGGCCCTCATGCTTACATAGAAAGTGTTCTTAACCACTGAGCAACTTCTCCAGCCTTTTGTGATACATTTTAAATCATGGAGAAGGGAGAGGCATTAATGTAGCTCATAACAGGTGGAGCTAATCCCCACCTGGGTGTAGATATGTGATTGAGCTCTCCCTGTGAAGTCCCCAGGCAGATAACTGTGTGAGCCCAACAGGTACTTGCAGGAGAGCTGAATGGATGGGTTTGAGGGGCAGTGGAAGGAGGCTCTTTTTGTCACCACTGGGTGTCATTTCTTGACCCCCCCCCCAGCAGAATGGAATTCCTGCAGTTATTCACATCTACCCCTTGTAAGGCAGTTTTGTGACTGCCTGGTTTTACTTGATCAGTGCCTTCGCACTTTATCCACACCACCAGTGCCACATAATGTGCTGTAGAAGACTGCTAAATTCAATTTGTTTTCATCTCATTCTATCTTGAGAGATATTTCATTATTATGTATAGATTACAACTCTTGAATATTGGGGTTTCCAGCAGTCTCCTTGGGAACTGCTATTGAAATGGGCCAGGATGAGAAGTTTTGCACATGAAGGGGGACACACGATTTTGAGCAAGAAGGACCATCACACGTAAGAGCCCTGTGGTAGAAAAGAGTGGTTGCTAAGAAGCAAAGAGTGCGGGGACTAGAAGAGTACAAAAGCATCACTATTTTTGTTCATTTGTACCCCCACCTCTATTTTTGTCCCTTTCTGCCCTAATCTGTTGTGGGTCTCGCTCCTTTCCCATTCCCACGGGTTCGTTGGCCACCGATGTCCTGGGCGAGGGAGGGAGGAGTTGGGAGGGAAGCAGCAGGGTCCTTCCTAGAGCAGCGGGTAAGTGCGATGCAATGACACACGAACACATGATGGGGCAATGAGCACCCAGGAGACTGTCTGATGGACAGCACTCATTTATTCAAATGGGGAGTAGGTTTATAAACACTTGAGGAAGGTTGAGATGGCACGTACAGGCTATATGGCAATCGGATGCATGGTTTATGGGCTGTTATCTAGATGGCGGAAGGACTAGTAACTTCAAAGCTATGGGAGAAGGATAAGGGAAGGTAGGGGGAAGGGTGGAAGAGGAGATTAACAGAAGGCTGTGACTTCAAAACTGTAGGGGGGTGGGAAGGCTGTGTGATTTTAGCCACATGAGGGTCTCTTGGGTAGCTAGCCACAAGGTCAGGAACTGTGGGGGGCAAAGTCTGACTTATGGAATGGTCAGAGCCTTTTGGGGTCTGGGGGGAGCACCTCGCCAGTTCTGCCCACTCTGGGCAATGATAGCTCACTACAACCTACAACATAGGGAAGGCCGTTACCATCTCCAGGGACTTCCTGACAGAGGGCCAGCTGCAACCCCACAGCCCAGGGTCCCTGGCCATGTCCAATAGTTCAGGTCAGCCTCCTCACAGGTCCAGCTGTTACTAGCAAGGGCCAACAATCTGTACTATGTGAAGTTGACCCTTGCAGATTTATCACCCAGACTGTATCACTCAGGGTCTGGTTGGGTTTAACCAGTGAAATGCAATGGCACTACATTGAAGTGTGGTGGCAAAGGTAAGTTGCAGTATGCCTTTTCTGGTTCCCTCCCAGCCTTGATGACCTGATTCTGCATCCTGACAGTTCCTTTTGTACACCTCTCCTCCATGACTTTAGCTCTCAGTGGGTTCCTGAAATATCCTAACTTTGACTTTTGGGGTATTAATAATGTCTTCATGTTATTGTAGCTTCTCATTGCCCCACCATCTTTGATTTGTTCCTAAAACTATGCCTCCACTGTTGTGATCCCTAAATTAAAGTCTCTTCCTTGTAAAGATGTGGGATGAATTCTGCTTCATGTGGGGAGCATGCTTCATTCAGGTGTGTTCTAAGACTTTGCAGCTGAGGGCACATCTCTTTAAGTTTGATAAAAGTACCACTTTTTTTTTTTTTTTTTTTTTTTTTTTTTTTTTTTTTGCTGTGTCCAAGATTTTTGATGCTAACATGCTGTGGACTAGAAAAGGATAGAGCCTTGAAGGACTTTAGTAACTGCTGTCATTTTCTTTTCTATTATGAATCATATTTAAAGTTGTCTGAAGAAAAGCCTGCTAGGTTGGAGGAAGATTTTCCATGCCTCCTCATTCCTACTTCTCCTTCCTGTTTGGAAGGCCATTTCTGACCTTGTGCATTGCTAACTGTGTGCTAAATTGAAGAATTTAAAACATTTATACTAAAAATTATATGCATTTTTAGGCTGGTAGCCAGCACATTATATACATATAGTTTCATGATAAAATATATATGGTTTATGTTGAATTAGTAAGTTAATACTTTCTCCAAGGTAGAAATCTCATAGCACAAAATCTCTATTGATAATATCTTTGCCACAATACAGTATCTCATTATCTTCCTCACTTGTGAGATGTGTCTCGAGAAATTTGTTACCATTCCTAGTTAACTATTGAAGTTTGAAAATAATTACCTATGGATTCATGGTTATCCTATAATAACAACAGAATACTCTCTTGCATTCTGCTCTGCTCTCCTGAGGAAAAGAAAAAGCAATTAAGATACAGCCGACGTGCAGGGAATTGTAGAAAACCTCTAGTCTGCTATGGCTATGTCTTAGCAGTGAAAGGGAATGGTGGGTGAGTCAGGTTAAACAGCTAACACCTTGGAAAATAAGACCAAGAAATTTATCACTAAATATAGAGCTTCTAATTTTGTGATATGTGAAGGGGTCTTATTTTCTTTTTGTTTGTAGAGCAGTAGATGGCAAGGAATCAGCAGCGTACATAAAACACAAATGTTTATGGGATGGTGAATCTTGACTGAATTGAAAAATGCCTGGGAGGTTAGTAAAGCAACCTCTGCGTGTGTCTGTGGGATGTTTCCAGAAAGGATTAACTAACCTGCTCTGAATGTGGGCAGCACCATCCCAGAGACTGACGGCCCTCACTGAATGAAAAAGGGGACGAGGAGAAAGACTACTAGCATGCAGCACAGACATTCTCAGATATTCTCTTTCTCTCCTTCCTGTCTGCCACAAGATCATCAACTATCCTCCTTCCCATCTTCTCTGTCATGATGGACTAAAGGGCTCTGAAATGGTGAGCCTAAATAAGCAGTTCTTCCGCCTAAGTTTCTTTCCTCAGGTAATTGTCACAACAGTGGAGTCTGACTAATATGGTTTGCATTTAGAATGTTAGCTGCAGCAGGCAAGGGACCCTAGTGAGCAGTCTGTTATCTGGTGTATCACAGTATCATATTTGGTACAGATTTTTAGAAAGGGAAAAACTGTGCTATCCCTTTTCTACAGAACTCACAAGTACTCCTCCCATAACTCCTCTGCCTCAGTAACATGATGGGGGAGAAGGGGTTAAGATGCCAATAAAGCTGCTGATGTCCATACCTGCCCTTCCTTAGAGATGTGTGCCATCTCACGAGGCTTAACTATTTCTGTGTTCCTCAATTTTTTCATCTATTCTTCAGTAAAATAAGCTGCCAATATTTACTTTACTATGTCAGATGCATCAAATAACATGATCTGTGGAAATTTAGGTAAAGAAACATTAAAAATGATTGATCATTGTTTTTGTCTCTGTATGAGATGATTTATGAACAAGCTAATTTGCAACCTCTGTATTAGGAAAAATTAGTAGATATTACTCTGCATGAAGGGACACTGACAGGGTCTTTGGGATGGGAGAACTAGTTGTTCAGACTGCACTATGAGAATATGCAGATTTGAGAAATTGAGGTTTATAACATGACCAGGGATGTTCTCCACTTGTTTTCCTAAATAGGGGTTAAAATTGGATTTGATGAAAAGAAATGATAGTTTGCTTAGCATTATTTAAATCAATCTTCCTTTCAGGGGAAAGCAGGCAATTTTTACGAGAAGGTGAATGTAGCAGTCATCTTCTTGTTGCTGGGACAAAACACCTGGCTAGAGGTGGCTGGTGGAAGGAAGGGGATTCTATCAGTTTAGTGTTTTTTCTTTATTAGTTATGTACATATTCAGTGTGTAAACAGCACATGTTGGTACCATCGTTAGCCTCCTCCCTGTCCTTCCCCCCTCCAAAGGGACCATCCTTGTTGGGGAATGTAGGTCTTGCATTGTGGGGTAGCAATCAGTTCTGGGGAAGAGGCAACATCTCTGTGCATAATGTCTCAACTTGTGGCTCTAACAATATTTCTTCCCCCTCTTCTGTGAATTTCTCTGAGCCATGTTGGGTTTGTTTTAGATCTACTTCAGTGATGAGGTCTTGGGAGCCTCTGTGTCTCTGGATATCTGGTTTGGTAGGAGTTGAGTGTTCTCTGTGTCGATCTCCTTTACCTTTGTGCTGGTACCAGGTACAAGAAGAAAGCAGCACTCTTGCTCATTTCTCCATTACTCTATGGTTTCAGCTGGGGCCCTGGTGAGGTGTGATGGGCTGATTCTCTCCTAAGGTTCTGCATCCATCTGAAAAAGAGAAGCAGATTCTCCAATGGAGAGTGAAGTCAGCACTGGATAAATGGGATAACCATTATTAGTTTAAAGAGATTTTAATAATCCCAAGATTGGTGGGGCTTGATATTGGAGAGTGAACTGATTTTTGGGATATGATTCTGACTTGTTTCCCAGTTCCAGCTATGGGTTCCATTCCACTGAGCAGATCTGTTAGCCAATTCAAGAGCAGTTGGTTACCCACCATGGCTGTGTGCCACTATTGCATTTTGGTGAGCATCATGTCAGGTTGCTTGCTGCTGAATAGCTTAGACCACGAGTTGCTTGGACAGATGTTGGCCATTTTCCCCCAGAAGCTCATGTAGCACCTTCTGGCACTAGATGAGCTATCAGTTTACAGTTTTGAGGAGAAGTTTTATCATGGTGGGAAAGCATGGCAGAGCAGACACCTGGAGTGCCACGTCTTGTTATATCAGCTGGGAGGGAGCAGCAAGAGTGAGTTCTCTATACCCAGTGTAGCTGGACTAATAAACCTTAAGGGCTTTGCCCAGTGATGCACCTGCTCCAGCAAGGATCCCCTTCCAATGCTACACCATCTGGGGACCACAAATGAGACTTAATCATAAACACTTGAGGCTCTGGGGGACTTTTCACATTCAAACCACCACAATGAGAGTAGACTGGCGAGAGCACCAAGAATAAGGAACTCAAAACTTAACTCCTGAAATGCTTCATTGAATAAGTTTTCTCATTCACAAGATGGGCACATGTTGCTACTGGAAGGACTGTATCTGAATAGACTGGAATGTCCAATCTATGTATCATAGAGATGATACTTTTCCCCTTGAATTTGATGTGTTTGATTAGTGAATCAGAATGCTAACTGGGAGCCGATAGGTGAGGGTGTAGGATTTGATGCACACATGGTATTGTGCTTGTCAGCTCATGGATGCTACTTCCCTCTGCCAATCTGAGAGGCCGAGGACTGAACACACCTCCTCAGTCTGAGAAGAGGTGGGATATCTTATTTTGGAAAAACTCTTGGGGCTTCCAGGGCCCTTAGGCAGAAAGTGCAGGAGTTAAACAGTACTGCTCATGTCGAAATCAATACAAAGCATTTGCTTTGTTCAGAAGAATGAGACAGCTCTATTCTGATTGGGATGGGATGTGTGAAGCACATGATAGCCTGTGCTTTGCCTCACCTGGCGAGCCATTGTGAAGTAAGCAACTTGATAGCCCCAGGTGATTGTGACAATGAAACCCACTGGGACTTGAAAATGAGAATGTCAGTGCATTTCTTCTATTTATTTTTTAAAGACAGGGTTAGAAAAGGTTTAAAGAAAATACTGTTTACAGTGATGGAATGTTTTCAAAATTGTTTCTTTTACTGTTAAGTGAGCTTAAGACCTGGCTCTACCTTACATGCAGGGATTTCAGTTTTTTTTTTTTTTCCGAGGTAGGATCCCACTCTAGCCCAGGCTGACCTGGAATTCACTCTGCATTCTCATGATGACCTTGAACTCACAGCAATCCTCCTACCTCTGCCTCCTGAGTGCTGGGTTTAAAGGCATGTGCCACCACACCTGGCTCAGAAATTTTTTTGACTACAGGATCATGTGTGGATCGGAAAAGTCCAGGACATGTTCCAGGTAAATGTGAACCTGTTCCAGTTGATGGGAAAGGGATCATTGTATTTGTCCCTAACTACACTTTTCTCCCAGCCTTTGTAATCTCTGAGATAGATTGCTTTGCCACTATAGGTCACCTAATGATACCCACTTTGTATGGGCTTCTTAGGTTGGGTCAGTGGGGACCACTAGGGGTTTGAAATTCCCACTCACTTCTCTCACCTCTACAGTGTATGCTCCCCAGAGAGGTCAGTGTATGTGTGTGCTGAACTCATCTAGCTTTTCCACTCTGTCCACACTTATTTATTTTCTTTCTTTCTTTCTTTCTTTCTTTCTTTCTTTCTTTCTTTCTTTCTTTCTTTCTTTCTTTTGTAGTAACATTGGGTGAGCTATATTCTACCCCAACCCTTTTCAGTTTTTGTCTATTATGAACACAGTTGTTTTGAATGCTTGAATACAGATCTGTGTTATGTGAAATATGGTTTAATTTATCTTGAATAAATACCTAACTGTGCTGGGTCATATACTAGTAATACATTTAGTTTTTTTTTTTGTTTGTTTTGTTTTTTTGAGGTAGGGTCTCGCTCTAGTCCAGGCTGACCTGGAATTCACTATGTAGTCTCAGGCTGGCCTCTAACTCACAGTGATCCTCCTACCTGGGCCTCCCTGGTGCTGGGATTAAAGTTGTGTGCCACCACGCCTGACTATATTTAGTCTTTAAAGAAAGTGTTAAGTTGTTTTCTAGATCCATTGGCTGATTTGAAGTTTAGTATGATCTTATGTTCTACTTTGTGTTTGTTTTAGGACATAGAGCACCAGATTGCTGAACAGAGGCAGAGACACCGGCTCTAAGTCCAGGGAGATGGTGATGGTGGCAAGGGATCAGGAGGCTTTAGTAGAGAGCAGTGAACTTGACTGCATGGAATCTTTGACTTTCAGACTTTCCTGAACTCATCACTCTCATATGTGAAGGGAAACAAGAATATTGCCTTGTATAGGGATAAGAATTAGAAAGCAAACAGAGAAAGGCCTGGTGCACATTAGAAGCCCAGGAATCAGGATCCAACAAGTCCAAATTCAGCTTCTATTTTAATCTGTAAATGCTCTCTATATCAGTTACTCTCTTGTTGCTATGAGAAAATACCTGATCAAAAAACATCTTAAAGAAGAAAAAGGGTTCTTTTTGTCTTAAAGTTTCAAGGAGAAGTGTTCATCATGGTTAGGAAAGTATATAGCAGGAACAAACAGTGATGCCACCTCTTTACATCAGGAGGAAGAAAGTAGAGAGATTGAGATTGGTGAGTGGGGCTGGATGATTACACCTATAGCTCTGCCTCAAATGACATACATCCTCCTGCAAGACTCTTCCTCCTAAAGGTTACACCAGCCTCTCAAATAGCTCTACCAACTGGAAATTAAGTATTCAAACACACGAGACTATCTGGGACACTGTAATTCAAACTACCACAGTCTTTATTCCCTTTCTTTGTAATATCATATCCCTGAATTGCTTAGAGTTTCCTTAATTGTTTCTTTTTTGGCTTAATTGTTTCTAAAAAGGCCAAATCTGTGACTTCATTAATAGATTCCTACCTTTAAAAAGCTTGGGAGAGTGAAGCCTGGTGCTGCATTTCTTTTGTCTGCTTTGCTATGCTCCTGCCTTCTCTGCTGCAGAACACCACCTACTGCATTTATATATTCTTCTGATAAAAGGATTCTGGGTTTTATGGACAATGAAACAATAACTGCAGCTGGTTGAAGATAGTAATCTAGTTAGTCACACAGTGGTGGAACTCAAGTGAATGGAAAACTGAACCTATAACTTGGTGTGCATGCTGACAGCCTCAAGGGCACCATCTCTGAGAACTTGTTGGATTCCTTCTCATTTCTGGGTATTACAGAGGTAATTGGCAATGTAGGAAGCAATGTATGGAGTGCATCCAATGTGCTACATTCCTGACACCATTCATTTTCTTTAATCCTTCATGTCATCTGATACGGGAGGTAACCATCTCCCCATTCTACACAAAGATGAGGTACAGACAGATAAAATGATTTGTTCAACACTAATTGAAACATGAATCATTAGAAGAGTCAAGGTTTAAATGAATTCAATGTGTGACTTTTTTTAATTTTGGGCATGGGTTTGTATAGAGTGTGTGATATATGTGTGGTCTGTGTGTGTTGATATATGGACCCTGTGTGTGGAGGCCAGGAAAGAATGCTGAGTGTCCTCCTCTATTACTCATCCATGTATTTTTCCTGAAGGGAGTCTCTCCCTTAACCTGGAACTGTTGTTTTGCCTCAACAAATCCCAATGATTCTTGGTCTTCGCATCCTGCAGGACTCGGGTTGCAGCTATGTATAGACACACCCAGATTTTTACATGTGTGTTAGGGAATTGAACTCTGGTGGTCTCAGGCCCTCTCAGGCCCTCATGCTTAAGTGGCAAGTGTTCTTACCCACTGAGCCATCTCCATAGCTTCTCTGGGGGAACTACTAGTCTTTCCTTTTCCATGTGTAATGGCAAGTCTGGTGTTATTATTTTTTGTATTTGTTGGCCATTTTTATTTCTTCTTTGAGAAATACGTAACAGTAGGTCAATACTGTATAGAAATGATTTTCTTTTATTTATTTTAATTTTACATTCATATTGGTGTCTGCGGTAGCCTCCTCCCTGACCTCCCCCCTCTGAAGAGACCCTCCTCATTGGGGAACGTGGGTCGTGCATTATGGGGGTAGCCAACAATTATGAGGGAGAGGGAAAGTCTCTGTGAATAATGACCCAACTTGTGGCTCTAACACTCTTTCTGCCCTCTCTTCCATGGATTTCTCTGAGCCACATTGGGTTCATTTTAGTTCTACTTCAGTGATAAGGTCTTCGGAGCCTCTGTGTCTCTGGATATCTGGCTTAGTAGGAGTTGGATGTTCTCTGTGTTTATCTCCATCAGCCTTGTTCTGGTGTTGGGTTCACCAAAAAAGCTGCACTCTTGCCCATTTCCCCCATTAGTCTATGGTTTCAGCTGGGGCCCTGGTGAGGTGTGATAGGCTGATCTTCCCTTCAGGTTTGCCATCCATCTGAAAAAGGGAAGCAAATTCTCTAATGGGGAGAAAAGTTAATACCAGATAGATGGAATGGCCATAGTTATTTTAGAGAGAATTTTATATGCATAGGCCCTCTTCTAGCCCACATTTGGTGGGAGCTTGATATTGGAGAATGGGTTCATTTCTTGGACATGGTTTTGACTTATTTCCCAGTTCCAGCTATGAGTTCTATCCCACTGTGTAGATATATTAGCCAAATCAAGAGCAGTTGGTTACCCACTATGGCTGTGTGCCACTATTGCACTTGTTTGAGCATCACATCAGGTTGTTTACTGCTGAGTAGCTTAGACTGTGAGTTGTTTGGACAGATGTCAGTCATTTCCTCCAGTTGCTCGTATAGCACCCTCTGGCACTAGACAAGCTAACTGTCTAGGGACTGATCCTCTTCCAGATTCTGACCAGGTCACTCCATGTTTTGTCCCAACAGCAAATTTTGTCTTCTGCAGTAGGGTCTTACCATTAACCTTTGGTGGATCATCAAGAACTCTGACAGAAATCTGTCTTTTTTTTGGTGGTGGGGGGGGAAACCTTGTAGATCTCTGTGATCAACAGCTCATTGTGAAAGTTAACCCCATGCTGGTACTGTGAGTTACAAGTCAGCGCCAAGGGAGAAAAAGATAGGTAATATAAAAGAGAAAGAGAGCATAGAGAGGAAAGAGAGAGAGAGAGGAAGAAAGAAACAGGAAAAGATTAAAGTTAGTCTTCATGATGTCCTCTCCAGGTCCCTGTGGTTCAGGTGTTCCCTCTATGGGCCTGCTTAAGGATCAGTGTTTTAGCCTGTTGTTCAGAATATAGGATTTTATGGTACCATTTCCATTTTGGTCCCTATTTGTGTCCCCCCACTCTTACCCTCCCTCCTACCCTTATGCTTCCTCCCACCCTTACCCTCCCCTCCCATCCCACCCTCCCTATTGTTTGGTCCTCAGGGTACTTATTAGGTATGACAGCATCTCGGGCAGATTCAGGTTAGGAGCCACAGATGAATGAGACCCTGCGACGATTATCTTTTTTTTTTTTTTTTTTTTTTTTTTTTTTTTTGGTTTTTTTCAAGGTAGGGTCTCACTCTAGCTCAGGCTGACCTGGAATTCGCTATGTAGTCTCAGGGTGGCCTCGAACTCACGGCAATCCTCCTACCTCTGCCTCCCAAGTGCTGAGATTAAAGGCGTGCACCACCATGCCTGGTGGTGATTATCTTTTTGTGATTGGGTGAGCTCACTGAGAATGATCTGTTTCATGTTCGACCATTTTTTTTCAAATTTCATTGTTTCATTTTTCCTTCCTGCTGTGTAGAATTCCATAGTGTAGATATACCATATCTTTGTTATCCATTCATCTAATGATGGACATCTGGGTTGATTCCAACTCTTAGCTATTATGAATTGAGCAACTATAAACATGGTTGAGCAAATGTCTTTGATCTGAGGCTTGGAGCCTTTAGGGTAAATGCCCAGTAAAGGAATAACTGGATCTGTTGGTAGGTCTAAAGTCATCCTTTTCAGGAGTCTCCATATAGCTTTCCATAATGTACCATTTTACATTCCCACCAACATTGAATGTGGGTTCCTATTTCTCCACGGCCTTGCCAGCATTTGTTTTCATTAGCTTTTAATGTTAGCCATCCTTACTGGGGTAAGGTGGAATCTCATAGTTGTTTTAATTTGCATTTCCCTGATGATTAGGGATGTTGAACATTTTCTTTCTTTCTTTCTTTTTATTTTAGAATCACATGCTATTAATATTCTTATTTATTTTTCACTGTTATTAAACGTGTGGGTATTTGATGTTCTACACACATGGAAGGCTATCATTTGGGAAACAAGAGCAGAACAGTTAGAACTAACACAGATGAGAAAGCACCAACACTTAGGGCCCCATTACATGCTAAGCCCTGGTCATGGGTTTGCTAACATTACACGGAAGCTTCCCCCAGAAGTCCTCAGAGGGAACTGTTTTTAGTTGTGTCTCACATACAAGACTCAAAGGAATAAGCAATAATTTGCAAAAGTTCAATTTATATAGGAAGGCAATCATAGTTTGAATATTTAACATATACCAGGTGCTCTCCTCCCCCCGTGACCCTGAAACAATCCTGTCTTTGTAAATCCAGGCATCCAGGCTCTGAGGTCAAGCTCTGCTCAAGATAACACCAGGGAAATGTACAGAGCACAGAACTGGAATACAGTGCTAGGTACTCAAGCCATCAGGGTGCTTGGTTTTTCCTATCCCTTCTCTTTACTCATAAAATTCAGAAGTAATATAACCTAGGTACACCTAGGGTTTTGAGAGAAAGCCAACAGTAAGACCTGGATGTAATATGCAAAATGGATAAATTAGTTTATAATAAAATAAAAAATTAAATCCAACATAATAAATATAACTAGATTTTGAATATGTATGATATACAGAATCATTTATTATTATCATGAATATTTTATGCATGATGTCACATGCACACTCTTTAAAAAATTTTTTTTTTTTTTTTGTTTTGCAAGGTAGGGTCTCACTCTGGTCCAGGCTGACCTGGAATCAGGGTCGCCTCAAACTCTCGGCGATCCTCCTACCTCTGCCTCCCGAGTGCTGGGATTAAAGGCGTGTGCCACCACGCCTGGCTAAATTTTTTTTAATTAGTTATCTATATAATGTACATAGAGCCATGATGGTACCATCATTAGCCTTCTCCCGTGTGAGTTTGCTAAGAATGATCTGTTCCAAGTTTGACCATTTTTGTTCAAATTGCTTTGTGTCATTTTTTTCTTTCTGCTATGTAGAATTCCATTGTGTAGATATACCACATCTTAGTTATCCATTGTCTAATGATGGGCATCTGTGTTGATTCCAGCTCTTAGCTATTATGAACTGAGCAGCTATAAACATGGTTGAGCAAATATCTCTGAATTGAGGCTTGGAGCTTTTAGGGTAAATGCCCAGTAAGTGAATAACTGGGTCTGTTGGTACCTCTATAGTCATCCATTTTAGGAGTCTCCATATTGCTTTTCATAGTGGCTGTACCAGCTTACATTCCCACCAACAGTGAATGAGGGTTCCTTTTTCTCCACATCCTCACCAGCATTTGATTTTTTAAAAATTTTTTTAAATTATTTTTTTGGAGAGAGACACAGAGAGAGAGACAGAGAGAGAGAGAGAGAGAGAGAGAGAGAGAGAGGGAGAGAGAGAGGGAGAGGAAGACAGATAGAGATGGGCACGCCCCAGTGTCTCAGCTGCTGTGAACGAAATCCAGATGTGTGCGCCCCCTTGTGGTCAAGTGCGGCATTGCGCCCTTGCATCACTTTGCATCTGGCTAAACGTGGGACCTGGAGATTGGAACCGCTGGAGATTGGAACCAGTGTTCTTAGGCTTAGGAGGCAGGCGCCTTAACCCCTAAGCCATCTCTCCAGCCCTCGTTTGATTTTTTAATGTTTATTATCCTTACTGGGGTAAGGTGGAATCTCATAGTAGTTTTATTTTGCATTTCCATGATGATTAGGGATATTGAACATTTTCTTAAGTGTTTGTTTGCCATTTGTATTTCTTCCTCTGAGAACTCCCTGTGTAGGTCTCTGCCCCATTTTGTGAGTGGGTTGTTTGACGATTTATTGTTTAGGCTTTGGAGTTCTTTGTAAATTCTAGAAATTAGGCCTCTGTCAGTTGTATAGCTGGCAAAAATTTTCTCCCATTCTGTGGGTAATCTGTTGGCTTTGGTTATTGTATATTTGTCTGTGAAAAAACTTTTCAGCTTCATGAGATCCCAATGGTTGAGTGTTTAATTTCCTGAACTGCTGAGGTTTCATTCAGGAAGTCTTTTCCCACTCCTATATCATGGAAGTTTCCTCCTATTTTTTCTTCCAGTAGCAGCAGAATTTCTGGTTTTATATTGAGGTCTTTGATCCATTTCAACTTGATTTTTGTGCATGGCGAGATGCGTGGATCGAGTTTTATTTTCCTGCATATAGTGTTCAGTTTGTCCGGCACCATTTATTGAAGATGCTGTCTTTTTTCCAGTCTACACTTGTAGGGCCTTTGTCAAATATCAAGTAGCTGTAGTTACTTGACCCAAAGTCTGGGTCTTCTATTCTATTCCGTTGGTCTATATTCCTGTTTTTATGCCAGTACCATGTTGTTTTTATTACTGTGGCTTTGTAGCATAGCTTTAGATCAGGTACAGTGATGCCTCCAGAGGAGTTTCTTTTGCTGAGGATATGCTTGGATATCTGAGGCCTTCTGCCTTTCCATATTAATTTTGAGATCATTTTTTCTATCTCTGTGAAGAAAAACATTGGGATTTTTATTGGTATTGTATTAAATCTATATAATGCTTTTGGTAAGATTGCTATTTTCACAATGTTAATTCTGCCTATCCAGGAGCATGGGAGGTCTTTCCATTTTCACAGGTCCTCCTCAATTTCTTTCTGGAGTGTTTTTATGTTTTCATTGTATAGTCTTTCACTTCCTTGGTTAATGTTATTCCAAGGTGTTTTATTTTTTTGTTGCTATTGAAAATGGGACAATGTTGCTTATTTCTTTTTCTGTATCTTTGTCTTTTGCATACAGAAAGGCTACTGATTTATGTGCATTAATCTTGTATCCTGCTACTTTGCTGAAGGAGTTAATCACCTTTAAGAGTTTTGAGATGGAGGTTCTCGGGTCATTTATGTATAGAATCATGTCATCTGCAAATAGGGCTAACTTAACTTCTTCCTTTACAATTTGTATTCCTTTGATTTCTTTCTCCTGCCTTATTTCTTGAGCTATGACTTCCAGTACTATGTTGAAGAGCAGAGGAGAGAATGGACACCCCTGCCTTGTTCATGATCTCAATGGGAATTCTTTCAGTCTATCCCCATTAAGTATTACTTGGGCTTTAGGAGCTTTATATATAGCCTTTATTATGTTGAGATATAAACCATCCATGCCTATTCTCTCCAATGTTTTGATCATGAAATGCTGTTGTATTTTGTCAAAGGCCTTTTCTGCATCTATTGAAATGATCATATGTTTTTGGGTTTAAGCTTGTTTATGTGGTGTATTACATTGACAGATTTCTAAATGCTGAACCACCCCTGGGTTCCAGGGACGAAGCCTACTTGATCAAGGTGGATAATGCTTTTGATGTACTGTTACATTCAGTTTGCAAGGATTTTGTTCAGGATCTTTGTGTCTATGTTCATTAGGGAAATAGACCTATAATTTTCTTTTCTTGTGTCATCTCTGCCTGGTTTTAGAATTAGGGTATGTGTGTGTGTGGGGTGGGGGGGGAGAATGGGCATGTCAAGGGCTCCAGCTGCTACAAACAAACCCCACATGAATGTGCCACCATGTGTAGCTGGCTTATGTGAGTTCTGGAGAATCGAACCAGTGTCCTTTCACTTTGGAGGCAAGCACCTTAACCACCATCTCTTTAGCCTGGAAACCCAGCTTTAAACTAGCTCAAATAAAAGAGGAATTAACAGGTTGGTAAATTTATTAATATCAGATGTCACTAGATCCAGGTTCCTGGCAGTGTTCTTTGAAGACCGCCCTCCATATCCCTAGGCTGTGCTTCTATTCTCAGGTGGGTTTTAACTCAGGATCTTTCCCAGACACTGCTAAGTCACCTTTTCACTTCCCAAGTCCAGAGACGGGGTCCCTTTTGACTGGTTCCTTTAGAATCAAGTTCTGGGATTGGCTTTGGGTAGATGTGGCCCTGCACCAATTCTGAAATAATCACTGTGTCTGAAAAAGGGACTTCATTGAGTTGCTGAGGCCTGTGCTTTGGATATGTACCCAAATATTTACAAACACAAAGTGGAAAATAGGTGGCGCCTTGAGAAAGATACTGGAGTGTCCTCACTTACATTGAGTTAGAAGAAAGAACAGAAGACCACTGTGACTGGTAGGAATTAATACCATCTGTTAAAAATGTCCCTCCCCTTTCCTCCTTTCTTTCTATTTATACTTCTTACTACATACATTCATAAAAATTGGGCTGGAGAGATGGCTTAGCAGTTAAGGTGCCTGCCTCCAAAGCCTAAGAAGGCTGGTTCCAATCTCCAGGTCCCACGTCCAGCCAGATGCAAAGTGACGCAAGGGCGCAATGCCACACTTGACCACAGGGGGCGCACACATCTGGATTTTGTTTGCAGCAGCTGAGATGCTGCTGGCGTGCCCATCTCTGTCTGTCTTCCTCTCCCTCTCTCTCTATCTCTCTGTGTCTCTCTCCAAAAAAAAATTATTTTCTTGGATTCCTATTTATATGGTTTGGCTACTTTTTCTCATCATTGTGACAATGTACCTGAGAGAAACAACTAAAGGGAAGAAGGGTTTAACTTACCACATGGTTTCAGAGGGATTTCAGTCTATGGAAATGCGAAGGAAATGCTGGCAAGAGCAGCTCCCATCTGTGAAAGTAGGAATGTGTTCTGGAGCTTCTGCTCTTCACATTGTTGTCAGCCAGGAAGCAGAGAAAGCAAGCCAGAGCCAGAGGCGGAACCTTCAAAGGCCTGCCTCGGGTGACCCACTTCTACCAGGCAGGTGCTCCTCCTAAAGGCTCCACAACTTTCAAAATAGTGCTACAAGCTGGGACCAAGCACTCAAAAACATGAGCCTGCGGGCACATTTCAAACTCCAACCATAACACTGTAGCTTGACAGATAAGACATAAGGGCTTATTGTTATTTTCATATGATAAAATGGGGCATGGAGATCCCAGATAATGAAATTATTGTTTTTTTTTCTCCACAAGAATTTATCTGGTAACAAAAAATAGATGGAACTGGTAAGGTTCAGTGATATTTATATGTCTAAACAAGAGAGGGGTAATCATTTGTGCCCATGAGAAATCAAGCCTGAGACTTTGACCTCATTAGCACTGAGCTACTAGATCTTTGAAAATATAAGGCGGTGAATGGTGTGAGAGAATTAATGCACATCCCTAATATCTAATGTGTTTCTAGACTGAGAAGGCCCAGGGGCAAATGAGGCTCATTCTATGACTACAATATGAGCTATGTGTCATTAGGAGCCCTTGGAGAGAATTGATATGAAGCACACTCGATGTACTTTGAAGGGAGCCCTGTTCTTTATTTCTTGTCAACTGTGTTTAACATTGAGGGAATTGATGCCTCATCTTAAAAGCTATAACTGTGTTAGAGGCATAGTAGAATGGGATCTGAGGCTCTTCTAGAAGGCGGATAAATCACAGGCACCGTTAACCTGGCTCTCCTTGATGGAAAGGTGTGTCCTGTTGGGATTAGGTAACAAGCCACCATGGCCTAGTGTGATTATGAATTTGAGATTTAACAGGCTTTAGTGAATCATCTGCAGCCTTAAGAGATGTCTCTTTCAATGCCCATGGTGTAAACAATATAGAATCACATAAAAACATTAGACATATTCGCTATTTTTCTTCTACTTTCTGTTACACTTAACCTCTCAAAAGGAGGATGAATAATTATTTAAGACACACTGTGAATCTGTGGCCATGCCACCATCTCAGAAGCTAACAAAGGTTGGGTTAGTGTTTGGGTGGGAGATATAGTTCAAAAAGTATCTCTTTTCAAAGCATATATACATGTATTTAGTATGTACGGTTTACATATGTACATGTAGAGGTCAGAGGGTGATATCAGGTGTTTTCCTCAATTGCTCTCCACTTTATTCTTCGAAACAGGGTCTCTTGCTAATCATAGAGCTCACCCATTTGGGTAGCTAGCCACTGATTCCCAGGCATTCCCTGTCTCTACCTCCCAAATGTTATGATTAAAGGCTTGTGCCACTGTGCCTAGCATTTACATTGGTCCAAGAACCCAGAACTCAGGTTTTCACACTTGCATAGCAAACACATTACCTATTGGGCTATATCTCCAGCCCTTAAGAAGTAATTGTTGTGTGCCTATGTTTGTCAAGTATTTAGGTGAAAACGGAGAAGATTTTAATAATCTGGTTTGTCACAAATAACATCAGTATCCCTCCCTCCTCCTTCCCTCCCTCCCTCTCTTTCTCCTTCCCTCCCAGGGACTGAACCTGGTATTTTGTGCTTGCTATGTAAGTACTCTACAAATGAGCTATATCGCTAGCCCCAAGTTGGGTTTTCTTTTTATAAAAGTATTCATGGGAGTCTATATTTATAGAATACAGGGGATCATGAATCTGAGGTAGCCTTTATTGACTACATAGTGAGTTCCAGGTCACATTTGGCTTCATAGTAAGACACCATCTCATAAAACAATCACCACTGTGTTGTGTATTACTAAATGTTATATAAAAAATTTATCAAGATGTCAAATACCACACAGAAAACTTAAGTATGTATTATCAAGTGAAAGGAGCCCATTTGAAAAGGCTAGTTAGCTCATGGTTCCAATTATGTCTCTAACATATCTGGGATGGAAGCAATAAAAAGAACAGTGGTTTCGAGTGGATTGGGTGGAGGGAAGGAGGAATAAGTAGAGCTGAGAGGAGTTTCAAGATAGTGAAAGTCCTCTGTATGACACTATAGTGATTGATACATGTCACCATACATTTGAACAATCTCACAGGTTGTACAACACAGAGGGAGAACTGTAATGCCAACTGTAGACTTTGATAGATAAAAATATGCCAGTGTTGATTTGTCAAGATTAGAAAATGGACCTTGCTGGTGTGGATAGTGGAGGGGAGTGCCTGGAGGGCATAGGTGAGAACTCTGTACTTTGCACTTAATTTTTCTGTGACATGAAAGTTGCTGTAAAAATCAAGCCTATTAATTAAAACATGTTTATCAGATGATTACAATGCAGGAGAGGTTTGTGGCCAACTGAACTGCATGCCATCACTTTACAGATGTATAATACAGGAAGAGAGGAAGGGAGAAGAGATGAAAGATATGAAGAGTTAGTAGCAGAAGCAGCCAAAGAACCCCAGCCTCTGACTCCTTTTCCAGTGTTCTTTTCATCAGCCTGTGCTGATGGTGCTTTCCCCATCTCCAGTTCTTCTATGTTCTGGAGCAGCTCAACTTTATTACAGTAACTCCACTGGGAGCCAGGAAGAAGTAAAGATGATTCCTAGCACACATGTCTTTATTCCTAAATCCATGCCACATTAAACATGACATTTATTCCCACTCAGGCCTATTGACACAGAAAGAGAGAAAAAGCAAACCAATTAAAAAGGGAATTAAATATGTCTGTGCAACACAAGAGAGAACAGACAAGGAGACAACAAAGAAAAAAGGTTATGTGAAGATGGCACTGTTAATTGCTTCTGAGGCCAGATTCATGGTGTGTGGGGGGGAACTCCTGGGACTGGGAGAAATATTTGGGTGGATATGGTAAGATTAGACAATTTTGGGCTGGGCTTGGTATTGCATGGCTTTAATCCCAAGCTTGGGAAGCAGAGGCAGGAGGATTACTGTGAGTTCGAGGCTATCAGGAGACTACAGAGAAAACTTTGTCTTCACTTTGTGAAAGGCAATGGGTATATTATTTAACCTCATCCTGTCTTAATTTTGCCAACATTTACAACGTGCCATGTCCTCAGTATTCCAGGTCCTCTTGTGTACTCTGTAATAGGAAAAGGAAGGTAATACCTGCACTTCAAGGTTGGGGTGGGGGACATGGTGGGGAGGCGGCAGCTCTTGTACAAGGCCTCCAGATCCAGTACCATGGGACAACTTTTAGACATTCCCTCGTTGGGCTACCCCATCAATCCTACACTGTAAACAGTTGCTCACTTACCTTAGATAGGAAGTTCCTGAAAATCAGAACTATTAAAACCCACCCCATATGATTGTAGATATAGTAGGGGGGAGCACTCTCACTTAAAGTCTTTCTGATCCCAAAGCCCATAATCATTTCAATAAACTAGCTTGTGGGAAGGAGTTGCTAGTTGAGGTTCTGTTGCTTCTGGCCTTGTGGCTTTGGGGCATGTGGTAGAGCAAACATCATGGAAGCTGGGAAGCAAATGGGAGGAAGGGGCTGGAGCCCTCACTTCATCTGCTAGGGTGTGCTCCTAATGGCTTGGCTTCTTTCTGTAGGGCCCCATGTCTTAAAGGTTCCACCACCTACCAACATGCCATAGACCAGTGACCATGCCTTTAGCATATGAGCTTTTGAGTGACATTTAAGAGCTAATCCCTAACAGGTTGTAATCCCAGGAAGGCTTACCTCTTCTTCTGGACCTAGGAGACACATCCCCTGGAAGAGGAAAGCTGGTCTCCTCTCAGTATCCATGAAAGGCCCAGGTTGTGGTCCATCAGAAGTTTTTTTTATACCTCTGTGAATTCACATGGAGAATAAGGAGTTTGCCTGGAGTCCATTCAGTAATTTATTTCAGGATATCTGGCACTGGCAGCTCTTGGGATGCATATTAAGCAGGAAGTGAGGCCTTGGACTGAATAAGCAGCTGAAGTCAGAAGTGGGGGTCAGCCGCAGACAGGGCAGGGGTGAGTGGGTATCACTTCAGCCAGCACGGCTCCTTTCATTCCTGTTCACTTGGGTGTCTATTAAATGTATTGCTTTTTTAATTTAAATTTCTTTTCCTTTTGGCACAGAGAGAGATATTTATCTCATGATAAGATTTTTAAAGCTGAGTGTCAGGTTTGGGGACTCTAAAGGCCACTCCAGTATTAGCACCATGAACTACATTATACTTCAATGTATGTGAGAGAAGTGAAGTGTACCAGAGATCTAGACTGAGAATAAAGGGCTTGGGGACATTTCTTTCTACTGTGATCCTCTACTCTGTGTTTTGAATGGGCAAGAAGGACATGGTTACATGAGGACAAATGACCAGGTGAAGAAAGGCTAGCAGCTCACTGCTGCACCATCAATGGATAATTAGTAAATTAGGATTTGTTAAAAAATTGAGTTAGACTAAAGAAGAGGAAGGGGAGGAAGAGGGGTGGAAGGGGTTTAAGATAAGATAGTGGACATTTATATGAATAAAATGCATTATATGCACATGTGAAAACATCACAGTGTCATTCATTACTTTGTCCAATTAATATATGAATGAAAAAATGGAGTTAGAAGCTAGGATAGCCAGTGGCTAAATTCAAGCTCTTCCATCTGTTGGTGCTTTGTGACTGCAGGGAGTTTCAGTTCCCATCATTATAGATCTGGAACACTTTGAGGATTTGGTGGATGGGACATGCGTGTTCTTAAATGGGTGGGCACTTTGATAGTTCCATTTTTGCTCAGCTCCACTGTTGAGGGCTGATTCCTGTGGTAAAGGCTGATGAGCAGCCTGCTGCTTCCACCTTTAGTATACTTTTAGACTTATTTTTTAAAAATATTTTTATCTCTCTCTCTCTAAATGAGAGAGAGAGAGAGAGAGAATGGGCATGCCAGGGTCTCCCACCACTACAAACGAACTTCAGATGCGCATGCCACTTTGTGCATTTGGCTTGATGCAGGCACTGTGGAATCAAACCCAGGTCATCAGACTTTGAAAGTAAGCACCTTTAACTGGTGAGTCCTTTTAGACTTCTTAATTGGCAGAGTGATACACAGCTGTAGGGGATATATGACTGAGGAGAAGAGGAAATTTGTGGGTAGGTCATGATGTCAAGAGCAGCGAAAGGAGAAGCCACATTGTTTGGGGATGTTTTGTGGGGCTTGGGAAGTAGCTGCATAAGTGGAGAGTTAAAAGATGTAAGTGGAGACTTGAGGTGGGAGAGGAGTGTAGTATGAAGTACGTGAGGACAAATGCAGTGTACCCACTGTAGAAATCTTTATAGACCCTAGTATAACTTTCTTGGATGGGAATCAGTGAGCTATAGCCAGAAGGATGAGAAAAAGAGATCTGATATTTTCTATCAAGTGATTTAAAAAATTTTTTTTTATGAGAGAGAGAGAGAGAGAGAGAGCGAGCGCCTCTAGCCACTGCAATCAAACTCTAGTGCACCACCTTGTGCGCATACATCACCTTGTCTGGCTTACTTGGGTTCTGGGGAGTTAGACCTAGGTCCTTAGACTTCTTAGGCAAGTGCCTTAACCTCTAAGGCATCTCTCCAGCCCCGATTTCTTTTTTCATAGAGTCTCATTCTAGCCCAGGCTGGCCTGGAATTCACTATGTAGTCTCAGGCTGGCCTTGAACTCACAGTGATCCTCCTACCTCTCTGCCTCCCAAATGCTGGGATTAAAGTCATATGCCACCATTCCAGGCAACCCTTTTCTATTGAAGTTATATTAAGTATTGTCAAATACGTGACCATCATTCCTTAGAAAGTATTTTAGATGATATGGTCCCATGTTCAGTTTAAGACCCGAGGCCTCCTCCATATCTATATTTACATTTTCCTAATTTGAAAGTAAAGAAGGTTTTCTGGGCATGGTATGGCCATTGTACTCTTAAATTTTTTTTTGAGAGAGAGAGAGAGAGAGAGAGAGAGAGAGAGAGAGAGAGAGAATGAATTGGTGTGCCAGGGCCTCCAGCCACTGCAATTGAACTTCAGGCACATGTGCCACCTTATGCAAATGTGTGACCTTGTATGTCTGGCTTATGTGAGTTCTGAGGAGTAGAACCTGGGTTTTTAGGCTTTGCAGGCAAGCACCATAACCACTAAGCCATCTTTCCAGCCCACCATTGTACTCTTGAAGTCTCAGAAGCTATGACTTCATGAGAGGCTCCTCAAATTTCCCTGCCTCTTCATTCACTGCATGCTTCAATGCTCAATGCTATCTCCAAAATACTGGCACCTCCATCTTATTTCAACTTTGGTTAGCACTAATGCCACTCGAGAATTGTACAGTTGCCTCTTCATTGGTCTCCTTGACTTAGTCTTGTTAATTTTGTGTAATGAGGCTCCACGCCTTCCTGAGGATTTATAGGCAGTGAATGGTTGCCAGACTATAGGTTTTTTTCTTCAGTGGTGTAGTTACTGGTAAGTTGCCCATGCTCCTGTAAGCAATCTTAGTTAACCCATTGGGTCATCAAAAAAGAAAGATAGAAAAAAACCATGAAAGTAGAAATAAGACTAGTTGGGAAGAGGAAGAGGGTCAGAGGGAGGGGGACAAGAGAATGTGATGGGGGTGATTGTGATCAAAGTAGATTATATTCATGTATGAGAATGCGATCATTCCATTATTATGTATAATTAGTACATGCTAATAAAATCTTGGTGAAAACTCAAGTTCTCTTTCTAGTCTTACCTTATGGCTTTCTCCAGGGCAAGGCAACTAGTAGCTTCTTTGTAGTTTGGCCATCGTTCTTCCTGGATGTGGCCTGGTTTCCTCTTCTCCTGCTGCTCTCTAATGAAGAAGCTCTGGCTTCTGGAAGCAACAAGCCTTGCTTCATTGGGCTGGAATCCCTTGATGAAATTGACTCAGCTCCCTATAAAGAGGCAATGGAAGACCATCTTTTCCGGCCAAGAAATTGTGATATGGCCATTGAACTTTACAATCAAAACAAACTTGAAAATCCTCAGCTTGCTTTGAGTGGTAAAAATGCTTGAAAAGGAATATTACGAATTTGGTTTTGTCCCTTTAATCAAATGCCAATGCCAAAGAGAAACAAGCTGAGGTAGAGAAAATAAAATGAAATAATTCAAAAGTTGCAGAACAGGTGAAGACAAAACTAAGCAGGCCTGTTGGAGATCATGGTTATCAGTTTGCAATAAACATGAAGTGAGAACACTTCATGACTTGTGTTAACATTTAACCGAAAGGAAGGAAATTAGATGCAGACAAAGCCAGAAGCAGATTATAAACACATGCAGAGCCAGACAGTGCCCAGGGAGGGCAGGTCAAGATTTTATCCTCATCAGGTAAGTAAAATATGGCTTTATGTGAACAGTGTGAGTTTAAGGTGGAGAGGAGAGTCAGGAAGTGCTGCTGAGAACAAGGCAGAGGTTCCTGGAACTCTATGGTCAGAGGCCCTAAAGAATCACTCCAGGCCCATTGTGTGCCTGGTGATTTCACATGTGTAGCCTCAGTTAAGCCTGTATAACTTTGCAAAGCATGACTAGCACTCCTGGTTTGGATGTAGGAATGGCTCAGATATGGAACTTGTCAAAGAATTTATAGTAAATGCATTGTGGGTTTGAGTACAAGCTTAGGTCTGCCTGACATGACATGAAAGACTTATTCTTCAAATATGTCACAATATGTCACACATTTGAGTGATAGTGTAACCTTCTGACTCACAAGAGTATTATAAATGCTATCACATGGCTGGACCATTCTGTGTTTCTATATTTCCTTTTTTCTCTCTCTGTCCTTCCCTTCCATCTCCTTCTCTCCATCCTAGACCACTTGAGCGGTTAGCTTTATATATCCATTTGGGTATCCAACAGATAGGTTCGATTTACCTTAGCTATGAACCATCAAGGCACTCTACCTTAATTGACATATTTTGACCTTTCTGCTCATTTTGTCACTTCAGCAACTTGAGGCTTCTCAGATTTCCCTACCTCTTTATTCACTACATGCTTCGAGCCTTTTCAATGCTACCTCCAAAATACTGCAGCCTCCATTCATCTTAGTTCAGCTTTGGTTAGTGCTAATGCCATCCAAGAATCCCACAGTTGCCTCTTCATTGGTCTCCTTGAATCTGTCCCCTCTCCTCAAATCCATGGCCACCTTGTTGGCCTCCAACCTGTGATCCTCTTGCTTCAGCCACGTGAGTTGTGGCAATACAGGTTTGTACCACCATGCCTGACCACACATTCCTTCTTGGCAGTCCGAAGATTCTGATAAAAATGCTGCATAATGTTTACGTATGACAGCTCTTCTTACATAGTGACCTTTTAGAAAAGAGAAATGTGTATCTCCCTTTTATGGCTCTCCTTCTCCTTAACATAAAGCACAGTATACTTGACAAAATAAATCTTTTAAGAAAATATCTTTGCATAGGCTATCATCGCTTCCTGCTTTTGTATTGTGTTCTCTCTACTGTACTATGCTTTCATTATGCTCTGGCATGAAATATAATATTCTTTCTACATGGAATACTTGCCTTTCTGCCTTTTTATGCTTCATCTGCTCCCTGTATTTGCTAGTTCCTACTTGTCCTTTAAAAGCCTATGTAGATATCTCTTCATCCATTAATTCCTTCCTGCTATTTCTCCTTTCCCCTCCTTTTTTCTTTCCTTTCCTCTTCCTAACTCCTTTCTTTTATTTCCTTCCTTCTTCCCTCCCTCCATCCACCCATCCTTCCCTTACTTTTTCCTTTCTCTTTTCCCCTTCCTTCCTTCCTTCCTTCCTTCCTTCCTTCCTTCCTTCCTTCCTTCCTTCCTTCCTTCCTTCCTTCCTTTTTCTCCCTCTTTCTTTTTCCTCTCTTCCTTTCCTTCCCTACTCCTTCCCTCCTTCATTCTCTCTCTCACACTCCTTCCCCCTTCCTTTCTTCCTCCCTCCCTCCCTCCCTCCCTCCCTCCCTCCCCTCTGTCCCTCCGTCCGTCCCTCCCTCCCTCCCTCCCTCCCTCCCTCCCTTCCTTCCTTTTTCTCCCTCTTTCTTTTCCCTCTCTTCCTTTCCTTCCCTACTCCTTCCCTCCTTCATTCTCTCTCTCGCACTCCTTCCCCCTTCCTTTCTTTCTTTCCTCCCTCCCCTCCCTCCCTCCCTCCCTCCCTCCCTCCCTCCCTCCCTTCCTTCCTTCCTTCCTTCCTTCCTTCCTTCCTTCCTTCCTTCCTTCCATACTTTTTCTTCTCTCCCTTTCTCCGTTCTTCTATTCTTCCCTCCCCTTCCTTCTTTCATTTTTTCCCTTGAGATAAAGTCTTGTTATGTAGCCTAGGCTGGCCTATCTCCTGCCTCAGCCTCCTGAGTGTGGGATTAAAGCATGCATTGCCATGTTGGGTGTAATGCATTTTACTGGTTAGTTTTTAAAAAATATTTTTATTTTTATTTATTTACTTATTTGAGAGAGAGAGAGAGAGAGAGGGAGAGAATGGGTGCTCCAGGGCTTCTAGCCACTGCAAATGAACTCCACATGGGTGTGTCCCTTTGTACATCTGGCTTACGTGGGTCCTGGGCAGTCGAACCTGGATCCTTTGGCTTTGCAGGCAAGTGCTTTAACCACTCAGCCATCACTCCAGCCCAGTTTTTTTTTTTTTTTTTTTTTTGAGGTAGAGTTTCACTCAAGCACAGCTGACCTGGAATTCACTATGTAGTCTCAGGGTGGCCTTGAACTCATGGCAATCCTCCTACCTCTGCCTCCCAAGTTCTGGGATTAAAAGCATGTGCCACCAACACCCAGCTTATTGGTTAGTTCTGTTTCTCTAAATTATAAGTGGTTTGTGACCAAGACCATGTCTTATTTATCACTTCTAATTCTGGTGCCTAAACCACAATAGACAGCTAATATGTGATGTGTTATCATAAATGGAAATTAACGTGTAGGTGATTTATCAGCCCACCCACCCGTGGAATGAGGTCTAGGTAGAGGGAAAGCCTGATTGTCACTCAGCCTTGTGCAAGCGTATCTGACCTATGTAGAACTCTGAAACTTAGTCTCCAGTTGAGAGGCCTAGATCTTTTTAAATTAATGAATTAATTAGGAGGGAGGGAAAGGAAATAGAGAGAGAGAGAAAGAGAAAGTAAGTGTGAGCAAGGAAATGGGTACCCCAGGGCCTCTTGCCACTGTAAACAAACACCAGATGCATGCTCCACTTTGTGTATCTGACTTGACGTGTGTCCTAGGGAACTGAACCCAGGCCGTGAAGCGATTCTTGCAAGCATTTTTGCCTGTTGAGCCATGTGTCCAGTCTGGGGCATAGATACACTAATATTGATTGGTAGTTGATATGAGTGTGATCTTGGGTTAAGGGTCTCTTTCCTATCAAGGCACTCTCCAAAGAGGGCTGATAGCTGAAGACAGTCTGCAGGAACATGTCCAATAGTAGGGAACAAATCCTTGATCTCTAAAGAGAGATTTTGTTTTGTGAATTTGTAATCTTTGTTTTAATATAACTTATTTAATTGCAATTTCATTTTTAATCAGAGTGGTGTTTAACAATCTGCTCCCCAAATGCCTGAAAAATCTAACAATTGGTTCTCGCAAGTTTGTAATGAGCCAGCTTCAACACACAGCTAGGCATGCCTATCAAAATCCATTTGCCCTCCAGCCAATTTTATATCATTTATGACCCATGAGTGTCTTAGTAGAAGAACATTGCTTTGAACAAAATTTTTATTTGCAGAAATAGTTTTCTTCTCTGCAAAAATATTTTTCTTTTATTTAGTTCTTGTGGGCTCACTTTAAAATGCCACCTTTCATCTCCAAAGAGTAATTTGCATGGTGCATCTCAGTGTCTTCCACGTCTGTCTCTCAACACACACATTCTTTCTCTCCTTTTCCCTCCCTCCCTTTTTCCCTCCCTCCTTCTTTTTCTCTCATCTTCCTTTATTCTCTCTAGGCCACTAGCTCCAGGCCTGCCTAAAATGAAGAATGTTCTTGTGGGAGCTACTATAATATTCTCAGAGGGAGCTCATGTGGAGTTACATTTTCATGTTTACTAGTGAAGATATAAGTGAGGAATTGGTTTTAACTCCTCTAAAATGAGTTAAAATGGGACACCTTCTTCATATTCTTTGTAAATTGACATTCAGACTCATGCCACCCAAATATAACCTGTGGCACCAATTTAGTCAGATGGTTATTGGGCCAGAAGCAGACTATACAAACATTTGGCTTAACAGTTAAGGTGCTTGCCTGTGAAGCCTAAGGACCCATGTTCGACTCTCCAGATCCCACATAAGCCAGATGCACAAAGGTGAGGCAAGTGCAAGATTGCACATGCCCAATAGGTGGTGCAAGCATCTGGAGTTCAATTGCCATGGCTGAGGCCCTGGCATTCCAAGTCTTTCTCTCTCTCTCTAAAAAAAAAAAAAAAAAAAAAGAATGAATAATGGTCAAAGCAAAGCAAACCTGGTAGCAAGATAGCGTTTGTCCATCCTGCCACCTATCATTGTCCACCTCCCCTCAGAAGTTAGGTGTAAGACAAAAAGACTTGCATTAGACAGCAGTAGCTGCTGCTGTGGTAAAGAAATCTCAGGCCTCATGGAGACTACTATCTCTTGTCAATGGCACAGACATCCTTTTCGGGTGCCCGTAGGGACACAGCCAGTTGTGATTCTCTGTGTTCATTGAATCCTAAAGCCATGGCTTCCCAGTGGGTACTGATGTTTCATTTACCCTGTACCACTAGCAATTTTAGCAACAATAATGTGGCTAGTAAAATAAATGAGATTCCAACCTTATCAAGTTTTCAGAAAAGAGCAATGAGGTTAACCTGAGGTTAGGTTTGCCTTTAGAGAAGGAGAAAAGGGTTTTTGTTTGACCTTTCTCACAATCCCTTCTGCTCTCCATCACTGTAGGGCATAATCATAACATTAGCTGGTGCCCATGTTGGTGTAGAGAAACCTCTAGCAAGTTGTTTTCTGCCTGCTTCACCTTTTCTTTTCCTGGTTCTGAACATAAAGGAGATTCATTAATCTTTCTGACCCTGGGGGCTAGTCCAGTCCCTTGAACAGAATAGATACACATCAGAAAAATTCATTTGGTTAACATAAAAGAGAAAATTAAATTAAAGAAATAGAAATATTTTCATATTTCTACCTGCTAAACATAATAGTTATAAATATTTCTGTATATTTTTGTCAAGCCTTTCTTACATGCATGGGCTTTATAGTTGGGATGTAATTACATTCCACTTTAAGTTCCTTGCTTTTTTTTTTGTAGAGAAAAAGGTAAGTAAAAGAGGATTATTAGATTACTAGGATGTTGGTTCTGGCTCAGCTCATAAACACAAGCACTGTGTTTGGAAAAGCCTGGGTGACAGAATGTTCAGCATTTATTGCATGTAAACTGCTGCCAGACCATGTGGTAGGCACAGGAGGAGAACAGAATGAAGTTTAGTTATTTTCAGAGCACCTATGTGTCCTTTGTGGAGATGGACGACTCCTGTTCATATTTCATTTCCTGTGAGGTGACTAATGTTGCCTAAAGCTCATTTTCTTCAGTTGAGATTATACTTTTAAAGGACCCAAAGAGAAAGGCTCATATAAGAAGTTTCATCCGAGGAGCTAGTTAATCAAAAATAAACAGGCAAATAATTCCTGGAGATTACCCAGTCTGTGTAAAATAATTTTAACACAGTCTCCAGCTGATCAACAGGGAGGGAAACACGGCAGCTAGTGGGGAGTGAATGTTAGTGGTTTGGTTGTCATGGAAACTTTTCTTCCAAACCAGGAAAAAGGCATTCATAGGGAAACATGCCATGTGGATAAATAGCCCATTTCTCCATGATCTGTTCTCTCTGTTGATCACAAGTCAACTTCCTCCTGGGCCTGGGAGTGAGGAGAAATGCCCACATCCTATGCCCACAGAGGGAGGAGACATTTCTCTCTGTGAAGAGACAGACCAACTGGACATAGTTTGAATAAGAAGTGTGCAGATAAAAACCAGAAAGCCATAAACTTGTTTTATTTTATAAATTTATTTTATTTTTATCCTTTTACCATTTTACTATCTTTCTTTGTAAAAATGGTATCTTACAAGTTGTTAAAAAGGTTTATTTTTAGTGGCCCATGGATGCTGGGTGGGAGGACTGTTGTTGATATGAAACTTTGACATTTGAAGAGCCCTCTCCAGACACATCACAGCCCATCTCGAAAGAAATGAAGTATGTGGCCTCTTTAGCCTTATTAGAAAAAGTCAGCGTTGAGCAGTGACAGGTAGGAGGATCAGATTTTCAAGGCATCCCTAGACAGTATGCAGGGGTAAATGTTAAAACTTGGTCTAATTTGGTTATTATAATGTTTACAAATGCTTTCCTTTATGCAACTATCTCTTCATATTTTCCCCCAAATGAACCTGAGTTTACATAATCTTAACAAATAAAACAATTCAAAAACAAAAGGTACAATTATATACCCCAGCCTCAACATCCCCCTTCAAAAATTCATTGTCACTATTTATTTATGTTTCCAAGTTTCTCTTCTAAAATGGGAGCACTTTGAAGCTTTGGTACATTGTTTATCCATGTAAACGTCTGGCCATCAAAACAATGTTTTTTCTTATTAAATACTCTCTTTCACATTGCATATTATTATGTTGAAATCCGTTCTCCGTCAGTGTCAGTAATGATATAGCTAGATATATTGACCATATCTGAATTAACATCAAACTTCTGTTTTTCCATAGTAAAGATCTAATGAGGGTAGCAAATGGCAGTTCCTGGCAGCAATGGCAGTGGCAGTGGGTTTATGGTAACATGGTTTGCAATATCTGTCCATAGCCAAGGAATGAAATTGCCTCTGTATATAACAAAGACCATAAATGCCAATTGTCATTGGAAATCCTTACTGCTAAACAATGTGACTACAGAATGGCTCATGAACAGTGCCTGGCAGAAGCTAGAACTCATCATCCTGGTCAGTTGCTTGTAGAATCAAATTTACTATTTTATTTAACATTAAACCTGGGTTGTTTAAAAAATTTTAAATTGTTTTTCATTTATAATTTATTTATTTTACATTCATTTATTTTATTTTATTTTATTTTATTTTATTTTATTTTATTTTATTTTATTCTTTAAATTTTATTTATTTTGGAGAGAGACACACAGAGAGAGACAGACAGACAGAGAGGGAGATGGAGACAGATAGAGATGGGCACGCCAGCAGTCTCTCAGCTGCTGTGAAGGAACTCCAGATGTGTGCGCCCCCTTGTGGGCAAGTGCGGCGTTGTGCCCGTGCGTCACTTGGCATCTGGCTAAACGTGGACCTGGAGATTGAAACCGCTGGAGATTGGAACCAGCATTCTTAGGCTTAGCAGGCAGGCGCCTTAACTGCTAAGCCATCTCTCCAGCCCTCATTTATTTTTTAATATTTTATTTTTATTATTTATTTATTTGACAGAAAGAAGGAGGGAAAGAGAAAGAGAGAATGGGTACGCCAGGGCCTCCAACAACTGCAAATGAACTCCAGAAGCATGCGTCACCTTGTGCATCTGGCTAATGTGGATCCTGAGGAATTGAACCTGGGTCCTATGGCTTTGCAGGCAAACGCCTTAACTGCTAAGCCATCTCTCCAACCATATTCATTTAGTTTTTAATCATAAAATCAATACTTGCTCATTATAGTAAAGCAAAAGAAAACTATGAACTCACTGTTTTCATCTATTTAAGGTTTAGTTTGTTTTGCTTATATAAGCTAGACCTGCTTTAAGGAGCAATTTAGCAAATTCAGACATAAGAAAAGTAAGGACCTTCACCCCCTAAGAGATGACTACTTTAAACATGTTGGCTTTAATCATTATCTAGATTATATAAATGCATGTAAATATTTAAGATACACATTTTATTTTTAACAAAGGGATATTATTAATTATAATTTTATTGTAAATAATTCATCCTCATAATTATAGGTCAATAAAGTACTTTTATAATACAACTTTTACCAAATCTATAGAATTCCATGATACTAAAATTTATTTATTTACTTATTTATTTGCACGCAGAGAGAGAGAGACAGAGAGAAGAGAAGTGGGGGGAGAAGAGAGAGAATGGGCACATCAGGGCTTCTAGCTGCTGCAAACAAACTCCAGACTCATGTACCACTTTGTGCATCTTGCTTTATGTGGGTCTGGGGAATCAAACCTGGGTTGTTAGGCTTTGCAGGTAAATGCCTTAACTGCTGAGACATCTTTCTAGCCCCATAAAATTTAGATCAATTTTAAGTTATTGATATTTTACTTTTTCATTTAATTTTATTTTCATTGACAACATACTTTACATATTTAGGATGTAAATGTGATATTTTGATGCATATTGTTGTTACCTTTATGTTGCTGGGATAAAGCACCCAATCAAAAGTAGTTGATAGGAGGAAACTTTATTTTGGCTTACAGTCTTAAGGGGAAGCTTCATGATGGCTAGGGAAAGCATAGTATGAGCAGAGTCTACAGCAGATTGAAAACAGCAGCAAGAGAGTGAGCCAAACTCTTAGCAAGGGGGAACTGGCTATAAGACCTCTAAGCCTACCTCCAACAACACACGTCCTGTAGCAAAGCTCCACGTTCAAAAGTGCCATCAGCTGGGGACCAAACATTCAGAAAACACGAGTTTATGAAGAACATTTGATTCAAACCACCATACATGCCTATCTTGAGTAGTGATCAATTCTGGGAGAGTTAACATATTACCTTAAATTTTAATCATTTCTTTATGATAAGAACACTCACAATCTTCTCTATTTTGAGTTATATATTACTGTGAATGATTTTTATCTTGGTGGTGTGGTTTGGATGTAGCAAGACCCCCATTAGGCTCAATGTTTCAACACTTGGTTCCCCAGCTTGTGTCGTGGAACCTTTAGGATGTGGAACTTTGCTGGAGGAAGTAGGTCCTGGGGGCAGGCCTTGAGGTTTTATAGCCTGGCTCCACTTCCTGTTCTCTTTCCTCCTTCCTGAGTAGACGGCATGTGACCAGCTGGCTTCTTGTTCCTGTCACCATGCCTTCCGTACTGTGATGGACTCTTCCTCCTCAAACTGTAAGCTAGAAACAAACTTTTCCTTAAGCTGCTTCTTAGCAGGCATTTGGTCACTGCAATGACCAACCAATAAAGTAATGAATTACACCCATTGTAATCTAACACATCAGGATTTAGTTTTCTTGTTTAGCTATGTCATTTCTCTGTCTTTCCCTTCCCCATTCATTATGTTTCTTTTCTTAGAGACATGAAGGAATGTCCAATCAGCTCTAGGGTGAAGGAGACAGATTCTGAGGATACTTGATAACATACCAAAGCAGAAATCTAGAGGCTCCTAAGAGCTCATCACTGAAGTAGGCTTAAAACACACCCTCCAAGGCTCAGGGAATTTTGTAGAAGAGAGGGCAGAAAGATTGTAAGAGCCACAGGTTGGGATGTCATACCCAGAGGTGTTGTCTCCCCTCAATAACCAACTGCTGCTTCCACAACACATAACCCACAATTCCCCATGGGGAATACCAGAAACCCTATTGAGGAGGGCGCCCAGTGGAATAGGGGCAGGGAGGAGGGAAAAGGTGGTACCAACATATGATGGATCCAAACAAAGTATGTTCTTAATAAAAAATACCATAAAATAAAATAATAAAAAAAGAATTGTCTATTCACCCTATATGGGACACTGACAGCAAAGAAATGATCTCATTCAAGTCCAGCTTGGTGAACCAGTAAGCTTATTGGGATTATTTACAGAAGCACAGTTGAGGATTCAGATGCAGGAATATGAGTGATTTATAGGCAACGGCATCACTGAAAAGTCCCATCACATAGGTGATGGCTATGAAAGCCTTGTTACTGGAGTCCCAATCCACAGTCAAGCTTCTTCCTTTTATGTACTCAAATTCTCCAAAGACCATGTGAAGCTGGGGACTGGAATCTCAGGTGAGGGCCAGTGACCCTCTCCCACTTTCTTTGTAGGAGGGAATGTTTACAGCCTCAGTATCATTACTTTAGACCTGCCAATTTCATTGCCATAGCTGCATGTCAAGGTGTTCTCTAAGCCATCAAGAAAGTCTGCTTCATAATGGCCTGTGGCCATGTCACTCTGGGAGTGAATGACTTCATTACAACGCTCTCCCCTCTCCAGCCTTTGGTAACTATCTTTCTCCCCTCATTGCTTTGAAATGAACTTTTTTTTTTTTTTTTTTTTTTTTTAGATTTCAGCTGTTATTAAGACCATGCAGTGTTTGTCTTTCTGTGCCTGATTGATTTCATTGATCTGCGGGAAGCCTATGACAAACTTTTTTTTTTTTAAGTAAAATATTTTGGATCATTTTTTTATTGATATCAGCATATATCAGGGGTTGGAGGACCAATCTGGAGGGGGTTCCAAGTTCTTGTGTTCTAGAATAAAGAATTGGAGAGACACGTAGACAGTAGCAAGAAAGGTGAGAAAATTAGTTAAGGAAAGATATACTTCCCAGGGGGGAAGCAGGTTGGGGCAAAGAGAGAACATGTAGTGAGTGGCTCAAACAGCCCTGCTGTACAGGATTAGGGCTTTGAGAACTCATTTGCATAGGCTGGTTTATCTATGCATGCCCTCTGTTACATATAGTTCTCCGTACAACTCATGTGTTGCATGTTTACTTAGCATAACCTGAGTCTCCATCTAGGGGTGTGCATTTCAGTAGTCTAATGAGGCATAGGCCACTTTCAAGTACTTCAGTGTCTCTGGGCACATGGTGAGGCTGATAGCAGTTTGTCCCAGCTGGGGTGTCCGCAGTCATCACTTTCCCAATGTGCTTTTTTCCTATGCTAATTTGTAAGGCTTTGCGTCCATCTTACTCTCCTGTCTTAAACTTCTGTGAAGCTACTTGGCACATTTTTCATTCTCACTGAGAATACACAAATACATACATGAAGGCTGTATGTCTGCATGTTCAGGCATTATAATGGTGTAAATATTTCCTAATGCCCTACTCAGAAAGAGCACTCTCTTGTGGAGAAGCCATTTGGTTGACAGGAACAGATCCTCATTGACATGCCTTCACGAAGGGAGGATTTTGTGAGGATGCTTGTAGGATCAATATACTTGCACCCCCCGCCTCCCCAGAAAATCCAACAACCCAAAGGCCAGGTGCTGAATTGAATAGAGGTTTGTTTTTTTTTTTTTTTTTTTTTTTTTTTTTTTCAGATGGACAACTCCAGCTATCAGTTCTCATTCTCTAGTGAAGAAATTTTCTTCACCAGTTCTTCAACTTTCTCTACTTGGCATCCACATGATATTTCATTTTTTCAATTTTCTTTTTGAGGTAGGGTCTTGCTGTAGCCTAGGCCTACCTGGAACTCACCATGTAGTCTCAGGGTGGCCTCCTCAGTGCTGGGATTAAAGGCATGTACCACCACGCCTGGCCTCCACATGGCATTTCTTAGGACTTTCTGCTCTTATGACAAGACAACTGTGTTCTGTCTATTACTCACACTAAAGCTTCCAGATAATAATATCATTGGCTCTGAGCATCATGACTGCTCCTCTAAGTCATGCGTCTGTCCTACAATGTCTCACAGGTAGCTGGATCTTTAACCCCAATCAGGTATGGCCACTGTCACATGATATTTCACCCTGAAATATAAAAATTCATCTCTTTATATATAGAGAGCACTGACAAACCAATGAAATAATTCCATCAAGTCCAGCTTGGTAAACTAATGAGATTTTTGGGGCTATATACAGGAGCATGGGTGACTCAAAGGAACCTACACCATGGGGAAGTGCCCTGGAAAAGTTATGGGCAGTTATACTTCTGAAGAGTTCCAATATCCCATCCTATTGTTATCTCATATAATCTCAGGGCAGAGAAGGGCCTTTTGAGAGGATCCGCTGAAAACTTGTGAGCTCATGAGCCCTGTGAGTCACTCCCTCTCAGTCCATGAGCAAATATTAAAGGTCCCAGTCTTAATGAGGGTATCATGTGCATCAATCACAGCTGCTCTGGTTCAAGACAGTGATGGTCATGTCCAACCCAGAAGAACCAGCTGAACAGCAGCCACAGCAGTAGGGACAGGAAGGATGTCAAATCTTAATAATCCACTCCACAGATCAAAGGATAATTTCCTCTAACACTGTCCTTTTAATCTATTTTAAATTAAATTAAATTAAATTGAATTTTTTATTTATTTGAGAGAGAGAGAGAGAAAGAAAGAAGGGGTGAGAGAATGGTATGCCAGGGCCTCCAGCACTGCAAATGAAGTCCAGATGCATGTGCCACCTTGTGCATCTGGCTTATGTGGGTCCTGGGGAATTGAACCTGGGTTCTTTGGCTTTGTAGACAAGCACCTTAACTGCTAAGCCATCTCTCCAGCCCTGCCCTTTTAATTTTAAATCATGTTTCATTATATATAATGCATTGAATAAATAACATATAGATTTTATGCTGGTCATTTATATTTCTTATTTTGTAAATTTAGTGTTAATATTTTGTATTGCAAGATTAAAATGTGGAAACATTATTTAATAGGAAAAAATTTAATTAACATGTTTTTACTTTCTGGCTGTTTGAATCAACAGCTTAAAAGTTGGAAGAGTGTATTGGAAATTCCTAAATCACTTAAAATAATTTAGGCATATTATTAAATTTATATCACAAGTGAGTAGTTAATGCAGAGTTAGCAAGTTTGTCACTGCTTTTTAATTAAGCATAAATTGATGGTAAACAGAGAATTATTGAGCATTTGAGAGATATACCTAATGACCATATAATTAGATGAAAATTATATAAGCAAGGAATGTCCAATTTGAGTCTTGGTATATTAACTATATAGAAATGTGCATGTACTTTATTCATATTCATCAAAATAGCCTACGGTAAAATAATTACTTTGAAAATGGTAATATTTAATAGCTATATTAATTGATATCAATCTTCATCCAAATAGACCATTAAAGTATTACATAAAAAGCAGTTTATCAATAAAAATCAAATTGCATATTTTATTTGAAAAGTTAATTGCCTGCCACTCATATATCCTCATCTCTTAAAGTTAAATAATTGATTTTTTTTGCTTTGTTGATAATTGAATAGTCATAATAGTCAATTGATCTCAATTAAATGTTGATGCAGCTAATAATCAATTTATAAAAATAAGAACCATCATATGGCAGATAATCAGAAACAATGAATTTGTTATACTGAAATAATTATAATTCTTTCATTTGTAAATAGCTAAGATTAAGAAAATGTCTAATATTGTTAAATTTATTGAGGAGGTTTTGATCAGTTGATGGAACATCATATCAGAAATTTTATGAAAATACTGAAAGGAATATTCAAAGAAAAGTGAACATTTCAAGTCAATTCATAACATCTATCAGATACTAAATTGTGATATAATTCACAATATAAAAGTAAGTTAATAATAACAGGGATACTACTAAGTCAGAACATTAAGGCTTGGGATAAATTTGACCAACTTATCATTGCTTCTTGTTATTGAAAAATTTAAATAAAATAAAATTAAGCCAGAGTCAGTAAAACTAATAGCAATCTTTGAAATAAGACTTAGAATAAATATACCCAAAGAAACATTACATCATTTTGTTTTAAAATGAAAAAGCAAATCAATTGCTCATGCATAACATTAATTTGAATCATGTAAGCATTAACAATGACATGGAAAAAGTTCAGAAATAAGCACCTATAACACCCATCCCAACTGTGCTGGCTAATCTCTGGTTATCAAATTGATAGTATTTAGAATTACCACAGTAACAAATTTTTGGGGCATTTCTTTAGGGGTGGATCTTGGAGTCCAGCCTCCAGGTGTGTTTGAGGGTAGATCTGAAGTCCAGCTCTAGAGTATGGAGAGGAGTTTTGGAGCAATGCACTGACTGCAACAGTCCCTTAAACTGAATTTTTGTCAGGTATTTTATTCTAGCCACGAGAAAGGTAGACAAAATATAAGAAGCACTTGGTATAAGGCAGTGGAGGAGTCTGTTCCTTTGTCCCAGGTTGTTGCCTAGAGAGACCCTCCTAGCAACCATCTAGGAAAGGAATATCCAGATAGGTCCCAGAGTCCTCGAGTTGAGAAAACTGGACTGCTGAAGTTCCAGAGACTGGAGGTTACTTATCCATCATTTAGTTGGGCACTCATCAATAGTGTGTGTGTGTGTGTGTGTGTGTGTGTGTGTGTGTGTGTGTATGTGCATGCACTCATGTATGTTGGTGGTAATCATGTAGAGAACTTGTCTAGAAGCGATGGTTCCATTTGAAGATGTGGTTTTTACTTGGATTACATGTTTATGAGGCAGGGCTGATCAAGATTAATGTTGTCACCTTCTGTCAACCACTCTAAGACAGACTCATTAGGGAGACTAAACAGGTAGTCCGTGATAAGAAGGCAGTGGACTCTGGTATCAAATGTTGGAGAGCGGGCAAATAAGATAAGGACTCTTGCTTGTCAGGTTGCCAGCAGGAAATAGATTGCACTCTCAAGTTGGGTAATTTGAGGTGAGGAGACTTAATAAAGACTATTGGCCAATGTGTAGGCAAAATGGAGGGAAAATCCATGACATGGGGTCTTTTGCCAGGGATAAAGAAGGGTGACAGCATGACTGTCCCCTCTCCCCCAGCATAAATAGCAAGAGAAGGAGCAGTTACCAGAAAGCTTTGTGGAAGCATGCTGGAACAGCCTGGAAGGAGTTTGTGTTTTAAAAAATGTAACTTGTAAGTTAAACTTAGTGTGGAGTCTAGTGTGGTATTTCAGTGCATGCATATTCTGTGTCAGAACTGGAACAGGCTTGGCAGCATATCCACACCTCAAACATGTATCATTGCTTGGTGTTGGGAACATTCAATATGAGAACACAGTGTAGTTTGTATTACCATTTCACTCTCTTCTTCCATCCCTTCTCTTGCACCTCCATTTCACTGAATTCCCATCTTTCCTTGCTGTGTCATTCCTCTATCCTCCATGTTGTTGAGCTCAGAACAGTGAGGTCTTGTGGGGGTATTGGTAACCACTGTGGGAGACTCTTAAGATCTAAAGTATAGTTGTATTCTACTTTAAATGTCGCTATAACTGCAAAGTTTAATCCAGGCTCTGAAACAAAGAAGATGCTCAGTGAGAATTTGTTGCATACAAAAAAATTCATATGTTCAAGATTAAAACCAATCCAAAGGCATAGTCTGATTCTAAATGTAAGTGAGTTTTACTTGAAGTGAACAAGCTATTTAGCCCCTCAGTGTATTTCACCCTTTTTAGTATATATGATAAACCTCACCTTTGTCACCTCTTTTCAACACACACACACACACACAACACAACATATATTTTAGAATAATTCTCACTGTGTAGACCAGGCTGGCCTTGAACTTGTGGTAATGCTCCTGTTTCTGCCTCTAAATGCTAGGATTACAGGTGTGTGACAGCACACTAGGCGTCCAGTTTGATATCACAAAGCTCTGAAGCTGAGAAGAAATCTCCATCTAAATGGCTGAGAGGAGGCAGAAAGTTGGTATTAGATACTCTATGACTATGATAAATATGCTTCTCTTGTTTAAGACATGCTTTGACACAAATTTAGAAATTTCCAGTACTGTTTTTAAGAGAAAAATGTAAAGAATTGCCTTTTAGAGCTTTTTGATTTTTGATGATGGCTATTTCTCTCTTTGAAGTTACATTATTTGAAAATAAATTCTACTTGTTAATAAGACACAAATACCACAAAGTACCACAGTAGCAAATTAATCCAGAGGATAAACTTCCAAAATGTTGGAAGTTCTAAGTTCTGAAACAGAAGATGAAGTTAGTGTCCTTATTAGGAATTTGGCAAACTTTAGCTTGTCTTCTAGACTCTTTATAACACACACACACACACACACACACACACACACACCACACTAAATGACTATGTGTCAATTAAAACTATATGTCAATTAAAAATAGAAATACAGCCGGGCGTGGTGGTGCACACCTTTAATCCCAGCACTTGGGAGGCAGAGGTAGGAGGATTGTCATGAGTTCAAGGCCACCCTGAGATTGCATAGTGAATTCCAGGTCAGCCCAGACTAGAGTGAAACCCTGCCTTGAAAAACCAAAAACCAAACAAACAAACAAAAACCCCCACAAAATACCAAATCAAGTTGAACTTCATGTTTCCTTGATTTTAATGCTTGGCATAAACTCTCTCTACTTTAAGTGACTGAATTGGGGTTACTAGATATAATGGTGCAGCAAAAGCAGAATTTTCTGCTTCTGAGATGTACATGTTTCACAAATATGCACTTTTACACATCAAGCTATAACAAAATTGCACTTTTTTAAGGAACTGATTCTTTTTTTTGTGCTCATAAAGTAGAATTCCTAAAATCATGTACAGCTTTATGTAAATACTGGACAAGGTGAACTAGCCAATATGATATTTGAATTGTAGCTGTTAAATACAATGGACCTCAATGTTGTATCTGGTCTGAAGATTTTTTGGCCCAAACAGATTCAGTTAATGTTTTTAAATTAACATTCTCAAAATTATGTATTTAGCTATTTGACTTATTTAATTTTGAATATACTCCTTTATTGATATGTGTAAGATAAAATAATAAGACGTTATTTTCCACATATTATTTTGAGTGTTAAAATTTTAATATTCAATATTAAAAAATATCCAAACTGAACATAGCAGGTATTTTCTCATATCCTTTACTGAAAGTGACAAAAATAAATAAAATTTAGCCACAAATTGTGTGCTTATTTCTTATGCAATATCAATCTTCCATTTTATTAAATTTGGAGTTTTTTAAAAAAGAAAATAATATACTTAAACGAAAGAAATAAAATTCTTATAAGGATCCCAAAAGAGTATTAATAGATGAGATTTGAATAAGACTGATCAAATGCTGGAATGAACACTTTTTTTATGATTGCCCACATTGTCTGGAAACTGCTCAGCAGAACAAAGGGTTTTATGGATGAAAGACTGGTATGAAGAAACATGAATGTCAACTCAGCCTCTGAAAGACAGTCTGCTAATGAAATATTCTAAAAGTCATTTTCAAGGTGGTTGAAAGTTCTCACTGATGTGCACCAATGCTTTTGATAATTTTTTTTATATATCAAATAATTACGCAAGCGTTGGCTCTGGGGACAGAGAAAATAACACTGCACCCAAATATTATGGAAAGGTTTGTGTATCACACTTCCTTTCTATGACTGAAAATTATCAGACACCTGATAACATAACTTTGGTAGAAAATTTCTTACTTCTTACACGTGAAAAATGACTTTGCTATCTAGATTATGCTAATTTGATCTATGATTTGCTACCTTAATGGTGGGTTCTTTATATGCCAAGTATAAAAGTAGCTGATTAGGTTTAAAAATTTGAACTTTCCTCAGACATCCTTGAATGAACCTTCCTAATAAAGGCAAGAAGTAATGACTTTCACCCAAAGGTCCACTTGGCTACTTTATTAATATATGTACTTGCCAGTGACACCTGTTCTCCATTCCACATTGTGTGTGTATGTTTATATGTGTATGCTAGTTTGAATAGATGGCCCCCAATATATTCAGTGTTTTATTAGTTTGTAGTTTGCATCTGCAGCCACCTGGCTAGAGGCAGTGTCTCTGGGTGGATCTTAAGGTGTGGTGGTGGGTTTGAGATTTCAATCTAAAGATATGCAAAGTGTGCCTTGATGGAGTTCCTGAAGTGTGCTGTGCTGTGTGGCTTTTGGCTTGTGGATTTTCTGTCTGTGTTTGGTCCTGTGCAAGAAGGCCAGCTTCTTCTGTGATCATGGAACTTCCCCTGGATCTGTAAGCTTCAATAAATCCTTTCCTCCATAACTGTGCCTGGTCTGGAGGTTCATCTCAGTGAACCTGAAGCTGTCTGCTATAATGTGACACATACTTTTACATGGGTTTATAATCTGATGGACCTTTGCATTCAGATGCCCTTGGAATCTCTCTGCATCAATTTTTGTGACTTTGATTATAGTTATAAAGGATGATGAGGGATGTCTTTCAGCAAATCCAATGATGGTGTCCCATGCAGTCAGGCCCTTAATTAAGACTTACAATGGTTCTATGACATGACCAAGCTAATGGACGCATGGGTCATTAGGTGTTTTTTTTTTTTTAAAATAGTCTATATCACATTGACTCTAGGGCATCTACTTTTTGTCCAGACACAATTCCAGATGACTGAATGACAGTCATCTAAATGGTAATGTCAAACTGTCTTTTTGACTTTGGAGTAGGCTGTGATCTCTGGTAGGTAAACAAGGCAAATAATCTCTGGTAGGTAGACTCTGCCTATATTCCATTTTATATTTTCATGAATAAAGCTTTAAAGACATGTGTTATTAATACAAAGATAAAATAAGAATTTCACGGGTGTTAATGCTCTTTGGGATCAATGTGATCTCAGCTTTTCTGTCTACCTTCATGTATTTTGTAGTGCACAGTCACTAATTCTTTATCATTCCATATTTTATAATGCACTGTCAATAATTCTATCTTATATTTTCAACTCGAAACTCTCTTTATCATCCTCAATTCAGACACAATGTTATCTTTCATTTGAAATTTCAACTGATATTCTGCCACCAGCGGTAGTCTCTCTGCAAGTTCTCATAATGTTTCTACAAATGTATATACTAACACTTTCATATCACATTGTAATTTTTTGAGTTTATGTTGAAAGAACCAGTTTGGAATTGTTACAATGCAAATCTTCCGGCCCCATCACAGATCTACTCCATTAGAGCTCAGTAAGATTTATTTTTCCTTCTATTTATTTTATGTTTATTTATTTATTTGTTTGTCTTTTTCAAGGTAGGGTCTTGCTGTAGCCCAGGCTGACCTGTAATTCACTATGTAGTCTGAGGGTAGCCTTGAACTCACAGTGATCCTCCTGCTTCCACCTCCTGAGTGCTGGGATTAAAGAAGTACACTACCGTGCCCGGTGTCTTACTTAATTTTTGACATAAATATATATAGTGCACTTTGATCCCCCACTTGCCCTCTCATATCCCTTTTCTCCTCCTAGTAAAACTCTGCTTCTCCCCATTCCATCCCCACCCTACTCTCATGCCTTTTAAAAGGTTTTACTTATTTATTTTTTATTAAATAGAAATGATATAAGGACACATCATGTGTTGGTACCATCATTTCCCTCCTCCCTGCCCCCATTCCACTGAGGGGCCACCTCAGTGGGATTGCTAATGTTCACCATGGGGTTGTGAGTTATGAGTTGTGAGAGAGCAGCAGTCAGTCATATATTATAACAGGTTATACTCTTTTATTCCCTCACCTCTGCTCCCATTTCCCTGGGGTCTTCCTCAGTTGGGGTTATGGTATTCACTTTGGGCTCATGAAAGCCTCAGCCAGTCCCTATGTGGTAGCAGTGGGTGGGGGAACTGTGCCTCATAGTATTCCTACACATTCTTTCACTCTTACCAATTTTATTCCACCTCTCCAGGCCCTTTTTTTAACCCAATGATTTAAATTAATTTCACTTGCATGCATAATCACTGGTGGGAGGTTATTTACTGGAGAATGGGCAATTCTACAATGGCTACACCATGAATGGACATGACTTCCCCTCCACCAGCAATCATTAGTTTTCACTCTTTCCTCATAGACTCTTTCCTCATCTAAGATGTGATATTGACAGGTTCAGTCATGTTCAGAAAGACACAGCTTCCTTGAGTTCATGAGTGTAGCAGATTGTTGTATACAGATGATAGCATTCTGAAGCCCTACTTGTCATTATCCTACCCTTACGTTCTTTCTGACCCCTCACCCTTGAGTTTTTCTGAGCCTTGAGGGTATCACATTTTGATTTACAAGTATCTGTATATCTCATAGTAGTCAGGGAGATCATACAGGTCAGGAGTCAGCTCTTACTCATTTTAATGAACTCTTCAGGACCAGAGGAACACACTCAGTAAATACTGATTTTTTTATTAAAAAGATTGCTCAAAGGCAAATAAGATTAGGTAACTAGAATATTAAGAGCTTTTAAGGTAGTTGAAAAGAAAATGGGGTCAAGAGATAGTTTCAAAAAGAAAATCAATCATTGTAGAAAAATAAGAAAGCTTGCACACCATGGGTGGAAGATAACATTGTGTAACTGCTGTGAAAGACAGTGTGTTAGTTCCTCAAAAATGAAACCATGGCGTTACCAGATGATCTGGTGACTCTGCTTCTGGGTGTGTGCTCAGAAGGCGTGAAATCAGGGTCTCAAAGAAATACCTGTACTCTCTTGTTCATAGCAACGTTAATCACAATAACCAAAAAGTGGGGTAACGTAAGGGTGCAAATGTTTCTGATCCTCTGGTACTTGGCACAAAAGCCAAAGCTGAATATAATGAAAGTAAATACCCAGATATGCTCTGAGTTGTATGAAACAATGCCATTTCTCACAATACACTAAGGGAATTGACCCAGCTCCTTTGTAAAGCAGACATTCTGAAACAGTGCTAGAATTAATCCTAGATGAAAATTAACGCAAGAAATCCAAAGCACTGATAGTGATTTTTAAAGAGAGAGAGAGAGAGAGAGAGAGAGAGAAATTTCCCTCACCATTCACACTTCTTGGTTAGATGCATCTCCTGTCTTGGCATTGTGTGTTCACCTGGAAATTGATTTTTAAATATGTCTCTCCAGAGGGAAAAAAAAAATGGCCAACTTGGAAAGCCCAAGTTCTAGCCATGTCTCAGGAGCCAGGCAAGTAGTTTTAGTTACATTTGTCCAATTTCATTTTGCTTCCTGTGAGGCTTTTGGGGATGGTTCCATTTAGTTCATGGAGAAGAAGGAAAATTGAAGGGCAACTCTCCTAAAAAAGATGAAAACAGAGCTACTAACTGACCCAGATATTCCTCTACTGGGCATCTACTCTAAAAGCTCCACTCTTCACTGCAGAGAGATTTGCTCAACCATATTTATAGCTGTTCTATTCACAATAACTAAGAATTGGAATCAACACAGATGCCTGTCACATGGTGAATGGATAATGAAGATGTGGTACATAAGCGCAATGGAATTCTCAGCAGTAAGGAAAAATGAAATAATGAAATTTGTAGGAAAATGGACAAACTTAGAACAGATCACACTAAGCAAACTCACACAAACACAGAAAGACCAGTGCTGCCTATTCTCCTTCATATGTGGTTCCTAACCTGGAACAGCTTGAGTTGCAGACATACCTGACAGTCAACTTGAGGGACAGATAAGAGGGGTAGAAGGGTTTTGGGGTAGGGACATTGGAAGGGGGAGGGGAGATACACACAAAACTAAAGCCAAAATGAATTGATACTATAGAACCCTTTCTCCTGGGTAGCAGACTAAAAGATATAATCCTCAATAGGAGTATGGGGGGATCGTCTGGTAAGAAGGGACCTGGAGAGGGTGGCATGAAGCCTAATTGTAAAAAAGTTGGCTCTGGGGCTGGAGAGATGGCTTGGTGGTTAAGGCGCCTGCCTGCCAAGCCTAAGAATGCCTGTTCCAAACTCCAGGTCCCATGATTAGCCAGATGCAAAAAATGACGTAAGGGCACAATGCCACACTTTCCCACAAGGGGGTGCACACATCTGGAGTTCATTCACAGTGGCTGAGAGGCCCCTGGAACACCCATTCTCTCTCTCTCTAGCACTCTCTCTCTGAAATAAAAAAAAATGGCTCTGTATTGTAACCCCCAGTACCAGAAATCTGTTACAACCCACATTAAGCTGTTGGTTGGTAAGACTTCTGAGGTCCCCCAAGCAAGCAGGCTTCTGTCAAAACACTTGATTACCTGCCTGAGGTAAAAGGTAAGAAGACCTTATTGTTGAAGACACCACATGGTGCTGACACAGAACATTGAGAGATCTGGCTGAATCTGGAAGGAAGCCAGTTCCCAGATGGTTAGCTTTTATTATGTAGAGATATAAACCGTCCATGCCTATTCTCTTCAATGTTTTGATCATGAGGTGATGTTGTATTTTGTCAAAGGCCTTTTCTGCATCTATTGAAATGATCATGTGGTAGGTAATCTGAGAGCATGGGAATCAGTGGATTCCCTACTTTGCTTCTCTGTGCCCTCCCACTGGAAGTTTACTAGAATCTGCAAACCCCAACAAGCCCCAATGAACCTTAAAGGTCTTGCCTTTCCTTCACAGCAAGGTGAGGTGTGGTTAGGTGGATGCCATCTTGACTAGAAGTCAGGGCTATTTTATTTGGATTTAAACAGTTCCACCTTCTGGTGAGTAAATACATACTTTAACTACATCTGCCTATCATTATTGCATTCTCAGCAGTATCCAGGATTGATACTAGTCAGAATCTAATATGATAGTAGTTGGATCTCTAAATCTCCATGTGATTTGAGAGTCTTATTCATCATCACTAGTTGCTTACAAGAACCCTTAGGAAACCTTGTGCTAGTAAGGAGGGCTCTGGGTGGAATGGGGGACATAAGAGGATAACCTGATGGGAATATGACCCATTTGCAATCTGCTCATATTTTAAAGTTTCAAATAAAAATAATTATTAACAACAACAACAATAATAACAACAAAATAAAACCAAACAAAAAAGCATGTGTTCCAAAGGGACAGGGAACTTAATAAACAATGACTGTTCCATAAGCTGAATGGAGATTGAAGTAAATGGCAGAAGAAAAGGTGTGGACCTATGAAGAGCATGAATTTAGAAAAGTCAAGGGACACTAGATTAAAGGAGATACAATACCAGACCCAGTGTTCACAAATTCAGTGGCTAACATTTATGAGACACCTACTACATTCTGGGTACTCTTTTATGCTTATTAACTCCATGAATCCTTTTAGCAGTTCTATGTAATCAATACTGTTATCATTCCCCAATGTCTTAGCTCATGTTATCCCCAAAGGAGATCCCAAGACAAGACTTTGTATATAAATATTTTATTTAAGAATTGATTCTCTATTCTATGTGAAGAGAAAGGAAGTGAGACAGGGAAAGGAGGAAAAGCAATGCAGGGCTTGTTACTTAGTGAGTGTCTGCTTTGGGCACCCAAGACCCAAATACCAGTGGAGATTTTTTTTAGGCACTGTACAGAATGAGATTCAGGGCTGTCCTATTGAAGAATGAGGATGCCATCTACACCACTGTCATGGTTGAAGATTGCTTCCCAGATGCCATGATGGAGCTCTATGCTAAAAGCATCATCAGGCAGAGACACAGGAAGCAATCCTTGGTACGAAGGTGCTGCATCTGGCCTCTGAGCAATGTCAGCATCTGCTTCACTGAGTTTGAGCTAGTGGTGGACAACTAAGAACAAGAGCATAGAAAATAGCCAAATCCTAGCTCTTAGGATGGAAAGATGTGGCTTACTTTGACTTGAATGAATCAGCTAGTGAGTGAGGCAAAAGGCTCACAATTCAAGGCATCAGAAAAGGTAAGCAGGGGCTAAACCAGGCAGGGTGTTAGAGACCCTCATTTTACTCAATTTGTTGTTTGTGGGAGAAATCTGAGATTCCTCTTTTATTTTCTATCTTCAATACCAAACAAAACCAACAAGATTGCATTTCACAAAAACTCTTGGTACTTCTCCTTTGACGAGGAACCCTAGTCTGGTGCTTAATCCAGTGCCAGAGCTATAGAAAGTGTTCAATCAACATGTACATAAATGGGGCTGGACAGATGGCTTAGTGCTTAAGGCGCCTGCCTGCGAAGCCTAAGAATGCTTGTTCAAATCTCCAGGTCCCACGTTTAGTCAAACGCAAAAGTGACATAAGCACACAATGTCGCACATGCGCACAAGGGGGCACATGTGTCTGGAATTTGTTCACAGCGGCTGAGAGGCCCTGGCATGCCCATTCTCTGCCTCTTCTCCTCTCTCTGTCTCTCTCAAAAAAAAAAAAAAGTGAAAAAGAAATACATAAATGATTTGTAGTTGGCTGGACGGGGGTTCATGTTCCTCATTTTATAGGGCATTCTTGAAACTGTGGAATCCTTGGTAGGATTCAAATAGTTTTAATATAGGAGGTTTCAAGCAAGTACTTAGTCTTTGACCATGGAACAACTAGAGATGATATAGAAGCCCTGGGGATGAAGATGTTTAGTTTTGATCACTTATCTTTAAAAATTATTTATTTATTTTCATGCACGTGTGTGTGTGTGTGTGTGTGTGTGTGTGTGTGTGTGTGGTGTGCCATAGTTTCTTGTCACTACGAATGAATGCCTGTCCAGCTTTATGTGGGCGGCTAGGGAAATGAACCCTGGGATGTCAGCCCCTGCAAGCAAGTGTCTTTAATTGCTAAGCCATCTCCCCAGCCTCTTGACAACTTATTGCACATTTAACAGGACTGTTCTCTGTCGATTAGTCCTCATCTCATTTACATTGGTTAAGTTGTTTTTCATTTGTTCTTTCAACAAGGTATAGGATGAGTATTGCTAGCAATAACACATGGTCACCATTTTTATTGTTCAAGGAGTAAAGTTAATGTAAAGGGGAAATGTGTTAAAACATCTGCCACACAGTCAGGGAATCTCTAGAAAGTGAAAAGCTGTCATGTATAGGGTACAGTTAGGGTCTTATTCTGTCTGAGCTTGTAGTCTGGCAGGGAACATGTGCAAAATAACTGTCTGCAAATCATAGTATGCTGACATTTACCACCAACAAGTGTTGAGTAATGTCAAATGTTAGGCCTGGTTGTACAAGGAAGCAGCAGACATATGCCCGGTGGATTCTTGGAAGTATACTCATTTCCAAAGCTCTCAATGCTTTACTAAGAAATGAGATAAAATATGGAGGGTTGAAAAAAATCACTCAATAAAACATTTTTGTTCACATACTTGTGGTGGAAAAACATGCAAATCTTTGACACCTCACAAACAGATTTCTTAGTATATCTTCCAAAGCTAGGACACAAGCAAAGATTCAGCCACATTAAAAAAAATCTTTTACTAAAATACCAAGCATGCTCCCTCTTATGTCTTTCCTATTACTGAGCCTAGAGGACTTGTTACCCAGAGTTCCATATGGCCCATGTCATAACCCCAATCTCTTCACATCTTCTTCCTGTAGAGACTATTGAACACTTTCTGTTACTTGTTTCCTGCTTTATTATGATGATTAAAACTCTATCGTGGGACTTAACAACTGACAGCAATATGGATTTATGTGCATTGTTTTTGTTTTGTGTGTGTAGTATGTGGCGTGTGCGCACGTGCGTGCATGTGTGTGTGTGTGTGTATGCATGCACACACTTATACATGTGGTGTATGTATGTATATATGTAGATGTGTGTGTACTAAGCATGCATGTATGATGTGGAAGTCAAAGGAGAACATTGGGTGTACTCTTCTATTTTATTTTTCTGACATAGAGTTTCTCACTGAACCTGGAGCTCCCAGTTTTCATTTTAACTGGCTGACTAGGGAGACCCATTGATTTTCCTGTCTTCACCCCACCCTCAGCAATAGGGTTACTGGGATTGCAGGCATGGCAGCCATGCTAGATTTATCTGTGTACAGTGCTCAGGCCCTGACTTTCTGGTTTGGGCAAAGGTAGATATTGAGTAATAAGTAAATATTCCATAAATGTTTGTTGAACAAATGAACAACAATGGCTCAACAAACTAAATGTTCATCATTAGGTTCTTGGCCAAATACATTAGGGAAACGAAAATGAATTATATACAGCCTTTAAAATGACATTTAGAAATAAATATATGTAATTTTCTAACATGGCAATATATTCATTGTACAAGAAGTGTATTTTGTAAAGCGGGCTTCTTACTGCTCAATATGTCTCGCTCTTTATTTGCATATATAGCTGTGTGTATAAAAATATTATTTGTCAGCTGAGGGAACTTAAATTTACTATGGTCTTTTCTATAAGTAATTTAAATTTGTTCTTTGTGTTTCCTCAAACTATTAACAAGTATTTTTGTATGAAAAATATCTAACAACACAAAAGACATTCAAAAATCCTCAGACAGATTAAACAATTGGACTGAACCTCGAGGATTTTGTTAGTTTTTCTCATGTGTTTGTTAGGCTGACCTGCAATGACTGTATTTCAAACTTGTCATTGCATTGTTTGTGACTTGTTGCATCTAATATCTTTATTTAGGCAGCTGCTTTTCAGTGATACAGATTATATGTGTAAAAGGACATGCAGAGCAATATTGCTATAAGCAGCATCATTTTAGCATCCCAAACACACTTTCAAAATCTATCCCAATATGCATTTTCAAATAAACAGTAATTTCATGTAAATGGAAAACTTTGTCTTCTTATTTCAATGAGGCTTTGGAGTTGGGGCTGCTTTCTTTTCTCTCTTCTCTGCCAAATTTAGTATTAGTTTCCATACTTATAAAAATAAACTGTTTGTCCCTTTCTCTCTTGATAAGCCTGAGATCCTCAGATATATTTACAAAAAAGTCCTGTTGTGGCTACTTTGAGAATCTAAAAGGGTAGTTTTTATGAAAATAATGCTCTATATAAGTGATATTCCTCAGGTAATATTTCAATGGTTTCCTCAATATGGATCAGCTCATGAATTCCAGAGAAAGATTAAAAATACATTTTAAACTTCTTTAAACTTTTAAAATCGTAAATTAAATGCTTAACTCTCTTTAAATGTGTGACACCATCCATCACAATTTTATATTTAGACACATAATAATGTATAATCTCAGCTTGCTGTCCACTTGTAAAAATGGGAATAGACTTGGAGAAATAAGCAATTTCCCAACAGAAAATTGGAAATTCTGCCAACCAATTCCAGGTGACCTGCCATCAATCAGTGTTAAATTCTCTGGGGCTATTGTTGAAGGGTACTGCTATTAGTGAAGGGCTTCACCTGGTGACTAATGGTATATAACAAATACATTGAAGAACTATGGAAACCCCTGGAATCTGTAATTGTCTGCTAACTTTCAGCAGAGACCTTTCCTGGCAATTGGGAAATAAAGTGAGATTTTTATAACCTCTTTGCAGCTCTCTTATTAAAATATCTGTTTTTAGAGAAATAGGTGAAATGATTATGCCATGCAATTAAGTTAAATTAGCTGACAAAATATTTCTTTGTGACTAAACTGTTTAATGCAGGCATTTAGAAATGTGTAGTATCAGTTAGAATATGTGAAAATGTGACAATTATTTTCATTCTGAAGTTAAATAAGAAGTCCAAGTTTGCAGTAAAATCTCCTTGTTTTGTATTATTAAGTAATTATGATTAATGTCTGAAATGTAACGTTCCATGGCTCTAATTTCCTTATTTGCAGAAGTGAGTACATTAGGAATTCATTAAAAATGCAAGCTCTTCAGATTCCTGAAAGCTACAAGTGTAGTTAGAACTCTGTGGAGGTTAGGAAGCATTTTTCAATACAGAGTCATGACTGAGGTGAACGAACAGCTGGCAGATAAACTATGATGGATTTCCAGGACTGAAATGAATGGCTAGACAAATGGGTTTGCCCATTGATGTCAAAAATCAAATCCATTTTGATGTAAAAATCTAATTGCAGAGGCATATCTGCCATTTCTCTAGCTCTTAACTACAAAGGCTGATGCAGGTAAGATCAAAGGCTTGGAAAATGGCTAATAAAGTGTGTAAGCCATGGATATATGAAGGCAGCTGCAAATGCGACATTCTTAAGAAGCAGTTTGTCTTCAAGTGGTGAAAATAGTAAAGTCAATCAATTGATTGCTTGATCAATCAATCTGACACTCCAGTAGCACCTGTCTCACCAGGTGGTTGTGAAGATTAGAGGAAATGAAGTACATAAAACACCATGTATTTGTGCCAGCTGGAAAGTGTCACGAAAAGTGATACTCTAGGATTAGTTGTGTGGTCAGTCAATTGGCCTTCGCCTGCTTAGTATGAAGTAACAGAGGGAGGACCTGCATCTGACAGGTCAGCTCTCCTTCTTCTGTAGGGGAAGGGCATTGCTAATCCAAAGCAGGCTGGCATGGGCAGGATTACTGACCAGGGAAGACCCAAGTCTGGACTAATGTCATGGTCTGGGAAGGACTTAAAGGGTTTCTTCGCGAGCAGTCCTGAGTCTGTACCACAGGAGCTCATTAGAAATACAACGCTGGCAGCATGTGATGTGATTGTGAGTGTACAGCCAATGTCTGATTCAAATTAAGAGACGATTTAGAATTGCCAACTTAAAAAATTCCAAGTCATATTCTTTGTGCTTACTATTATTACTAGCACAAAACAGCTGGCATATTGGGTTTGAAAGTTATGCATGAGCCCTGAAGACATTGATATAATGATATAATATATATATATATATGTATATATATATATTATTGATATAATAATGCATAGGATTTAGGGAGGAACACTTAACCATAGTTCAATCAGAAAAATCAAGAAGGAATTATAGCCTAAACAGCAGGCATTTTTCTGTTAGTTTGTTTTCATGTGCTATTTGTGTGTATGTGTTATGTATAGTATGTGGTGTATGTGTGTATGAGTTGTCTGTATGTTTGTATGTGAGTGTATGTACACACACACAGATTCACAGGCCCAGTTCATATGCATGCTGAGGCCAGAGCAGAACCCTGGGTGTCTTTTTTCTATCACTCACCCATGTGTTTCCTTGTGATTGAGTCTTTCATTGAATCCAGAGTTGATATTTTATTAGTCAGACTGGCTGACCAGCAATTCTTTGGTCTCTGCTCCCTCACAGAACTGGGGTTACAGAAATAAATGATTGTGTGTTGCTGTTGAAATGGGTGCTAGGGAATTGAACTCAGGGCAAATTGGGCCCTCTCAGTCCCTCAGGCTTGCATGTCAAGTACTCTTGCCTGCTGAGCTATCTCCTAAGCCCCAAACAGTAGGCATTTATTTCTCACAGTTCTGGAGGCTGGGAAGTCTAAGATCAGTGTTGTGAAGTCTACAATCAGTGTTGTTGGCATGGCTGGATCTTTTTCTTTTTAAATATTATTTTTATATTTATTTCTTTGAGAGAAAAGAGAGGGAGGGATGGAAGGAGGGAGAAAGAAAAAGAGAAAATGGACATGCTAGGGCCTCCTGGCTGCTTGCTGAAAAAGACTTCAGATGCATATGCCACTTTGTGCATTTTGGCTTTATGTGTATACTGAATTGCACCTGAGCCATTAGACTTTGAAAGCAAGCACCTTTAACCACTGAGCACTCTCTTCACAAAAGGATTTAGTTTCTTTTTTCTCTTTGGAAGTCTTGCTATGTAGTCTTGTTAGCCTTAAACTCAAGATCCTTCTGCCTCAGCTTTCCAAGTTCTAATTGGATCCTTGAAAGCTCTTCCTGGCTTTCAGATGGCTGTCTTCTTGTCATCTGACTCTCATATGATGGAGAGAGAAAGGTCTGGTGTCTCCTGCTCTCCTTAGAAAGACAATACTCTAGTCACATGGGCACCACCCTTATAACTTCCTCAACCTAATTTTCTTGCAGGTGTCACATCCTCAAACCAATAGGGGTGAGAACTTCAACATATGGATTTTGAGAGGTTGCATTTATTCAGCACACAAACCCCTTAGGGTTTGAGGGTATATCCTTAGAGCCTCTGAATCATTATAGTTATGTAGAAGGAAAGTTCCAGAAAGGAAGATAAAGAGGCCCCTTACCACTATTTCATAACCTGAAAGACTTATGAAGCAATAAAAGGAAGTCATGATATAAGAAGCGATGAAGTTGGAACCCATGATCACACAGTGAGCTGCAGTGCAAAGATCAATAGGCAAATAGTCAGTTTGGCTATAAAAGCCTTAACTCATGCTCTTCTCTTGTACACACCTATCCAAATCTCTGAAGCTGTTTCCTTACATAAAAATGGAAACTAGGAAAGTTTTTCCCAGTTCACAGAAACAAAATTGTATAATGCATGTGAAGGTGGTAAAAAAAATGAGCACTCAGGGCTGGAGAGATGGCTTAGCGGTTAAGGTGCCTGCCTCCTAAACCCAAGAACGCTGGTTCCAATATCCAGCGGTTCAAATCTCCAGGTCCCATGTTTAGCCAGATGCAATGTGACGCAAGGGCACAATGCCGCACTTGACCACAAGGGGGCGCACGCATCTGGATTTCGTTCACAGCAGCTGAGAGGCTGCTGGTGCACCCATCTCTATCTGTCTTCCTCTGCCTCTCTCTCTGTCTCTCTCCAAAAAAAAAAAAAATGAGCACTCAATGGAAGGAATTATTTCCATCTGTAGAATTTCCTACTGCTGCTTTAATAAGCAACTATAACCTCTCCTATGAGACAGAGGTTATAGACACACATGGCCATGTTTAATGTGAGCCCAGCTATTTAATGTGAGTTCTTAAAATTTGAAATTGGAGAGTCTTAGCCCTCCCCAGGCCCATCATGCTTGCACTTAACCACTGACAGTATCTTCAGCTCATTAAGTTATTTTATATAACTATATTTTCTTTTCTAAAATTAACCTGAATTCTAGGAAAACAGAATTATATTAATGGTTGTCAGAGTTGTGTGGATTCATTAAAAATATGGTGTAGGGCTTCTTCTCCTAATATTAGAAACAAGATAGATTGTCTTGTATTTTAAAAGTTCCCCAAATTCTCTAAAAGTGCTGTTTAAAGAGTACCATGAGCTGCATGTTCTGCTGACCAGACTACAGGTTTACTGATGAGATGGGAGTGGATCACAAAATAATTCTAGGGGCTGGAGAGATGGGTTAGTGGTTAAGCACTTGCCTGTGAAGGCTAAGGACCTCGGTTCGAGGCTTGATTCCCCAGTACTCACATAAGCCAGATGTACAAGGTGGTACATGTATCTGGAGTTTGTTTGCAGTGGCTGGAGGCCTGGGTGCACCTGTTCTCTCTCTCTCTCTCTTTCTCTGTCTGTAGCTCTCAAATAAATAAACAAAAAAAATTACAAAGAAATAATTCCAATGCTGCTACTTCCAGCTGTGCCCTCCACCATCTCTTTTTGGTATGGCTTTACACCAAGAAGCTACATGTTCAAGACTATGGCTAAAAAGCCTTGTCTTATCTAAACTGTCAGAAGGGAAGGCTTCTATGTGGGTTATTGTTTTGTTATAGTTATTTTTCTCTTGAGCGTATAGAGATCATAGCCTGCCTTGTTATGCTTATAAGGACTTAGTCAGGAGGCATAGTGTCATGAATGATGCTTGAGAACACAGGATGAGTGATCCACATTGAATCCTCATCTTGTCCCCTAAAGATGAAGCCCACTGGGAACCCAACAAGGAGTAGAGAAATAGGGCCAGAGAACAGTGCACTCTGGTGTTTCAGTTCTGCTCCTTATTTAAACTAAATGCAAAGGAGACAGAAGCTCAGGAGCTTCAAAATAAAGAAAGGATCAAGCATGATGGGAGCTGGGATAGCTCCTGTCACTGGACTCTGCAGAAAGTTTGCCTTCACACGGACAGTACAAGACTCCGTCCTAGTTGTTCAGCTGATTCTGAGTTCCAAAGGCCAGACCTTCACACATCCCTGTTCTATACCTGCCCTCTGAGGCCTACTTCAGGCAAGCAGGCATAGGGCATAGCTCAGCCTTCTGGGATACTCCTTGGTTTGTGTGGTCAACACACCCCTTTTCTTTACCATGCACTTGAGAACCCAGAAACCCCCAATGGCTCTGAGCTACATGTACACCTCACGCCCAACAATAAACTAAGTTTCTCCTCCCTTTAGTGATCATTATTTCAAATGTGTTCTCAGAAAGAACAACAGGGACATTCAGTCTGGACTGATTTTGTGTGCCTGCACAGTAAGGCCAACTGTGTCCTCTAAGTGAACTTTTAGGGAGAAACCCCTACTTATAATCCAAACCTGCCAATCAAACTCGAGGTCCAACCACCCAAACTGCACCCTTAAAGCATTTGCCCCTAAAAATTCTACAAAGAGAAGCCCCAAACCACTTCTTGGTGCCCTTGAGTACTCCCCACTTCCAGTGGCCCACTGCCCCCTATGTAGTGTATTAAAACCTTTACCATTGCTTTGTTCTTAACAGTCTCTTGCTGCTTAACTCCTGTGTTCATCTCTCTTTAATTCTTTGAATGAGATGCCAAGAACTTGGAAACACCCAAATAGAGACCACATGTTCACTATTCACCTTCTGGGTACAACCCCATGCTGTACAACCATTACTCCGGTGGTTCTTTGATCCTCACTCATCCCAATTGCTAGGTCTCCAACCAAATCTGCCTAGGATACACTTTCGCCTTTTATTATCACTTCTTAATTACTATTGAAGTTGGTCCATGTGAGACTTCATTTAGGAAGGCTTTTCCAAGGCCCAGTGTGTCATTGAGACCTCCAGCCTAATCTCTAAGATGCTTCTGTTGTTGATTTGTGCTTGTATGTATCTTGACTATCTTGACAAAGTTGTCTCCTAGATCCACTACACTATGAGTACTTTAGTGATAAAGTGTGATGTATCCCTCTTCATGCTATACCTGGTACTTAACATCAGGTTTAGCACACAGTAGGTACCTAATGAATTTGTTAATGAAGAAGTAGAGTAAGATCATAAGACCAAGTCCAGGATGCGGTTGTGCTGGTGAAACCTACCTGTACAACTGTCTTTAGAATCATACCTGTTACCATGAGATGAGGCTGTGACAACAGAGAAACTTACTACTGTTTAAACTTGATTAACTCATATTTTTTTCCTAATTAGAAGAAGTCACAGGTAATCATGTTGGCTGTTACAAACTTACTTTAAAGAGATTATTTCATTCCTCCTAGTTTTCAAGAGTGATAGTCAAGTGAGATGTTTATTTTGAAAATGATAGCACATATTATTAATGGTGTCAATGAATCTCTTGCATTGGACCCTTATGTGTCAGGTGCTGTGTGAAGTATACTGGAACAAAATTTAATTCTAGAAACATCTGTTTCATTTATGAAGAGCTATGATTAGAGATGTGAAGGGACTTGCTTTATGTTGCAAAACCACCATAGGTCTTAGGTGGGGATCTGAACTTGGATGCTAAAGTTATGCTTTTAACCATTAATGCAATCTTGCCAGATTTGGTTATCTCAAATGCCAAAGATGTTTTGGTTATACTTTTTATGATATGAACTTAAGTTATAATCTCTATAGCAACAATAAGGGAAAAACACAACTGAAGCAAATAGCACACAGGGACAGGATCATACATGCAAAAGGGAAAGCCAAGTTGATTTAAGAAAATGACCAGTTATGGGTCAGAGTAAGGTACACATTTGACTCCCCAGAGCTTAGCAATTGCCTTCTTCCAGTGCCATTTCACATTGCTCCCCAGACATTGCACTTGCGTTAAGCTGTTTCTAGATCCTTGTATTTATCATATATTTCAGTCTCTGGGCGTCTACACCTATTGCTTTCACCTTCTGGAATGCTGTTGCCATAGATCTGTAAGTGCCTGCAGCATAGTAGACAGTGCATACATATTTCTTTGCAAGCAAGTGCCTTTACCACTGAGGCATCTCCACATCCCCCATAAATATTTTTCTTCAGTAAAAGAAAGAGACAATGGCAGAGTTCTTGTTTACTTGGCACTATTTTTATACTCATGTGTGCCTGTCTCTCTGATTCTACATTTTGTCCATATTATTGCTAATGTCTTGTTACTTATTTTGTTTAAAAATTTTATTTATTTGCAAGCAGAGAGAGAGAGAGAGACAGAAGAGAGGCAGACAGAGAGAGAATGGGCACGTCAGGGCCTCTAACCACTGCAAACGAACTCCAGATGCATGTGCCCCTTGTGCATCTGGCTTACGTGGGTCTTGGAGAATCGAACCGGGATCCTTTGGCTTTGCAGGCAAACGCCTTAACTGCTAAGCTATTTCTCCAGCCCTTGTTACTTATTTTTAAGAATTAATTAATCTGCATGCAGAGAGACAGACAGGAGAGAGAATGAATGGGGTCTCCAGCCACCGCAAATGAACTCCAGACACATATACCACCTTGTGCATCTGGTTTTATGTGGATACTAGAGAATCTAACTCAGGTCATTAGGCTTTGTAAGTAAGTGCCTTAACTGCTGTGCCATCTCTCCAGCCTCTTAGGTTACTTATTATTTATTTATTTATGTATTTATTAGTTATGTAGATTGTGTGTATACAGTCATGCTGGTACCATTGTTAGCCTCCTCCCTATCCTCCCCCCTCCGGAGGCACTCTCCTTATTGGGGAATGTGGGTCCTGCATTGTGGGGGTAGCCATCAGCTATGGGGAAGAGGCAATGTCTCTGTGCATAATGTCCCAACTTGTGGCTCTAACAATCTTTCCGGACCCTCTTCCATGAATTTCCCTGAGCCATGTTGGGATTATTTTAGGTCTACTTCAGTGATGAGATCAAGGGAGCCTCTGTATCTCTGTATCTCTGGTTTGGTAGGAGTTGAGTGTTCTCTGTGCCTATCTCCTTCAACCTTGTCTTGGTACCAGGGTCACCAAGAAAGCAGCACTCTTGCTCATTTCTCTGTTACTCTATGGTTTCATCTGGGGCCCTGGTGAGGTGTGATGTGCTGATTCTCTCCTCAGATTCTGCCTCCATCTGAAAAAGAGAAGCAAATTCTCCAACAGAGAGAGAGGTCAGGACCAGATAAATGGGATCGGCATTATTATTTTACAGAGAATTTCATAGGTGTAGACCCTCTTACAGCCCACATGGTGGGAGCTTGATATTGGAGAGTAGGCTCATTTTTTTGGATATGGTTCTGACTTGTTTCCCAGTTCCAGCTATCAGTTTCATTACATTGAGTGAATCTGTTAGCCAAATCAAGGGCAGCTGGTAACTCACGATGGCTGTGTGCCACTAATGCCCTTGTGTGAGCATCACATCAGGTTGTTTTCTGCTAAGAAGCTTTAGAAGACATGTTGGTTGGACAGTTGTTGGTCACATTCCCCCAGTTGCTCATGTAGCACCTTCTGGTACTAGACAAGCTAACTATCTGGGGACTGTCTCTCTTCCAGATTCCAACCAGGTCACTCCATATTCCATACCAGAGCATATGGTATCTTTGGCAGTAGGGTCTCACCATGAACCTTTGGTGGGTCATCAAGTACTGTGACAGAATCTGTCTTCTTTTGGGAAACTTGTAGGCCTTTCTGATCAATAGTTCATTGTGAATATTAACCATATGCTGGTACTTGGAGTTACAGGCCTATGTCAAGGAAAAAGAAGGAAGCAAAAGATAGGTAATATAGAAGAAAATGAGAGAAAAGAGAGAAGAGGGAGAGAGAGAGAGAGAGAAGCAGGAGGATCGTTAGGTTAGTCTTTACCATACCCTCTCCAGGGCCCTGTGAATCAGGTGTTCCCTCTTAGGACTTGATGAAGGTTCAACTTTTTAGTCTGTCTTTCAGGATATAGTATGTTATGGTGCCATTTCCATTTGGGTCCAGTTTTGTGCCCCTCCCCCACAGCCTTACCATTCCCTCCTGCCCACCCTCCTTATTGTCTGGTCTTTGAGATGCTTATTAGGTATGTCAGTATCTCAGGCAGATTCAGGTTAGGAGCCACAGATGAATGAGACCATGAAATGATTATCTTTCTGTGATTGCGTGAGTTCGCTGAGAATGATCTGTTCCAGGTTTGACTATTTTCTTCAGATTTCATTGTGTCATTTTTTCCTTACTGCTGTATAGAATTCCATCATGTAGATATACCACATCTTGGTTATCCATTCGTCTAATGATGGATATCTGGGTTGATTCTAGTTCTTAGCTATTATGAATGGAGCAGCTACAAACAAGGTTGAGCAAATCTCTCTGAACTGATGCTTTTAGGGTAAAATAACTGGGTCTATTGGTAACTCTATAGTCAACATTTCTATTGCTTTCCATAGTGGTTATACCAGCTTACATTCCCACCAACAGTGAATGAGGGTTTTTTTCATTAGATTTTTAAATGTTTGCTATCCTTACTGGAGTAGGTGGAATCTCATAGTTGTTTTAATTTGCATTTCCCTGATGATTAAGGATGTTGAACATTTTCTTAAGGGTGTGTTTGCCATTTGTATTTCTTCCTCTGAGAACTCCCTGTGCAGTTCTCTGCCCCATTTTTAAGTGGGTTATTTGACTTTTTATTGTTTAGGTTTTTGTGTTCTTTGTAGATTCTAGAAATTAGGCCTCTGTCAGTTGTATAGCTGGCACAAATTTTCTCTCATATTGTGGGTAATCTATTGGCTCTGCTTATTATATGTTTGTTTGTGAAAAAAAATTTCAGCTTCATTAGATCCCAATAGATGTGTGTTTGTTTAATTTCCTGAGCTACTGGGGTTTTGTTCGGGAAGTCTTTTCCCACTCCTATATCATGGAAGGTACCTTCTAGTTTTTCTTCCATAAGTAGCAAAGTTTCTGGTCTTCTATTGAGGTCTTTGATCCATTTGGACTTGATTTTTGTGCATGGTGAGATGTGTGGATCGAGTTACATTTTCCTGCATATGGTTATCCAGTTTGTCCAGCACCATTTGTTGAAGATGCTGTCATTTTTTCCAGTCTACATAGTTAGGGCCTTTGTCAAATATCAAGTAGCTGTAGTTACTTGACCCAAAGTCTGGGTCTTCTATTCTGTTCCATTGGTCTATAATCCTGTTTTTATGCCAGTACCATGTTGTTTTTGTTACTATAGCTTTGTCATATAGCTTTAGATCAGGTATGGTAATGTCTCCAGAGGTGTTTTTTTTGCTGAGGATATGCTTGGATATCTGAGGCCTTCTGCCATTCCATATGAATTTTGAGATCATTTTTCTATCTCTGTGAAGAAAAATGTTGGAATTTTTATTGGTATTGCATTAAATCTGTTTATTGCTTTTATTAAGATTGCCATTTTATCAATGTTAATTCTGCCTATCCAGGAACATGTGAGGTCTTTCCATTTTCTCAAGTCCTCCTCAATTTCTTTCTAGAGTGTTTTTATATTTTAATTGTAAATGTCTTTCACATCCTTGGTTAATGTTATTCCAACCTCTTTTTTTTTTTTTTTTTGCTATTGAAAATGGGACAACATCATTTCTTTCTTTCTCTGTATCCTTGTCTTTTGCATATAGAAAGGCTACTGATTTTTGTGCATTGATTTTGTATCCTGCTACTTTGCTGTAGGAGTTAATCACCTTTATGAGTTTTGAGAGGGAAGTTCTTGGGTCACTTATGTATAGGATCATGCTATATGTGAATAGGGCTAATTTAACTTCTTCCCTTCCAATTTGTATCCTTTTAACTTCTTTCTCCTATCTTATTGCTTCTATGAGTTTGGTATTGTGATCTGCTTCATGCAGGCATTTGAGGTTGGTTGTTTGATTCTTCTGTGTGGAGAAGTCCCTGAAGTACTCTCTGTAGGTTTGGCTTTGTGATCATATATTTGTAAAGCTGAGTTTTATTGTGGAAAGTTTTTCTTTTACTTATTGCTTCCAGTACTATGCTGAAGAGCAGAGGTGAGAGTGGACATTGCTGTCTTGTTCCTGATCTCCTTGAGTCTTTTGTCATTAAGTATTATTTGGGCTTTAGGAGCTTCATACATAGCCTTTATTATGTTGAGATATAAACCATCCATGCCTATTCTCTCCAATGTTTTGATCATGAAGTTATATTGTATTTGTCAAAGGTCTTTTCTGCATCTATCAAAATGATCATGTGGTTTTTATGTTTAAGTTTATTTATGTGGTGTATTACATTGACAGATTTCCATATGTTGAACTATGCCTGCATTCCTGGGATGAAGCCTACTTGATTAAGGAGGTTAAAGCTTTTGATGTGTTGTTGAATTCAGTTTGTGAGGATGTTGGTCAGGATCTTTGTGTCTATGCTCATCAGGGAAATAGGCCTATAGTTTTCTTGTGGCATCTCTGCCTGGTTTTAGGTATTAGGGTGTTACTAGCTTCATAGAAGGAGTTGGGGAGCTTTCCTTGTTCTCCAATTATGTGACACAGTTTGAGAAAGATTGGTTTCAGTTCTTCATGAATGTTTGATAAATTTAGCTGAGAAGCTATCTGATCCTTCACTGTTCTTTTTGGGGAAGTTTTTAATTACCTTTTCAGTCTTGGTGGGTATGATAGGTTTGTTTTGGAGATTAATCTGCTCTGAGTTTAAGTTTGGCAGGTGGTATGTGTCCAGCAATTCATCCATTTCCTCCAAATTATCCAGTTTTGTGGAATAGAGGTTTTTAAATAAGTCCTGATGACTTTCCCAATTTCACTTATGTCTGTTGTGATCTCTCCTTTTTCATTTCTAATTTTGTTTTTTTGAAGCATCTCTCTCTCTTTCTCTCTCTCTTTTTTTTTTTTTTTGCTTGATCAAATTGGCCAGGGGTTTATCAATCTTGTTTATTTTTTCAAAGAACTTTGTTTCATCAATTTTCTTAATTGTTTTCTTAGTTTACAATTCATTAATTTCTGCTCTGATATTAATTATTTCTTTCCATCTGGTGCTTTGGGGTTGGATTCTTCTTCTTTTTCCAATGCTTTCAGGTGGATGGTTAAATTATTGATTTGGGATTTCTTTGTATTTGTTTTGAAGGCATAAATGCACTAAAGTGCTATGATTTTCCCCTGAGGACCACTTTCATTGTGTCCCAAAAGTTTTGGTACAATGTATTCTCATTGTCATTCATTTCTAGAAATTTCGCAATTTCATTTTTTTATTTCATCCACTACCCATTTATTGTTTAAATGTGTGTTGTTCAGTTTCCAGGAGCTGGTGGGATTCCTGATGCATATTTTATTGTTAATTTCTAGTGATACTGCATTGTGACCTGATATCATGAGAAGATTATGTCGATCTTCCTAAATATATGGAGGCAGACCTTATGGCCCAGTATATGATCTATTTTAGAGAGGGTTCCATGGGCTGCTGAGAAGAATGTGTAATCTGTGGATTTTGTGTAGAATGTTCTATTGATGTCCATTAGATCTAGTTGATCTATGGTTTTGTTGAGTTCTCTTACTTCCTTGTTAATTTTCTGTTTGGATGATCTATCTATTGCTCATAGTAGAGTATTGATGTCCCCAACTATGATGGTGTTGGTGGTTATTTCTGTTTTGTTGTCAAGTAGGTTTTGTTTTATGAATTGTGGTGACCATGTGTTTGGTGCATAAAGATTGATGATTGTGATATCCTCTTGTTGGATTGTTCCCTTGATAATTAAGAAGTGGCCTTCTTTGTCTTTTTTGATTACTTTTGGTTTGAAGTCTATTTTATCTGATATTAGTATAGCAATGTCTACTTGTTTCTTATTTCCATTTGCTTGGAATATCATTTTCCACCCTTTCACCCTGAGGAGGTGTCTGTCTTTAGGGGTGAGGTGGGTTTCTTGAAGGCAGAAGATTGAAGGGTCTACTTTTCTGATCCACCCTGTTAGCTTATGTCTCTTGATGGGTGAATTAAGGCCATTAATGTTTAGGGTAATAACTTTGAAGTTTAATTCCTGCAATGTTGTGGTGGTTTGGCGTTTTCTTGGACTTGAAGTTTTTTGTACCTTCTATGAGTTTGGTATTGTGATCTGCTTCATGTAGGCATTTGAGGTTGGTTGTTTGATTCTTCTGTGTGGAGAAGTCCCTGAAGTACTCTCTGTAGGTTTGGCTTTGTGATCATATATTTGTAAAGCTGAGTTTTATTGTGGAAAGTTTTTCTTTCACCATCTACTATGAGGAATACTTTTGCTGGGTAGAGTAGTTTGTGTTGGAAGCCATAAGTTCTTAGACTTTGCAGTGTTCCATTCCAGGCCCTTCTGGCTTTTAGGGTTTCCACTGAGAAGTCTGAAGAAATTCTGATGGGGTTACCTTTAACCTGATGGGGTTAGCCTTAACTGCTAAGCCACCTCTTCAGCCTGGGATTACCTTTATATGTAATGTGTTGTTTCTTTGTAGTTGCTTTTACAAGTTTCTCTTTGTTATTGATATTGAGTCTTAATAATAATATGTCTTGGAGAATTTCTCCTTTGATCCAGTCTGTCTGGAGTTCTGTTAGCTTCTTGTAACCTAGTGGGGCTTTCTTTTGAGAGAGTGGGAATATTTTCTTCAAAAATTTTGTTGAATAAATTCTCCATGTCTTTGGTCTGAATTCCTTCCCTTCTTGTATCCCCATGATCTGAATGTTGGCACATTTAAGGGTATCCCACAGTTCCCTCATGTTCTGTTCACAAAAATTTTTGAACTTATTGAAACTTTTGGATTTACTAACTGTTTCTTTTATTTTGTCTTATAGTTCTGAGTTTCTATCTTCTACATGGCTAATTCTATTCTTGAGAGCTTCTATAGGTTTGGGCTTGTTCAGTTTGGACTGTATTTTCTATTGCTTTTTTTAGTCCAGGCTGACCTGGCATTCACTATGTAGTCTCAGGGTGGCCTCAAACTCATGGCAGTCCTCCTACCTCTGCCTCCCAAGTGCTGGGATTAAAGGCATGTGCCACCACGCCCAGCCCTATACTGCTTTTTTAATGTATATTTTCCACCCCTCTGTTGAGTTCCCTTTTCACTTTCTTAATGGTTCTTGGAATTCATCCTTGCATTTATTTTTGTGTTCTTTGAGTTTAGCTAGCTGGTTATTGAGGTCTTCTTTTTTTTTTTTTTCCTCTCCTTCAGGTTATTTAACTGTCTTTGGAGCCCTTCCTGATTCTTTTTTATTAGGTCTAATCTAGTGAGGACAGCATTCATACAATTATTGGCCCTTTGTCAATTTTCTGCATGTTCTGCTATTTTCCTGGCCTGGGTTGCATTGCTTATGTCTTCATTTTGGGGGTTCTTATCCTATTATCTTTTCTTTCTTTTTTTTTTTTTTTAATTTGAGAGAGACAGAGAGGGAATGGACATGCCAGCCCCCTCTCAGATGCTAACTCCAGACATGTGTGCCCTTTTGTGTGCATGTGCGACATTGCATGCTTGCATCACTTTTGTATCTGGCTAAACATGGGACCTGGAGATTCACATGGATGTTTTTAGGCTTCAAAGGCAGATGCCTTAACCATTAAGCCATCTCTCCAGTCCCCTATTGTCTATTCTATGTTTTGATTAGAGACATCCATTGTGGGACTGAGCAATCTTGTTGGATTTACTTGCATTTGATTTTTCATGTTATTCCTTTTGTGCTGTGGTCTGTCCATCACAGTGAAGGAATCTTATTAAATTTAGAAGAAAGCTGTAGTTTACCCTTAACCTGGGTCCATGCCTGGGGCATGGGAGCAAGTGGGAAGGCCTTTGTGCATGGAGCTCCATGGGTCAGGAAAGCCTAGGTCAGGGCAGGGAGTGGCAAATGCTAGCCTGTTGGCCTGGTCCACACAGGGGTGTGGTGGTGAGTGGGATGGCTTTCGTGGGTGGAGCTCTGTGGGGTGGGGAAAGCCTAGGTTGGGGTGGGGTAACAGCTAGCCTGTTGGCCTGGGTCAGTGCATGGGAGTGGGAGGAGTGGGAGGAGTGGGGGTGGTACAGTGGTGGTGGCGAGTGGGACGGGGTTCATGGAGCTCTGCAGGGGTTAGTAAAGCCTAGGTCAGGCTAGGGTGGCGAATGTTTATCCTGTTGACCTGGGTCCACGCACAGGGGGCAGCAGTGAGTGGGATGGCTTTCGCATGGAGCTCCACAGGAGAAGGAAAGCCTATGTTGTGGTGGGGCGGGGCAAACGCTAGCCTGTTCAGTAGCAGTGAGTACAGTGAGGTTCGCTTGCTGAGCTCGGTGGTGGCCGGAAAGCCTAGGTCTGGGCGGGTGAACGCTAGCCTGTTGGCCTTGGTTGGTGCAAGCAGGGGGTGGGGAGGGGAGAGGGAGTGGGGTGCACGGCGGTGGCAGTGGCTGCGAGTGGGACGGGGCTCTGTGTAGAGCTTAGTGGGTGTGGGAAAGCCTAGGTTGGGGCAGCAAGGGGCGAATGCTAGCCTGCCAATCTGGGTCCATTTAGCCTGTGGTTAGTGCAGGAGGAACTTGAAGGGACTGGGGGACTGGTGTGCTACCCAAGAGCATGGGACTCAGCCAATTCCCTACTTTGCTCCTCTGCACCTTCCCGCTGGAGGATTTCCTTTGCAGCAAGAGCTTCTGGCACACCCATGCTCTTCCTTTCATTAAAACAAAACAAAACAAAACAAAACAAAACAAAACAAAACAAAACAAAACAAAACAAAACAACCACATAACCCTAAATGTCTTGCCTTTCCTTCCCTGCTAGGTGAGGCATGGTTAGGTGGATGTCATCTTGACCGGAAGTCCCTCAGGTTACTTATTATTGAGCATACTCCACCCATTGAATATGCAGAAGAGGGCGAGGGGAAATGAAACAATATTGAGTATCTTTGATGTGCTGCATTCTTACATATTATTGTCCCTTAAATCATCAAGATATCTCTTTGTAACCATTTGCAAACATACAGTTTGAATTTAGAGAATTTAGTGATGTTGTCATAGCTAATAATACAAAGATGCAGCATTGTAGCCCAGATTTATCTGATTCCAGAAGCCATCTTTTTTCCAGTGTACATGAGTAACCTGTATTTATGAAATTATGATAGAAGAGATGAAAGAATAAGGACAAATGTTAGGATATGTCAATATAGATGCTTACATAAGGTGGACCTCATTCATTTCCTCCAGTTGATATATCTCCTTCCCTATTTTGGGATAATTAGATCAGCAGGATCATTTTTGTAGTGAAGTCAAGATCTACCTTTGTAGAGTGTTGAGGAACAAGAACTAGGGATGTATTTTCACAATAAAGGAGTGATTGCAGCAAAGATAAGCCTGATTTTTCTGCTAGTACAGTTAATAGTAGAGTAATGAAGGTAGAGAGGTGGGAACATTGGTCAACTGATCTTCACAACAGGCTCTGGGAACCACAGGTTGATGTGTTTAACAGGAGGCAGAGGTAGGAGGATCACCGTGAGTTCAAGGCCACCCTGAGTGAATTCTAGGTTAGCCTGGGACAGAGTGAGACCATACCTGGCAAAAACAAAGTAGGAATCTGTCGTTACTCTATCCCTCAATGATATCTTGGTCTTGGGTTAGCACATTCAGAGGAACATCTCCATCCTTATATGGGAGGGATGAGTTTTAGACTAGGTGGATATGCATTTAATTCCCAGGAAGATCTTTGACTTGTTAGCTGATTGACATTTAGCTTTATGCTCAGCTTTCCTAGTCCCGCGTCTTTAACAAGAAACAGAGTCTCTAACCCTGGACTTATGTGAACTAACTTCAGTAATGCTACAAAATGCTTTTCACAGAGAACTGATTTCTAAAATTATATGTGTGTGTGTTGTTACTAATAATGCTATTAGTAAGAGCAAAAAAAAATCATCTATTATAACAATAAAGTTATGAAAACAATAATGGTGGATTATTTGTCCATAATTTATAAATCATGAAAGAGAATTAATTGTAATTTATTTTTCACAAAGTGGTAAAGTGCACAAGGAAAAACAATTTAGTTAGGTGGCATACTATTTATGCACTTTATCTTAAAAGGAGACATTCCTTTAATAGATACTTAGTGCCATTATGGATTGTCCTGTCTTCCTTTATTTGTTTGAATAATTACTTTAAGACTGAGGCTTATAGAAGGCTGATTAAAAATCACCAATAATTCTGCTTTCTTCCTGCTCTTCATGTTATCTAATAAGGTGTGAAAAACAATTATATCTATTAATAAAAAGCTGGCTACATAAACAGCTGAGCAGTTGGTATCATTGCCTATTTTTTCCCTCCTCACTTGACCTGGATTTTCAAGATAATGAATGGCCACTTTTGTGACAGTAAATAATTGAGCTGTCTTTTTGAAGCCTGAAAATTGGAAAATATGAAATAAAAAGTAGGGAGAGAGAGCCCTCTTAGTAGTTTGTCCTTCAAGCATGAGAACCTGAGTTTGATTTCTACAACCCACATGGAAGCAAAAAAGTCAGGTGTGGTGGCATGTATTTTTAATCCAGTGCTGGGAAGTAGCGACAGGAATATACCTGGAGTTTGCCAGCCAACTTAACATAATTAGGTGAGTTCCAGACCAGTGAGAGACCTTGTCTCAAAAAAAAAAAAAAAAAAAAAGGATGGCGTTCCTGAGGTAGGATTTCCAAAGTTGTCCTCTGGTTTCCACATGCACATACACACATGTGCATCTTTCCCAAAAAGGAAAATACCAAAAAGGAAAAGTGATTTCAAACTTCAAGAAGTCACAGATATAGGTGCTGCATACTAGTTTCATCCTCAGCCTGAGGCTGCTGCCACACCTTCCAATCTGGGTTCCTGTTCCAACTGTGCAGCCTTGAGAAAAGCAGGCAGTAACAATTAAATACATTAATGTTAATACTTACAAGGCATTTAAAGAAACCATTTATCAGAACCAGGATGTTTCTAGAGTGGTGTTTGTCAGCGGAGACAGTGAAATTTGTCCTAATGACAAAGAAGAATGTGGTCAAATTAATCAAGTAATAGCCAAACTTTTGCTTTGGTAAGAAAAATTAGGCATTCAAACTAGAAATCATATGCAAGAGTACACATAGAGCTGGATTAAGGCAGCTGTTGTAAGGTGTTTCAGAGAAGAATAGTAACAGCTACCTATGGAAAACTGAACCTCTGAGTCCTCCTGGAGGCTGATTCCCCTTGTGTACTAAAAGCCTGAGAGTGTGGCAGTAAGCTTTTCTCAAAGGGGCTCTTACTTCATTTAAAAGGCACAGTCACTGAGTATATATCACATCTATATTATCTACTTTCTCTCCATCATCAGTCTGCTATCTATCATTTGTGTATTTCAAAATGTGGAGGCAAATCTAGATCACTCTAATTTACTCTGTAATTTAGCCTTCGAAACTTATTCTAGATAGAAGTGATGTTGAAACAGAACTATAAACATAACTTTATATCATCCAGGCCTATGGTTAATCAGCTAAATAACCTTGTTGATTACTCTCACTCCTTAAGACAAAGTTTCTCTGGCCCAGTGCTATTGTAGTCTGAGAATCAGTAACATCATCATCACTTGGGAGTGTGCTAAAAGTGCGAAATCTGGTACCACTGGAGATAGCCAGTGGGTAAGAACACTTGTTGTGTAAGTACAGGGCCTGGGAGGGCATGATTCACCCTGATTTCAGTCCCTAGCACCCACCTAAAAAGCTGGGCATGGACCAGACCTTACGACTCCATAATTCCACTTATGCTATTTACCAATGAGACATATAAAATATACCTACAAAATGTAAAAGTGTTCATAATAGCTTCATTTTGTGAAAGTATAAGACTAAAAACAACCCAAGTGCCCATCAACAGGGGAATAGACATATAAACTGTGGTATTTTCACACAGCAGCACATCAGTCAGCAGTTATATGGATCAATCTTAGAAGGTTATGGGTTATATTGGGAAAAGGTGCCAGACACCAAAGTGTGCATGTTGGTTATTCCAGGTACACCAAGTTGTAAGTCAGGCAAAACTAAGACAGTATGATACAAAATGGAGCAGTAGTTGCCTTTTGGGGTGGTTAACTAGGAGAGGGAGCATTGAGAACTTTCTGGAATACTGGGAAAGATTCTATAGCTTAACTGTATTATTAGACAGGAAGTTGTAAAACACATCAGAATATAGTTAAAACATGAGTTCATTGAAAATGAAAACAATAAAGATAACCCTACAAAAATATACCAGGCCCCCATGTTATAAAGTAATGTAAGATCAGTTTAGAGAAAATTCATTAGGAATCTATTAGGAATTCTTCATTTGTAGCCTCACACATGTAATTCCCCGAGATGAATTGAAGTACAACCTTAAATGAGAAATGGCATTACCCATCATTTACTAGTTAGGTGCTTTGACCAGCAAAGCCACTGGGTTCCTCTTTACCCATCATTTATTATCTTCTGACTTCTAAGAGGGAATTTTATTTTCAAGTTCCTTTTGAAGTGTTTAAAAATTAAGAGCCGGTTCCTTTGGCTCTTTCTCCTTTCTTACTCAGTACTCCTTTCCACTAAACTGATCATGCTGAGGGGCTTCATTCAGCATGCTCTAGTTGAATGCCTATTGTTTTCTCAAGATGATCTTTAAAGAGATGATAAATAGGTGTTAACCTGACATTTTAGAGCTGGATATCCTCCATGCCATTGAATAACCTCTTGTACCTGTGGAAATCACACATGGAGGGCAGCTGATTGAATCAAAGTCATTATTGGATGCTTGGGCCTACATCTTCTGAATTCCAATCAAATAGTATATCATTGAATTACATTAATATAGTCCTTGCTTTTAGAAGATTTATAATCTGTTTGCCATGTTCCCTTGTGCAAAAGCTAGAGATTAATTACAACCTAAATAAAGAGGCAGGAGACTAGGGAAAAGTGATTTAATGTTTGAGCATCTATGAGATGCCAGAAAAATTTCTGTTTTAATTCTCCTTGACATTCCCATATCACAGTTGATATATACAAGGCTCAGAGGGTTTTCACAACTCACCTGGGGTCACAATGGTGGAAGAACCCAGGTATGTCAGCCCCAAAGGCTTTCTGCGATGTGAGGTTGTATCAGTTAAAATCGTTTTAGGAAGTGATTTCAAAAAGAAAACACTCAGTGGATGAAATTGCCTACCCTCGTTTTCATTAAGGAAACAGGATTGCAAAATTACTTTGGAGAAGTAGAGAGAGCGGGAGTTGCATGATACTCAATGAAAGAGAAGAGGAAGACAGAGTTAGAGGATCCATTCATCTTTATCTTTTTCCATATGTGTGTGCATGGGTATACATGTGTTTGCATGTATGTGGGTGCAACTGCACATAAATGTATATGCATGTGGAGCCAGAGGGCAACCTTGTCTGTTGTCTTTAGGAATGCTGTCTACTTGCTTTGATTCAGGGCCTCTTATTGGCTTGGAGTTCACTGATTTGGCTAGACTAACTATCCAGTGAGCCTTAGGGACAATATCTGTCTCTACCTTTTCAGGGCTAGCATGATAGGCATGCTGGGTTACAGGTGTGTGCTGACATACCCAACATTTTTATATGGGTATTAGGGATTGAATTCAAGTCCTCATGCTTGTAAGACAAACACTTCACACATTGAGCTATCTCCCCGGCACTTTAAAAGAATTTTCTTTTGTTCACTATTAGTGACATAGAACTTCTAATCAAGCATTTAGTACTATATTATTTGCCACTCAGTAAATGATTTTTCATTTCAATTTGCCTCCTAGGTGTTCTCTGTCAGGCAATTACTTTACCCAAAGCTTTTCAGAGTCGGAGAAAGCAAAGGTGCATTTCTTAAAACCACACTTGCTTGAGAGCTCAATTTCAGGTAAGTAATATCAATTAACTGGGTTTTCTTCTTCCTTCAGCATTCAGACTTCTTTCTTTACTGTCAGTGTTTCCTAGTGAGCACGAAAGAGATTTGGAGCCCCATGACCCAAGCAATCTCCCTTCTTATCCAGGAATAAGAACATACTTTCTCATTATATCATATTAGGTTTATAGAACATTAAAACCCCTTTACTTACTTGGCTACTTGCTTAGTTTACTGTGTTTATATGGCTGGCAGTGCCATTAGCTGGAGCATCAATACAGTAGATATGATGGGCATCAATGCTGTTAGAATCCAAGATTTCCAAGGACATTCAGACCCACCTGCCTGAGCAAGCACAGATGGATGGCAAAGCCTCTTGGCATGCCTACAATATGCTGCATGGAGATGCTTAGGAAGAAGCCTCCTCAAGGGAGTCAATTGATAGCATTGTGGTGGGAAGAATTCTAAAGATGTCTCTGAGATTTCTGCCCTCTAGTGATTCACTTGAGTCTAGGTACACCTGGGAAGGGATTTTTCTGATGAAATTAAGGTTACCAATCAGCAGATTTTAAAGCAGGAAACAAATCTATCATATTGGGATGCCTCCAGTGTAATTATGAGCACTGGAAGGGAAGTAGAAGAGCCAGAAAGATGTTGCAGAGGAAGAGGAGACAGAATGAAATACATGTGACATGAATGCAGAACAGGTGACTATGAGGAGGAGGGAGGGGACCAGCAAGAAGGAAAGCAGAGGTAATGAGGGAGGGAGGACAGTGATGGAGACACATGAATAGGAACAAAGTATGATGACATTTATGTATGAAAATGCCACAATGGGGGCTGCAGAGATTGCTCAGTGGTTAGAGGTGCTTGCTTGCAAAGCCCACTAGCCTCGGTTTGAGACTCCAGTATCTACATAAATACAGGCCCACAATATGGTCCGGGAGTTTATTTACAGCAGCAAGAGGCCATGGTGTGCCCATTATTTTCTCTTGCAAATAAAAAACATTTTTTAAAAGAAAATGCCATAATTAAATATGTTACTTTGTGTACTATATTAAAAAACAATTAAAACATAGAGCTGGAGAGATGGCTTAGCAGTTAAGGCACTTGCCTGCAAAACATAAGAACCCAGGTTTGATTTCCCTGTACTCACATAAACCACATGCACAAGGTGGCACATGTGTCTGGAGTTTATTTACAGTGGCTAGAGGTCATGGAGTGCCCATTCTTACTCTCTCTCTTTGAAATTAATCAATCAATATATACAATTTTTTAGAAAAATTAAAAAATAGAAAAAGAGGAAGCAGAGGAGGTGAGCTTTGGGAAGAGGACTTGTCTCATTGGTACTGACTCTCACCTGCTGGGATACTACACACCACATGTGGTGAAAGGCCCCTGGCAGCTCAGAGTGGCCACCAGTTGACAGATGCCAAAAAAATAAGATCTCAGTCTTGTAATCTTATAGACCAGAATTCTGCCCACAAGTGAAGACACCCAGGAGCAGATTCTTCCTTGGAGTGCCCAGAAAGGAACAAAACCCTACTTACTTCCTGGGTTTCTACTGTACACAACAATGGCATAATAAATAGGCATTGTTTCAAACAATCTCATCTGTGATGCTTGGTTATAGTGGCAATTGAAAAATTAATACAAATTTATTTTTTATTTATTTTTTATTTTTGGAGAGAGATACAGAGAGACAGAGAGAGAGAGAGAGAGGGAGAGGAAGACAGATAGAGATGGGCGTGCCAGCAGTCTCTCAGCTGCTGTGAAGGAAATCCAGATGTGTGCGCCCCCTTGTGGGCAAGTGTGGCATTGCGCCCTTGCGTCACTTTGCATCTGGCTAAATGTGGGACCTAGAGATTGGAACCAGCGTTCTTAGGCTTAGCAGGCAGGTGCCTTAACTGCTAAGCCATCTCTCCAGCCCTAATACAAATATTTATAATGGGGAACTGAACAATCACAACCCCCTTATGGTATTTTTAGCCACCCTCCTTCATATTTTAGGATAAGGTACCTTTTTTTTTTTTCCAGAAAACTGGTCATTTTTTCAAAAATTCCAAGTAAAGTGCATCTATTTTCTTTTGTTTGAGGGTACAGAGGTTAAATAATAAAATGCACATTGAGTAAATGACTGAAATTACTATGTTTACCTTTGTCACCTCCAAGATTTCCACTCCTCCACAGACTCTGAAGGGTTAATTCTCCAAGTAAGGACAGTTAATAACGTTTCTCATTGCTATAACAAAAAACCTAACAAGAACACCTTGATGAAGAAAGTCTATGTTGACTCACGACTTGAGGGGATGCAGCCCATTATGGTGGGAAGGCTTGGTGGCAGGAACATGTGGTGGCTGGTCACGGTGTGTCTGCAGTCAGGAAGCAGAGAGGTGAATACTGGTGCTTATCATCAGCCTTTCCTGTTTCTTTTCTCCACTTTATTCCATTCAGACATCCAGCCTACATTCAAGGTGAGTTCTTCCTTAGTTAAGCCTCTAAAAATGTCCTCACAGACACATTCACAGGTGTGAGTTAAGTCCAGTGAAGGTGACAATAACCATCACAGGAAGTTTCTAGAAGATTGTTGTTTAACTGGTCACATTAAGTAAAAGACACTGCATTTGTTTTCTAGGATGCTATAGCAAATTGCTGCATGGTGGATGGCATGAAACTATAGAAGTTTATTGTCGCAGTACTGGAAGTTCAAAATCAAGGTGTCAGCAGGGTCATGTTCTCCTTTATGGCTTCAAGGTTCCTTTGCTTCTTTCCATCCTCCTAGCTTCTGGTGGTTTCCAGCAATCCTTGGTGTCTTTTGACTTTCATAAATATCACTCTTTGCTTGTCAAATGGTGCCTTCCCTATATGTCTTCACATGTGCTGTCCTCTGTGTTTATGTATGTTTTCCTCTTTTATAAACCGTGTGTGTGTGTGTGTGTGTGTGTGTCTGTGTGTGTGTGCTCCTGTGTAAGTGTGTAAAGGTCACAGGACAACCCTGAGTGTCAGTCCTCACCTTCCACCTTGTTTGAGGCTGTGTCTTTTGTTGTTCATCTCTGCAAATGTTAGGCCGGCTGGCCTGCAAGTTTCTGTGATGCTCCTGTTTTTACCTTCCATCGTGCTGGAAGTTGGCTGGTATTATTGAAGATTATTCTGTGTCTGGCTTTACATGGTTTCTGGGGATCCAAACTCACAAGTGTTGCACACTTGTGCAAACAGGCACTTTACTAACGAAGCAATCTCAACAACCCTCCTTTTCCTCTCCTTAAAGGATACCAGTCATTGGGTTATGTTGTGATTTCATCTTCACTTTACAAATTAAGTTAGCAGATTCTTTTCTCAAATAAGGTCACATTCTGAGGTTGCAGGTGAACATGAATTTGGGGGAGGGGAGACACTATTCAAGCCAGACAGATGTGATATTTGTCTCTTATGTTAGCTTTGAAAAGAAAAAAAAGCCAAGGAGACATTTCCAGGGTCCAAACTCATGGTGGTTCTTTAGTTAAACATTTCCAAAGATACTTGGTATCAACTCATTGGGTGATTTTTACCTCTTAAGCTTAGCTGAAATATTTGACATTATTTTGAGACAATAGAATGAAATTCATCTTTTCATTACATACTTCAAGGGGACAGTGATACAGTCATACAGTGTGGAATTTGAAAGTTATCTATCTCACAGAGATCATAAGAACTTGTGCAATGCAGCTGTTTCCTTCTCTGATAAAATAGCAACAGCACCCCCCAAACACAAATACACAGAAACATCCCCACTCTCACTGGTCTGATTTATCCGTATGTGAGGCAGAAATGGAGCTAATTTCTAAGACTGTAAGAATGATGAGAAGTCTTTCACAGAAGTAGGGTATATTTAACATTTGGTTAATAGTCCAAAGTTAAATTCACAGTTTATTCTTATTGTGGAAAACCTACTGTATTTCAGTATATCACAAATGCTCACATGTTTAATTTATATAGACTTTATTAATAATTTCTACTCTTACATTAACTTGCAAGGTTAAAATATTTAGATAAAAGGAACCAAAACTTACAAGTTCTAAGTATTTAGTCCTTTGTATTTGCCCGGATATTCCAGGATGAACTACTTCACAGTAGATTAGCATATTTTCACTGATGCTATCTACTCAAGATGCTGAGATTGTATGTATATATACTGTGCTAAATGCTTCAAATTACCCTTTGAAGAGAACAATGGTATCATTAAAAAAATCAAACTGGTAACCTCTTCAATCCAGTTTGTCCTTTGCAAAGGCTCTATAAACCTGGAGAAACATACCGTGTTCCACAGGGACAGTAGTGTCGGTTCTGTGTTCCGTCTTGCATCCTGACTTTCCTTGTTTCCCCATGTCTCGCTTGTGTCCAGCGTCTTCGTTTCTGGTCTTGTTCCTCTTCCATTCTGACTTTGCCAAACCCCTTCAGGAGAGGCACAGCTCAGAGCTTTCTTGGCTTTGTGATTTCTGCTTTACTTTCTTCCTGACTAGTGATCTTTTTTTTTTTAATTAGTTATCTGTATAATGTGTATACAGCAGTGATGGTACCATCGTTAGCCTTCTCCTTGCCCTCCCCCCTTGGGGATTGTGGGTCTTTAGCCATCAGGTATGGGGGTGAAGCAATGTCTCTGTGCGTAATGACCCAACTTAAGGCTCTAACAATCTTTCCGCTCCCCTCTTCCGTGAATTTCTCTAAGCCATGTCGGGTTCATTTTAGGTCTATTTCAATGATGAAGTTATGGGAGTCTCTGTGTCTCTAGACCTCTCTGGTTTGGTAGGAGTTGAGTGTTCTCTGTGTCTATCTCCTTCACCCCTGTGATGATACCAGGTTCCCCGAAAAAACAGCACTCTTGCTCATTTCCCCAATAATTCCATGGCTTCAGCTGGTGAGGTGCGATGGGCTGATTCCTCAGGTTCTACGTCCATCTGAAAAAGGGAAGCAAATTCTCCAACGGAGAGTGAGGTCAGTGCAGTATACATGGGTAAGCATTATTGTTTTAGAGAGAATTTAATGGGTATAGGCCCTCTTGTATCCCACTATTGGTGGGACCTTGATATTGGAGAGAGAACTCATTTTTTGATATGGTTCTAACTATTGATCTTTTTTTAAAAAAAATTATTTTAGAGACAGAGAGAGAGAGAGAGAGAGAGAGTTGGTGCTTCAGGAACTCAGCAACTGCAATTGAACTCTAGAAGCTTTCACCACCTACTGGCACGTACAACCTTACACTTGCCTCACCTTTGTGCTTCTGGCTTATGGTTATCTGGAGAGTCGACCTCAGCCTTTTGTAGCAGCTGTGTAGACAGATGTTAGCAGAACACCTCACTTCTCAGAACACGTGGGTCCTTTGGACTCCCTATCTCTAGTCTTGCTCTATTCCAATCTGTTCCCCAAACTGTACCCAAATATATCTAATAAATTAATCTGATTTTGTGATTCCTATTGCCTTCTACATCATTGATTGATGTGGCTTAGGAGTTCTTCTAGAGCTGTCCTTTGCTTTTCACTCTGATTTCATCCTTTGAAACCCTTATCTGAGGCCCCGTTCTGTGCCCAGTTACTGTAGTTCCCCAACTGTGTTACCGCTAGGCCTCGATATTTTTTTCCTTTTCTGTTGGATACTTTTTTTTTTTTTGGTTTTTCAAGGTAGGGTCTCGCTCTAGCCCAGGCTGACCTGAAATTCACTATGGAGTCTCAGGGTGGCCTTGAACTCACGGCGATCCTCCTAGCTCTGCCTCCCAAGGGCTGGGATTAAGGGCATGTGCCACCACTCCTGGCTTGATACATTATTTTTTTTCCTATGTGTATTTAGCACATATAAATGTGAAAAAAAGTCATGGTCTCTAGGTGTTATGGTTTGAATATTAAATGTCCACCCCAGGCTCATGTGTTTGAACACGTGATCACAGGCTGGTAGCACTGTTTGGAGAGTTGTGAAACAGGAAGTGGAGCCCTGCTGGAGGAAATGGGCCATTAGGAGCGAGCTTCAAATTTTTATAGCCTGGACCCATTTCCTGTCTGGTTATCTTATCTGCTGATGCAATGACACCAGCCATGATAAACTGTGTCTCTTCTTAAACTGTGGGCTGAAATAAAAAAACCCTCAAGTTGCTTCTTGCCATGTACTCAGTCATATCTATGAGAAAAGTAAATAATATGTGATGACCCAATATTTGAGGGCTTCATTAGAAAATTCTTCAGCCCTCACAACCCCTTAAACATACCTAGTTAGTGCATATAACTGCACATCATTGATATGGTTTTTGTGTGTGTGTGTGTGTGTGTGTGTGTGTGTGTGTGTGTTTGTATGTGTGTGTATGCTGATGCACCCCTTCCCACCCCCACCCCCGCCCCATGTGTGTTCACCTGCTGCAACTGGTGACTTCCGCCATGGCAGCTGGAGGAGAACACAAGAACATTAGGTGCCCCCCTTCTGTCACTCACTGCCTGCTTTTCCTTGCAATGGAGTCTTTTAGTGATTTCAGAGCTTGTCATCCTGAACCCCAGTGATTCTCTGTTTTCCACTCCCCACAGAACTGGGTTTACAGACATGCATGATCATGCCCAGCTGTTTTTGTGTGCCACTGAGATTTGAACTTAGGTGGTCTCAGGCCCCCTGCTTGTGCATGAAACATGCTTAGCTTCTCCCCAGTCCCAAGTGGTGGCACTTTTAAGAGATAGAGTCTTGTCTTAGGTCACTGGGAACTGTGCCAATGGAATGGGTAGAGATGGTTCTCATGAGCAGATTGCTATAAAAGATCCCAAAGTGGCTCAATACTTTGTTCTGGTTTGCTCTCTCAAAATATGATGGAAGATGGGTAATAATGAAAGTACTGTCTGCACAAATACAATCTTCTTTATATACACTCCTAACATCATGCCAGTAGGCTCTCACCAGAGGCTACACCAATGAATTGAGCCACCAACTTCTATTTTTAGCTTCTAAAGCTGTGAGCTGAATAAGATGCTTTTCTTTATAGTTAGCCTGCATATAGTATTTCATTACAGTAATACACACTAGAGTAATGCAGTCCTAATACTCTGATAATTTATCCTAGCTTACTAAGGTTTTTAAAAAAAGTATTTTTATTTATTTATATGAACACAGAGAGAGATAGAGAGACAGAAAGAATGGGCATGCCAGAGCCTCCAGCAGCTGCAAACAAACTCCAAGAACTTGAACCACTTTGTGCATCGGGCTTTACGTGGATACTGGGGAATTAAACCCTGGTTGTTAGGCTTTGCAGGCAAGTACCTTAATTGCTGAGCCATCTCTCCAGTCCCTTTTTATGTAAGCCTGGATATGTCTTGTTCCCTATAAGGTACATAGAAACCAAGAAATACCTAACAAATTGAATGTATGATTATGTGGATGACTTTTGTATTTAATAAGCATTGCAATTTCTTCTAATTTCTATGGCCCAAATTCATGGATGAATCCTAGAAATGCATTTTATAAAACAAAATAGATACTTTGGGGAGAGAAAGGCTACTGGTAGCATGTAAGAGGATTTCTGGTACAATTTTGGAAAATTCAGTCCAGATATCAGAGTGTGAGTGTTAATAGACCACCCAACCATGAGCACTATGAATTCACAGCTCCTCATTTGCAGGTCTCCACTCAGACAGATTAATACTTGTGTTTTCTATAAGCCAGGTACACATTCACAAACTGTGCTGTTAATGACGAGTGGAGTCATTTTTGATGCATTTGAATCAGAATGCTTGCTGGGCCCAGTTCATGCTTGTATGATTAACAAATAATCATTTTGCAATGTGGACTACCAGTGCTTTGTTTGGACACAATAGTGCACTGGGAAAGGAGGTTGCGCTATGTTTCTATTGATGGAGAAGAATATGGAGCAGTGTTATTCAGTCTTTGTGGGGTTCTGTTAAAATGCATTCTGTGGTGCTGGAGGGTCTACATTTCCAATAACCTGCCAAATAACTCTAAGAATCCCACTTTAAACAGCAAGTTTAGACAAGAAGAGATGCACCCTTTCTTTTTGTCTGCTTTCCTGCTATTATTAGCCTTTCAAAGTAGATGTTGGGAAATGTTCTAGGATGATGCAGATGGGAACTTGAGAGACAAGATCCTTGGTGACTGGGCTAGATGAAGAGTAAAGGGGGTTTGTAACTATTCTGTCATGTCAGTCACACAGAGGCATGGACAAATGGGCTCTTCTCTCTATCTTTCTTCTTCAGGTTCTGAAGCTGCAGAGTATTAAGACAATATGAAAAGTTGTTGAGGAGGTTAGCCTTAGGTGTTGACTGGACTGGATAGAGGGAAGCAGAGCTGGCTTGTGTTCTGGGTGGGCATTGCTGGAGGACATGAGTGTGTGAGTCAGAATGAGGAAGACTCACTCTCAATGTGGGTGACTCCATCCAAGTGGCTGGAGGCCCAGATGGAACAAGCAGGCAGATGAGGTGTGGATGGTCTCTTTTCTAATGTTGAACTTCCTTCTTTTGCCTTGGACAGCAGAACTCCAGGTTCTTTGTCCGTCAGCTTCTGTTCTTGTGCCATAAGCCTTCTGAAGCTCTGGGGCCTTCAGTTTTGTGCTGAGAGTTGCACCACTGGTTTTCAGGCTTCCTGACTTGAACTGAGCCACACGCCCACTTCTCTGGCTTTTTGATTAGAGATGACTGCTTGAGAGACTTATCAGCCTCCTTAGTCAAGCAGGTCAATTACTTTGATAAATTCCTCTGTCATCTATCTATCTATCTATCTATCTATCTATCTATCTATCATCTATCTATCTATCTATCATCTATCTAGTATGTATGTATGTATTATCTATCATCTATCATTTATCTATCTATCTATCTATCTATCTATCTATCTATCTATCTATCTTGTATGTATGTATGTATATGTATGTATGTATGTATGTATGTATGTATTATCTATCTGTCTGTCTGTCTTATTGTTCTGTCTTTCTAGAAAACCCAAAATACATTTTTACAAGTTTTCCTCTCTAACCAAGAAAATGAAAGAAAGAAAATTCCTCCATTGAAAGAGTGTTTTCTTTAAACTCCTCCCCAGCAAATAAGCTTGTAGTTAGGCTCTGCCCTGGATAATTCCACTGCTTAGTTCTCTCTGGAGAACACACTTCTATAACTCCTTCCAGATCACACTGCAAATGAGAGACATGAATATAATTCAGAAAATGTAAGCATTTTTTTCTCCATTTCCTTTGGATTTTCAAACTTTGTAAAAAAAAAAAAAAAAAAAAGAAAACTACTTTACCCTTTGTCTCCACTAAGAGCAACAATTCCTATGCTATCTGCCATGCACCTGATTACAATTTAGGGTTGAGATTTCACTTGAAAATTTAACCTTTGTTGTTTTATTTAACACGAAAAGCCCTTTAGTTCTGAAGGCTCATAAGGAGATTCATGATCTTTGGCTTCTTGTGTGGTTATTAGCAAGCAGGACTAAAATCTCTCCCAGTAGCTAGAATTGGAGAATTGGCTATGGTATGGTCAACTCTAGCATTTGTCTCCATTATTCCTGAGGCAACAGCTTCTCCAACTGCTATCTATTTATTATCTGTCTGTCTGTCTATTTATCTACCATCTACTTATTATTTATCTACCTATCTACATCTATCTATTATTTTTCTATCTATATCTAACTATCATTTATCAATCTATCTAACTACCTACCATCTATCTATATTTATTATCTAATCAAACTAAATTTTCACTTGATGTCAATCACTTAATTCAGAAAGCTTTTGCATTTCATCCATGTCTGAAAATGAACACATTGTATCTATGATGTCCTTCATAGCTAGTTCATGAATTTAATCAGACTTTACCCTCTTTAGTAGTTTAGGTTTTCAGCATTTGTCTCAGAATGAAGTGGACCTATAAGATTTAATGGCCTGATTAGGGAGATATATTCAATGCTCCGACCTTCATAGTAAGGCCCACATTTACTAACTGCATCCTATGTGCTGACATCATGCTAATTACTTTAAATTTATTGTATAGTTTACTAATATACCAACAATAATAACTAGGCTAGATGGGGGCATGTTTATCTTTTGCCATCATCCAACCAGCTAATTTATAGACCTTTGAGAAATAAGGAGCAAACAAAAACCAGAGTAATATTTAGGAAAAAATATAACCAAACCACTTAAGGTTATGTAATCAGCAATGGTTAAATAATAATGTCAGATTGTTGTTGACATAGATGCTTAAACAGTAACCTCTACTTCCTACTATCTCTGCACCTATACTGTACTGCTAAGGTTGGGTCTTCATGATATAGTATCACTTTAAAAATGTATCAATCCCAGAGGCACTGCCTCCCCACAATACCTGACTGCTGCTCTCTCAAGGCATAACCCACAATTCCATGGGGAATACCAGCAACCCCACTGAGGAGGGCCCCCATCAGAATGAGGGAAAAGATGGGATGAACACATGATGTTTCCATACAAAGTATATCTTCTTCTTTTTTTTTTTTTTTTTTTTTTTGGTTTTCCGAGGTAGGGTCTCACTCTAGCTCAGGCTAACCTGGAATTCACTATGTAGTCTCAGGGTGACCTCTGAACTCTTGGCAATCCTCCTACCTCTGCCTCCCAAGTGCTGGGATTAAAGATGTGCACCACCATGCCTGGCCCAAAGTATGTTCTTAATAATAAAAAAAGTAACATGAAAATAACATTGAATAACTTTGTTCTATCTCTTGTTCTGTCAGAAGACTGATGGGGGATGAAGAAATGGCTCAGTGGTTAAGGCACTTACCTACAAAGCCAAAGGACCTAGTTTCAATTCCCCAGGATCCATGTAAGTCAGATACAAAAGGTGGTGCATGTGTCTGGAGTTCATTTGCAGTGGCTGGAGGCCCCAGCGTGCCCATTCTCTCTATATATATCTCTCTTTCTCTCTGCTTCTTTCTCTCTCTCAAGTAAATAAATAAATAAATAAACCAAAAAAACCCCTTTTTTCTTTTTTTAAAGAAAAAAGATTGATGGACACTTTGGAGACTGCCTCCTCCTTCTTCTCATCCTCCTACTTTTTTCCCTCCTTTTCCTCCTCCTTTTTCATCAAGAATCTAAGTAGCTTAGACTGGTCTTGAATTCATGATCTTCCTGCCTATATTTACATTGCTGTCTTTCCAAGAATTTATAGATTATATAATGACAAGTGTTGAGATTTTTGCCTGCATGCCTCTTCCCCCCCGCTTCCCCTGAAGTGCCTCTTTTACTCTTCTTACTCTTCCATCTCACCTTTCCTTGGAAGGTTTAGAATTTTCTCACCAATCTCAGCCCAGACCACTTTTTCATCCTTCTGTGACCCCATGATTCATGTTTATGAGTCTGTCTCAGTCCTTGTATGTTAGGAGGCATACCATGGATTCACTGCAATTTGAAAACATTCTGTTTTGAAAACTCACCCAACACAGTCTCCCTGGTCAGCTGCCGAGTCCTGCTGTATCATTGGTCTACTGACAAGTTAACAGTTGTAAATTAAGTGAAGTGCTTGTCCTAACCATGGGAAGCTGAACTTAGAAGATATTTTATCAAAATAAATGATTTGAGTTAAATAATTTCGGCTGCTGTGTGACTTAATTATAGGTAACAGTTTCACAGGGAGCCCAGATGGTTCCAGGATGCTCATGTTCTCCCAGTGAGTGTTTGGTCATAGGAATGCCATCAGTCAACTTACACTATGACACTACAATATATGGAGACCTGGTTATAATAAAGATCATCTAATTTTTTCTTCTCAGAAATGAGAATGAAAAGTTAATGGAAGTCCAAATTCTAAGCTTGGGTGTTTTTATTTGGATGTCATCAATAAATTCACTGTGAAAGCCTCTAGCCTATGAAATGATGATGGCTGAGTAGATAATTTCACATTTTGATAACCAATAAACTTAATTATGGATATGTAAACACATAGGACTTTTTAATATTTTCATTTATTTATGAGAGGGAGGGAGGGAGAGAGGGAGAGGGAGAGGGAGAGAGAGAGAGAGAGAGAGAGAGAGAGAGAGAGAGAGAATGGGCATGCCAGGGCCTCTAGCCATCTCAAACGAACTCCAGATGCATGCTCCACCCTGTGCATCTGGTTTATGTGAGTTCTGGGGAGTCAAACCTGGGTTCTTAGGCTTTGCAGGTGAGTGCCTTAACTGCTAAGCCATCTCTTTAGCTCAATACACAGGACTTTAAGGAACTCATAACAATAGCTACAATTGAATGCAGATTTATAAATATAGTTTGACATTTAATCCTCAGAATATCTCTCAAGTTACAAATAAGAAAGTTGACCCAAGATATCTACTATCTATCTATCTATCTATCTATCTATCTATCTATCTATCTATCTTCTGTCATCTTTATTTCTATCATCTGTATCTATCTAATCTTTCATCTATCTATCTATCTTCTATCTATATATCTATCATCTATCTATCTAACCTGTCTACCTACCTATCTATTTTTTTAGCTCCTGATTATTTCTTTAAGGTTCACTTATGGCATGTAGAGGGTAACTCTTGCTTATTGTTCACTGTGCCATTTCTGCTCATCCGTTTTGTCCTATTTCCTTTGATGTTTTCTGACTTTTTCCTAGTTTCCTTATCTTGTTATTAGTTCTCACATTTCTTGTCTTTTCTCACCCTTGGACTTGACACTGTCTCTCTGGATATTGACTGTCTTCCCTCTAAGTCATAATTTGTGTTAGCTCTCTATGACATTTTCTCATGCTATGATGGAAAAATAATCTTGTTGAAATGTCAGTGTCCTGGTAACATTGCATCACACTTTGGTCCAGGAAACATCCATCCTAGAAAAAAGTATAAGTATTTGTCTTGCTACAATAACTTAGTGTATATAAGATCTCCCTAAACAAATCAGAACATCAAATACAATATCACATGAGTTTATATGAATAGCTTGAATTATTTTAATGCACCCATGAAATGATTATTATTTATATGCTTGAGTATTCTAATGGAAAACTGCTTTCTAAGGCAACCAAATCCATTTCTATTGCATTCTTTTAGAATGCTTTTCCTATTGTTAAATAAAATTATCTTTGGTTGGTATAAATTTTTCCATCCAAGTACTATTCAGGCTTGACCCTACTTAGCTTCTGAGATCAGATGAGATTGGGTGCATTCAAGGTGATATGGCCATAGACCATTGGGATAAATTCTATGGCATATCACCAAATAGAAAAATGACTTTCTCTTACACAGTGTAATATTTCAACATTGTGAATAATTCTTAGTTTACTAAGCTAAATATTTCCACTTATCTTTACCATTCTTTATAGGAACTGATTGGAAACTCAATGTCCTTGTCTGCTGTCTGGTAAGGTTGGAAAGACTTCTCATTTTCATCAGTGTAGTCCTTCTGGAATCATGTGGACCTGTGTGATACTTCATTTGTCACACAAAGTCTGCATGCAAGGCTTCATGAGGAGCTCTGTACATTCAGTGACAGAGGAAGAGATGATTGGGACCTGTTTTAGACAGCTCTGCATGCACAGTCTAGTGGCATCATCCAAAAGTGGACAGCTGCAGCACTGTAGCTCCTCTCTGGGCCATCCTGGAAGCAGGGGTGAAGGGAAGTCCTTCCTGTGGGCACAACTTTGAGAAAGGCAGCTGATATTGTCTTTGCTTGGAAGGAAAAATGGTAGACATTCAAGGACTTTGGTCAATGATTTGGTTGGATGGTTAGAAGGAATATGGTTGGAAAATTGGGGACAAAATTATTTGGATTGACTTTATTAAACGTGCAAAGAATGTGAATATATTTGCATTTTTTGTGTCACCACACTCATAGCAGAGGAAAAAAAAAATAATCAAGTGGATAGGATAATCTGTTCTGTGGGTACCAGTCAGCCCGTTTTTTCTGTCATCCCTGTTAGCACGCAACGGGTTCGTGAACAAAGTTGACTATGGTAATAGAGTTATGTGGGTTTCGTTCCGTTCCCATTTCCCCGGGATCGTTGGCTACTGATGTCCCAGGCAAGGGAGAGAGGAGTTGGGAGGGAAGCAGCAGGGTCCTTTCTGGCTGGGCGGGTGAGTGCGACAGGCGAACACAGACGGGGCAACGAGTACCCGGGAGACCGTCTGATGGACAGCACTCGTTTATATACTTGGGGAAGGTTGAGATGGCACGTACAGACTATATGGCAATCAGATGCATGGTTTATGGGCTGTTATCTAGATAGCAGAAGGACTAGTAACTTTAAAGCTATGGGGGAAGGATAAGGGAAGGTAGGGGGAAGGGCGGAAGAGGAGATTAACAGGAGGCTGTGACTTCAAAACTGTGGGGGGTGGGAAGGCTACGTGACTTTAGCCACATGAGGGTCTCTTGGGCAGCCACAAGGTCAGGAACTGTAGGGGGCAAAGTCTGACTTATGGAATGGTCAGAGCCTTTTGGGGCCTGGGGGGAGCACCTCACCAGTTCTGCCCACTCTGGGCGATGACAGCTCACTATACCCTACAACATAGGGAAGGCCATTACCATCGCCAGGGACTTCCTGACAGAGGGCCAGCTGCAACCCCACAGCCCAGGGTCCCTGGCCATGTCCAATAGTTCAGGCCAGCCTCCTCGCAGATCCAGCCTGTTATTAGCAAGGCCCAACAGAGTTATATGTTATTTTACACTCAGCAATGTGGACGTCTATTCATCAAGGCTGACGCATGGTCACTGCTGAATGCGCAACCAACCATCAGCAGAGATCAACACTGAATGTCCAATATGGCACCATTCCCTGAGTGGTCAGCCAGTTACCTGGTGGCAACTTGATTATGTTAGTCTGCTTCCATTATGGAAAGAGAAGTGTTTGTCTTGATGGAATACACACTTTGGACATGGATTTGTCTTTCCTCCGTGGAAAGTTTGTACCTAAATTATCATCTGTACACTTGAGGAATGCCTTTCTACCATTACGGTATTCTGCACAGCACTGCTTCTCTGATTAAGGAACACACTTCTCAGTAAAAGAAGTGAGGCAGTTGGCTCATTGTCATGGAATTCACTTGTATGACTGTAGTTACCACCATCCTGAAGAAGATGGCTTGATTAAATGATGACAGGCCTCTTATTCTTTTCTTTTTTTTTTTTTTTTTTTTTTTTGACAGGGTCTTGTTATGTATCCAAGATCGACCTTGAACTCACCATCCTCATGACTCTGTCTCTCAAATGCTGCAATTACAGATTGTACTGTGATTCCCAGAAAGAATGGCCTTCTACAAACTCAGTTCCAGTGCCAACTGGACAGCAATGTATTAGAGGTCTAGAATAAGGTTTTACAGAAAGACGAATATGCTCTTCATGAGTCCAGTATATGGTGCTATTTTTCTGTTATCCAGGACTCATGGATCTGGAAATCAGAGATTAGAAATTAGAGTGGTATAAATGATCATGGCCTCTGGAAATTCACCAATAGAACTTTTGTTTTCTGTTCTTGTTATTTCATTCCCTACTGGCCTAGAAGGCTTAGTTCCATGGGGAAGAATTCCTCCTCCATAATTCCATGAGACTAGAAGTTAAGACAGTTACCTGGATATTTGACCATAGCTCTTCTCATAGCTCTGCATTAATTGGTAGTCACACATTGAGTTAAGGGGTTATCTGAAATAACTGATTCTGAGGACAAGGGATTTTGAACTGCCATAATATAATGGAGGCAAGCAATATTTTGGAAGACAAGAGATACCTTAGGGTATCTTTCCCTATTATCATGCTGTGTGATTAAGGTAAATGGAAACTACAAATCAGTTCAAGTAGGGTTATGAATGTTCCATATCCTTAAGGAATGAAGGCTTGGGTCACCCCACTGAGTGAAGAATTATGACCATCTGAGGTGTTCACTGATGGCAGGGGGTGTACATAAAGGGTAGAGGAAGAAGGTAGTCACAAATACTGATGACAACCGCATGACAGTTTACAGAAAGGAAAACCTATAATTGTCCTAAATACTCTGCCTTATTTTGTTACAAATGTGTGTGTTTTGTCTTCTTTCTGATTCTCTTACCATATAAGACAAGCTGTATTGACTTTCAGCTTCTGTTAATTTCATGAGCCAATTCTTTTTAATGAATTTTTCTGTATGTGTAATTATAACAATATAATTAATTATACAGTAGTTTAAAATTATATTGTTATATATAACATGATAGATATGTTTTAATTTTATTATATATTTATTATTTTTGTTCTCTTTCTCTGAAAATCTGACTAATCAAACTTATCATGATTGTCACAGACTCTAAGCATTCTTGTTCACTCAGTGTGAATGAGGCCTTATTTGGTTACAGGTTGCAAACGTTCTAAATACAAACAAATTACCAAAACAAGAGAGAGGACTTTATATTAGGAGCTTACTGTGATATACTTGTTTAATTAAGCCTTGGAAAGAGCTGGATCCCAGGACACAAATTCTTAGATGTTTTAAACTCAGTGCTCTTGTTTCAGTTGAGCACAGAACAGAGCAGAGGACTATTTACACTTTCAGCTTTTCCCTCTAAGTAACTGAGTTCATACCCTATTCTCATTTCTTGCTGACATATTTTTCTTGCACCAACCTTAAGATTTCAGTTGAATTATAGCTTGAAGTGACCACAGTATTACTACTATTTTACATTTTAGTTTCATAGAAAGCAGGTTTCTCAATACATTCAATGTTCCCCAAACACTAGAAAGGTTAGGCTAATTATGTTACATCCAAATGATGAAACATAATGGGCTCTTCAAAATCATGGATGGAGAATTTGTAATGGCATAGGAAAATGTTGATGATATAATTTAAGTGAAAATTGAAGGGCAAGAAACTGCCTGACCCATGTGTTTCCAATTACATGAAAAACCAAGACATTGACATGCAAAATTGATATAAAGTTATTAGTGCTTCAGTATGGAGTAAAGACTGTAGATGATTTTTAGTTTTCTCTAAATATCTTCCTAAAATTTCTATGGGGAACCTTTTTTCCTTTCATAAAAAGTAAAATGTAGGACCACCACCTTGGGCTCTTCTGGAGCATCCTCTCTGCAGTGGAGGCCCCTGGATTGGTGGGGAGGGGCAATGCTAGTGTGTAGCCTGAACCAGGAGATCCACATGGCAAGCCTGGGTACCATGGAAGCCAAGAGGTGGACCTTCAGGGGCATCACCATTAATTTCTCAGCAGAGCAGTGGGAATGTCTGGATTCTGTTCAGCAGAATTCATACAGGGAAGTGATGGTAAAGAACCACAGAAGCCTGTTCTCCACAGGTAATACTGACAACAATCATTCTGAGCTTCTCAAGCATGTTTTCATGAGGTGTCTTCTCTGGACATGTGCTGGTATATTTTCCAGGTGAAAAGCTGTGATTTCTCATTATACCTGAGACTTTTCATCCCAACAAAGTACAAGACATTCAATTCCAAAGGTGATAAGGAGAAAACATGGATGTGGTGGACCCTAACAATTTACACTTTAGGGAAGAATGGGAAAGTGTGGGTGAGAGTGAAGCCTGTTATTGTGGACATAACCAATATGTGCTATCAATACCAAAATGTCTCTGCCAATAGAGATCAGGAAAAGGAAAACATCTTAGAAAAACTTCAAGTTATGTTAATTACTTTATTATTATTGTTTTAAAATATTTTTATTTATATTTATTTATTTGACAGAGAAAGAGGGGGAGAGGGAGAAAGAAAGAGAGAGAAAGAGAGAGAGAGAGAGAGGGAGAGAGAGAGGGAGAGAGAGAGGGAGAGAGAGAGAGAATGGTTATGCCAGGGCTTCCAGCCACTTCAAATGAACTCCAGACTCATGCGTTCCCTTGTGCATCTGGATAATGTGGGTCCTGGGGAATCGAACCTGGGTCCTTTGGCTTTGCAGGCAAATGCCTTAACTGCTAACCCATCCCTCCAGTCCTATTTTTGTTATTTTATTTTATTTATTGGATAGAGAGATAAAGAGGCAGAGAGAGAGAGAGAGAGAGAGAGAGAGAGAGAATGGGTACACTAGAGCCTTCAGCTGATGCAAATGAACTCCAGATGCATGTGCCACCTTGTGCATCTGGCTTATGTGGGTCTTAGGGAATCAAGCCTGGGTCCTTTGGCATTGTAGGCCAAACACTAACCCATCTCTCCAGCCCTATGTTAATTAATTTAAAATATTTATTTATTTGAGTGAGTGAGAGAGAGAGAGAGAGAGAGAGAATGAATTGGCACACCAGGGCCTCTAGCCACTGCAAACAAATTCCTGATGCATGCACAACCTTGTGCATCTGGCCTATGTGTATCCTGGGGAATTAAACCTGGGTCCTTTGGTTTTGTAAGCAAGCATCTTAACCACTAAATCCAGTCCTGTTAATTACTTTTGAATATCCAATCCAACTCTTTCTCTGCATAAATGTCCGTGGTAATCTTTGAACTCTACTTTTCCTCTCAAAGAAAATTTGGAAAATCCATAAAAAAAGTCTAGTTCATGATTCATTTAATAACTTCGACAATTTGAAATGTATCATCGGATTAAACTAGCATTCAAATATTTTTTTTTTTTTAAACATACTAGGAAAAGGGGTATTTTTTTTTTTTTTAAAACATTTATTTATTTGAGAGTGACAGATGGAGAAAGAGGCAGATAGATAGAGAGAGAATGAGAGCCCCAGGGCCTGCAGCCACTGCAAACAAACTCCAGATGCATGCACCCCTCTTGAGCATCTGGCTTACGTGGGTCCTGAGGAATCGAGCCTTGAACCGGGGTCTTTAGGCTTCACAGGCAAGCGCTTAACCACTAGGCTATCTCTCCAGCATTCAAATATTTCTGTAAACAGATTTGAAAATGTGGAACACATTTCTAAATATAATTAGCTTGAGAGTTCCCTGACAAAAGTTCATTATTCCCAAGGTAGCAAACAACTCCTTGTGCCAAAATATCCAGTTTCAATGAAGGTGAGAAGGACTTTTCTTATCCATCATTGCTAAATCACAATGCAGATATTGATATGTGGGAAGTAGAGTGCGTGTTTAATGAACTAAGGCAAATGGCTGGCTGGTCAGAGTACTACCATAAATAATTACCAGGATAGTTATATTGGTGAGAAAATTTATGAAGGCATTGACACACACAAAAACTTTAACCATGGCTCAACTTCTGATAAACAACAGTGTATTCCTTTTCCAGAGAACCTTTACAAAGGTAATAAATGTGGGGAAGTCTTTCATCAGCGCTCAAAAGGCGTTCATTGGTGTGTTTACCATCATGACAAGGCTTACAGGGCCTGGAGAGATGGCTCAGCAGTTAACATGCTTGCTGTAAAGCCTAATGTCCTAGGTTTGACTCCCTAGTACCCATGTAAGGCCAGATGCACAAAGTGGCATATGTGTCTGGACTTTGTTTGCTATGGCTAAAGGCCCTGACACACCCATTCTTTCTCTCTGCTTGCAAATAAATAAATAAAAACTTTAAAAAAAGACAAGGCTCACAAATGTAAAGAATGTGGCCACACTTTTAGTCAAATTTCAAACCTTACTCAATACCAGAGAGTTGAAAGTGGAGAGAAATCCTACCAGTGTAAAGAATGTGGCAAGGCCTTTAACAGTTAGCAGCACTTACTGCACACCAGAGACTTCATACTGGACAGAATATAAAGAGTGTGGCAAGGCCTTTAACAAGAGTGCAAACCTCAGACAAGAATTTATACTGAGTAAAAGCCTTACAAAGGGAATAATTGTAGCCAAGCTTTCATCAAAGCTCACACCTCATTCAACACCAGAGCTTATCTTAGAAATTGTAAGAAATCCTTTACTAAGTGTTCCAATCTTAGATGATGCCATGTAATTTATACCAGAGGGAAGGCCTACAAATGTGAAGAGTGTGGTGAAGCCTTTGTTAATGTGCCAAACCTTACTCAACACCAAAGTATTCATACTGGGAGAGAAACTCCATGAATGCCAAGAAGGTGGCAAAGCCTTTAGCCATTGTTCAGTCCTTCTGGAACAGCAGAGAGTGGGCCATGCTGAGAAACCCTACAGATGCAGGTCTAGGGAAAAGCTTTCTCCAGGTGTGCAAGTCTCATACTTCCTCACAGACTTCATACTGGAGAGACGCTCACCTAATGCAAATAATATGGCAAGAGTTTTAAAAGATATTTATTATTTTTTTAATATATATATATATTTTATTTATATTATTCTGATTTTACATTCATAGTATTGGTTCCATTGTCCTCCTCCCTGTCCTCCCTCTTCCAAAGGGACCCTCATCAATGGGGAATGTGGGTCATGCATTGTGGGGGTAGTCAAGAGTTCTGGGGGTAGGCCCCAGTCTGTGCATAATGCCCCAACTTGTGGCTCTAACAATCTTTCCGTCCCCTCTTCCACATGTTTCCCTGAGCCACATTGGGGTCATTTTAGTTCTGCTTCAGTGATGAGGTTTTGGGAGCCTCTGTGTCTCTGGATATCTGGCTTAGTTGGAGTTGGATGTTCTCTCTGTTTATCTCCTTCAGCCTTTTTCTGGTGTCATGATCGCCATGAACGCTGTATTCTTGTCCTTCCCCCCTGCATTGTTCTATGGTTTCAGCTGGGGCCCTGGTGAGGCGTGATTAGCTGATCCTCCCTTCAGGTTCGTTGTCCATCTGAAAAAAGATAAGCAAATTCTCCAACGGAGAGAGAAGTTAGTACTAGATAGAAGGGATGACCTGTGGTAGTTTGAATATATGTCCCCCAATATATTTAGTGTTTTACTAGTTATAGTTTGCATCTGCAATCACCTTGCTAGAGGCAATGTCACTGGGGGCCGGTCTTAAGGTGTTAATGGTGTGGGTTTGAGATTCCATTGTAAAGATATGCAAATGTGCCTAGCAGGAGTTCCTGAAGTGTGCTGTGTGACCTTTTGGCTGTAGTTTTGCTCTGTGTGCTGTGGTGGCTGGTTGGTTTCTCTCTCTCTCTGCTTGGCCCTGTGGAGAGCAGGCCGCTTCTCTTGCCATTATGGAACTTCCCCTGGATCTGTAAGTTTCAATAAATAACATCCCTTCCTCCATAACTGTGCCCAGTCTGGAAGTTCATCTCAGCGAACCTGAAGCTGTCTGCTACATGACCATATATGTTTTGGAGGGAATTTTATATGCGTTGGCTCTCTTCTAGCCCACATTTGGTGGTATCTTTCTTGATCTTGGAGACTGAGCTCATTTTTTGTACCTAGTTTTGACTTATTTCCCAGTTCCAGCAATGAGTTTCATTCCACTGAGTGGATCTATTAGCCAATTAAAAGATATTTATTTATTTGCAAAAAGAGAGAGAGAGAGAGAGAGAGAGAAACAAAGAGAACAAATATGAGAATGTGTACATTAGAGACTAGTGTCACTGCAAACAGACTCCAGACACATGTGCCACTTTGTGCATCTGGTTTTATGTGGGTACCGGGGACTTGAACCCAGGCCATCAGGCTTTCTAAGAAAATGCCATTAACCACTGAGCCATCTCCCCAGCTCAAGATTTTAATTCAAATTTCACACCTTATTCAACAGAGAATTCATACTATATACACACCTCAAACATGTAATGACTGGTCAAAACATACATTTTAGATAAAAGGAAAAATATATTTATACTGTAGAAAAAAAAACAAAATTTGAGCTGGGGAGATTGCTTGCTTGCAAAGCCTGTCAGCCCAGGTTGATTCCTCAGTGCCCATGTAAAGCCAGACACACAAAGTACCACATGTGTCTGGAACTTATCTGCACTGGCAAGAGGCTCTGGGGTGCCCATTCTATTTCTTTCCCATTCTCAAATGAAATAAATAAAAATATTTTTAAAAACCTCTGCAAATGCAGAGTATAACAAAACTATTATTACTCCAGATCTTGATATATGCAAGCAAATTATTAGCTTAGAGGAATCCAGTGCACATAGAAATGTGACAATCTCTAATTTTATTGGACAACATTAGTGGAAACAAGGAAATTTCACAACTATCAGACAATAGTGCACATAACTCATGTCTGAAAGGATATGTTTCTTATTAATATAAACTTAATAAATATGCTCACTTGAGCTAGACATGGTGGTGCACACCTTTAATCCCACCACTTGGCAGGCAGAGGTAGGAGGATTGTTTTGAGTTTGAAGCCAGCCTGAGACTACTTAGTGAATGCTAGGTCAGCCTGGGCTGGAGCCAGATCCTACCTCACCCTCTCCAAAAAAAAATTCTCTCTCTTGGAAAAGACAAAAACTATATTAAACCAAAAGCATAATATGACACTGTAAGTTGAAGAAATATGAATTGTGATTATGAGAAATTATAAAAATGAGATTGTGTAAAAGGATTAAAAGACTGATTATCTTTTTTCTTTTTCACGTTCTCTGTTCACAGTGTTGAACCCTTATAGGAAATGATTCATCTTGATATTATATACAAGGTCCAAAGTGACATTGGATAAATTTTAATTTATGTCACCAGTCTCAAGATGTATTGGAGAGAAGACATTTAAAAAGAAAAGCACTTTTATGGGCTGAAGTAGCCTCTGAGGTGACTTTTAAACTCTAGTTTTTCTGTGATTCTGTAACCTACTCCAGCATGGTTCAATTAAAAGCAGCATAATGAAGGGAATAAGATTCACATCGAAATTCACAATGGTGTATGTGTTTACACATTCTCAAGGCTAATTGCCATTCCTGAGCATCATTTAATGTGCCAACACTCTTTAAGGAGGGCTTATAACTTCATGTGTGAACTTTCTCATTAGGATGGGATCAAATTAGCATAGATCTAAACTTCCAGACATAAAAATTCGAGAGCAAGTAAACATTCTTCATTGTAAAGCAGACATGAATCCAAGCTACTTTGAAAGAGTTTCCTCTTCCATTTTCTTTTTCCTAAAGTTGGAAACTCTGCTAGTCCATTGTTCTCCTGTCTTGTTTAACACGTCTTGTGTTGGTGCTGAATTTCTTCCCACCTCTCCTCTGCACCCCATTTCACTTTCTTAGTTATAAGCTTGGTGCGGTGAAAGCTTGCCTCAGTGTACCAATTATCAGCATTTAAGATGAAACCTAGCCACAGATTACACAAATGAAAGGAGCAAAAATAACAGCATTTTGTATAAACAAGGGCAGAGAGACAATTTGTTCTAGGCAGAGACAAATGAAGTTAAATTCTACCCAAATTACCACGTGTCAAGCTAATCAGGGAAGCGTTGTTTCTCCAGTGCTATTGTGTAAAAGTAATTGAAATGACATTTTATAAAATTTGGCAGAGGTAAAGTTTTTTATTTTTTTTATGGCAGGCCCAGAAACTTTGGGATAGTTCAGCTCACCCTAAAAGCTGCTCATATTGTGTGCTCAACTGAAATAATTGGACAGTGTCACTTCAGAATGTATTTTTTCTGCTTGAGAGAATCAGGCTCATCTCTGGAGGTTCAAAAGTAAAGCCAAGTATGTTAAAGAGAACTCCCAAATCTCCAAGGCTTTTCTTGTAAGGAGCATTCTGTAACATGGGATTTTTTTTTTTTTTGGTTGTTTATTTCTGTTTCTTTGTATTATCCATCAGTATGCTCATTTTGAAATCTGCTTACTTGTCTTATTTCATATAGAATGTACATGAAATGTCTTGGCAATGAAGTGACTTTCTCAAAAAAAATTATTCGTGTCTCATTCAGAGATTCATTTAGGTTTTTATCGGGGACAGTTATTATGTAAGAGACTAGAACAAAGATGGATAATATATTCATTCTTTTTGTCCCTTATTCTGTTCTTTTCTGAGGTCAATATTGCTTATGGTTATAAAATGAAAGTTCTACAAATCACAATCACATAACTGTCAGGAATCTTATTAAATTTTATTCAATTCTATACCCATTCTTGAGAGACCATCACTATCTTCCAATTTGTACAAAGATTGAGTAAAAACTGATCAAAAATTTATGGAATTGAAAAGTCATCCTAAATTTGATCCACTATTACTTGAGGGAAAACTGGGCCAAGAAGCCTCTTATGCAATGGGGAGCCATGGAGTGCTCCTGAGTAGTGGGTGACATGATTACACCTGGCAGTAGCACAGAAAATTGATTTTTTTGATCATTGTTTACATGGTTTCTTCTTTATTATAAAGGCATACAAAAGCATGGTAACAAGTGAACACATTCAGGCTTCGAAAGTTTTACATCAGGGTGATTGACAGTGCTCGCAAAATATTCATGCTGTCCCACGTAGGTCTTAGGTGTCCCTGGAATAAAGTTAACCCTGGATGGTGGTCTCAGTGATGTGTGTCACATTTGAAATAAGGCAGAAAATAACTGATATGTCCTCTCCATCCGTTCTTCCCTTTGGTGGCAGTACTGGAGGTTATCTGCTGAACTGTGGAGTCATGAGATAGAAGCTGCTTGCATCAACCCTGAGGAGGAGAGGTGGCCTGCAGCAGGGTTCAGCACAAAAGATGTAACTTTGTTGAGTTTTGCCACTAATATTCCCTAGTGGTGTAGCTTAAGTATTCTGATGGCAGACAATTGCAAGAAAAGATACCCAAGCTTCAGGTAGTAGGAGAAAAGCAAGTGTGGGAAGACACAGAAATACAAATATCACATGCTTTCTCTCATATATGGAATCTACTAGATCTACTACCTATAACATGAAGGGGACCAGCAGGAGGGGGAGGCAATATGCAACAGGATAGATATGATCAAAGTCCATGATATACATGTTTGAAAATATAACAATGAAACCCATTGTTTTGTACAATGAGTATGTTTTAACAAACATACTACTGGACTCATAGAACCAGAAAATAAACAAAAAAGGCAAACTAGATAGTTTTATCTATCATCTTGCAGAAACAATAGAAAGTCAGAAAGTACCACATTTTGATCAAGTTGTTAGCAAACAAAAACTTTCTTGCTTTCTTGGTAGAGATATACAAAATAATTTGGAGAACAGCTTGGAAATTTGTAATGAAATTAAGTGTGCTATAATCTATAGATTACATGTCTCATTTTGAGTTTTTTGTTCCATTAAAATATGACATAGGAGGCTGGAGAGATGGCTCAGCAGTTAACAGCATTTGCTTGAAAAGTCTGACAGTCTGGGTTCAATTCCCCAGTATCCATGTAAAGCCAGATACACAAAATGGTGCATGTGTCTGGAGTTCATTTGCAGTGGCATTAGGCCCTGGCATGCCCCTCCCCTATATGCTTGCAAATGCATAAAAAATATTTTTAGAATATAGCATAGGGTCTGGGGGTATAGCTCAGTGGTAGTATTTGCCTAGCAAATGTTAGGCCCTGAGTTCAGTCCCCAGGGTTGATAAAAAAAATCACACAGGGGCTGGAGAGATGGCTTTAGTGGTTTAGGTGCCTGCGTGCTAAGCCTAAGAATGCCGGTTCCAATCTCCAGGTCCCATGTTTAGCCAGATGCAAAGTGATGCAAGGGTGCAATGCTGCACTTGCCCACAAGGGGTTGCATGCATCTGGAATTCATTCACAGCAGCTGAGAGGCTGCTGGCGTGCCCATTCTCTGTCTCCCTCTTCCCTTCTCTCTCTCTCTCTCTGTCTCTCTCTAAAAAAAAAATCACACAGGTTTATGAAGGGGATATATCTAGGATTATCACAGAGTTCCTTCTGCTAACACACATTTTGTAGTGCACTTTAGATATCACTGGATTATAGTCTATGTGAGGTAGTGAGCAATATGAAGTGTTTATGTATATCCTTCTGGTAAAATAAGTAAAATATCACCACCTATAAATTATAAATAAATCTACACATACACATATATGTACACATTGTGAGATGGATAGATTTTTATTATTTTAAATTAATTTTATTTATTTATTTTCAGAGAGAGAGAGAGAAAATAAGAGAAAGAGAATAAGAGAGAGAATGAGTGCACCAGGGTCTCTTGATTTTGCAGATGGGCTCTAGATGAATGTGCCACTTTGTGCATTAGGCTTTATGTGAGTGCTGGGGAAATTGAATCTGGACCAGGCTTTGCAGGCAAGTGTCTTTAACCACTGAGACATCTCTTTAGCTCTGGATAGACTTTAAATGCACAATTTTGAATTATAAATTAGGGAACAGTGAAGAACTATAGAAAATAATCATTTAGGTAAGGTATAAACACAAATATAGATGTATAATAATGTTCCTTTTAAAATATATTTTTAAATTTATTTTAATTTTACATTCATGTTGGTGCCTTCGGTAGCCTCCTCTCTGTCCTCCCCCCTTTGAAGGGACCCTCTTCATTGGGGAATGTGGGTCGTGCATTATGGGGGTAGCCAACAGTTATGGGGGAGAGGCAATGTCTCTGTGCATAATGACCCAACTTGTGGCTCTAACTCTCTTTCCACCCCCTCTTGTGCGAATTTCCCTGAGCCACGTTGGGTTCATTTTAGCTATACTTCAGTGATGAGGTAATATTCCTTTTTTAAACTTACATAATTAGTCAAGACTGTGGATGAAAGGGAGAGAAAAATCATCAATGCTCCCTGACAATAAAGAGAAAAATTAAAATGAAAATATAATAAAAAAGAGAAGGGATTTAAAAAAAATATTTGATTTATTTAGTTATTTGAGAAAGAGGGAGAGGAAGTGAGAAGAAATACAGACAGAGAATGGGCATGCTAGGGCCTCCAGACACATGGGCCACCCTGTGCATTTGGCTTTATGTGGGTTCTGGGGAATAGAACCTGACTCTTTGGTTTTGACGGCGAGTGTCTTAACCACTAAGCCATCTTTCCAACTTGATGAAGGTTTTCACATAATGACAGGAATATTTGAACTCAGCTTTGTAAATTTGAAATATAAAAGCTGTTAGGAGGGAAATAAAATATCTGCCTGCTTCAAATTCTACCTTGAAACACATCCATGTTAATATACTGGTAGACATCTTCCCAGACTGGGCTTACAAAGCTTGATCTTTACATAAGCCTATGTTGCTTTGCAGGTTGGGACATACCTCAGTAGCAATGCGATCTTATTCAGAGGTTAATAAATCATAAGGTGAGACCTAGTCTTGGGTTGGAGAGATGGCTTAGCAGTTAAGGCGCTTGCCAGCAAAGCCAAAGGACCCATGTTTGATTCCCCAGTACCCACGTAAAGCCAGATGCACAAAGTGGCACATGCATATGGAGTTCATCCGAAGTAGCTAGAGACCCTGGCGTAGCAGTTCTTTCTCGATCTTTCTCTCACTCTCTCTCTGCCTGTCTCTCAAATAAATAAATAAAATTTAAAAAAACCCCATCTCAATAAATAGCTTCATTTTTACCTAAAACTTACTCAAAGAGCTGACATCACCTTTTCTAACCAAAAGAAAACTTTAAGGGTCAGGGTCAACCTTGAGAGTAAGATCTAATCAGCACAATTTCCATGATGCTGCGTTACACAGGAGAGTGTGGTGTCTGAAGATCAGTCTCAATATTAAACTAATTTATGTTATACCAATTATGCTGCCACTTGAAAAATGTATTTTAAGATGATTTTTCAAGTGCTCAGGTAACATTAACAGAGAGAAATCTATGATGATATTCCTGAGCTGTTGATTACAAACAGGGCGATTTGGGGCTGTGATTTGTTTAAAGAAGCAGTAAAATGCGTCGGAGTGGAAGGAATTTGGTCTTCAACTCTTTACCTCTCATCCAGCTTTGTCTATTCATGTAGTTGGCCTTTTAATCTTGGCTCAAGCATAAGGAATGTGCTTATTTAAGGAACTTTAAAAATGTCCAATTGAAAGAACATTCAAAAACTTCTCTCCCTAAAGGCACATCTGTTTGGATTTTCAGCAGAAAAGGCATTTTAATCTTAGCCCTCTTTTCATAGTATTCATTTTTTTTTCTGGAATATCTTTAGGAAAATTTATAGATTAGCTAGAGATGAGATAGATTCAAAGGGGCGATCACCACCCAGAAGTGCTACCCCTAGTCTCCCATGCAAGGCTAATCTCATGATGATCACTACATTTGTGGGAACTAATAGATACATGTTCTTCAGGGATTTTGGGTAGGGATAATCTCCATATTTCCTATTTAAAGTTTCAAATACAAGTTACCTTGAGCAATAATATATCATTTATCAACCATGTAAAAGAATCCAAGCAAAGTAATAATGATAATGATAACAGATTATTTGGCCTCATAATGTTCTAGTGTATACTCTGTATACAGAATAACCGTCAATCTGATCTCTTAGGGTTAAATAGTTACAGACTTTTACATTGTGTGTGAGATAAATATTTATGATGGAAAACACAGAAATAGAAAACAATCATTTGGAATCTAACTTAATAAGTGCTTTTTAATTTTTTTAATTTAATTTTTTATTTGCAAGCAGAGAGAGAGTGACAGAGAGACAGAGAGAGGGAGAGAATGGGCATGCTAGGGTCTCTTACCACTGCAAATGAACTCCAGATGCATGTGCCACTTTGTGTATCTGTCTTTATTTTAGGTGCTGAGAAATCAAACTTAGGTCATTAGGGTTTACAGGCAAGAGCCTTAACCACTAAGCCATCTCTCCAGCCCCTAATGTGCTTTTTAAATGACATTTTTTTTTGTGTGTGTGGTAGAGTCTCGCTCTAGCTTAGGCTGACCTGGAATTCACTCTGTATTCTCAGAGTGGACTCGAATTCTCAGCAATCCTCCTATCTCTGCCTCCCGAGTGCTGGGATTAAAGGCGTGTGCCACCATGCCCAGCTTAAACGACAATTTTTAATGTTGGTGCTGGTGTGTGAAGTTGGCATTATTTTCATGGAAGTATAAATTAGAATAATTTTTATGACACATAATCTGTGTTAAAAAGGTAATTTAAAAACTATTTTATGTCTGCGAACTGTGTGACCTTGAATATATGTATAATTTAGTCTTTTTGAGTTGGCTTAGCTATGTAATACTTCCACCCCTAATAACTCACATATATTGTATACTTACTATTGTGGCAGGATAAATTATACTGAGGTTCACATATCATAAGAAAATTGTGCAAGGTAGACATGACTAAACTCTACAAGCCTCAGTTTCTTCATGCATAAAATAGGGATAGTTAATTTGTTCAAAGTTTTACAACTAATAAGTGGCAGAGCCAGGAACTGAAACAGTTGTACTCTGAGTTTGTGTAACTACACATCCCAACTTTGCACTGTGTGGTGGTTATTTGTGCATTCTTTTTTTTTTTTCCCTTCTACATGTTTGTTGGAGATTTCTTCCAACATACTAATTTGGGCCAAGGACAATTCGATTTTACATCCAGCAGCTTCTCTTTAATTTTATTTCCTGGGCCTGGAGAGATTGCTTAGTGGTTAAGGCACTTGCCTGCAAAGCCAAAGGACTCAGGTGCAATTCCCCAGGACCCACGTGAGCCAGATGCACAAGCGGGGACTCATGCATCTGGAGTTCACTTGTTCACTTGCAATGGCTAGGGGCACTGGTGCCCCCAGACTCTCTGTCTCTCTGTCTGCCTATTTCTAAAGAGGAAGAGAAAGGAGAATGAGGAAGAAGAACCAGTCTTTTCAAAACACAAATCTGATGATTAATAATCTGCTAAAATCACTTGCTAGTTTCTTATTGTTCTCAGGAAAAAAAGTATAAAATAGCAGGTGTGGTGGTTTGATGCAGGTGTCCCCCATAAACTTAGGTGTTCTGAATGCTAGTCTCTCCAGCTGATGGCAATTGGAAATTAAAGCCTCCTGGAGGAGGAGTATTGTTGGGGGCGGGCTTATGGGTTTTATAGCCGGTTTTCCCTTGCCAGTGTTTGGCACGCTCTCCTGTTGCTATGGTCTGCTAGGGGGTGATGTCCACTCTCTTCTCATGCCATCATTTTCCCTGCCACCATGGAGCTTCCCCCTCAAGCCTGTAAACCCAAATAAACCTCTTCCCCGCCAAGCTGCTCTTGGTCAGGTGATTTCTATCAGCAATGTGAACCTGACTGCAACAGTAGTGTTGGTACTGAGAAGTGGGATTGCTGCTAGACACCTGACTGTGTGACTTTGGCCTTTTGGAGCTGATTTTCAAGAGGAATGTGGAAGGACTTGAAACCTTGGCCTAAGAGACACCTTGCAGTGCTGTAAGTACAGTTTTATGGACTATTCTGATCAGAGTTGAAAGACCTAAGTGCAGTAAGAATTATTGTCTGTGAGGTTTGGCTTATGTGGGTGTGGTAGTTTGAATTGATGGCCCCCAATATATTCAGTGTTTTATTAGTTTATAGTTTGCATCTGCAGCCACCTGGTGGGAGGCAGCGTCTCTGGGTGGATCTGAAGGTGTGGTGGTGGGTTTGAGATTTCAATCTAAAGATATGCAAAGTGTGCCTAGCTGGAGTTCCTGAAGTGTGCTGTGCTGTGTGGCTTTTGGCTTTGTTCTCTGTGTTTGGTCCCGTGAAAGCAGCCAGCTTCTTCTGTGATCATGGAACTTCCCCTGGATCTGTAAGCTTCAATAAATATCCCTTCCTCCATAACCGTGCCTGGTCTAGAAGTTCATCTCAGCGAACTTGAAGCTGTCTGCTACAGAGGGTGAGAAAGACCTTTGCTCGGATTGACTAGCACTTTGAGAAGTTTGCTGTTATGCCTGTGTCCTGAGAATTTGTGCAGGATTGTTTTGTGTAGAAACAGATGGATGTGAGTAGAGGGATATGGCACAGAAAAAAATGTTCAGGCCAAAACTGCATCTTGTTCAGCTGCAGTTGAGAGATTACAACCTTTCAGATTGGGTCACCTGACCTGCACTGGGGCAACAGGAAGAATGTGGACTTTTTGAAGGGGGCCTGAGTGCTCAAGCAGTGTCCTGTTCTTTGAAGTCTGCTTTATTGGTTCTCTCCCCCCACCCACCTCCGGATTAACAAATTGGCACCCTACCTGGTTTTGTGGAGTATAAGAAATGCAAGAAAGAGAGGGTCATTGAGTTTGCAATGCAGTCTTGTGTTTTGGAAATGGCCATGGGCAATGTGAAGCAGTTTTGCTAGATGCCTGCATGGAGACCCCATGGGGCCATGAAGATGAACCTTGAGTTGCAATGGAGACCTAGTGGAGATGCTGGGACCACGAGATGGCTGCTAAGGAGAGCTGCCAGTCCTGGATGAAATTTTCAGGATTATGAGTAGCCTAGCTGGAGGGGCAGAATTGGAATTCTAGACACTTGTTGCTGGTTAGAATTAAAGATTTGTCACTGCCTAGAGTTGTTGTCTTGGAGTTAGAGTTTGATGTTTTCCCTGATTGTTCTAAATCTTGTATTAGTTGAATATTTCTTTGCTATGCTCAATACTGTCTTTTGCAGTGTGAACATTTATTCTGTGTCATGATGGGGTTTTTTGGGGGGATTTTTTGGTATTATGGCTCAGTTAAAAGATATTGAACTATGGGGATGTATGAACATCATTGGAATTGATAAAAACTGTGGAGACTTTTAAAGTTGGATGAACGCATTGCATTTTAAATCATGCCTGGTTATCAGTTTATGGGGGTCAGGGATGGAATGTGGTGGGTTGATTCAGGTGTCCTCCATAAACTTAGTTGTTCTGAATGCTAGTCTCCCCAGCTGATGGCAATTGGAAATTAAAGCCTCCTGGAGGAGTATTGTTGGGGGCGGGCTTATGGGTTTTATAGCCGGTTTTCCCTTGCCAGTGTTTGGCACGCTCTCCTGTTGCTATGGTCCACCTTATGTTGGCCAGGGGGTGATGTCCACCCTCTACTCATGCCATCATTTTCCCTGCCATCATGGAGCTTCCCCCCTCAAGCCTGTAAGCCCAAATAAGCCTCTTTTTTCCCACAAGCTGCTCCTGGTCAGGTGATTTCTACCAGCAATGTGAACCTGAGTGCAAGAGCAGGGATCTCGAACTTTGCACAACCAGACCCCTGTCAGATGCCTGTCCCCATTCTGCATCAAATTCTGCTCTAGCAAAGCTGCAGGGCAGGCGACACCCGTTTTCCTGTTGTGGGTCTTTAGGAGGAACTCTCTTATTGGAGAGAGTGCCCCAGCTCTTCACCTATTAATTTTTTTTTTTTTTTTTTTTGGTTTTGTGAGGTAGGGTCTCACTCTGGTCCAGGCTGACCTGGAATTAACTATGTAGTCTCAGGGTGGCCTCGAACCCTCGGTGATCCTCCTACCTCTGCCTCCCGAGTGCTGGGATTAAAGGCCTGCGCCACCACGCCCGGCTTTCACCTATTAACTTTTTAAGCACATGTTTCCTTCTCATAGAGTGAGGAAGTTACTTTGGATACATGTTCTATATGGAAAAAAAAGCATTGCTCATCTTAAAATGTTCTGTGCATTTGTTGGCATTACAAACAAAATCCATGCGTATAACTGTATTTGGGTTTTCTAGAGGAGCAGAGGCCATGAGCTGACTTGTTAGGGGAATAGGCTCAAATGATTATGGAGGCTGACAGAAATTTTATCCAAATTTACCTGTACATTCAATGTATTTCTCATCAAAATTAATGTACTACCAGTGAAAAAATCTCAGCATGAAATGTATTTTCAGTAAAAACCCAGGGTCTCTCTCTCTGTACACAAATCAACAAACTTATTTGAAAATTCATATAATAACACAAAGGACATAGAGTAGTTCAAACTTCTTTAACAAAGAAGACTAAAGCTAGAGAACTCACATGACCTGACTTTACAACTTAATATAAAGCTGGATAATCAAGATGGAATAGTGATTGTGTGAAGTTCTCAAGTGTGTTCATATGTCAGATCTAATCAGAGCATGTACTTTAAATATCTGCTGTTTATTGTGTGTCAACTATGCCTCAATAAGGCTGTTAAAATAATTGCTGCTAAGAAATCATGATTTTCAAGTAATACCAATATTGCAAGAAAAGAGCGAACATATGAACATGCCAGAGCCAAACGTCTCCCACTGCAGGCCTGTTCATACACATTACAAAGTCAAAAAACGAGCCAGTCAAGTCAAAAGGTAATAGGCTGTAGAAATGGAAAGAGAGTTTCCAGGAAGCTATTTTAGATGTATGGAGACACAACCATTAAAATACAACATTCTATTTATTTTTCCTCCAGGTATTAATTAAAGTTGGCATGAAATCATTACCCTTGCAAGATATTAAAAATGACATGTTCTAACACCAAGTAAGCCCTATAGAACTGGTAAATGAGTATCAATCAGGGTTACCCAGGACAACTCTTCTTCCTGCTGATCACCAAAAACCTGTTCTTGAAATAAGTTGACCTAAAAGCCAGTCTTTTAAGTCACAGGGAAATATTTCCAGTAATGATAAAGTTACTTGTTCTATCACTATATAAAATATTTAAAAATATGGTTTATTTCACACATGTTTTAAAAATATCTTTGAATGTATTTATTAACATATGTTTTATAAGTACAATTGTATATGTATAAGACCTATAAGTGAGTCTACATATCTTATCAAGAAATTCAAAATGGCAGTGAATCTCCTGGGAACATTTAAAAAGGATGCAGAAGGTTTAAGTGAATGCAACTGAATTCACAGAAAATTTATGAATGTGTTTCTTGCAATTCACCCTGTAGGGCTAGTTCAAGTTTGAGTTTAATAACATTGGAACCTAATCATGCTGAAAAATACAGCATTTGGACATAGTCTATTTTGTGTTCTAGAGAAAAGTTGAGATGCTGACCGACAACTATTTACACTAAACTCCAAAAGACTTCAAATTGTAGAGAAAATATTGGGAAGTTTTTCCAGTCAATTGTCAAGAGACATGCAGAATGTGGCACTGTGATCATGTGTATTTCCATTCTGTACCGTTAGGAGCAGTCAAAACTTTAAGTGAGCCTTCTACTACTGAACCACATCCCACAGACACACACACACACTCTCTCTCTCTCTCTCTCTCTCTCTCTCTCTCTAGCAGTGAAAAGCAAATCTATTTTTTTCACTTTTATTATAATATTATTTTATTTAAGAAAGAGGCAGAGATTGAGAATGGGTGCATCCAGGTCTCTAACCATTGTAAATGAACTCCAGATACATGTGCCTTCTTGTGCATCTGGCTTACGTGGGTACTGAGCAATCGAACCTGGGTCCTTTGGCTTCACAGGCAAGCACTTTAACTGCTAAGCCATCTCTCTAGCTCCCAAACCTATTGTTTCTACTGTGATTAATGAAGGGTTTTGATTCACTATTAACAGAATAAATCAGAATAAAACTTTATGATTATTATGATACAAAGAACTAGCCTTTGAGATGTGCATTATGTCTTACCAGGTTTACATTCGTCAAATCTGAGTTGTGTGCATGCCTGTGTGTATGCATGTGGGCACATGTGTACATGTGGAAGAGAGATAGAAATTGGGTATTTAAAAAAATTATGAGAAAGAGAGAGAATGAGTATTAGTGTATTGGCATGCCAGGGCCTCTTGCTGCTGCAAAGGAATGCCAGACACATGTGCCATTTTGTGCACCTGGCTCAACATTTGTACTGGGGAGTTGAACACAGGCTGCAAGCTTTGCAAACGAGCATCTTTAACATCTGAACCATCTCTTCATCTGAAATTGGGTATGTTTTCCTGTCTTGCTCAACTTAACTTTACTGAGTCAGGGCCTTTCACTTGAACCCAGAATGTGTCAATTTAGATAGTCCAGCAAGGCAGCTTTCTTGGGGATCCTTCATCTCTGCCTTCGGAGCATTGGGATTACAGGACTACTGTCATGTGTGCTTGGCATATATGTGGGAATTCTTGTACTTGTGTGCAAGTTTGTGGTACCACAAGTGCTGTATCCACTGGGCCATTTCCCGAGTCCTCGGTTTTCTCAAATAGCTTGAAAATCTGACAGCCAAATATATGAAGGAAACTTTATGCATCATTTTATATTTTTCATTTTCTATAAAATCAATTAAACATATCTTAAAAATTCACAAGTTAGAATTTTTTTTGCAACCTTCCAGAACTAATTTTTAGTTTCATAGTGAAAATCCTCTCCCAAGCTTTCCCTCTGCCCTTTGCACCACAAACTTCCCCCTCACTTCCATTATGTCGCCAGGCGACCGCTCATCTACTTTCTAGCACCATAAGGTGGTTAACATTAATTTTTTTTAATCAATAGAATAAAACACACAAGTATTGTTTTAGGCCTGGCCTCTTCATCTAGCATAATTATCTTGAAATTCATCCAATCTGTAGTATAAGCTTGAATTCACTTTTTTATTTCTGAGTACAGATACAATACAATTTATTCATTCATTTATTTGGTGGACTTTTGGGATGTTTGTTTGGGACAAGCATATCTGTTGTGGACACTTATGTACAAAAAACACAATACCTGTCTGTGACAAGTATGTATTTAACTTTTTATTAATTTTTTTTAGAATTCTTGTTTTAAAGATATTTTCATACATATATATCACATTTTGATCACATGTACCCCACATTACTATTCCTTATTCCCTTCAGTTTCACTGTACTTCTCATCACTTGTCAGTGGTTACACCATAAAAGAGATTGACTCCTCCTCCCCAGCAGCCATTGCCCATCATTAGCACATTAGGGAGGGGAGTGACCTCCTAAGCCCCCCCTCCACCTATCACAGGATGTTGACTGGCCCATCATATGCAGTTGTGCAGGTAAGCACAGCTGGTGAGAATTCATGAGTGCAATGGCCTTGTCAGGCCCAGATGCCAGAGTTCCACAGTGCCCATCCCTATCCTCCAGCTCTGTTTTTTCCTCCCGTCATCTTCTGTGATGTTTCCTATGATTATCTGTCCTGTGCAGGACTGAGTATCCATCAGTGACTTATTTTCACAACCTGATCAGTTGTGATTCTCTGAACTGCCTCTCACCACCAAATAAAAAAAAGCATAAATAAAATTTTAATTCTTTTAATATTTGTTTATGAGAAAGAGAGGGAAGAGAAAGAATGGGTATACCAGGGTCTCCCACTGCTGCAAACATGAATTCCAGATGTCGGTACCACTTTTTGCATCTGGCTTTACATGGTTACTTGGGAATTGAACCTAGGCCATCAGGCTTTGCAAGCAAGCACTGTTAACTGTTGAGCTCTCTCTCCAGCCCCCAATAAATATATTTTTCAAAAAGCAAAAGAAAATGCTTTTCTGACTGGGCTGAGAGCGGAGCTGATCTGTGGGCATAAAGATCAATACAGGAGGCATTAAGTCTGACAACACATCCGTTTAGCAGCATAGCAATAGAAGCTTCTTCCCTAGGGCCTACAACTCTCCCCAGCCAAAGGCTTTTAACTTGGTTTTCAATACCAGGCATGAATTTCCTCCTGAGGAGTGGCCCTCAAATCCAATCATAGAGCTGTTGGTTGTCCATACTCCTTCCTGTTACAGTCGTGTCATTATCACACTCCAGGAAAAGTTTGGCATGGTGGCTCAGCATTGTAGAATGCAAGATGCCCTGCTTGGTGATAACCTTGATGACTTTTCTCTGGCAGCTGCCTGCACTTAGAAAACTAGGCAGCAGGGTGGAAGCATCCACCTTAGCTTCAGTTTGATTTCTCTCATCCTGTACCCAATGAGTGTAGTACCTTTATCAATAGGGTCTTACCTTTCAGTCCTGGTGGCAAGCCAAGAGCCATGACAATAGCTTGTATTATTTGGGGTCTCAGAGACTTCCTTGACAACAACTCACTGAGACTCTTTGTTGCTTGACACTGATATTATTGTTTGATGGTCTTTGGTTATTTGTATTATTTGTGTGTGTAGGGTACCTCTGTTGATTCTATTTATTATTATCATTAATTACCTCTATTTATATACTTTTATTGTTTCTTATAGCTCCTTAAAAAATTTCAAATTTATGTATTTGAATCAGAGAGAGAGAGAGAGAGAGAATAAATGGGTACACCAGTGCCTCTAGCTGCCACAAACTTCAGATGCATGCACCACTTTGTGCATCTGGCTTTAACATGGGTGCTGGGGAATCAAGCTCTGGTCATTAGGCTTTGTAGGCAAGTACCTTAACTGCTGAGCCATCTTGTCAGCCCTTATAACTATTTTTAGATCTACGTTTTGGTTACCTACCACTACTCCTTAGCTCACTCATCTTCCTGCCCTCATCCTTGCTTAACCTTTTTCCACCTCTGTGATCCTGGTCCTACTGTTTTCATATCACTTGTGTTCCACTGTCTTCTCCCCTTAGGACATTGGCTCCCTCACCACTTCTCTTTTCTAACTTCCTGGTCTCTGCTAGCACTTCAAGTTGTCCACACAGGTCTGGGTATTCCAAGCGAGGATCTGCGTATGAGAGACAACATGTGGCATTTGTCTTTTTTGTGATCAAGTTATCTCATTTGGTATAATTTCTAGTTCCATACATTTTCATGAAAATTTCATAATTTCTTTTTTATAGATGAATAAAATTCCATTGTGTCCATATACATTCTGTCTTTTACCACTATGTCTGAAGGTAACCTGTAAATTTTATGTAGGTGTTTTTCTTGAGGTTGAGAAAATTCTATTTGTTGCTTGCTGAGGTTTTTTTTTTCTTGCTGAGGTTTTAAACAGCAAGTATTGATGTCAGATTTTATAAATTGTATTTTCTGAAGCAAATGAGAGGGGGGAGGGAGGATCATGTAGTTTAAGTGCATTGATATGGTAAATTATATTGATTTTTGAATGTTGAATCAGTGGTACATTTCTGAGATATACTCTACTTGGCCGTGATGTATTATACTTTTTGGATAATGTCATAACATTTTGCTAAAATTTTCTTTAGAATGCTTGCATTCATGGAGAGAGAGCTACTGATCTGTATTTTTGTCTTGTAATATCTCTGATTTTTCATGTCAGCATATTGCTACTTCCATGGATGGGTTGGGAAGTATTGTTTCATCTGAATCTTTCTTCAAGAGTTTGTGTGCAATTTTTAGGATTTCTTCTTAGCTGTTTGTGAGAATTCATCAGTGAAATTATCTGAGCTTGGGATTTTGTTTGTGAGCAAGTTTATAATTACAAATACAGTTTATTTAACACACAAGGGGTAACTCTAGGTTATCCATTTCTTCCTTGGTACTTAGAATCTTTTAAAAATTCTTCTTGGGCTGGAGAGATGGCTTAGCGGTTAAGGCACCTGCCTCCTAAGCCTAAGAATGCTGGTTCCAATCTCCAGGTCCCATGTTTAGCCAGATGCAAAGTGACGCAAGGGCGCAATGCCACACTTGACCACAAGGGGGTGCACACATCTGGATTTCATTTGTAGCAGCTGAGAGGCTGCTGGTGCGCCCATCTCTATTTGTCTTCCTCTCCCTCTCTCTCTGTCTCTCTCAAAAAAAATTTCTTCTTTATTTGCATATATATTTGTGTGTATGCTTGCCAGGGCTTCTTGCAGCACCTGCAAAGCATAGGAATACCAGATGCTTGTGCCACTTTTTGTTTGTGTGGGTGGCTTGGAAATTGAATCCAGAATGGCAAGCTTTGCAAGCAACTGCCTTTACCACAAAGCTATCTTCCTATCTACTTGGTATCTTCCAAGCAATACCTGTATTTCATCTAAGTTACTACTTTTTTTTTTTTTTTTGAGGTAGGGATTCACTGTAGCCCAGGCTGACTTGGAATTCACTATGTAGTCTCAGGGTGGCCTTGAACTCACAGTGATCCTCCTACACTGCCTCTCAAGTGTCGGGATTAAAGGCATGTGCCGCCACACCTGGCATCATCTAAGTTATTACATTTATTGACATAAAGTTCATAAAATTCCATTGTCTATATAATCTGTGGTGATTTCATTTCTTAATATTATTATTGATAATTTTTCTCTTTAAAAATATACCTACAAATTTATCAAGTTTTATAAAGTTTTAAAAAACTTTGTTATATCTGTTTGAGAGTGAAAAAGAGGCAGATGGAGAATAGGTGCACCAGGACCTTCAGCCACTACAAACTCCAGATGCATGTGTCACCATGTCCATCTGGCTTACATGGGTCCTGGGCAATTGAACCTGGGTCCCTTGGCTTTATAGGCAAGCGCCTTAACTGCTAAGTCATCCCTCCAGCCCTATAAATTTTTTGGAAAAGAATTGGAATTTAATTTTATGGTTACTTTTTATATTTCTGTGTTTTCTTTTTTTGATGTCCACTTTTTCTGGTCACTTTGAATTTAGGTTGTTTCTCTCTCATGATAGATACTGAGGCCACCGATGTGAGATTGCTTCCACTTTCTCTCCCCTTTCTAAATCATAGAAATGTCCACTGCTGTACATTTTGTGCCTATTATTTTGCTTTAAAAGTGTCCCTCATATTTTTTTCATTTTATTTGTGTGTGTGTGTGTATGCATGTATGTTGTGTATGTTGTATGTTGTGTGTGAGCTGTATGTGCACGAGTATATGTATTTGTATATGTGTGGTTGCATGCGTGTGTGTGCATATTCACATATATGTGCATGTATGTGTATGTGCATGGAGGGTAAAGGTTGACATTGGATGTCTTTCTAAGGTACTCTCCACTCTGTTGTTTTTGAGACACGGTCTCTCATTAGATCTGAAGCTCACTCACTGATTTAAATAGCCAGCCAGCAAGTCCCAGTGATGCCCCATCTTTTCCTGAGATTACAGGTGCATGCTGCATTCTTGGCACTTTACATGGGTACTGGGGATCTGAACTCAGGCCCTCATGCTTGCATGGCAGGAACGTTGACTGACTGAGCCTTCTCTCTAGCTCCAAACTTTTCATTTGCATTCAATTGAAAACATTCTAAATTTTCTGTTAATATCTTCTTTAACCTTTGGATTAGTCATGTTATTTCAATTGTAAATATTTTGGGATTTTTTTTTTCAGGGGCATTTCTATCATTGGTTTTAATTCATTGTGTTTAGAGAACAGACTTTGGATTAAATCCTTTTTGTTTTGTTGAGACTTAGTTTTCAGCCTAGAATTTGATGTCATTGCAAATATTCCATATCCACTTGAAGAAAACTGTTTATTATGCAGTTGTTTTGAGGCATATTCTAAAAACTGTTATCAAAAGGTTAGATGTGTGGTTCAGTTGTAGAATAGTTGCCTAACATACACAAGGTTCTGAGTTTAATCCCTAGCAAAATGCAATGTCTGTGCATGCACATGTGCATGCACACACATAGCTCCAAAAACACAAATCAAAGATAAAAAATGTCAGTTAGGCCAAGCCATTTGAGCCTTTTCAAGTCTTTCATCCTTACTGATAGTTTATTCACTTTTCAAACAATTACATCTACTTAGTTGTGGTCTGTTACTTTTACCTGAGCTTTATTTTTCTTCACATATTGTTAGGCTCTGTTATGTTTATGATTTTAAAAACCTTTTGCTTGGCACACAGTTGACAAAATGTAGCGCCTATCACAACATAACTTGTTTGGGCATCATTTTGTTTCTTAGACCTCATAATATATTAAAATGCAGACATTCAATAATGCCTCTCACTATCATTATTTGTCTGACCAATGTCAACTTATTTCTGTTACTGATCATGTTTCTATGATCTTCTGTGTCTGAACTTTCAATTTAATGCTGAATTATGATAGAGTGTTCAAAGACATTTTATGACAATTAAAGTTTGTATATGTAGGGTTTTTTTTTTTTTTTTTTTTTTTTGGTTTTCAAGGTAGGGTCTCACTCTAGCCTGGGCTGACCTGGAATTCACTATGGAGCCTCAGATTGGCCTTGAACTCAGTGATCCTCCTACCTCTTTCTCCCAAGTGCTGGAATTAAAGGCGTGCGCCACCATGCCCGGCTGTATATATAGTTTTTTTTGTTTTGTTTTGTTTTTTAATGTGAGGTAGGGTCTCACTCTGGTCCAGTCTGACCTGGAAAATTCACTATGTATTCTCAGGGTAGCCTCAAACTCTCGGCAATCCTCCTACCTCTGCCTCCCAAGTGCTGGGATTAAAGGCGTGCGCCACCACGCCCGGCTTTATAGTTTTAAGAGTATACCAGCTCCATTGGTGAGATTGACAATAAGAGCAAGTTTGTGCATATGCAGGAAACTCCACTGATACTGTGTAAATGATGCTAAGTATAAGACATACCTTAGTGTTTAAACATGAACAAAATTTATCTTAAGGTCTAATAAACATGGTCATGGTGGACAGGATTACTGTGTTCTATTCAGTAATGGATGAGACAGACAAGGTTATTGTACTTTATACTGCATACTTTAGTGTACTTAGACCAATATGAAGCAAGTAAAAAACAACAAAGATAATCCTCACCTATGGCATGTGCTAATAAGACAAAGAGCTGCAGAAGGTGAAAATGGTGGTATGAAGAGGCTACTAACAAGGACCTTTCTGAGGATGAGTGAGATGAAACAGTGAGATCTAAATGGTGAGAGAAAACCTTTAAGAGATAGAAAGACATTTGAGGCAAAAAAGGAAAACCTTTGGGGTAAGAAAAAGAGCAAATGGAAAGGGTTTTGGTCAAGCATAACCTCTAGAGCCAGAGAAACAAAAGGAGAACCAATGTGGCTGGACTCTCTTCTGCAATCATGGTGGCTGATGGTAGAGAAATGGAATAGGTGATAGGGACCATTTTCCCTCCAGTCTCTCTAATATTGAGGCAGAAAAGTATTTCTTTGAAAAATATATTTAACACATTTCTACTCATGGTTGTGTATTATTTCAACATTGCTTAGGGACTAAAAGAGGACAGAAATGCCCTGAGCCCGTAAGGATGCTTAGTGACCATACAATATGCACTTTAGTAATGGGTTATATGTTTCCACGTTACTTCAAATGGTATCATCTGTTGTAGCCTTGTCACTGTGAGGCTAAAGGATCATGTTATATTGGTTCCACTAATGTGAGATGGCTTCCTAAAGGATGGGTATGATGGGGGAGATATGAGTGGAAGAAGACTGATGCAAAATGAGCACATTTTCTGGCAAGTATAGTGACCCATTTGCACTTGGAAGGAGTAAAATGGACAAATCTTCCTAAAAGGTCATCTGGAAACACATATACAAATCTGAGGGAGCTATTTTAATGAAGTATATGAAAGAAATGTTTGACACAAAGATACTTTCTTTGAGTGCTCATTTAACTGTTTTCCCATCACACTGAAAAAACTTCTCAAGGTAGTACTGGAAAACAGACTTGCTATGAAATATTATGGAGTAGTAAAAATGTGGTATAGATTTATACTTTGTGACATGAAAAAATGTCTAAAACATTTTACATGAAAAATAAGGACAAAGGCAAAAATATAAGTCCAGCTTTGGGAAACAAGTTTTGTGCATGTAAGAAACACCCTGGAAATTCATACATTTAAAAATAAAATAGTGGTTATTTCTTTGTAGTAGAATTATGAGTAGGTTTATTTTATCTTTATACATTTTTGTATCATTTAAGTATTTTCCCATGAATATATATTATGGCTATAAGATTTGTAACACAGCTTTTTATATTTTGGGAGAAATATAAATAAATAAAGGTAAGCAAACTGTTTAGGGCACTGACTTAAAGAGTGAAAAGATTTATGTGGTACAGCTCAGAACACTTGGGGCAAGTCCTGGAGAAAGTGTTTTTGGCATTGTGCCTGACACATCATAGAAAATAAATAGTAAGGGTTTATTATGGACTGAATTGTGTCCACTACAAAACTCATGCATTCAGAATGAAACCCAGCATTCAGAATGTAACCCTACTTGAAAAAAATGCCTTTAAGGAGGTAATTAAATTAAAATGAGACTATTGGGGTGGGCTACTTACAACTAGCAAACCTCATGGTGGTTATTTTTTATTTTTATTTTTAAAATTTTTTTGATGCAGCGTCTCATTCTAGCTCAGGTTCACCTGGAACTCACTCCAGTGAACTCATAGGGCTCCTCCTACCTCAGCCACTTGAGTACTGGGATTAAAGGTGTGAACCATCATGCTTGGCTGCCTAGTCTTTTCATAAGAGATCCCAGGGATGTGAACACACAGAGACCATGTGAGGACACAGTAAGAAGACAGCCTTCTGCAAACCAAGGGTGTATCAGAGAGGACTCAGGAAAAACCACTCTAGACATCTTGACCTTGGACGCATAGTCCTAGACTGTGAAAAAGTAGATTTCTGTTGTCAATCTACTCTACCTGTGGTATTTACTTATGTCAGCCCCAACAGACTAATAAGTGCTCATCAAGTGATGGCTGTCTATGTTGAATGGAATTATCTAATTCTAGGCATTACAGTAAGAACTCTTCATGTATATACCATGTATTCTTCGCCAAATTTATAAATGCTCCAATTCATTCCCATGTTGACAATAAGTTAATGGAGGCTTGTTATAACTTATTATATAGCCAGATAAGTGGCAGAGCAAAGTTTTGAATGTAGGTTATCTGACTTTTTAAAATCCCCTGTCCTTAAATACAGCACTAATTTTAGTGCCATGATATAGCAATTCACAAAGTGAAGTCCAAGGACAATGACAAGGCAAAACCAAAGATATAGCACATTATTTCAACTATAGATAATTTAATACAATATGACTACCTCCTTATAACGTATACAATGTCTGTGACCTTCTTGTCGAATTGAATAAACTTTCTTTTTTTTCCTTAAGTAGACAGACTTCATGATAACTTGTTTGTTTGATTTTTGAACCATTCAGGATACAATCCCACACAACTCAGCAGGCATAATAGACTAGAACTAGGACCAGGCCTTTTGAAGACTAAGCAGAGACAAAGAGCAAAATGGGAAGTTATTATTTGGAGTTGAAAGCCCTTGGGTAACTACTGGCCCTGACCATTTGGTTGGCTATTTAGCTGAGGGTGCTTTTCCATGAACTCTCCAAGTCAGCCTTTCCTGGAAGGGCTACGATCAGTACCAAGATGTAAGTTCTGACAGATGAAGTAACTGTTCTGAACCCGTAGATCTTGTAAATAATGTGCCTTTGCTCTGTCAGGTTGGGGGTGGAAAATTATGTCTCTTCCACTCCCCAGATGTGTTTGAAGGTGACAGCCATGCCAAACCAGGGAACTGTCCTCTTGGCAACTGTTTTTTTTTTTTTTTATTTCTTGTTCTTTTTTTTTTTTTTTTTTTTTTTTTTTTTTTTTTTTTGGTTTTGCGAGGTAGGGTCTCACTCTGGTCCAGGATGACCTGGAATTAACTATGTAGTCTCAGGTGGCCTCGAACTCTCGGTGATCCTCCTACCTCTGCCTCCCGAGTGCTGGGATTAAAGGCGTGCGCCACCACGCCCGGCTCTTCTTGTTCATTTTTTAAACAAGATACTTGGGATCCCATTGTATAGAGGAAAGTCCAAATTCTTCCAAAAGTATTGACCTTTCAAGCATCTGAGACTCTGAAAATTTACTTCCCAGAAATAATTTGTTCAAGACTAACATTCTTGTAATTCAAGAGCTTTTTAAATATTACACAGATTTAATCATTTAGTGAATGCTTACTTTTTTCCAGGGACTATGAAATCCATGATCTTATTTAATTCTCAGGAATTGCTATGAGATAAACACTTGTTATACTGACTTTATATATTAGCAAAATAATGACTGGAGAGGCTGAGTAATATCTAAATAGAAGAGATAAAATTGGAATGGAGGCACATTACACAAACTCTCTATTGCCTTTGGATCTCATCTAGGACTTGGAGTTTGGTTCCTATAACTACAATACTCAGTTGAGTACCTGTAGATCTTGTAAATACTTATGGGAGTGGGAGGAAGTCAGAGGAGGGGATGCAGAGATCTTTCTGCCTCCTTCCTAACATCAGTGTGAGCCAGTCACTTGTGATCTCTGTTGTGCTTCAAGATGCTGTAGACTGGAGGATCCTGCATTGTGTAACAGACCCAATTCCCCTTAAAGCACTAGGCATGCATGTCTTCAACTGTTGGGCCAGGTGACTGATAGCAGCTTGGAGCAGAGTCCCTTTCTGGAGTTTTTTGTCCAAGTGTGTGGTCCTTATTCAATGACTAGCTGATGGAAGGTACAAAAAGGCTCAGGATCGCAAGGGACCACGCAGGGTTTACCCAAAGGTTACCTGAAGATTCTTGGTGGCTTATCTTCTGCTCTATCCTTTTTTTCTTACCTCTTTACAATTGTTGATCTTGACACTGCTTCTCTAAACACCTCTTGCACTTGAATCTCTACCTCAAAGTTTAGCTCCTAATGAACCTGATCTAAGACAGCTGCCAAAGATTTTCATTTCATTGCTCATGCAGTTATTCCATTCACTAGATAGTGTTCACCACTTGCTGTTGGCCAAGCAATATTGAAATTCTTGATAGGAGGAATCCTGTTGTGTGACACTCCTTTTACACTTCTGTTTTTTTAAAAAAAATTATTTGAGAGGCGGGAGTGGGTGGAGAGAGCATGGGCATGCCAGGGCCTCCGGCCACTGCCAACAAACTTCAGATGCATGAACCCCCTTGTGCATCTGGCTTACGTGAGTCCTGGAGAATCGAACAGGTATCCTTTGCCTTGCAGGCAAACACCTTAACGGCTAAGCCATCTCTCCAGCCCAAAGATTTTTTTTTAAAAAAATGATTTTATTTTTATTTCTTAGAGATAGAGAAGGGGGGGGGTAGAGTGAGAGAGAGAGAATAGGCACACCAGGGCCTCTAGTCACTGCAAACGAACTCCAGATGCATGCACCACCATATGCATCTTGCTTACGTGGGACCTGGGGAATGGAACTGGGGTCCTTAGGCTTCACAGGCATGCACCTGTAAGCCATCTCTCCAGCCCTTCTGTTTTTTTTTTTTTTTTTTAATGTACTTCACTATATATATTTTGAATGTTCTTTGGGATTTTTCCTGACTAACTGATAATAACCTTGTAAATATAAATCCTGATTTTAGTTATAGTATATCACTTTAAATTACTGAAATAATTTCTTCCCAGTTCACTCCAACTAACTGAAATATCTTTGCCTTAGTCTATCCTCACTTTACTTTACTTCTTGGAAAACAAATCTGATAATGTAAAGCTTCTTTTTTTCTTAGCTACTGGATATATTTCCAATGTGCTGAGCAGTTTCTTTACAAATCGGTCCCACTCAACATCTTGAGTTTTAACTCCCATTTCTACTCTCTGACCATGTATCATTTTATTATTAGATTATACTCATGCCTCTTTCTCCTCTCTGTGTGAAACTTGTGCTATTTTCCTATTTTATGTTTGTGGGACTTTGTTATTCCTTCTTCCTAAAAGTCTGGTCCATCTCTCATCATCTCAAGTCTCTATCAACATTTCTCCTTACTGACCTGGCTTGAATGCCACCTCTCTTCTTGAGTTTTCACAATGACTTATCCTCCCACTCCAATTACCAGGTAAATAGAGAAGGGTGATCTTTCATCCTCCTGTGTGACATTTTGTGCACTCATCCCGTGTATACTTTGTCACTCTGCATTACAGTTACTCGTCTGTGTCTTCCTCCCCAGTACATTGTTGTATCCCTTTGAGCAATGACTATGTCTTGTTTATCTTTGTATCTGTAGAACTTTACAGAGTGTGTGCCGCAGAGTCCAGACATACTGCGGTTTTATTCATCTCTAGCTCACCTGTTTGACTATCGGGCATGCAGAATTAGCATTCCATTCCATTGGATTTCCTTTAAACAATGAAAGTAATATTTTCATATTAGTTCCTCCAGGGTAAATTTCAACTGAGGAGAAATGGATACACATTGGTGTTAGCAGCTTTCCTTTATTTAAATGATCCATTTCTTTGTTTTCGCTGCTATTTACCATTGTCTTTTTGCACTGACTTAGTTCATAATGCAAATCTCTTCAGTCAATAGATATGCTTGAAATAGTTAGCTTATGGTATGCTGTTTGAATAACTTTTCATCAGGCAGCCTCCCTCCTGCATAACAAGTACTTTACAAGGGATTTGGGAGCTTTGGCTAAGAGAGGGGAGCTGCAGGAGAAAGAGAGCTATACTGAAGAGCAGGAGAGTGGAAAAGGAGGAGTTTTCTAGGTTGGAAGTAGCAATCATCCTTTACGTAAGTGATAAGTTTCCTTTTTCAGGGTGATTTCTTCACCTGAAGAAGAGCTGCATATGTGCAATGGGCACTGCCATGTAGGAGTAGGATGGCATTGGTCTGGCCTCCACTCCCCTGTTTATTTAAATTTTTAAAATTTATTTTCAAAGAGAGAAAGAGAAAGAGGTAGAGTGAATATGAATGGACATGCCAGGGCCTCCAATTGCTGCAAAGGAACTCTAGATACATGTGCTACTTTGTGCATCTGGCTTTATGTGGGTTCTGGGGAGTCAAACCTGGGTCATTACGCTCTGCAGACAAGCACCATATCCAATGAACCATTTCTCCAGCCCCCACTCCTCTATTTCTGCACTCCCTTTTAGGCATAAGTGGGCAAGTCAAGGGTAATTAAATTCACCACGACTCTACTTGTCTCCCAACTCTGCCCCCGTGTCTTGCGGGTCCCCTCTTCACTCTGAACCTGAAATTCACCTGTTGAAGCCTCCAATGCCATCTCTTCTTGATTTTTTTTTTTTTGTTTCTTTACCCATAACCTATTATTTGGCTCACAATATTATTTGTTTGCATATCTGTCTCTTCTTTACAACTATGGACTTTTAAGAGTGGATGGATCTTACCTTTTCTGCAATTGCACTGGGAAATAGAAAAAAAATAAACAGCTAGCACATAAATATGCACTGAATTAATAATTGAGAATAAATACTTTCTGGGACTTTTTTACATATTATATCATACAACTTTTTAAAAATGGTCTCCAATTTCAACAATAACTTGGTATTATTCCAGAGTATGATAGAAAGCCTAGTCCGTAGTGAAAATGGATAAGACTTGGAAGTACTATCAATATTCTTTTGTTTCGCCTCCTTTCAGAAATGAAAGGTTTTCATTTTTTATGAGATAAGCTAGAAAACTTCACTTTAGGGTCTCATTGGCTATTGTTACTCATGGGATAGGACTTTAGGATGTTGGCTATGTTGTGACTGGAAATGTCAGTAAGGTAGTGAGACAGAATCTTATTTTTCATGGAAATGAATGGTCCATGTGTGCACAATAGTCAGGAAGTTAAGGCTGGCTCAGGTGGATATATATTATATTTTGTCTTTATTTAATAAGTTTTATGATTACTATGTTACTATGCCCACTTTAAAAAAATATTTTTCTTATTTATTAGAGAGAGAGAGAGAGAGAGAGGCAGATAGACAGAGAGTAGGCATGCTAAGACCTCCAGCCACTGCAAATGAACTCCAAATGCATGATGCATCTTGTGCAACTGCCTAACATGGGTCCTGGGAATCAAACCTGGGTCCTTTGGCTTTGCTGACAAGTGCCTTATAACGACTAAGCCATCTCTCCAGCCCATGTCTACTTTTTGTAATTGAGGAAAAATATTGCATTGCCGCTTATGTTGGTCTGGAACTCACTGTATAACCTAGGGTGGTCTCAAATTTATGATCCTCTTGCCTCAGCCTCTCAAATGCTGGGTTGACTGGGTGGTTCCACTGTACCTATAAGCCATTCCTTCTTTAAAGATAGTGGCTAGTGGCTGGCACATTGGGTGCTATTTTTAAAATGTCTCTGTACTTTTCGTTATTATGGGTTTATCTTAAGACAAAAGAGAGGCTATGTAGGTTCAATTTTTAAATAATCTCCTCCACTACTGAACCATTTACTAAATGCAAAATGGATTCCAGAGGCCCATATCAATGGTAAATTCTGGGTGAAATAGGGAAATTAGCCTTTCCCTAAGCAAAAGATCTATATTCACTCTACCTTTTTTTTTTTTTTTTTTTTTTTTTTTTTTTTTTGAGGTAGGGTCTTGCTCTGGCCCAGGCTGACTTGGAATTAACTATGTAGTCGCAGGGTGGCCTTGAACTCAAGGCAATCCTTCTACTTCTGCCTCCCGAGTGCTGGGATTAAAAACGTGCGCCACCATGCCGGCTTTCACTCTACCTTTTATTCTGACACAGGTTAACATCTGCCTAATGTCTTCCACTGAGTAAACAAACAAACAAACAACAAACAAGCAAACCTACCTGCCTTCCTGAGTATTTTAAATGACAGCTTTTAAGAACAGAGCCTGAATCTTGGAAACCCGAATCCCTTGGAATTAAGTGGAATAGAATGCCCTGAGGCTAAGAAAAATGTAATTCTGATGTATGGGCCTACTTGAGGCAAGCTGAACTCAAGAGGTGTTTAGGGAATTGTAAGCCAAACTGTTCCATCTTCAGTACTCAGCCAGGGTTAATGGAAGGAAAGTGTCAAGTCCTGGCTGAGAGGTGGGTCCCTAAGGTCTGTGCTAGGTGTATAATGTTATTTGTTGTGGTCTCTTAGGTATGTAATTGACAAAGCAATAAGAACCAATCCAGAGGGAAGATACAAGCTGTAGACTAAGAAACAGAGGGAACCAACAAGCTGATTTGACTCACCTGAAGTAGTCTATCTTAAAAGTGTCCTCATTACACTTATCACCGGGGTGTGTTTGTTAGTGCATGCATGTGTGCACATGTGTTTACAATTTTATTTCCCAATAGATAGTGAATTCATGGAGGATCACTGTTATATTGTCAATGGTAAGAAAATAATTTGACCAGAGATCGAGATAGGTAGAGAAAAATAATTAGTATCCTACATTGATTTGATGGCAATCATTGTAGGGGCTGTAGCTCTTTGGTACAGTGCTTGCCTAGTACAAATGAGACTTAGAGTTCAATCCTCTTCAACAATAACAACATATAAAAGATTCTAAGGAAGGAAGAAGAAAAGACCTTTCCTTTTTTTTCTGAATGTGAGTTCATTAATTTTGACTTGATGTTGGTAAAGTTAGTATATTTCTACCAGATTTTTCATCTGAAAATGATTACCTGGGCTGGAGAGATGTCTTAGTGGTTAAGGCGCCTGCCTGCTAAGCCTAAGAACCCGGTTCCAATCTCCAGGTCCCACGTTTAGCCAGATGCAAAGTGAGGCAAGGGCACAATGCTGCACTTGACCACAAGGGGGCACATGCATCTGGATTTCATTCACTGCAGCTGAGAGACTGCAGGTGTGCCCATTCTGTCTTCCTCTCCCTCCCTCTCTCTGTCTCTGTCTCTCTCTCTCCAAAAATAAAAAAAATAAAAAAATGATTAGCTGAAATACATTTTGAAGACTGTCCAGAATACTATTTATTTCAACTGAAAGTTGTTAAGATCAAAAGACAGAAAGTCATTGAATGAACTTGTAGTGAGGCGCTATATACATCAGCTATTGAGGAAGTGAATTCTATCTATATGTATTTCTATATGCATATCCAGACTTGCTTGTTATGATCCTTCAGAATGAATACAAGGGCTGCCTTCTCTCTCCTGCTGTCAAAGGGCAATCAACGGGAGGACAGTTCAGAGGAAAGGAAGTTTTTTCAAGCATTTAGGTTTTCTAATTAACAGAGAGCACATATTTGGAATGGAAGGTAGGATGATATATGCTGACAAGGGTGGTAAACACAATAGTTTCTGTGCAGAGGATGGGCAAGTGAAATAGTGAACCCAAAGCCAAAATGAACCATTATGGTTGAAAAGCAGCCCGAGGCAATGTTCATATTTTGGTGTCAATAGTATTATTTGACAGTAATTATTTTATCTGCATATAGTACATTGTTACACTCAATCATTGAAAGATTGCAACTCATCTCTACATCTCTTTGTAGGTTTTTCATACTTTACATATAAGAGGAAACAAAAACATGCTGAATATCTTTAGGAACTAATTCTTCACTTAATTCTCTCAGTCACACTTAGCCTCCAAAGTACTCTGAAAGTGAAATATCAGCACCAGTTTATACAATGAAAGTGGAGCTTGAGAAATGTTTATATTTAGTATATTAGTATATTTAGTATATTTAATAATACCTATATTTACTATTTACTAAAACAATATTGATAATACATTGCAAAATTATGCCTCAAAACTTGAAAAGTGGGCTGGAGCAATAGCTCAGCAGTTAAAGGTACTTGCTTGTAAGGCCTGACGGTCCAGGTTTGATTTCCCAGTACTCGTGTAAAACTAGATGTCCAAAGTGGCATATGTGTCTGGAGATCATCTGCAGTGGCAGGAGTCCCTGGCATGCCCATTCTCTCTCTCTCTCTCTCTCATTCTCTTATATCAAATAAAAAAAAATTAAAAACTTGAAAAGTAGCGTTTTTAAGGCCCAACTGAAATTTACTCAAGGTCAAATATTTAATAAGTTGGATTGAGCTCAGGTTTCTTTGTCCTAAAATAAGTTGCATCACTGTTTTGTCAAAACATAAAGAGGAAAGGAAAAATTAAGTGAATAAAGAAATGTTTGAAGAATGGAGTGAAGAGAGACTTAGACTTCTTTGCTTGTAATATAATTTTATTTTTATTTACTTATTTATTTGACAGAGAGAAAGAGGGGGGGGGAGAGAGAGAGAGAGAGAGAGAGAGAGAGAGAGAGAGAGAGAGAGAGAGAGAATGGGTGCACCAGGGCCTCCAGCCACTGCAGACGAACTCCAGATGCATGCGCTACCATGTTCATCTGGCTTACATGGGACCTGGAGATTCAAACCAGAGTCCTTTGGCTTTGCAGGCGAACACCTTAACCGCTAAGCCATCCATCCAGCCCTGCTTGTAATATAATTTTTTTTTATTGGAGAGAGAGAGAGAGAGAGAGAGAGAGAAAGAAAGAAAGGGAGAGGAAGACAGAGATAGGCACGCCAGCAGCATCTCAGCTGCTGTGAACGAAATCCAGATGCATGCGCCCCCTTGTGGTCAAGTGCGGCATTGCACCCTTGTGTCATTTTTGCATCTGGCTAAATGTGAGACCTGGAGATTGGAACCAGCGTTCTTAGGCTTAGGAGGCAAGCGCCTTAACTGCCAAGCCATCTCTCCAGCCCTGTAATATAATTTTATGCACAATTTATCTGTTCAAATATTGTATTCAAGCTATGTTTCTCAAGGATAATGAGCCCCTTACAAATCCAGCATTTTCCACCAGTTGCTGAGTAAAATTATCAATTGGTCATTGCTTATTTAAGTTTGTTTGCTGTGTAATTTTTTTAAAATATATTTTATTTATTTATTTGAGAGAGAGAGAGGGAGAGTGGGCATGCCAGGGCCTCCAGCCACTGCAAATGAACTCCAGATGCATGCGTCCCCTTGTGTATCTGGCTTACGTGGGTCCTGGAAAATTGAACTGGGATCCTTTGGCTTTGCAGGCAAACACCTTAACTACTAAGCCATCTCTCCAGCCCAGTTTGCTTGCTTTTTGTTTTTTGTTTTTCAAGATAGGGTCTTGCTCTAGCCCAGGCTGACCTGGAATTCACTATGTAGTCTCCAGGTGGCCTTGAACTCATGGCAATCCTCCTACCTTTGCCTCCCAAGTATTGGGATTAAAGGTGTGTGCCACTGTGTCTGGCTTTTATTTACGTTTTCAGTGTTTGCTCAATGGAATCCATTTTCTGTCTAAATCACTTTTAGACGTGGCAGTCTGTTACTTGCACACATCATTTCTGTTGAAGACCCTTGGCATCTTCCTTTGTGCTGCCAATATTCTGTATATAGCCTGTGAAATTATGACTAGGTGTTTCTGAATGCTTTGAAAACTGATTTGTGTGGTTAATTTAGCCACATGAACAAAGGACGAGGAAGCGCATGTGCTGATCGCAGAAGTGTGTGTTCTGTCAGTTGAATAATTCATCTCGCACAGAATGTCAAGGCCCTAACTTAAGGCCTAGCTGCCATTATCAAAACAAGAGCTATGCAAGATGTAAACAAGAGAACAGCTCAAAGCTATTTTGTTCATTCAGAAAAGAAGCATGAGCACACACTTTAGGACTTCTGTCCTCATGGAGGTAAGAAACTGGAGATATAGCAGTAGAAACCTCTAGAAATGAAGCTTTTTTTTTAAAAAAACCTTTCCTTACAAATTTCTGGTATAGAAAAGGTATAGAAATACATTATTATCCCCTGAAGGCTTAGGTCAAGCAATATGCTAACTATTTTTGGAGGACTGCTTTCACCTAAACAAGTTATACCTCTACTGCTTACTAGAGCACCTGTCACTTAATTATGAGCAAGACACCCAGGGCAAGGAGAATCGCTCAACATTTGGTGGTTTAAATCTAGAGTTAGCATGGCTACATGACTCACATGGTTCCTCACATTCCCTTGACCCATTTTAATTAGACCCATGAGTGAAGAGACAGTACTCACTGGGCATTGTGGTTTGACTGTAAAAAAAATGTTCCCAGAGGCTCATGTTTGAGCAGTTGGTTCCCAGCCAGTGGTTCTGTTTGGGAAGGCTGTGGAATCTCTAGGAGGTAGAGACTTGCTGGAAGAAGTTAGTTACTGGGGGACAAGCCTTGTTTTTAAATATTTTACTTATTAGGGAGAGAGAAAGAGAGAGAGGGGAGAAAGAGAATTGGCACACAGGGCCTCCTGCCACTGCAAACAAACTCCAGATGCATGCACTGCCATCCATGAGGACTGGGAAATCAAAGCTGGGTCTTTTGGCTTAGCAGGCAAGCATCTTAACACTAAGCCATCTCTTTAGCCTGGGACAAGCCTTTTTGATTCTGTATATTCATGTGTATGTAAAGTACATATGTAGTGTGGAGTATATGTTGTGTGGTATATGCCTATGTGTGGGCAAATGTATACCCCATACACATACAGCAGGAAGTCAGAAGAGAATGATAGGTGGTCTTCTTTTATTACTTATCTGTGTATTCCTTTGAGGTGTGTTCTCTCCCTGGGCCTGGAGCTGTTTTTCTATGTGGTATGGTAGCCCAGCCTTTTCACCCTCTGCTTCCTGATTGGGGCTGTAATGTGACTAGTGGCCCTCCTGTTCCTGATACCACGTCTTCCGCAGCATGATGGAATGTATCCCAGCACTGTAAGCCAGAATAAACCCTTTCTTTCCTCACGTTGCTTTTGGGCACGTATTTGAGCACAGCAATGAGAAACATGACCAGCACAGTGGACATGCTTCCTCTCGTCTCTCTTCTGAACTTCCCAGTTTCTCAGTCTTTGCCATGTGAAGTATTTATTTATTTATTTATTTACTTAGTGTGTGTGTGTGTGTTTATGCATGAGCTTTTTTTTTTTTTTTTTTTTTTTTTTTTTTTTTTTTTTTACTGTGAAGGAACACCAGATGCTTGTGCCACTTTTTTCACTCAGCTTACCTGAGGGGCTTGGGAATTGAACCCCAGGTTAGCAGGCTTTGCAAGCAAACACCGTTAACTGCTATTCTTTTTTCCCAGCCTTTGGCCGGGAGGTTGTGTAGTTCAGATCAGCAGAATGTAAGGAAGGCAGATGGAAAGCACTGGAACCTAGAGTTTGTTTTAAAAGTTCACACGACTTACAAGATACTTGTTGGGAGAAAATGAGAGAGATGATGAAAGCACATACAACAGTTCACTGTATGGCAATGGTGACTGCATCTCATAAAATTAGCTATTAAAAAACCGAGCTGGCTTATTAGCCTAATTATAATTATTCTTTAAATGTGAATGGCATAATATGGGCATATCAGAATAAACAAGCCAGCCAGAATATGGATTAGCTTCACGATCCATCCATATTTTAGAAGGAACAAGATTAGATAGGCACAAAAAAGATGGGATAGAATATTAAAAGCAAGATGTTATGGCATATAAATGATAATATATAGGATTAAAAATATATTTATTTGAAAGAGAAGGAAAGATGGAGGGGAGGAGAGAATGGGCACATCAGGGCCTCCTGTTGTTGGAAATGACCTCCAGATGCATATGCTACTTTGTGCATCTGGCTTTATGTGAGTACTTGGGAATTGAACCACAGCCATCAGGATTTGCAAAGAAGTGCTTTTAACTGTTGAGACATTTCTCCAGCCAGAGAATAAACAAGATAGTTAATCTTCTAACTATTGAGTGTTTAGCATATACTTTAAAACTTAATGTTTTTAATTGGATACATCTGTTCACTTAAAAATATGTGGGCACCAATTCTTTCCTAACATTACCAGTGAAGCAACTTTTCATAATGTTTTAGTAACTTCTAAATATTTATTTATTTATTTTAGAGATGAAGAAACAGAGATAGACAGAGACTGAATATGGATGTGCCAATGCTTTCTGCCTCTGTAAATGAACTCCAGAAGTATGAGTACACACCACTTAGTGCATCTGGCTCTGTGTGGGTATTGGGGACTAGAACATGGGCTGTGGCTTAGCAAGCGCCTTTAACTGCTCAGCCATCTCTCCAGCCCATGTTTTAATAAACAGAAGACCAGTATGTGTTGTTCATGCTGCAAAGTCATGTTTTGTTTTTGAGGTGGGGCCTCACTCTAGCCTAGGTTGACCTGGACCTCACTTCTGTAACTCAAGCTGGCTTTGATCTTACTAGCTCTGTCTCTTGAGTGCTGATATGACAGGTATGTACCATTATGCTTGGCTACTTCAAGTCAGCTTTTTAAATATATTAAAATTGCAAGACTAATTGTTTCTTTTTTGGTTTTCATTTGATTCAGATTTGAAGACCATTAAATTAAAAATGAATTCTGGTTTTCCTGCACCATCTCATTCTCATTTCAGACTTACATGATTTGTATTGAACTAGCACCTTCCATTTTACTTGTAGAACCTATCATTTTCCTTTTTATTTGCTCACACATTATCATTAGCATAGGAAAAGACTTAACCCCATCAATTTTCTTTGTATGACTCAGTTCTGATGCCTGTTTTCTTTTAAAAGAGTAAATTCTAAGATTTTAATGTTTTTTTTCCTTCTATTATCCCAAAGCTGTCATCCAGATAGGAGCAAAACATTGCTTTTTAAGCAAATAAGAATGTTGCAACGTTCAAATGACCAGTGTAATGTGATGTGATATGACAGCTATGTTTCATTGCAGAAACTTGATACTACTCTGTTATTACTCTAAATGGGAAAAACATCCTTTATTCCAAGGCCAACCATATACAAAATGCTCATTGCAACATTATAGGATCTCTGGGATTTAGTTAAGAACTTTGGTTCTCCATTTGCAACATTTGCATGCACTTGTTATACTGACATGTGCTTTGACAAGTTCTAATGTGTCAACTTTGCCTTCAATGTCTTTTCTTTAAACACATTAGGATTGTTTGTTCTTCCAGAGACTGTGAGGCCAAAGCTATGGGTCATTTTGTACCTGTCAGGGAGGCATCCATTGATTTCTGATGCTTTTCTCCAGTGGAACAAGGAAAACAGGTCTTTTGGATTTTACAAGCAGTGGTTTGTCAGTGGCTTCCTAAAATCGCACAGGCACTAATTGTTTAATAATTGGAAATCAGGATATAAGACGGTGAAGCTTTCTAGGATTTTACCTTCTTCTAGGTGAGGATCAAGACTGAAGAACATCTCCCCAGGAAATCAAACATGTATACATAATTGTCTCTTCTGCTCACTTCTTTTGCTTGTATTTGTGGAGAACTGTCTACTAGCCTTTCTATGCATCCTTTAATTGAGAACATGTCATTATGACACTTAATATTGGCTTTTCTTTGAAAAGTGTATTAGCATTGACATTGACTAATATTCTTCTGAGGTCTAATCACCAGTCAACCTTTTATTCTATTACTCAACAGTAACTAGAAAGGGTAAATATATTCCTCATATTACAGACTTTACATGCAAATGGAAGTTTGAAGCTGAGAAAAGAGGGACATATTTGTTATTAGTCAGGGCTCTTTCAAGAAACAGGACCAGTGGGAAATAGATATCTGTGTAGATATACGGATTGAGATGTATTATCTCCTTATCATCCATCTGTCTATTGATCACCTATCACCTTTTGTTTTATTTAAATTTTCAAGCAATTGGACTAGACCCTACCATTTTAGAGAGTCCTCTTATAAGCTATGCTGTCACTCCTCCTAGGGGGCAGGTGATTTTTTAGATAGAAGTTAAGAATGTGGAAAGAGGCATACTTTTATTAGCATATACTCATTGTACAAAATGAGGGGTTTCTTTAAGATGGGTTTCATTTTATTTTCATGTGTATATTAAATTTTACAAAAGAAACTTTAACCTATGCTGAGAAGTATTTTGCCTAGTCACAGTTATAGATAGGGAACTATGCTAAATACTTTGTAAGTATTACCCAATTTAAGTTTCAAAATAATAATGGAAATTACAAACCATGTCCCTTGTACAGATAAGTAAGCTAACCCCAAGCCTGGTATGGTGGCACATGCCTTTAATCCAAGCACTCAGGAGGCTGAGGTAGAAGAATTAGGAGGTTTGCTGTGAGCTTGAGACCAGCCTGGGCTACAGAGTGAATTCCAGGTCAGTCTTGCCCAGAGGGAGTAAGGCACTGCCTCCCCCCCCTAAAAAAAAAAAGAACTAAAAGAAAGAACTGACTCATGTTGACACTCTTAACACTATGATCTTAGAGCTGTAATTGCAAATACCTTGTTTATTCTATTATATTTTGCTCACGGGAACGTTTACAAACTTTAAAAATGGCAGCCCATATAAGGTACAACCAGAAAAAAATGTATAATAGTTGTATAATATTTACCTTTGTCTACAGAGGGCATCAGATTTCCTTTTGTGCAATAATACATAGCTTCTCCTTGTCTCCAGACAGTCTCAGAAAGGGAGGGGGTTGCTCTGATCGCTTAAATAGATACATGTTTAGTCCTTAGTCCAATTACTAACTTCTAAATCTAACAACAGAAATGATTAGCTACGAATAAGAGGGATAAACACGAAACTTGTCAGAAGAGGGAACTTCTACAATATAAAATAATAGAAATAAGGGACATAAGGGACATTCACGGGGAGGTTGCTGCCTAAGAAAGGCTTTTTGATAAACCCCAGTTTTTTTTTTCCTGAACCAACTGTTGGATGTTTAAGCTTCAGATGCTGAGATTAGCTAGAGTAAAATGGCCAACACTTTCTCACTTAGGCTTCCTGGGAAGGTGACAAAATAAAAATCAATGTAAAGCTTTCAAAAGGAGGCTATCATTGAAACATGTTTTGCTCAAGTTGCCCATTTGAAACCAAATGTGTCCTTTACTCCATATTGGGAGAATTCAGTTCCTAGAACCCAGGAGCTCCAATAATTATTTCCCATCCAACTTCCTTTCAAGAAAAACACTGGCAAATTCCTAAACTGACCTTGTTGTGACAAGTCTCCTTGAGGCAAGGTCATTCCAGTTCTCTTCCATGTTTATTTTTTTTCCCTGCTGTCTTGTCAGATGAATCCATGAAATTCAAACATTAACCCAAGTCCTACTCAGACATTTTGAACGCACCAAATGTTCAAGTGTAACAAAAAATTACACATCTGGTAATTCTGCATGTTATTTATAGCCTTTCTGATAGAGGCATAATTGATTCAGAAATGTAATTTACAGCTTGACATCTCCGTTTCAAAGCTTCAATTCCATGACATCCACCAGGAGAATAATCTCACTTTTGTGGGGAAGCAGAGATAATAATTGCAAGGAATTTTTTTCTATGATAGCCTCATGCTTCTGCATAAGTTTCCTGGCTCCTTGTCTTTCATTTGCAAAGTGGGCCATATTCATGTCAGCCACAGAATTTTAATTCCATGGGATGATTTATGGAGACATAAATGGAGCATAAAGTTGATCAACAAACCCTAGGGTGATGGCAAATGGCTAAGGCAAGTTTCTCTTGTCCTCTATTTTTAATTGCCACCCTCATAAGAAAACACTCTCTAATTTAACTAGGTAATTGTTCTTTTCAAAGAGAGCATTCAATGCCATGTTGAAAACCACTAACAAATGCTGGAATATTTCCTTCATCTAAGGATTGTCATAAAAAAAAAAATCACCATTTCATGCCCCTTTCTCTCTCTTCCTTCCCTGCTTGTTATTAAACATAAAACTGATGCCTTTATTATTAATTTAGCCCCTGTCTATTTCTTCTTCACATTTTGAAGAAAATAAGTGTGTGTGTGGGACTAATTTCCTCTAGATAGAAGGGTCCAGTATGAATCTTACTGAAATAACAATTACTGAAATAATATCTTATACTCACCTTCATAGCACTGATTGGAATTACTCTAATTCTGGCCATGTATTTTGAATCTGAGTAATGTAGATTACTTCAGTTCCTAATCAGCAAGCAACTCAAGCTTGACTTGGGTCCTACAAGTTTATCTGTTTAGTCTTATCCTTTCAGCATTATTGGTCTATCTTAATCCATACTGGGTTTTTAGTGTAATTTATGACCCAAGGAGCAAATCTAGGCAATTTTAACAGAACCCTGACTATTCATTATATGCCGCTTTCTGGACTTGCTCTTGACTCCTGGGTATCTGACATAAAATGCCACCCACCCGGGCTGGAGAGATGGCTTAGCGGTTAAGGCGCCTGCCTGCTAAGCCTGAGAACCCGGTTCCAATCTTCAGGTCCCATGTTTAGCCAGATGCAAAGTGAGGCAAGGGTGCAATGCTGCACTTGCCCATAAGGGGGTGCACACATCTGGATTTCGTTCACAGCAGCTGAGAGACTGTTGGCGTGCTCATCTGTTTCCCTCTCCCTTTCTCTCTGGCTCTCTCCAAAAATAAATAAAGTAAAAAAATTTTTAAAAATTTAACTTTAAGCATTAGCTCTATCCTAGAGTCCAGTTGAGACATTTCTGTAGATGTTACTACTTTGGTCACAGATGTTGGCCAACATGAAGTTAGAATTCAATGTCCAAAGCATAATATCCAAAGCATAATATTCAAATAACAATGGCACGTATAAACGTCATATTCATGTATTTTTTTCATTTAGTATGTCTGTCCATGCCACCTTTGCATCCATGTCTATGCATGTACAAGATCAGTATTGTACAGTCAGTACAGATTGTATCTGTGATCCTCACTCAGTATTTCATTACTCTATGCTCTCATCTATAACAAATTTGAGGGCTGAAGAGATGGCTTAGTGGTTAAGGTGCATGCCTGCAAAACCCAAGGATCCAGGTTTGATTGTCCAGGTCCCATGTAAGCCAGATGCACATGGTGGTGCATGCGTCTGGAGTTCATTTGCAGTGGCTAGAGGTCCTGGTACACCCATTCTCACTCTCTATCTCCCTCTCTCTTTCTCTAATAAGTAATAAATAAAAATAAATCTTAAAAAAATTGAGAACCTTTTTTATTTTGATAGGGAAATGTTATGTTCTACATTATAAATATGCCAAAATATATTTACCCATTTCTCTAGTATGGCATAAATAGATTAGTGATCAATTTTGTTATAATCAAAACTTGATGAGCACCTTGTTAGTCACTAAAAAATTCCTTTATTGAGAACTTGGTATGCGTGAAGACCTGCATTGGGTATTCAACAAACACAATTACTAAAATTATTCTGAACAGAAGAATCCTAGAATGGAGTAGAAAAAAAGTGATACGATTACTGTTTGAAAAATGTTAAAAATTTAGCACAGTATTACACATCTGTAATCCTAGCACTTGGAGGATGAGCAGGAGGAGTAAGAGCTCAAGACAATCCTGGGTTACATAGTGAGACCCTGTCTCAAAACACAAAGACAAACAACAACAGAACTGTTGATATAGACACAATTGAAAGTCAGTGCCAACTTCAGGAGATCCCCTCTAGACTCAAATCTAAAAGCTAAATAAGAGCGAATCATAGAAAAGATACTGGCCAACAGGTCACTTTTCTACATATAGTAAATACCA